>OX637510.1:11520171-12133702 GCA_951799955.1 Apamea anceps | reverse complement strand
AGCTAATATAAAATTCCCTCACGTTACGAACATTAAGCTTCAAAGGATTCGCTCCTGTGCGAATATTTATAATATAATATGTATTTCTATTAAATACGATGGTTTTCTCAGCGTGGGTAATCAGTTTTATTCAAAGGAGTTTTATCCTTAGGGGCTTGTAGTAGTTCAGCTGAAATTCATATTTTGCCCCCACTTCCCCGCGCCTTGTATAACTCTACCCCGCTCGCACTGTCAAACTGATTCAGTTAGGGTGAACTAGACTGTTGATGGACGTAGGCTTGGTAATAAATGATTAAATTATAATTATATTATTATACGAAATCGACATCTGTATATAATAAAATGGAAATATATTGAAAGTTAAAAAAAAAATAGTTATTTATTATACAAGAGTGCAAAGTTGCTTTTTAACCGCGTGTTCAATTTTGATGACCGAGCAAGCGAAGGATTCTAAAATTGAATCACGAGCGCAGCGAGTGATTCAAAATTAGAATCCTGAGCGTTAGCGAGGGAATCAAAAGAGCACGAGGTGAAAAATCTTTGCACTCGAGTGCAACACGTAACTTTTCATTCCACCTCAGCGAGGAAATGACTAAATGTAAAAATGCCACTAATTTAGGATAGGTATCGATATGTTTGTCTTTTTTCATCTTTATTGTTGCTTTTAGCATCGAATACGTACTCCATAGAGTGCTTGCTTTCTTGTTCTCGGATAATTCTATAAAATATGCCAGCAAAACGTTTTCTGAGAAAGTTTTGGCTCCTTTTGCTAGTCGCCACGTGTTGAACATATCGTACTGTTTTAAATACTTCTCGCGTGATTGTTGAGGGAGAAAGCTCATTTGCTCATTATTAACAGTTTCAGTCAATTCTGTTGGCGTCAAGCAAACTTCCTCGTCGCTAGAATCACTCATTTTAGTTTTTTCACTTGTTTTCAAGTTTCTTGTTTTTAATATAAGGTTTAACAATGACGTGAAAAAATGCCGCGTAAAGAACCGCGTACAAAGCAAATTGAAAAAAGAACACCAAGAAGGTTCCGAGTCTGAGTTTTTAACAAATTAAAAAAAAGTTGGATGATATATTCGGCACCATAGAGGTAGCAGTAAATAGGTTTAATGTTTTTTTTAATTCACAAACTTAGTGCACACGATGTTCTAAATTCAATTTACTTTATCCTCTAGAGAATAAAAACGGCTTTTCCACTCAGATATTGAAGATTAAAAATACTCTTTCCGAGATGGTGGGATGAAAAAATCATTAGTACGTTATAAATTAACTAGCAAATAGTTAATTTATAATGTACTAATGATTAATTTAGCTAATTTACCAAGGTAACCTACGTACACATGTCCTTCAAAAAACAGGGGCTTCAGGGGCTTGATGATGAGATCTAATATAGAGTTGTAACAACTCTCAAATTGGTCGATCAGCTGACAACTTTCAAATTGGTTGTCAAATAGACATGCACTTCTATAAATACTTTTGAATCTATCGAAACCTGGTCTAATATTATTGGAGGCAACACGTAAATAACGCAATGAATGTTGTTGAACTGTCAAAATGAAACGGATTCCGATTGATCGCGTGTTACGCAATTAGGGTGCTGCACGCTAATGTCAAATGCCATCCTCCAATAATATTAGAGAGCAATTTGAGGCTGAACTGGAAAGGAGGCGGCATTAATTTGATTCATACGCATTGGTCTCTGGATGTACCTACTTAGACAAAACCTAGGTTATGATCGACGATTGCTGTCCATGTTGCTTTAAGGTTGTCCGAGAATACTTTTACCTACGGAAAACTCTGCAGTTTGGTAAGAACAACTTTGAGAGTTTAACAAAAGAATTTAGCTTAGCTGGGCAGCGTTTATGAAATTTCATCGAGTCTTCTCGTTGAGTATTTCACAAGCCTACAGACTAAGATCTTCAATTAGTGCGACCTGCCTTTTATGACTTACGGAGCCTGTTTATGGTAGTGCGCAAACAGCAAATTTTCACAACGAAAATAAAAGTCGATTCCCAGCAATTAGTTTTGTGCAATGTTACATAGTTTGATGTACAGTCACCAGCACATCAAGCTACTACAACCTGTCAAATTTCTTTAATAGATTTTCAAATCGCTAAAGCATTAAGGTTCAAGGTTGATTGGGAAAATTTGACAGTTTCGGGTAGCTTGACCTGCTGGCGTCTGTACGACGGCTATTACACCCTGTGTATATTATTAGAATTTTTTTTTAGGATGTTTGAAAGGAAGCAGTAAGCTGCTTCCTTTCAGAAATCCACCTGTGTCACATTTGTGGTAATTGAAATATTTTTCCATTACTTACCACAAACCTATCTCAAATAAAATTATAAAAAAGGTTTTGCTGAATATATTGAAAACACCATAAAAATTTGGGAACTGTCTGAAATAGGTAAGTATGGTTACCTCCCTAAATTTTTGACATAGACGTGAGATTACGATTTTGAACTATTTCAAAGATGATTTTATAAATGAAAATTACAAAATTTGGAAAAAATAGAAATACTGGTGCCTGGTACATCTAAATTTAATTTTACATTATTATATAACTTCTTCCGAACATAAAACGTTGTCAATCTGGTTTTTTGAGCGCAAGTGAAGTGGTCTGCCTATCGATTCTGTAAAAATCTCACCGTGAAAAGTTAGGTGAAATGAGCTGACAATAGTGTCAATCCCTAGTATTAGTTGGAATGACAGCTCACTCCACGCTCACTTCACCTAAGTTTTCACGGTGAGGTGGTTACAGAATCGCACTGCTGATAGCCGAAGCGGTACTGACAAGGGGGCCTAAAAAGGCCACTTTAAGCAATACCTCTAAACGCTATTCATTTCCTGAATTCCCAGCAGATCATTAGCAATTCCTCTAATTTTCGTAAAATTTCATTTCATATTAGGGGTTAAAGAATGAAATTGCCGATTTGTACTGAAAAATTGAAATTCGTTTTCTTTTATTTTAAAATATTTATTTAATCAAAATAATTACCATTATTATCTATAGGTACGTTGCTGCCATCTAATTCTCAAAGCTCATTTATGCCTTTGCGATAGAACTCTCGTGATCTAGATTCGACAAACTGTGTGAAAACATTTTGTACTGCCTCCTGAGAAGAAAATTGTCCAAGTCACAAAAAAAATGGTAGTCCGTTGGAGCAAGGTCTGGCGAATACGGAGGGTGACGAATGGTTTCTAATTGCAGTTCCTGTAGAGTTAAAACGGTTTCTCGTGCTGTATGAGGTCTCGCGTTATCATGGAGCAATATATATGGTGAAAATCGATTCATGAGTCGGGGCTGTTTCACCGCGCTAGTTTTGCTATCATTGTTCGGAGTTCGGCACAGTAGACATCTACCGTTATTGCTTGACCAGATCGGAGAAAGCTACTACTAGAATAACACCATGCTGAGACCACCAAACAGTTGCCATTACCTTTTTAATGGTAAGCTTTGCTTTAGGACACTGTTGCGGCGTTTGACCTGGGGTCAGCCATTGCATTTTTCGCTTACGGCTATCGTAAAGAATCCACTTTTCATCACATGTCACAATTCGATCCAATGTTCCTTCATTTCTGTATCGATTCAACAAGGCAATACAAGTTTCAACACGCGTTTCTTTCTGCAGATCAGTCAAATCATGAGGCACCCATTTCTCATATTTTTTTATTTTATTGATTTGACGCAAACGAATCAATATTGTTGGTAAGGTAACGTTAACCCATGCCGCTAATGCCTGGGTAGTTTGGCTCGGATCGGCTTCCACCATCTCTTTCAATTCATTGTTATTCACCTGTGTGGGCGGTCTTCCATGTGGTTCGTTCTTCAAATCAAAGTTTCCATCACGAAAGCGTTTAAACCAAAATCGCACGGTGCGTTCATTAGCAGTCCCCTCTCCAAACGCAACATTGATATTGCGAGCTGTTTCTGCCGCGTTAGTTTCGCGTCGGAACTCGTATTAAAAAATAACTCGAATTTTCGAAGTATCCATCTTTCTTGTCTAAGCTCAATAAAAAAACAACTGAAAGTCGATAATCGAATGTTGCACAAACCCAAACTCAAAATTCAAGTATTTATTTCAATTAAACCATCCCAGGCACTTTTGAATTGTCAAGGGGTCGGTCAGTCAGAAAAATGAAGCTAGTTGCCCATTCCAAAGCGTAGGTACTTATGGAGAAGAACGGGCAAGAAACTCCATGGACACTCTTTTAACACATTTTTTAAAAGAAGAACTTCATAGGTACCATGTGAAAAAAGTTTCACTCAAAAATCTCAAACCATGAAGGTTCTATGACGATTCGAAGTACCTAATACAATAAAACGGCAATTTCATACATTAACCCCTATTATTTGGTGTAAATATAGCCACATGAAAAAAAATAAGACCGTAATTTCATCAGTAAATATTTCATTACAGTTTTGAAATTGGTTTTTTATTTTTTATTTCTACAGTTTAAATGTTATTTCATTGTGATATGAATTGCACACAGATCATAATTATGAATTGTCAGTTTGTGACCATTTTACGATTTTTAATATGATTCATATTGTTATCCTATTATGATTCTCCCAAAGAGGCCTTTTTAGGACCCAAGTACTGAATCAGTGTCTTGTCGGGGGCCGGGCGGCAGAGCGGTTCAAGGGGCAATTCCTGAGGGGCAATTCCCGTAATTTTATGAACGTTCACAGTCTAATCTCAGTCACAATCTGCAAAAATACCTCTGATTTCCCAACATTTTGACAAGTTTTTGACATTTGTTTGTCGCCAAGATGAAACTGCGACTTTGAACGTTTTAAATTACGAGAATTGGCCTTCTGCTTCATGCATAGCTCGATTAGCCTGCAAAGTTTCATGACCCAATTTGAAAATTTTCATTGATTATTCTTCTTTTATTGTACGGTTTAGAGGTAACTTTGAGATTTCTTTGTATCGAGAAAATTATATGTGAAAATATAGATTATATGCAATCGTGTTTTCGCAACAGACGACACCTCGCAGTAGTCCTCGTCTTTATTGTACTCATATTAATTACAAAGTGAATACTGCAGTATTGTTGAAACTACAGCCATTAATGCTAAGACAAATTTCGCAATCTGAGGTAGTACAGGCCCTTAAAGATTTTCTTTTACTTATTCAGCGAGACTTCTTTGTGTTCAGGACCAATTGTTTTTGTTTTTATTACAAATGGCAATTTACAGTAAGTACTCGTACCTATGTTTGTGAGACTTGTATAAGACTAAACTCAAGAAAAAAGAGCTGTATTTTGGTTAGATATCACTGATCACTAATGGAACTGATGCCAGCAAGTGCATTCAGTTTACGATTTCTAATCGCCAATAACTGAATTTATACCCATTACGTAGTAAAACAACCTTGCCACTGCATTTACCAGAACCAGCCAATACCTGGTAGTTACGTAAATACTATAAATTTCCAAGCGGCTGTTAGTTGGTAATCGTCCGGCGGCACATTTAGATTTATCTTCAATAAACAAAACATTTCAGTGTCGGCGTTGCATAATCACTAATATTATTTTTCATACCACTTGCTCAAAAAAGTGACATTCTATGCCACAAAAAGCGAACATAACAATAGTCATTTTTAATCTGTTAAAAACAGGGAAAGAAAATTGTACTGAATTTCATTCATCCTCTAGGGGGAGAATGTGATTTAAATTTGGAATACTTACCGAAATTTATACTGAACTACATCTGTGTATACACCATTGAGTTTGTATATAAAGCATTATACATCTTTTTGAAAAAGGAATATGCATTTATTATGCAGTTATGATTATTAAATAAAAATACGAAAACCGACGAGGCCGTATGAGCTTGATGCCTTTGCTTTTCCGACAAAAAAATATTAGTCTAGGAATTTGCCAAGTTCCTCAGACGCAAGAACAGAGAAATACTCAAATCAACTCATCAACAATAAATGTACCAAACAAAAATGTAACTCTCTCTATCAATAATTGGACCATTGTTTCGAATGTTAACTTTTACTTTTAATTGTCATTATTTTTAATAAATGCTTATCTCATATTATTATTGTGTTAATTTTTTCGCAAATGGTACGAAAAGTAGAGTATTTTCCTCGGTGATAAAGCTGTCTTAGTCTTGGGTGAACTTAAATCCCTCGCTACACTCAGGACTCGTCTTAAATCCCTCGCTTCGCTCGTGATTTAAGTTTTTAACACCCTCGCTACGCTCAGGAGTGAACCTCGAGTCCTTCGTTACGCTCGCGATTTAAATCGTCACCCGCGACAGAAGACACTGCTTTATCCCCTTGGTTAATAATCTACTATTAAGTAAGTATGTCGTGTGGCGTGTAGCGGTGAAGTTCGGATCGAAACGTACGCGACACACCACGAAACTGTATCCGCGCCGACCGATTGAAACGTTGCCAGGCGCCGAACCACCAAAATAATTTTCACTCCACACTCATCAGCGGGTTACTACACAATATCGAGATTGGATTCCGATCGCTTGGATCAGGCCAAACGTAACTCTCTGAATTGTGCAAAAGTTTGTATATACCTTTTCATTGAAGAATATCTCTGTATTTTTTACTAAAAACTTTATGCAGTATAAGTACCATCACAACCAAGGAACACAAGGTCTCAGCGGGTACAGACATTTATAACAAACATATACGATGATTAAACACGTCTTCTAAATTATCAAATGGAAGCAGAAGCCACTTTATAAACTTCATATTGCAGTGTGATATCGTTTACTTGGAAATAAAATATTAGTGCAGTGAATAATAAAGGCGATAAAGCAAGCTGGCGGTGACGCGATACATTTATCTGAATAAAACAAAGCGGCGGCAACCGCGGAACATATTTACGAGACGTGTTAGCGACGTCACGCCAGAGCGAACCTCCTTTTAATGTCCCCGACTTTCTCCGCGTCTCGATTAAGTTGCAGCTACTGCTATAGCCGCCCCATGAGAAATCTGTCCGTTATTTACCGTCCAGAACAGGACGGCCTTTAATTTCAGAGGATTTCAACACACGTGCTTTGAATTGAATGCTACAAATGAAATTTCGTCTGGTAGGAGTTACGTCCAAATGCTGAGACTAGATTAACTCTAGGAATATTGTGTAGATTAATAACGGTTTGTGATTGTGTACTAGTTAGATTCATTTGATTGTACGCTACGTGCTACGTGTGTACACAGAAAGACCTCCCCGAAATTAAGACGTTTTGTTTTTATTTAACTCTCCTTTAGTTAGAACGACGATTGAATTTAAACTCAAGTACAGCTCTTTTCCTCATTGACTGCGTTTTAGTTCCGCACCGGATAGAGTTTTCGCATCGTTACTTGCACTTGCGTCTTAGATTCGTCTCATGAAAGTTTTTCTTTTACCTACTTGAGAAATAATGTTAAATGTCGACGGTAATTTGTGGTTTACAGCGTGTATATTTTTAGATGCCCACATTTTTTCGCAATTTTATCGGTAGTAAAAATATTAGCTCTCTGATTTTAGTTTTATTTGGCGAACTTGTCTGATTTTATTAACATTATTTAATTTGCAGAAACATACATGTTGAAAGTTCATTTCGTAGTTAGCAACGATCCAATATTTAACAAAATTATCTTTTAAAAGGTGCCTTTTAAAAAAATGTTCTTAAAAACGGTATATAATGGTATTCATTTTACAATCAGACATTATCTATTCTGAGGTAAGAAATTAAGCGGTTTCTTGTAATTACCATCTTATTATAATAAAGAGCGGTACTGCTGCTGAGAGCTTAGATACCTTTAATTTATTTGAGGCTATTTTTTTAGCAGAACATTAGAATTTGTTCAATTAACGAGAGTAATGGTGATTGCCGGTTGGAATTGATATTTTATACGTTTTAAAGGCTAAGGACATACAGGATCTACGGGTTGTTCGAAAGAGATACCGTGGTAAAAACACCGTGGAAAAAAAAGCATATACATGGTGGCAGGGACATCAACGCGCAAAAAGTACAATACCTACGCGGTCCAAATGTATGTAACAGTACTTGTTTTTTAAGTTACCCACTATAATTTTAAACGCGGCGCACCGTGCGATTCAGAATCATGTACTGAACTCAGGTAATCCCTACTAGGGAGTCTAGGATCATAGTGCTGAATTTATGGTTAGATAGGTACAGACGCCAGCACATCAAGCTACTACAATCTGTCAAATTTCTTTAATAGATTTTCAACTTTATCGTTAAAGTATTAAGGTTCATGGTTAATTGGGAAAATTTGACAGTTTCGGGTAGCTTGACCTGCTGGCGTCTGTACAGTTTGTGCGCCAACGTCACTGCGACTCTGTATATGTATGTAAGTTATATGTTATTGTTATCTTAGCATAATCAGTGTCATTGTATCTTACCATTGTGTCGTGTGTTATATTTATTAATAAATTATTTATTCAATTAACACACTACGTAAGATTTGCTGTGTTATATTCATCTGATACAACTCTTAAAGAATGACAGTTGTGATTTGAATGTACGGGCAATTTGAGTTGGTTGTCAATCTGATAAACAAATTTTCATCGACTTTACATGTGAGGTATTGCAAACTTTACATTTTTTTAGTAGCCCTTAATGTCCCACTGCTGGGCAAAGGCCTCCCTACGCTTTTTCCACCTCTGCTGCCTAGGACCAATCTTTATGAAAGGAGTCGAGCTCATCCCGCCATCTCCGTCTGGGTGTGCCGGGATGTCCTTTGTCATTTAACTTTAAACTTATACAGATCTTATTGTTTTTATCAAGAATCAAGTAATAAGATAAGGATTTACATTCCAAACCAAAAGTTTAACAAAGGATAACTTAGAATCTTTCTTGAGTTGGCGTTGTACTAAGTTTTCGACCTCCGCTTGGCAATGAAATCGAAGCTGGACAAAAGTTGTTTTAAATCCTTTATTGCAGAAATAGGTTTCTAAATAGTTATCAGATGTTAAATGTACACTTGAAAAAGCTCAGATTTCTCAAGATTTCTCTGAAAGAGAGCAGCTATCTGTAAAGATACAATATTTTATTTTTTTATTTTCCTTGGTTTTTAATAAGTGTCTATCTTTACAAATAATAAATTTAAGAAATACAAATAATCTGCTATAAAAATAAATAAAATTAAAGTGTATGTTTGTATTGTCAAAATAACAGTTACTAAATGCATAAGTATAAGTAGATACAGTATTTTAGTAGTAGTATACAGTTTTATTTTGTCTATTTATTTGTTTGTTTGTTCCGGCTAATCTCCAAAACGGCTGGTTTTTTATCGACATACCAAGTGGGTGAAGCCGCGAGCGGAAGCTAGTCATAATATAATATAAATAATAGTATTTTCATGTATTTATTAACACTTTCAATTGAATTGAATAAGAGACATGCCAACTATTGTTCATGTATTTATTAGCACAATGTACAAATGTACAACGTATAATTTTTTGTGCATTTTAAATACCTACGCGTAGGATTAAAAATTATAAACTCAATCAGCTTTAGTGAGGCTACTCTTTTGTTCCTTTTACTATGTGCATAGATAATGTCGGAGATTTGCATCTACTATGTAGAAAGAGCGCTTCGGCTTGCAAGAAAAAACATAATGTAGATAATCGATATTTTTAAATGGGTCAATATGAAGGTATTTCGTTTGAATAAGGTTTTGAATATTAATGAGCATGTCATTTTCTCTTGCTCGCTGTATAAGTTGAAAAATAACAATGGTAAAGTTACAGCGAGTCCATAATAAAAACGTCACATCCCGCACAGAATAAACCTAAGGTTTCGCCTACAACTTCCTATAAAATACATTTTGTTCGAATATCCAGAAGCATATTGAATTGCGTTTGGCTGAAATGTGGAGAATTCACTTGAACTCGCGAAGTAAACCACGTCGCCTTTATGGAATCACTAGTTTATGCCCGCGTGCCTGGAGGTTGGAAATTATCGTAGTACCGGGATAAAAGCCTATCCTATCTATCTGTTTGCCTTTCATCTAAATCCGTTCAGCCGTTTTTGCGTGATTGACTAGTACACATCCAAACGTACAAACTTTCATATTTATAATATTATTAGACTGGATTGTGAGGCTGCCCGTGAACATCCGATAATCGGTGATCGATTTTTGTAGGAGAAAAATAGAACGTACTGATGGCAATAGTGCAACACACATGTCCTACAAAAAGTCGGTCAGAAATAAAATCGGTGCATCCGGACCGATCCGATTATCGGTGAAAAATTGAAAATTCGGAAACGTATACTCACCGACAGTCGGACCACCGCAAAACAGCCGAATGCACTTGCTAGGGAAGGACGTTGTGCCACAGACAAAGTGACGGACGTGTACGTTGAGTCGGTCACGAAACTGGTCATAAGAATCGGAGAAAAAATCGGCCCGATTATCGGTGCTACAAAAAGTGTGACGTGGGTGGGCAGCCTAAATGTGTGTATTACATCAAAGAGTTTTAAATGATGACCGTAATTTCATGTACTGGGACAACAGTAACAATAAAACATTGATCATGGACAGGCTGATGTTTTTCACTGACATGCAGTTGAATTAACTAGCATAAATATTTATTCAATGCTGCCAAGTGACAATCAATCTATGACATCCAAATGGTTTGAACTGATGTGTGTCAGAAATGTAGGCATTGTATTTTTAGTGTTAATTCCCGAATAAAAATAACGGATCTACTGACGCAGAAAGCAAGCGTGGTAGTTAATGATTATATACCTACGAGTTCTTATTCCTTCTCTTCAAAAGACCTGTCTTGCGGTGGGTTGACTGCAGCCTGATTTTTTTGTGCCACTGTGTCATGCAGTGTTCGGAAAAGAATAGGGCAGCATATTTTTAATACCGTTCACCTCAAAAGCGGATCACACACTACAACGCGCCACGCGACAGGGCCCGGGAAACGAAGCCAAATTCATCGCGCGGAAGCGCGTTTTTATTGTATTTGATATGTAAAAAATCACGCGCGGGTGCGCGTTGTCTGCGTCTGACGGCTTTATAGGTAGGATAGTAAAATGGCGCCGATACTTCCCAATATACCTAACTGTTTTTCAAATTCACTCTAATTGTGCACCGAATAAACAGTATTGGGCTTAAAAAGGTTAAATATTGTCTTCGCTCAATTCGCCTCAGTCGAGAGTGGGCGGACAATGCGAACCCTCATGTCAAACGCTACAAAGGATTATTTTAAAAACACGATTACTCCCGCGGGTTGATTCAGTTCAAAAAAATGCTTGTTAATCTTTTTTGACACTAAATATTATTATTAAAGAGGCTTTTGAAAGATATGAATATGCTAAAGTAGAGCTAATGGAGTTGCAAACGTAACAGACCTGCAGTACATTCTTACCTACTATGGCTATCAAGCATGATACAGACAAGACACAAGGCAAACCGCTTGCACCTGCCAGGGTTGACGAAAAATCTGTCATAGTAAACTTGGGTTAAATCTCTACTTATTAATTAATTAATTGTACTTATTAATATATCTATTACTTATAAAGAGGTAAAATTTCACGCAAACAAAGTTGCGAGAGAATTTAGTGTTTTAATATTTTCTTTTTCAGCTATATTGTTTTTTTATATAGGTACCTAAATAAAATAAAAGAAGCATGAAAACCTAAATTTTCGTTATAATACCTGTAACAACAACGGTGCGAAGACTTTGTTATGTTAGTTAGAGAAACCTCACGTAGGCGTTAATAACAACTAAACGGTATCTCGGCACGTGTGTGTGTGTGTACATGAACACATGAACGGCGCAGAATTATGAGGCAGTTGTTTAAATGTCACCCTCATTAGGAAAGGTTCTTGCGCCAAATAACTGAAAGTTACTCGTAACAACAACTAATAAAGTGCGCAACAAAAATTGAAACACATATTCCTTTGTCAATCTGAAAGGTTCTCTTCATAAATGTTACTACTCCAGATGGGCTTGGGATGTGTAGGTTGTATAAGTAGTTCATAACTTATTTGTTCCATACATTGAAATGTTATTAAGTATAAGCTTCGCCCCGCGGTTTTACACGCATAAGTCTCGATCTCGTGGGAATAACGTAATAAAAAATATCCTATGTCTAATTCACGTCATGATCTACCCATGTGCTAGATTTCATCTAAATCCGTTCAGCCGTTTTAGCGTGAAAGCGTAACACATAAAAAAATCAAATCTTTTGTCTTTTTAATATTAGTTGAGGTATTTAAGCAAGTGCTTTCGATGGCCATGTTACAAATAAGGAGAACAAGTAGGTATCTGATAAATGGAAATCTGGTGACAGTTAAAAGCCTACTGTAGAAATATCGGAACTTCATATTATTAAAATATTTTAAGAATATTCGGAGGACAAGACACACCTCATAAACTCCCAGGACGCTATCAACGGGATTATCAGCGCTCACCTTACGGCAGTAACTCTAAGAGGAAATCTAATAACAGCCCGTTTTATAGTCGGTGTATATCATTCCTTATTAATTTTATGTTTTGTGGAAAGTAATAACATCTAAGAGCAGCATTATGAGCTGATCATTATTTTAATTATACACAACTATATTGCATTGTAGGTACCGCAACTGTTTACTTTTTATGTAACTTATGTACGTAACTTGTGACGCACACATCATTGTTAAGTAATATAATAATAAAAAAATGTGTGGGGTCGGGGGACCCCCGGCAGGAACGGAGTTCAAAATGAAAATCCAAGACGGTGCAGCGCGGCGGTGGCTGCAAAAATTTATAAATGACCTCACTATCGCTTTCAAGTTTCAACACAATTTTTTGTGAAATGTGTTTTTTTGTAAATTTTTATTAAATGTAGTTAGTTATGTAAGGTAAAAAGTTATATTATTTGTTGTTAGGTATGTAAGGTTGATAACACACTGTCGCAGTAGGGTAAGGCCTGTAATGATAGTTTTAAGGATGATAAATAAATAAAATACTCAAAAACCATGAAAACAACAAAAATAACGAAATTTTGAAATTTTTTGCAGCTGTCATCTTGGATTTTCATTTTGACCTCACTATCGGCCTTACCGTCCTCGAAAAGTATGAAAACGACACCCATGATTAAATATTTGAAAGTTTATGCAGCCGCCATTTCGGATTTTTATTTTGACCTCATTAACGGCCTTACCGCCCTCGAAAAGTATGAAAACGACACCCATGATGAAATATTATACAATTTTTGCAGCCGCCATTTGGATTTTTATTTTCACCTCACTATCGGCCTTATCGCCTTCGAAAAGTATGAAAACGACACCCATGATGAAATATTATAAAATTTTTACAGCCGCCATTTTGTATTTTTATTTTGACCTCACTATCGGCTTTATCACCCTCGAAAAGTATGAAAACGACACCCATGATGAAAATATTTGAAAATTTTTACAGCCGCCATTTTGGATTTTTATTTTGACCTCGCTATCGGCTTTATCACCCTCGAAAAGTATGAAAACGACACCCATGATAAAAAACTTGAAAATTTTCGCAGCCGCCATCTTGGACTTTTATTTTGATCAACTCCATTTTTTTCTCATTTTAATATTAGTTTAAATATGCCTACTACTTGAATTACTATCGTAAGCGTCCACGCGCACTAAAGAAATGGGCCATCTGCAGCGAGCTAGTCAATAAACGCACACTGATACAATTCGTTCGTAAATATTTGCACTAACACAGACAGACGCGCATATTTATTACTGATTTATAATATGTAATTCAAATTCATGAAACAGGATCACATTTTTATAAAATCTCATTTTTATGTAAGTCCTCCTAAGAAGACCTACAGTCTATGCAAATAAAATGTTATTCTATTCTTAAGAAAATACTCGATATCATTTTTAAAGTTTTACCCCCGTTAGGAACTAAGTCAAGGGACTTAGTTCCTAACGGGGGAAAAAACTCACGTATGATTTTAAACAAAATCTCTAAATGAAAAATTTCTAAAAAATAATGTCCAGAAACTTAAAATATACGTAACATATGTATCAATCTATACAAAATATATCAGCTTTGCATCCGCCATTCCCCTCTGGAATCGTAGGCAAAAATGACGACCTGCGTGCGGCATTCTACGCCTCTGCATATTCTTTGATCGTCGTTTTAGTACAGCGCGCCACCGGGCGCGTTTTACGTATTCGGGGGTAGAGCGCTTAGCTCCGCCCACATACACAAGGCCAGCGAGCCCTCTAAACACCTTAATGATCTTATGACTGCGTGCGTCAGTGAGCGGAGTTCGCACAGCTGAATTTAGGGTCAAACATATTTAAACTTTCTGCCATCGATACGCTAAGAAGAAGTTACGTGACCTTTCTTAAAGTTTACCCCTACCGCAAGCTCCGTTAAAGAACTTCGTTCTAATAATAACTCTGCCGTATCTCTACGCCCCACCGCCGTAACTCTGCGTTGACGACGTGGTTGCTTGCGTGCTCCGAACTCTAGGTCTGTGCGTGTAGAGCCTATTTTATCGGAACTGGCCTAGAGTAAGGAGCCAGACCAAGAGAGATACAGAAACCCGCAGGCCAGCATGTGGCGAGCTGTTGGGCAGTAGCGACCCCACGGATCCTACGGGGTGAACCAATGTTCACCCCGTAGGATCCGTGGGGTCGCGGTAGAAAGAGTGGGGACCTCTTTTCCTCGTCAATACGAGGAAAAGAGGTCCCCACTCTTTCTTGCTGTTGAGTCTGGGTTGAGTAGAGATTCGCAAGAGCAAATGTTCTCGGAGGAAGGATAAATGATAAATGATAAATAAATGATAAATGCCATAGTCTTTCCATAGTCCGAGATAACCAGCCACTCAAACCCATAATCCAATATCTTTGTTTCCATATCCTGCAATAGTCCTACACCAACCGGGGGTTGTCCGTGGGTGCACTTGCATAGTGCAAACAGGGATAAGCGTCGGTTGGTACCTCATTTCATTAAAAACGTGTAACGGGACCCAACGAGTTGGCTTCGGCACCTCGCACATCCAAAAGTCCAGGCAAATAGCCTCGTACAAAATACATTATCAATGACCCCCATTCTAGAAAAAACCTGTGTTACAAGGGTTATCCATCCGTCTATTATGGATGTTATAATAGTTACTTAAAAATTAATAATGTGCACTTTTGTAAAAAATAAAATAGACTAATTACAATTAGTAAGTCGGCAAAGGACGGTTCCCGGCGCGGCGCGGCGCGGGGGCGCCTGTCGCGGTCTGTACGGGCGCGTTTCTTTTTGCTTTATTATTATGGGAATGCTCGGCACGGGCCGCGCCAGGCCTCGACAGGCGTAGCAACCCCTGGCACGGCCTGTTAGTTAACGGACCGTGAGAATGCTCGGCACTGGACGCGACAGGCCTCGACAGGCGTAGCGACGCCTGACGCGGCCCGTCAGTTAACGTGGCATCAGACAGCGCCAGCAACGATGTGCGGTCTTGGAGAAAGCAAGACAGGAATAATATGACCTCTGCACTGTCTCCACGGAGGTGCAGGTAGCCGCTGCCGAGTCACGCCGCTAGTTCAGCGGCGAGGGTTGAGGTAACTCACGTACCTAGCTTATACGACTTTAGACACTTTATCGTTTTATTAGGGGTTAGACTTGCTAATATATAATTTTAATTGAATACAAAATACGTCTACTCTCAAATACGGTATCGGACGAAAGTTAAAAGTTCTTTGTCAAATTATGTTTTCCCCGAATTACGTTTGCCATACAAAAACTTTTTCTCTGAATGTTTATGAAAGGTTTCGATTTTTTTTAATGCTTTAGTTTAATTAGATTAACATTTCAAATATAATTTCAGATTTCTGTCAGGGGATAAAGTTTGCTTGGGCTTACATAAAATGGTAGGTTGATGACATTTAAAATTGTAGCAGCGCTGTTGCAAAAGTGTGGAAATGGAATAAATACAGGACGGCAGGGACATCGACGCGCAACCTGTGACCATGGATTCAGTACATGATTCTAGACACGCGTTGAAATTTTTCGTCAGTTATTAAATAAAAAAAATTGCTGTTCCATATATATTTTGACCGCGTAGTATTTCACTTTTCTATGAAACAGCTGTTTTTTTTAATAATCGAAAATATCTGCGCTAGTGGGTCTAGAATCATGTGTCGAATTCATGGTTTCAGTTTGCGCGTCGATGTTGGGATGCCACCCTGTAAATTCGCAATAACTGTTAAGTACCGTTTTTAGTTATTTCCCGTTACCGTGCTATAAAGCTTTACATGCAAGTTGCTTGTCTACCTAGGTAAAACATAATTATCTATTATTATTTACATACACACGTTTGCACCTACATAGGTACTGTACACATGTAAAAGCTTAATTTAAAAAGGTTTAAAGAACTTTATTATTTCTCATTAAGACAATCGTCACTTACATGAGAACAATAAATAAATGATTACTAATGATTATATTAATGCGAGTAGAAGAAAACAAACAAAAAAAAAAGTATGATCATTGTCAACCGAAATTGGAAGCGAGTTCACTGCATTCCTAAGATAAGGCGGCGGTACAAGTAAAAAGATAGGTATCTATACATATAAAATTCAAAGTCCTGACTGACTGACTGACTGATTGACTGACTGACTGACTGACTGACTGATAGATCAACGCACAGCCTAAACCGCTGGTCCTAGAGACATGAAATTTGGAGGGTGTGTTCTTCGTGAAGTGTAGGCATCCACTAAGAACGGATTTTTCGAAATTCCACCCCTAAGAGAGTGAAAAGGGGGGAATTCGTTTGTATGAAAATTCTTATTCCTTGAGTTAAAAAACTTGAAACTTGCCACGAATACTTATCTAAATAAATTATGAAGATTGTCAGTTTTTTCTTCTTCTAAACTACCCCCTAATAAGGGATTGGGGGGTTTCAAAGTTTGTATGGAAGAATTTTAGCGCGCAGTCCGATTTACTCGAAACTCAGTATTTATACCTAATATTGAAAGTAAAGAATAATGTGTATCAAAGTTTTTTGAAAATCTACCCCTGACGGGCTGAAATGGGGTAGTCAATTTTTCGGGGGAGGATTTTACTGCATGGCTTGATTAACTCGAAAATTAGTATAAATAATCTTTGAGTCAAGTTATGAATACATCTAAAATGATTTTTTTAAAATTCCACCCCTGTGGGGGTGAAAAGCGGGGTTACAGTTTATATGAAAAATCTTCTTCATTAGGTTAAATAAACTTGAAACTTTTCAAGAATACTCGCCTAAGTAAGTAATAAAGTTTATCATTATAAGTTTTTCAAAACTACCCCTCAAAGGGGGATATAGAGGTGTTGAAGTTTGTTTGGAATAATTTGAATGCGCAGTCCGATTACCTCGAAACTCAGTGTTTATAACTTAAGACCAAAAATAAAGAGTAACATAATTCAGGGTTTTTTCGAAAATCTACCCCTAACTTGTTGAAAAGGGGTTGTTAATTTTACAAGGGAGGATTATAATGCGTGGCTTGATTAACTCGAAAATTGGTATAAATAATCTTTGAATCAGTCATGAAGAATCCCAAACGAACGAAACGAACGAACAACCACAGATGGTGTTATTTGCTGACGATACTTCCTTGATTTTTAAAATTAATAGACGTGCATCAAATCTTGACGACGTAAATAACGCCCTACTGCAGATCCAAAACTGGTTCACTGCTAATAATTTAGTATTAAATGGGAAAAAAACGAAGTGCATAAGATTTTCTTTACCAAATGTCAAAAGTAGTTATTGTGAGATAGAATTGAATCAAGAGAAACTAGAATTCGTCGATAAAACTGTTTTCCTGGGGATCACGCTTGACTCAAGGCTTCAATGGGGTCCTCATTTAACATCCCTTGCAGGACGACTAAGTTCAGCAGCGTATGCTGTGAGAAAAATCCGTCAATTTACTGATGTTGATACCGCGAGACTAGTCTATTTTAGTTACTTTCATAGTATTATGTCGTACGGTATTTTGCTATGGGGACGGGCTGAAGACTTCGAGTTTATTTTTATTCTCCAGAAAAGAGCCATCAGAGCCATATATAGCCTCCGCAGGCGTGACTCTCTAAGGGAATTATTTAAAGATATTAACACCATGACGGTACCTTGTCAATATATCTATGAAAACATTATGTACGTAAGGAAAAATCTACATCTTTTTAGTAAAAGAGGTGAAAGACACAATTATATCACTAGAAATAGGGAGCAATTAGTTCAACCAGGTTTCAGGCTGGCTAAAGTAGATTCATCTTTCAGTACTGTTTAAAATGTTACAATAAAATACCTCCCCACATAATAGAACAGAATGAAACGAAATTTAAATCTTGTATAAAACGCACACTATGCAGCCAGGCATATTATAAATTGGGGGATTACATCGCTGATAAAAATGCTTGGCTAAACGCTGGTCCTGCTCCATAAGGACGCATAAATAAATTGATTATCATTTGAAAATACTGTTGGAGCTGCTGAAGATTTTAAAATACTTTTTTTTGCATTATATAAGCTCAATCTCCTAGTATTGTATAATTGTATAGCACATGTGTGAGTACTATGTACATACTATAAAGTTACCATTTACTGGGTACGTCTTTCATTGACTTGAATGTGCCCCGGCAGCAGAGAGTATGTCATGCTCACTCAAATGTCTCGCTGATGGTGGCGCATGTGTTGGATCATTTGGCTCCCTTCAAAATGGTTGAGCTGAATGGTGCTAATCCATGCGTCATGTTCGTGAACGGGCGCCGTCAGTAGGAACTGGTCATCTTTTTGCTGCCATGGCTTATTTTAATTTAATTTAATATTTGAATTGTTCTTATTTTTATTTTTCTAAACTTTTCATTACGGACGCTTTTAACGTTCTGCATCGTTCTCACATGCATAATTTCTAACATGAATGATGTAACCAATACTTTGTAACCATATTATATTGATTTAAAAGAGCGTCCACGGAGTTTCTTGCACGTTCTTCTCCATAGGTACCTACGCTTTGGAATGGGCAACTAGCTTCATTTTTCTGACTGACCGACCCCTTGACAATTCAAAAGTGCCTGTAATGGTTTAATTGAAATAAATATTTTGAGTATGATTTTAAGTTGTAAATTTGGGTTGGGTTAAAAAATGTATATAAGTAGTTTATCAGCCATCTTGTTACCGTAACACAAGCATTAGGTTGCTTAGCTTGGGACTAGATGGCGCTGTGTGAAATGTCCAGGGATATTATTATTATATATTATTAAAAGATATTAAAAGTTTGATTTTTCAAAATTCCACCCCTGTGGGGGTGAAAAGCGGGGGATACAGTTTATATGAAAAATCTTATTCATTTAGTTAATAAACTTGAAACTTGCAAGAATACTTGCCTAAGTAAGTAATAAAGTTTATCATTATAAGTTTTTCAAAACTACCCCTCAAAGGGGGATATAGAGGTGTGAAGTTTGTGTGGAAGAAATTGAATGCGCGGTCCGAGTAACTCGAAACTCAGTATTGATAGTTTTGACAGAAAATAATTAATAATAAGTACGTAAAGTTGTCGAAACCACTACTACCACTGACTGACGGGACAAAAAGGGGTAATTCAGTTTTTAAGGGGAGTATTTGAACTTGAAACTGTATGTTACATTTTCACGCCTAAACCACTGAACTTATGATTTAGCGTAGAGATAGATGGCATCCTGGGGAAGCACATACATTTTATCCTGTTAGCAAGTTCCCGTGGAATAATTTCCGACATCCACGCGGGCGAAGCCGCGGGCAGAAGCTAGTAGAAAATAATTTGGTAAATATATCCGCTGAAGTATCGTCTACGTGCACGAGAAACTAATTGCAGGGCAGCTCAGGCATTGCAGTCTACCTCGTATACAAAGCTACAAGATCACTCTAGCTAGAGTTTCATACGCAGAATTTCAAGTGTGGTAGTAGAGGAATCTTCTCAGAGCAAGTTT
This sequence comes from Apamea anceps, assembly GCA_951799955.1. NCBI lineage: Eukaryota > Metazoa > Arthropoda > Insecta > Lepidoptera > Noctuidae > Apamea > Apamea anceps. The sequence continues at coordinate 12,113,779 of OX637510.1, read as the reverse complement.
CAGAGACTACTGCTCTATCACAGGGAAGGCAACTAATGCCCGGTTTCTGGATTCTAAAATAACTTGATAATGGCTATTCTCTATAAGAAACGCTCTTGCTTAACCATGCTTAACTCTGTCTTCAGAATCGCAATGTTGAGCTAACCTATGATTGGTGAGGAAAGAGATTATCGCACCAATGGCACTATCGAATAGATTAATAACGGTAAATAATATGTATGTTAGAAATCGGGTTTTTGAGAAAGTAAGGTGACATTTTTCTACTTCAGCTGTGATGCCATATTATGATTCAAAATTAAAAAATAATCAGGTACTCCTAAGGGATTACTTGCTAAGGTAAAGATTAAGTGGTTTGATTGCTAAGGTAGGGATTAATTTGGTAGTTGAATTAGGGCTGATTTTTCCAACGCTAGATAATTTTATTGGAGGAATAATTTTGAATTTTTGACAGTGGAGAACCACACAAAACACAAACTGTCAGACGTCATTTTTATTCAATATAACAATTAACTTTTGGAGGCCATTGTATATCTAGTCTAGATTGCATTTTTATAACTCTATTCTATTGTATAGTGAATTATCAGAATGTACATACGTGCTTATGTTTGTTTTGTGCCTCGCCTCGCGCCGGCGATATTACATAAGATTATTTGCAAACTTTTCCTTTGCGTCTAATTTTATCTTCTAGAATTTAAAAAAGGAAATGAGTCATGACGTAGATGTCGCTTACGTACGCTGAGCTTGTAGCGCGCGCGGCCCACGTCCCCACATCCGAGTACCTACACTTGTCAAAATATGAAAAGTGCAAAGGAAATTATTTTTACTAGCAGCTGCAGCATTTTATGTGTAGGTACATGATAAAATTACAGCAGCGTTATGTTTATAAACGGTCAAAGAGTAAATCTAATTTGACATAATGACTAAGCTTGACTGACGGTATGTCAAAGAGATTAAATACACTATAGAGAGGCTATCTGAAGGCCAACTCACGTAATTGAAAACGTTCAAAATCATCTCGGCGACAAACAAATATTAATAACTTGTCAAAATGTAGCGAAATTTGAGGTATTTTTGACAAATTGAGACTGAGATCAGTCTGTGAACTCAGTCTCAATCAGTCGAAGAATTGCCCCTCAGAATAGAAAAACTGTGATCCCATGTCTCAGTACCGCCATCTAGCGCAATATAGCAAAATTACAAATCTAATAGCTAAGGTTCCCTATCCATAAAATTTTAAGACCTAATATAACTTGGCATACTTTTGTTTGTCCTAATTATATTTTCGCATAAATTATTTACGCATAACAGCTTACGCATAATTTCTCTAATCATAATAATGATTAAGCATAAAATTCTAAAGCATACATTTTTTAAGCATAACATTCTAAAGCATAACTTTATTAAGCATAACATTCTTAAGCATAACTTTATTAAGCACTAGCTTCTGCCCGCGGCTTCGCCCGCGTGGATGTCGGAAATTATCCCACGGGAACGTGCTAACAGGATAAAATGTACCTATGTGCTTTCCCAGAATGCCATCCATCTCGCGGGCCCTTTGTGGCTAATTACAATAGAAAACCAATTGTGTCTCATTAGTGGTGATTAAGAGGGTACCTATATGATATCTTTACCTAAGTACCTACCTAATTAAAAAAAAAACTCAATAACAGAAAATTAAATACCTACTTACCTAAATAAACCTATTTCTGATGATAACTAATCTAAACTCAATAAATAAGCAAAATCCCTAAAAACTAATATCTATACGAATGACTAATCCTACCTAACAGTATTATAAAATAACCTACGGTCACTACGTACACTATCAAATATACTACCTATACTTTAAAATTAAAATCTATACTTACCTACGACTTATATAAAAATAAACCTAAATAACTCTAAAAACTAAAAGGAATAAAAATGAACTCCATTACGGGTGACTTAACCTACGACAAACTTATTATTTGCGGTTGGTGCAGTAATCGGGTCTAGGGAGCGAACCGCAAAATTAAGTTTGTTTTTTATTGTATATACTTTTCCGGGATAAAAAGTACCCAGTGTGGTGCCCAGGATATTAAAGAATAATTATACCAAGTTTCAACGTAATCGAACCGATAGTTTTTGCGTGATGCCTGAACAAACAGACAGACAGACAAAAATTTTTTTAATCACATTTTTAGGTTCGGTGTCGGTCTAGTAACACAAAATTATTGCATTTATTTTTTTGATATTTTCAATGTACAGAATTTTCACTTCTACAGATTTATTATAAGTATAGATAACACTAATTGTTTTTGAGAGCCATTTGCAGTTTCAATGAGATTTGTTGTGAAGAAGGCATTGACCTTTTCTGCACCAAAGCAAATACAGTAAGAAAGCTCTTAGCAAAGCCATTTTTTGTACAGGAGGCACCTGATTCCACTTGAACTGTTTGTTGTCCAGATAGGCTTTAAATTGGAACAAACGTGAAAAACCAACTTTGTGACTTGCGGCGATTTTTCAATCGCCGGATAACTTTCGCTCGGGGTTTGAAATCGCCGATTGGCAACTTATGTATGGAAGAACTGTCAAAAATTCAAAATTATTCCTCCAACAGAATTATCTGGGGTTGGAGGAATCTGCTCATAGACGATGAAGGAGTAATATTTTTTTTGTATTTATCTGTGGTGGCTTGTAATTAGCAATTTAATTATATATTACTGTTATTATAATGTTATTAGTCTGTAAGCCTTCCGAAAATAAAGAAAAAAAAAATAACAATAATAATAAGGCGTAGTCGACGGGTCCCCGCTTCGCGGGGATATTTCTGTCTACAGGGTTTAAAGGAACCTAACACGAAGAGGATGACGGGGGCTCGTTCGCTCGCTCCGCTCGCTCACTTGAGCCCCCGCCATCCCCTTCGAACCTAACCTGTCCGAGTCGGGGTGCCCCAATTCCCGAGCTCGCTTCGCTCGCTCTTGCATCCTAAGTTCTCATTGCCTTTTTACTAAATCGAAATGTGTTAGACCTTGGGGCACCCCGACTCTTGGAAAAAGTGATTCAGAATCGAGTGAAAATAAATACGTAAAATTAACTTAAATTTGTTTCCGTTATTTCTATTAATTGTATGCCTAAATATTATTATGCTAATAATCATTAGGCCTAGTAACGTTATGCGAATTAATTTTATGCCAAAACAAATTAGCCTTCAAGATCATTATGCCAACATAAACTGTATGCCAAAAAAAAAATATGGCAAAGTATTATTATGGCAAAACAAATTATGCCAAAATCGTTATGCCAAAGTATATTAGGAAAAAGAATATTATGCGAAAAAAAGGGATCCCAATAGCTAAGTTTGACACAATACACTTTTACCGACCCCAATATTTGATGACCAACCGTCAGGTAGTTTGACACACCTAAAAAAATATTGCCTTTATCTTATTACATCGAAAATACACCGTAGTTAAGTCTAGTCTTGTAATCACAACGAGATTTGTATACAATTCGGAAAATTATCTTCGAAAATAATTTACTTTTAGCACACTATGCGACCTGTGACACGTGGGATGTACGACACGAGAGCATAGAACTAGACTGATTGAGGTTAGACCAGTAGATTCTCGTTCCATTCGTCCGTCCCTTCGCTGCCCCGTCTATTGTAAGTATATTAATTAAATTTCTTTGCGGTATGGTGATTGTCGTTTGTTGTAATTGGTAGCCCAGCATCCAGCTGCTATTTATTGTTCTTAGTTCTCGCCTCTGACGTCACTCACGTAAGTGGTGGCCTATACATTATCCAGGCAGCCTTAGGGTACGGCACTTAAATTTAAATGCTTGTTTGGAAATTAGTTGCTACTACTGGCAGTTGGCAGGTTCTGTAATGCAGCATTCCCTTAACGAAAAAAATATTTGAATCTGTGCCATTATTATACTTAAGTGCAAAAGTTTGATGGAAAAATCATCTGAAGAGATCATTAAGTATAATTTTTAATTGAATTGTATCTACCATTGTAAATTGTGAACAGCCAGCCTTTTCCGTAAAAACTCAATACCTAGCAAACTATTTTTTTTTTGTAGTAAAGTAAATCTAAACGATGTATATTGCATAAAATCAGGAACCTACTGATTGGGAGAAGAAACTGGCTCCAGTAAACCAGGTGTTTTTAAATAGGCAGGAGTCACGACTTCAGTTTGTATGTACACATTTTTTTTATGCCAATAAAGAATTAATTTACATTTAATAATTGTGCATTTAAACCGTTGTCACCATAGATCTGGGCCCCAAGTCTGCTATTTTTATAAATTCGTCATTCCAACACGATCCCATTCCCATCCCATTGTCATTTTGCTTAAAGTTCGTAATCTGCTAAATTCTTAATGGCGATCATTGGTCGGTCAATGGTCTCGTAATAGAATCGTGGCATAATGACTTTGTCGTATTGCCATTATTATAAAACCCTTTAGTAGAAATGATTTTCGAAAAACTACCACTACTTTATTTATGCCAGATTTCATTTATATATATTTTTACATATTATTTATTAGTTTTTTATACAAGTCAAGTGTTTTATGTAAGTCAGTCATTCATTTATCATTATGTACGAGATTACCCTTCTATGCCATTTCTTTCAATGGAGTGTCAGTGATTGACCACTGGAAAGTCATAATGACGCCATTATGTTAGTAGATTACCAAACTTGTCAAAATCAACAATTATGAAATCAATGATAGACCATTCCGACACTATTGTAATAGCAGACTTGGGGCCCTGTTGTCACTGTCAAAAGAAGCGGCAAATCTGAAGTGAGCTGCAGAATGGGTTTTAATGTTAGTGGGATAGAACTGCTACTGAATGTACGCAATGTATATGTGATGTGAATATTGATAGTTTTGAGTTTAATCCAAAATTGGCCTACGAGTGATTTAGCTCTGGGCGTCAGTCCAAGCAGCGTAGGCGTTAACTCAGCGTAGATGTTGACGCAGAATAGACGTCGCATAGACGCCCCGTAGACGCCGTGCCTTCCGAATTTTAGGGATTTTGGTACAATTATTGACGAAATGATTTCCGCTGGAGAAACAGCAAGCTACTGTTGGCTATGATGCTAAAAACAGATTTTGGATAATTACGTAAACGAAAGAAGGCTACTCAATGCTTATGTGTATATAAATTAATATTAAACTGACATATAATTCAGATATCTCGATGTTTTGTCAAATCGTAAAGACCCTGCATGTTTTTAGCACTCGACGTTTTAGAATGGTATAAATCAAATAATCGATTTTACGGTCACGAGTGGTATTTCTAAGTACTGATTCAATTTCTACGCCAATTTCCGACCACTGTGTTTTAGTTAGTTGCTACTTGGCACACAAACTGATTGGAATTGAATAATTATTGAAATTAGTCCAATTGTTACAGTGAAAAGTAGCTGGCAGTTCGGTTCGGTTAATAATGTGATGACGTCAATCGCATTTTAGTTTTTGTAGAATTGTAAGAAATTATACAAATTATACAAAACACAATCATCAACAATATCCTAAACAAATTGTACAAAAAAAAAAAAAAAACAATCAAAATAAGCGCGTAGGAAGGTCTATTTAGCGACTTTTTGATTAAGGTAGGTATTTTTTGAATGAAACGCTTTTTCCATGCACGTTTCTTTTTCTCCTTGTTTGCCTTCGAAGAGAAGAGAAGCTTTAAATTCTTCCCCCACGCTTTCTGCTGCCTTACTTAAAAGGAATGTAAAGGCATGCCCTTTGGAGCTTAGGTTTCAGCATACAAACCCCCAGGCTGTTATAAGAACTTTTAAAGATCTTAAAATTAAATCAACAGAAGATCTCTGGGGTATGTCTGTAAAAGTATGTAGATCTCTCATCGAACCCATTGCGCCCTATTTAGCTTTCATATTTAACACCAGTGTAGACCAAGGAGTCTTTCCGGATCTTATGAAACATAGTAAAGTAGTACCATTGTTCAAATCCGGTGATAGTAAAGAACCCAATAATTATAGACCTGTGTCAATTCTGCCAGTTCTCAGTAAGGTGTTTGAAAAGTTGATGCTCAATCAAATGTTACGTCACTTTAATAAAAATTACATCTTTCATGAACACCAGTACGGCTTCACCAAAGGTCGTTGTACCACTGACGCCGGTGTTACCCTAATGAAGAACATTTTTAACGCCAGGGAAGAAGCACAAGATGCTATTGGAATCTTTTGCGACCTCTCTAAGGCGTTCGATTGCGTAAACCATGAAACACTTCTGATGAATTCGAGCACTATTGGATTAGGAAAACAGCACTTGACTTGTTAAGATCATACCTGAAAGATACAAAGGTTAAAGTCCAAGTAAATGGCGTAAACTCATTGGGGTCTGAAATGACAATGGGCGTTCCTCAAGGTTCGATATTGGGTCCATTCCTATTTTTAGTTTATATTAATGATTTACCCCAATTACTTCAAAATCAGCCGAAGATGGTGTTATTTGCAGATGACACATCATTGATCTTTAAAATAGACCGACGGTCACAAAATCTTGACGACGTGAATAACTCTATTCTTCAGGTCCAAGATTGGTTTACGGCAAATAATTTAGTACTTAATGGAAAAAAACCAAATGCATTAGATTTAAATTACCTAATGTTAGAAGTAGCGAATGTGACATCATATTGAATGGCCAAAAACTAGAATTTGTTAATCAGACAGTTTTCCTAGGAATTACGCTAGACGAGAAATTACAATGGGGACCTCATATAACATCTATTGCGGGGCGGCTAAGCTCGGCCGCATATGCTGTTAGAAAGATAAGACAATTAACAGATGAAATAACCGCGCGTTTGATCTATTTTAGTTACTTCCACAGTATTATGTCATATGGCATTTTACTGTGAGGTCGAGCTGCTGACATTGAATCCATTTTTATTTTGCAAAAGAGAGCTGTCAGAGCCATTTACAATCTACGTTGCCGCGAATCTCTTAGGGAACTATTTAAAAGGGTTAATATTATGACGGTACCTTGCCAATTCATTTATGAAAATATTATGTATGTAAGAAAAAATCAACATCTTTTTAATAAAATAAGTGATAGACATAATTTTAATACTAGAAATAATGATAAATTAGATCAACCTTTTTTCAGATTATCTAAAGTACATACATCTATTATGGGGTACTGTGTTAAATGTTACAACAAAATACCTTGTAAAATATTGCAATTAAATGAAAGAAAATTTAAAACTTATATTAAAATTGCACTTTGTAAACAAGGATATTACAAATTAGAGGATTATATCCAAGATAAGAATGCTTGGAAACACGCTGGTCCTGCTCCATAGGACAATCTCTAGAGTCTAGACAAAATCAAACTGGTTGCTAATGTAATTTCATTCTTTTTTTTTTCCTGACATTGATTTACTTTCTGTAAAAATTACAACTAAAAAGTGAAAAATAAAAACTTTTTTGCAAAAAAATACAACCGACTTCCAAAAACGACACTAGAAAGTGAAAAATAACTTTAATTTCGGAAGTCGGTGTCGTTGGGTTCGCATTTCGTTGTTTGCCACCGACTTCCGAAATTAAAGTTATTTTTCACTTTCTAGTGTCGTTTTTGGAAGTCGGTTGTATTTTTTTTGCAAAAAAGTTTTTATTTTTCACTTTTTAGTTGTAATTTTTACCAGTAATTTTGGTTTAAAAACCAAACTACTGAACCGTTTTTGATGAAATTTCTATGGTACCATTTGGGATGTATGCCCTTTCCAACAAAAAAAGAATTTTTGAAATCGGTTGGCAAGCGACGAAGTTATGCGCGAACAAACATAAAAAAAAAAAAAAAATACAAACATCCGAATTGAGAACCTCCTCCTTTTTTAGAAGTCGGTTAATTACTTAAAATCACACCCAGACTTATTACTCCTTAGTTATTTATGAAACTTGTCTACTTTTGGAATGTTTGTAAATATGTGAGCACCATGTATCTACCACATAGTTAATTTATATGTCATGGTTTTATTAATCCATTTTAATTCTTTTACCTATTGTGGTATAGTATAATTTATATATAATTTTTATTTTTTTTATTTATAGTATAATTTTATTTCTAGGTGCATCGTCTTCACATATAATTATATAATTAATGTACGCAAATATTGTAAAACATTTTAAAAGAGTGACGGTGGAGTTTCTTGCCCATTCTTCTCCATACGAAAACAACCTTTTGGAAGGGGCGACTAGAATCAATTTTATTTTTATTTTATTTTTGACGTTCAAAAGTGCCTTTTATGTGCCTATTTGAAATAAATGATTTGACTTTGACTAGGTAATAGGTACAGCGGGCTGGTGTCCGCAACTCCACGACAATGCGCGTATTTTGCGTACGGGTGGGAACATCGGTCATTCGATCCACCCCAGCTCCTCAAGGAAGGCCAGCAACGCCTTGATGTTACTGACCGTCTCACGTAGGGTACCTGGGTTACCGAAGTACTTTGCCGTGTACGTGGCGACCACCGGGCAGTTTAGCAGCACATGCGCCGCTGTCTCGTCATCCTCGATGCAGGCCCTGCACAGCGGACTGTCTGTTACTCCTATGACATAGAGGTGTTTGTTAAATGACCCATGGCCAGTTAAAGCCGCAGTAACTGTACGCAGCTTTAGTTTATTTAGACGGAGAACCTGTTTCGTGACGCGGCCATTAATTGTGGGTAGTGCTTCCTTGGCCTGCCTACATTCGCCTAGCTCCGTCCAAAGTTTGTCGTGTTGGTCTCTGGTGCGTTTTCTTACCAGAGTACGTATGTAACCAAAGGGAAGTGGCGCGATGGGCTCAGGTCCCACTGGTGCCATGCTCGACCCCCTTCTGGCAAGTTCATCGGCCGCATCGTTACGATGCGATTCATTTGATCGATTTGATCCATTGAATGGTTATGTTATTGAGGCTACCCACCTGGTTGAGGTGCTGGTGGCACTCGTATATTAGCCCAGAATCAACTATGTTGCTGTTCAGCGCTTGCAGAACAGCCATGCTGTCTGAGAGTATGCGGATGGAGTGTTCCTTTACTTCCCTGGCCATAATGGCTGGGGCGGCCAGGGAAATGCCCATGCATTCGGCCTGGAACACTGTGTTGTGAACCCCCAGTGGTGTGGCTATATGTATGTTGAGGTCCTCCGAGATGATTCCAGCTCCTGAACCACTACCTGTTTTGGATCCATCCGTGAAGATACGCAGCTCTGCAGGGCACAACCCCTCGCATCGGCGATCCTCGTGAAGTTGGATCTTGTATTTTTTATCAAAGATAAATTGTTTGGGCACCCGATCATTTATGGCTTTCGTAATGGGGAACTCCTTGTGGAGTCCCTCGAGCAACGTGGTGTGTGGTGTTTCACTCTTACCCCAGAGATTGAGTGTGTTAAGATGTACTGCCGCCATTGTCGCTTCCTGTTGTATAAATAGGTGGAGCGGTGGTAATCCTAGGATGGCGTCAACTGCTGCAGTCGGAGTAGTCCTCATGCAGCCCGTAGTCGCCATGCAGGCTAGTCTTTGCATGCGTTGTAGTTTGTTGGCTGTAACCAGCTTGGTGCGGGGCCACCAGACCACGGCCCCGTAGGTGATCATGGGGCGGATCACTGCGGTGTACAGCCAAAGTATAATTTTAGGGGATAGGCCCCACTTCTTACCTATCATTCTCCTGCACTGCCAAAAGGTCATGCAGGCCCTGTTTAGTTTGTTGTCCAGATGACTACTCCAGTTTAACTTACTGTCTAGTATGACTCCGAGGTACTTGACTTCGTTGGTCAGCTGGAGTTCAGTCTCGAACAGTTTCGGTAGGCGAAAAGGGCCTAGTACTCGTTTGTGGGTAAACATGACTAATTCAGTTTTAGTGGGGTTCACTGATAGGTCAAATTCCCTGCACCATCTTTCTCGTAGCGCTTGCTGAGTGAGGTTGCAAATCGTGCCCGTCATCTTCCCCGAAACAAGGATTGCGAGGTCGTCTGCATAACCTACTGTGTAGTAGCGGCTGGCGTTGAGTTTGGTGATGAGGTCATTAATCACCAGGTTCCACAGGAGGAGAGACAGCACCCCTCCCTGGGGGCAGCCTCTGGCTATCATGGCCAACTGCTGTTCATCCTCAAGGCGAACCACTCGTTTGCTTAACATGTTTGTAATCCAGTCAGTTAGTACCTGTTCTACTCCATGTCTGGAGAGGGCGCTGTTGATGCTGGAGAAGTTGGTTTTGTCGAAGGCTCCCTCGATGTCTATGAAAGTGCCCAGGCAGGTGCCCTTCTGATGGATCGCTTCCTCTATCTGGCTAACTACCAGATGAAGGGCGGATTCGGTCGACTTACCTGAGCTGTATGCATGTTGATTACCGTGTAGCGGTAAAGTTTTGAGAGCGCCATCCCTCAGTTCCCTATCACATAGCCTTTCCAGAGTCTTTAGTAGGAAGGAGGTTAGGCTGATTGGTCGGTGGCATTTGGCGTTTGTGTAGTCACCCTTACCTGGCTTGGGGATGAATATAACTTTCACTTCCCTCCATCCTTTAGGAACGTATCTAAAGGCCAGGCACGCTCTCATTAAAGGCATCAGTCTTATTGCGACAGGGGTGCCACCCCACTGCAGTAGGGCGGGGAACACTCTATCGGGACCAGCTGCCTTAAACGGATGGAAGCTCTGGATGGCCCACTGGAGTTTCTCCAGCGTGATCACCCTGCTAGCATAATGCCAGTCATTATCTGATGGTGTTTGAATTACATCCTGCCAGTCGATCGCCTGTGCGAATGTACATCCCAGGAAGTGAGTTTCGATGAGGACGCGTCTCGTTTCTTCTGGCGAGGATGTTAGTGTGTTATCAGGTTTCCGGAGGGTAGCGGGCCCAGACATATGCTGTTGCGCTAGTACCTTCCTTACCCTGTTAGCTTGCTGGCAAGATTCAATGTTACCACAGAATTTGCGCCATCCCGAGGTTCTCCTGAATCTGATGCATTTCTTGTAACTGGATTTGGCTGCGTAATAGTTATCCCAGTCCACATCCGCACATGTATTCATGGCTCTATTTAGAGCTTTCCGTACCTTGCCGCGCTTGCGTTCCAGCAGTGCTATTCTCTAAAAGACAATTTCATGGCTGTAAGCTGCGACGAGCTCGTCGACGAGACAGCCTTGAGATCGACCGAGCGCGCAGCGCTGCTTCAAACCGTATTCCCTAACGTAGTTGTGGTCGTCGACGAATCCAAGGCTGTAACCTCCCGTCGCTGTTTCGTGAACGAACGTAGGGCTTGAAACAAACTGTATAAATTATAATCGATCAATCTCGACTGAGAGTTTTATGGGTTTACAATTTATATTAAAGGTCTATCCTTTTGTATTTTAAGGAATACAGTAAAACTATAACCAGTATCATCATTAAAAAGAGTTTATTGCATATTTCATATTACATTTCAAGGCTGAATGACGATTCCTTTGCTCATTTCGAGCATCGCGATGAATAAAAAACGTCAACACAACAAAAACAATCACAACCGACGCGACGCTAAACTTTTGGGTGCTGTAAAATAATATTTATCTAATTATTTGTATCAGCGAGTGTTTTGAAAACATAGTTAGTTCTGTGACTAAAAGCCCCCTACCCCCCTACCTATCTACTGAAATGTATGTAATACCTACTAGATGCATGCTCCAGACTGAACAGTCCACACTGTCAATACCAGTAAGTTAATTCTAATAAAATATAATATTGTGATGTTAAATTGTGAATTAGGCTGATGATGCTGATTACACTATAAAATATATTTGCAGGACGTACGACCAGGGTCCATCTTGGCATAGGGACAATATGCCAATGGAAAACCAGGAACAATGGTGAGGTTTTAAATAAAAGTGTTATTACTACAATATGTTATAATAGATATTTAGATAACTTTCTTTGTATTACAGTTTGAGGCTAGATCACCACCTGCAGTGCCTCATAAGACTAATGCGGAATGCCCCAATTGCCTCTTCATGTAAGGTTAACTTAATTATAATTTGTTTAATTAGGCATTGGTTTAATGTAAAAAGCATTACATAGTAGTGGTCTCATTTTGATTCCCAGGTTGGGCCAATTTGTTGGGATTTTCTGTAGGTTTTTTCAACAGCGGCCCTTATTCAATCAACATGTTTATGTACTAGATCTATTATGTAGAGGTACTACATTATAATATCTATTCCTTCAGAGAGTGATGTGATGCGTTTATGCTTACATATTTGCTTTACCTCTGTTTAGTAATTTGTTGCATTTTTTATGTTCATAGCACCTCGTAGGCGTTGAACGGCACGCTGCTGTCTGATCCAGCGCTCATCACCTTCTCAAAGGCAATCACAAATGGCGAGCCTGACTGAACGGTTTTTGGCCATTGAAGAGAGGCGTTTGGAAAATGAGACACTCCTTATTGGCAACCAGTAGAGGATGTTAAACTTTTAAGCAAATAAGTGAGCCATGGTCAAGGCAGACCCAGGCACTGAAGGATTTATGTGCATCCATCAGACGAGGGAGTTGAATCCCCAAAACATGGATCTACTAGAATTGTAATATATGTTTAAGAAATTTAAGTATAAGAACTGTTTTTTGTAGTAAATGTTAATGTTTGTAAGCAGGCACACTCTTTATGCCGCTTTTATTTAGGTAATTATTTAATATTGTTTACATTTTTATTTTTTTTGGTTGAGTTGTATTTTTTGGTATATTGGCGTCTGATAGCTGACATAGTAATGTTAAAGTAAATAATTTAATTTAATGTTCTGTTTCTTTTAATGTCAATTACTTTGCTAGACATTACTATTGTATAGATTCAAGTTTTGTAACTGAACAGACAGCTGTGCTGATGGGGAGTAAGTGGTGAAGGGTGGGTGTTTTAGTCCCAATCCTTTACATGATTGTTTTTAATGGTAAATAAAAAAAAACATTATTATGGAAATATCTATTTAATTTCTCATGCCCCATACCTACTGTGTACACATTTATTTTTTTTGTAAAAAACGAGTCAAAGATATAAATACGCACATAATGGCTAATAAATTTTTTTTAATAATTAATTACTTAGTATTAAAATTTTTGATATTTGATCAATCATATACTTACACCTTAAACACCACACTTTAAACACACACCTTAAATATATGACATAAGTAATTGTAATTTTTTGTCTAAAGCTAATACTAGTTCATCTATGCACTTATATCTACATTAACATTCACAAATTATACTTTTATAAAAAAATTAAATACCTATTTAGTGATGCTTAGCTAATCAATAATGGTGAGTATGTTCTATCTAAACATTTTTTCGGAAAAAAAGAAAAGCATATTATAATTTTAGATATGTCGTGCTCGCCATAATTGATTAACTAAATCTCGCCTACTTATCTGCCCACTGTCTAAGTCATCATGTGTTGGAGCCGGATGTGTTAGGATTCCAAGTAACCTAGATTCTTCATCTAAATCACATTGGTCTAACATAGGAGCTGGTAACCCGGCTCGATTACACATGTTGTGCAAAACACAGCAAGCTATAACAATTTTTCCCACTGTTATAGGATCATAGTGCAATACCCTATGAACTAACAAACATCTGAACCGCCCTTTCAGTATTCCAATGGTCCTCTCCACACTGTTCCTTGCACTGCTGTGTAAATTGTTGTAATGGCTCTCTGGGGTTCCAGTTTCTGGATTACTAAAGGGAGTCATTAAATAAGGCCTCTGAGGATATCCTGAGTCACCTGAAATCAATTAATGAAGGTGGAATTAAGCACAATCTTAACATTGTGTTTAATCATTGTAGGTTTTGAAATAACAACTTACCAAGTAAGTACACTATTTCTTCATTATTTAAATTTTTCAAATGCTCCTTTACTCTAGTGTTTGAAAACACAAAACTATCATGTGTTGCATCCCCAAGTCACATCCACATGCAAGATGTTTAGATCAGCATCATTAATCTGGAATAAGTATAATAATTACATGCATAGGGATTCTTTATAATTCTACATAATTTTAATTAAGAAAGACCAACAGTTTACCTACAATTAAAACATTCCTGGCATGATAGCCTTTTCGGCAATAATATCTCTCCTCGTGTTCCTTAGGACGTATCATGGAAATCAGGGTGCCATCAACGCAACCTAGCACCCCTGGAATTTTGAATTTCTCATAAAACCTGTAATAAGCATTCAAATTTAAAACAATGGCTCTTGTTCAAACAAGACTTGAGAGACTAGCAAGAAAATGTAGATATTTTTGATACTTGCCTTGACTTTAGCACTTGTCGATCATTGTGGTTTTGCGGAAATCTAATATACTTATTAATTAGATTCTTATTATTTAGAGCATCAACAACTTCGTGGATTGCCCTAGAGGCAGAAGTCTGAGATATGTATGTGTCTACATTCTTGCCAATGATTTTTTGGTAACTTCCACTAGCCAAAAATGATAGTGTGCATAATATCTGAAACATCAGGAATACAGGAGTACAGCTTTGGTTGGTGTGGTGAGGTACCCATCATATCTCAAGAAACCTAGCTGTAAACAAACCTTTAGCCTCTTGGTTAAACCACTGGAACGAACTCGCGGACGCATTTATGGAGTTAGGTCATTTTCCAATATATTAATTAAATCCTCAGAAAGCCTATAAATATGGATAAAGTCTATATCACGGGATATTGTTTGAAACTTTCTTATTTGTTTCGCCTGCCGAACTTTCTTCAAATCATCACTTTTCTTAGCTTCTTCTAACAAATATAGCTTTATAATTAACCGAGCTGCCATTTTTTCAAAAAAATAACAAAAGAATCGAAATAATTTAAGTACAGTTTAATAAATTTTGTCAAGACTACGCACGAATAATAGTAGCTTTTAGATTTGACAGTTAGAAGCGAGGCTGCGGGCGAGGCTGTAAGCGACTTCGACGCTGTTTTTTGCTAAGGAATACCAAAATGTATGAAGAACTGTCAATTGGCCCTCCCTTGGCTGTGCCGTTGAGTAGTTTAACTCACGGCCGTCACAGCCTTGAGCGCTAGTGTAGCTGTACGCAGCTTAGGGAATACCAAACTTTGTTTCACCGCTGCGACAGCGCTGTCCGCAAGGCTGTTTTCTTAGGGAATAGCATGGCAGCTCAGCGCCCCACCAGGGTTGTTTGCCCGGTGTGCTGCGCGGGGTGAAAGAAAGAAAGAAGAAAGAAAGAAAGAAAATACATTATTTGGCACAAACTAAAAGACACACAATACACCAGATACATACATCAGACAAAACAGACAATAAAAAAAATAAGAGATTAAATAAAAAGTGTGAAGTCCGATGTAAGAAAATCGCAGGAAAGTGTGCCAATGCCAGACAGCTAGTGCCTGACGCTGGTTTTCAACTGGACCTGATGTGTGAGGTGACAGATGTAAATCAGTTTTATACTGCAACGTAACGTGTGTGTGCATACTTAAATATGTAAATAAAATAAATTTGTGTTAGATAAAAAACAGTAAAGAATATGTGAATATATGTCTAAATAGTGTGATATTGAGTAAAATTGCAAAAATAACAAACAAAAAAAAAACTTATAAATAAATAAGTGAGACCGCATCATGACAACCTTCCAAAGCAAACAAAGAGATTCCTGGAAACGAGTTAGAACAGAAACATTTTTTTTAAACGCTGCCTGCCACAATTTATTAA
Organism: Apamea anceps; assembly: GCA_951799955.1. Lineage (NCBI taxonomy): Eukaryota > Metazoa > Arthropoda > Insecta > Lepidoptera > Noctuidae > Apamea > Apamea anceps. The sequence continues at coordinate 12,098,110 of OX637510.1, read as the reverse complement.
TCCGTGCACTGTAGTGTCATCGCACAAAACGCTGCAAGAAGCCGAGCGTGACGGACTATTTTCGAACCGTTTTTAACTTGTGTCTATTCCGAATCTTGTCTTAGCTGTTGTTTGGATTGGGAATAACCAAATACGATGGGCATCTCATCTATAAATAAATAAGTCAGCTAAACATTGTTGGCAAAAGTGGAAATGGAAAAAAAGAACATGCACAAATATATGAAAGATATGTATTTGAAAGGTAAGCGCTAGTCGTTAATATATAATTATTTGCAAAAAAAAAAAACGTCCATGACATTGTGAAAACTACCCACTTTTAATTTCCGTCTCCATTCTGCAGCCTTATGGATGTCAAATCACTAACCGCACAGAGGTTCGCCCACTACCATCGCCCGGTGAAGGATGGGTGAATTGGTGCCATCCCGACATCGTGCGTCCCACTCGTGTGCAAGCAGGCCATGCAGCATAGGGTACGTTGACAAGCAAACGCGGTTCAGCGTTACAATAGTTGGATTAGGTTTATTTTTATTTGTTTTGTATTCTACAGGTCTCACATTGGCGAATGGGACGCAACAATGCCGCGGAAATCGCAACTACAACCACCGAACCGAGCGTGAGCATGAGCAGGAGTAATTTCCAGCAATGGGACTGTATAGCCTTAAAACCATTTATTTACATTTTCGTGCAGCATTCATCGACAGAAACACTGACACATACTCAAGGGGGTAGGTACATACATCATATAATTGAGACGTCTAGTGTGACCATATCTAGCTTCCTTTGCGCTTCTATGAGATACTGCCGTAAGCGTAGTTTAAAGACGCCTATTGTGTTAATTACTCTAATCGGTGGTGGCAAGTTATTCCATACTTTGGAAGCCGCATAACGAAAGCTGCCTCTAAAAGCAGCCGTACCCTGAGACTGAGTCGAGAGTTGTTGTGAGCATTGCCTTCTCCCGCATTCCCGTCTACTCGTAACCCAACTTAGCTTGTTATAGAGGTAGTCTGGTTTTTGATATTTCACCACACCGAACAGAAGGCAGGCCAAGTGCAGCTTGCGTCTGGACTTCATCTTCAGCGTAAAGTGCTTGTTTAGAAAAGGTGTTACATGGCTTCTGTGAGGAATATCGTAACAAAACCGAGCACAAGCGTTTTGTACCCTTTGAATGAGGCGTTCAGTACGAGCTAACAGGCGCGGGCCGTAAACCGTATCAGCGTAATTCAACCTGGACAGGACCAGGGTTTCCACTAGCTGTTCCCGTAGTTTTTCGGATAAATAGGGCCTCATATTGTATAAAAGCTTTAGGCGATAAAAACAGTTTCTAACCGCGTCTGTTACGTGTTTCTCAAAACGTAGATCTTTATCCATAACGACACCTAGATTCCGCGCTTCATACACTCGCTCAATTGGTTCTCCCATAAGTCTCAAGTCAAAAGTCACAGGTAGTCTAGCTAATTGCTGTCTTGTGCCAAATACTATATATTTCGTTTTTATTGGATTTAACGACAGGCAGTTCTCCTCTGACCAGGCGGCGATTCTTTGAAGATCATCGTTAAGATCCTTAATGGCACTATTGTAGTCGCCTGGACTAAAAGATATATAAAGTTGGACATCGTCGGCGTATATATGGTACTTGCATCTATGGAGACACTTTACAATATCCGCACAGTACAAAATAAAGAGAATCGGGCCCAATATGGAGCCCTGCGGGACTCCTCTGTCTACAGAAATACGTGTCGATCTAAGGGTAGTGCCGTCACTCAAACGCAAGTCAACAAGTTGCTCCCTATTAGTTAGATAGCTGCGGAACCATTGCACAGCGCTGACGTCAAAACCATAATAATTTAACTTAGATAATAATAGTGGGATATTTATTGCGTCAAATGCACGGGAAAAATCGAGCAAAACCAGCAGTGAGCACATTCCCCTATCTTGGGCAGATAATATATTATCAGTAACATCCAGTAAGGCAGTAGATGTACTGCGCTGCTTTCTGAAACCTGATTGTAAATCAGGTAGAATGTTATTTTGTTCCAAAAATAGTGTTAATTGGCGGCTGACGACTTTTTCTAATACTTTCGATAGACATGGTAATATACTTATAGGGCGTAGGTCTTTTAAAGTGGATGGATTAGAATTTTTTGGCAAGGGCTTAACCGAGGCAATTTTCCATAGGTCAATCAAAATTAAATAAAAGTCAATTATAGAGAGACCAAATGTCAATTAAAAGAAGATAAATTAAATGTCAAGTAAATCATTTGTCAATCAAAATAAATGCCAATTAAACAAAATGTCAATAAATTAAATGTCAATACCATATAAAATAATTCATACACAAATTATCTGGAATCATTCAACATCAAATCGGATACAGAATATAAACATTTTTCTAATAGGAAGGCTTTCAGCTTTGCCTTAAATAAGTGGTTGTTATAGACCAAAGTTTTTATATCAGTAGGTAACTTGTTATATAACTCTACTGCTTGGTAACGTGAACAATGCTTTGCTATGGTAAATTTAGGCACCATTATATTTTTAATAGCTTTCCTTCGTGTGCTCTCTCTCAGCTCTCTTTCTTTTTGTGATTCATATTGATGTATATATTTTGCGAACTTGCTTAACAGAACTAGTATATACAAACTTGGAACTGTAAGAATGCCTAATTTCTTAAAATATTCTTTGCATGAATCACGCTGTGAAATTCTGACAATGGTTCTAATGGCACGCTTCTGAAGGATGAATGCTCTTTGGCAGTTGTAGTTATAGCTATTTCCCTAAAACATGATGCTGTACCTCAACCTAGATTCAACCAAAGCATAATAGCATGCTTTAAGTTGCTTCAAATCTATTTCATCCCTGAGGCTCCTAAGTGCGTAACATGCAGAGGATATAGAGGAATCAATAGCAGCAAGCTCCTGTTTCCAGTTTAGATTTGAATCAATGTGTATACCTAAGAATTTTACCTCCTTTACCAATCCTATCTTGTCTCCTTTCAATGTCACCTCTATAGTGTCAGCGTTTCGAGATGTAGTCTTAAATAATATTATATTTGTTTTATTTGTATTAATTACTAAATTATTAGCTGTAAACCATTCAGAAAGATTATCTAGACTTTTATTTACTTTTGTGGACAATTCTTTTAAATCATGTGCTCCAATTATTACGTTTGTGTCATCAGCAAAAACAACACACGAGGCGTCTGGCTGAACTGTGTTCATGAAATGTAATAGATCGTTTGTGAAAATAAGATACAATATTGGACCTAAAATTGAGCCTTGAGGTACCCCGCGTTTTATGTATGTCATCTTAGATCTATAGGCTACTTCATGATTGTTTTCATCAATGTTTTTTATTTCGACATACATTCTCCTGTTTTGTAAATAGGACGTCATAAGTTTTAAAGCATCACCTCTTATACCGTAATGATCTAGTTTATCAAGCAGTAATTGATGATCTATAGTGTCGAATGCAGAACTCAGGTCAATAAATAGTCCAGCCACTTTCATTTTGTCGTTTAATTTACTAACTACGTCATCAATAAGAGCGTCTATGGCATCTGAAGTGCCAATGCCCCTTTGATACCCAAATTGTCTTAAATGGATCACTTTATTTAGATTCAAATGTACCATCAGCCTAAATTTAATTAACTTTTCAAAAAGTTTCGACAGAGTTGGTAGCAAGGATATTGGTCGGTAATTTTTTGGGTCAGTCTTTGTGCCCTTTTTGTATATCGGAATTACCTTAGCTAGTTTGAGTTGATCAGGAAAAATCGACTCTTTAAAACATTTATTAAAAAATTCAGATAGAGGAAGTCCTAAAAATTCTATGTTCTCCTTAATAATTGTTATTGGTAAGTCGTCATATCCGCAAGATTTTTTGTTAGCCATGTGACACACAATCTTTTTTATTTCAATTGGTGTAGTCGGCTCGAAAGACAAATTACTCTCAACTCTCACCGTTGTTTCTTTCAAATAGGACATTGCTTTATCTTTGCTAAGTGTCGGTGATGGCTTATAAACAAAGCCGTCAACGAATTTATTAGCAATATCCTGGGAATCATGAATAACTTCATTGTCTATATTTAGGACTAGTTTTTTAATAGGTCTATTTTTTGTTTTCTTTGTATGTTCATTTACTACTTTCCATGTCTCTTTGGATATATTTTTAGCTTTACTAAGAGGAACTGATATGGCTAACTTTTTAGCTTGCTTTAAAACCCTTCTGTAAATTCGAATATAGTTGATTTTGTAATTCGAGATACTACCATTATTTGGGGTGCCACAGCATAAAACTCTTTTCATTGTACTTGATACTTTGATTCCCTTGGTTACCCACTGTACTATTTTATTTTTCATAGGCTTTATTTTAATAGCCTTCTTTGGGTAACAGGTACGAAAAATTTTGCCGAAATTGTTTAAAAAATTATTTATTCCCATAATACTCAAATTTATATTTGAAAAACTCTCTTTGAATGCAGCATTATTTTTTGTGTTAAATAATCTTTTTTGAATGGTTATGGTATAATCTGAGCTCTTCGTTTTTTCGTTGATTTTATCAAGAACCAAATCGCAAAAAAGTCCACCATGACCATCCGCTATGCCATTGTGGTCAACCAAACAACGCTCTATACAATCATCATCAATATTTGTAATTATATTATCAATACAAGAGTATGATTTATTTCGAATGAAAGTAGGAGTTTTTATAAGATATCTAAAATTGTAACATCTCAATAAACTTATGAACTCTGAAGCTTTTCTACTTTCAACCAGTACGTCAATATTAAAGTCACCACAAACTAGGCACTTCCTATCAAGAAATAGTTCTAACAATCTTTCTAAGCTACCCATGAAGCTTTCAAAGTTTTTCTCAACTGGACTTCTATAACAACAACATATGTGTAATCCTGTTTCAAGATCTTTCACACCACAAATCTCAAAACTCTCTGATCTATATAACTTTTTAATTGCGTCAATGTTTTCACTTTGTTTATTTTTATGTGCTAAAATAAGGCTACCTCCCCTCTTTTTGTTAGTCCTTGTGTTGTACGATGCTAAATTATAATTGGACATACAAAACACATTTGCAGATTTATCATTTAGGAAATGTTCTGTTATGCATAAGTAATCTAAATCATTTTCATGTGTTTCGATAAACAATTCAAGTTCTGTTTTTTTATTACTTATGCCACATACATTTTGATGAAATATTTTAAGACAGTCTGTTTTCGACAGTAAAAGAACTGAAGAATTATTACATAACTTATTTTGAGCATCTTTTTTAGTCACGAAAAAGATCATTATTATCGGTGGATATTGACGAATTATGTAATTCTGTTTGTGTAGCAGAATTTACCAACACTTTCGGTGTCATAGTATAGTTCCCATTACTGTCAAAATTAACATTTGTTTGTGTATACATATTCCTACATTGCACGTTTACCGAGTAGTGTTGACTTTTATTCCTATTTTGCACATAATTTAAATATTTAGTCCTATACTTTATACCTAGTATTTCCCTGTGTATTAACTGGCATACAATCAATCTGTTGAAATAACCATCTGTGTTAGTGTGATAATTGTTGTCAAGCGATATAAAATTCGAATTTTCACAATTTTTACAAACATATTTTAACGTGCAATTCAACTTGGATACATTTAAATATTTATTGTAATAGATCTTACTTACTAAAAAGTTCGTTGTTTGAATGTTGTGCAAGGTGTAATGCAAAGCACTTGTTACACTTAACGGATTATTGTCATTAGAACCCGCCATTATCAAAATAAAGTCAGATTTGGTGAAATCTTTACACATAGTTATACATGAATTTAATATTTGATTCAGTGGCGCGTTTGGTTTTAGTACTGACATTACACTAAAAGATTCTCCTAGTAAGTTTTGTAGTTTTTCACGCATACCGTAGCCGGCCTGATCAGCGAATATCGCAAGTCGTTGCTTTCGTGCGGGGACTGATTCCTTTCGAAGCTCACAGTATTTATTCTCCACAAGCACTTCTGCGCTTTCATTACTACCTAGTAGTTGAAATGACGTTGACGAAACATTAGTTTGGTTTCTTTTCGGATCCACCTTTACGAATGTACTTAACGGTTCTTCATTGTTAGGCTCCTCCATGTAAGATAAATTTGTTAAGTCTTGTATGAAGCAACTATTTAAATCCCCGTATTTTCTTGTGGGTGACGAACATACTGTCCCTTTGACCGAAGACTCCTGTGTTATGGAAACGTCTAACATCTTATTGGGGCTTATTGTTGATACTGTATGCAGGGTAAAATCTCTTGATGAAGTTCTTGGAAACCCTGTTTTCATCGTTATAGTTCTATAGCGCCGTTGATACTGAGGTGAATAGAATTTCCTAGGTGTTACTGTGGGTTTGTTTGAAGCCAATCCCTCAATTCCTACTGATTTAAAAAGCTTTATTTTATTCTCGTAACATCTATTTTTTTCTTTTAGTGTGACATTTTCGATGTTCAACATATCTATTTCATTGTTTGCAGATTGCAATTCTAGTTTTAGTTTGTTTATATCTTCCTTCATCGATGCCATAATATCATCACTAAATTCGTTGTTGTGGGTAGGTGGTAAACTCTGATATGAGACATCGAGGTCCAGTTCACTCTCGCTTAGATGTAAACAATGTTTTATTCTTTTTCGTTGAGTAACATTTGTAAGTTCTTCCATACTGTTATATTTATTAAGCCGAAATTTCGAAATAATACAAAAAGTGCCAACGACTCGGTGGGATTTGATCCATCAACTCTTAGTTCGTCAGTCTCGTCTTTCTTGAGTGAGCCAGCCGTACGATCAATTAGTAGATCGAAATTGTAGACCACGTCCAAGCATTCAGCGCCGTACACTGTTTTATCGACTCATTAGTGGTTGAGTCTTAAACTAGATGTCGCTAATAGTAGTATTGATAGCAGTTTATCATTTGAATTTTTCTTTTTGTAACGTTCCTTCAAATGTTGAGATTCTTAAAAGCACTGTTTTTACGAAGTAGGCACTGTTTTATGAGCTGTAGCAGTTTAATTTATGGCAATCATAGATAGTGCACAGTGGAGGTATTATATATTGTTTTGTTTATTTGAGATTTTAACGAATACGATCACTACTTTTTCAACACAGTTTTCTTCATTATTCCACAAGCCGTTTTATGGATAACACTGTCACAGATTGTTTATGTTGTTAGTCTTTAGATAAACACTATATTTTGCTTTAAGTACTTGTTTCACTATTTTTAAACATTAATTACGTATAGAGCCGATGTTTATGTAGACGACAGCGCCATCGTTTATAAGTGATGGGCTTGCCACCGGGTTACCCGGCACAATTAAAAAGTTGTTATTAATTACGTCAGGATCTGTAAAGTGCGACGGTAGGTCTTGTCTGGGCTTATTGGGCGATAAGGTGGATTTTAAATTTTTCCACAATAGTTTAGGGTTTTTTATTTTGTTGTTTATGTTGTACTTAAAATACGCAACTTTTTCATTGTACAAAGAACTAATCACTAAATGTTTTAGCTCAATGTAATATATTTTTTTGGAATCTGCTTTCGTTTTCCTATAACTACTAAGTGCATCATCACGTAAACGCATCATAACTTTGATTGTATCTGTAATCCACGGAGATGACTTTTCCTTTACAGTACACGTCTTGATCGGTGAATGAACATCAAACAGGGAAGTTATATAGGTGCTAAAGACGTGCACCATGTCATTTACGCTGCCAAGCGACGAAATCATTCCAACGTCCAAAAATGATAAGCTTAAATTAAAACTTTCCGCGCACACCTTTTTAAGAGGCCGAAATTTTATCAAGTGTGGTTTGTACTTGTCACGTTTTATGTGAAATTCCCCAGCTATAATCGAATGGCCGTTGATTGAACCGAAAGGTACTACCTTTGTATTTCTAGCTGTCAGGTCAGTGCATATGAGATCGATGAGGGTTTCGCTGGATTGTGTAAAGTGAGTAGGAGTTGTGACCAATTGTGAAAGACTGAGGCAATTCAAAAATTCCTTAATATTCTTAGTTTTATTCCCATTCGTGTCCAGCAAGTTTACATTAAAGTCGCCAAGTAGAATGTAGTGGTCGCAATTTCCCAGTGAACTAATGGAATCCGTTATGGCATCTAGGAAAAGGACCAGGTCATGCCATGGTGGTCGGTAGGCTGTACCTATAGTAATTTTTTTGCCGTTCATTGAGATCGTTAACCACATTTGTTCGACTGATTCGAACCTTGGATCGATCGCACCGGTCCATGTACGCGCGCTCAGTCCATGCCGCAGATAAAAGCCGACGCCCCCACCACGACCCGAGCGCACACTCGCTGGCCGCGGCGTGTGACGCAGACGGTAGCCCGGCACCACAGGCGCGCGCCCGTCCTCGCCCGGTCGCAACCAAGTCTCGTTGATGGCCATAACGTCAAAACAATGCCTGTCGAGTGCACAAATTAAGTTATCATGACCTGTGCCCAATGAACCAGCATTAAGAAACCCAACCTTCAGAAACTTTCCTCCTTTAGTCATCATTATAATAAATATAAAATAATTTCGTCATTTAACAATATCCGTGCACATTCAATATTTTCAATTCTAATATCAAATAATATGATTTGTTTAAATCCAATTGTAACTATGTAAATAATGTATATAACTAAATGAAAATGATGCCAAGGCCAGCTGCGGTATGTAAATAGTAGATTGGTAATAAATAGGTGTAGATAAATATGTGTAGTGTTTACGTATAGTTGATTGAGGCGCTCCGCGTCTGCCGCGAGACACACGCATCCAAATATATATAGATAGCAGATAGTAGCTTATTGAAATGCTGACACTTATTACAAAAAAACTTACTATAAGAATCAGCGTGACAGTACAAGAAAGTATGATAAACAAATTATGTATTGACAAACACAATAGAAACTAGATAAATAATCTTAACAATACAAAAACAGACAAACGAATAGGTATTTTCAAGGTGCGCTATTGCCGCCGTTACCGAGTGCCGGTCCGAAGGTGCGCTGTAAGTCAGCCTCGCAGCGGATCTGGCAAATGGCATCTCCGGGTTTGTACCGGGCGAGGATACGGCCTCGTTTTGCCCATACGAATTGCCAACCGAGGCGACTCCCGGCTTCACGAGCGCTCCGAAACAACTCCCGATTCACCTTCGTAAGGCGCTCGTTCACATAGGTAGAAGCGCGTCGCAGAGCCCGGCAAGTCAAGGTCAGCAGTAGTCATCCCGCGTCGCACCCGTGCGCCCTCCAGCAGCTCGTCACGCAGGTCGCGGCGCGCGAGGCGCACGACAAGGAAACGGGGGCGGGTCTCCACCGGCGCCGCCGCCTGCGTCGCGTTGATGCGCCTACCTCCGACACGCTCGGCGCTTACTATATCGCGCGCTTTAATTTTGACGCCAATCTTAGATGCAACCAACATCACCGTGTGGATTGGATTTTCACCACTTGTCTCGGGTATGTTGGAGATCTGGATATCATTTGCCAGCAGCTCCTGATCTCGGTCATTAATGTCGCTCCGCAATTGTGCTATCATATCATTTACCTCCGACGATGCTTGGGGCTGAGTGTGGTTATTCTCTAACACAGCTACTCTCTCCTCCAGATTACTCATCCTGTCGTTCGTTGCGTTTAGAGAGGATCTTAGCTCGGACAGATCATCACGGAGCAGCTGGAATTCGATCCGTACTGTCTTAGGGAATTCCTCCCTAAAAACGCTTAGCTCTGCCCTGAGGATGTCCAGGTTGAGCTCCTGTGTGGTGTCTAGGGCTGTGCTATTTATGGGGCTGGTATCCATCAGGTTTACGAGGCTTACCTCGTGTGTTTCTGGCGCAGGTGTACGTGCCCTTACTGGCGTTTCAGCCTGGTTGTCCCTCACCAGGTTTTTATTGCACTCAGGACAGTGCCAGGGGGTCGTTAAAGGGCCGGTATTCTGTATACCTACACACGCTCGGTGGTACCAAGCCCTACATTTGAAGCAATTTACGGCCTCTGTCGACGACATAAACTTGCCACAGCCACCGCATTTAACCATGGTAAACTTGTTGTCGACAAATTGATCTCGACCAATTAGTATACCGATAAGGCAACAGATGGCGCTGTTTCGATAAACACGTTTATGGCGCTTTTCACGGTGTGTATGGTACCTATAGACACCATAGGCTGAGTACAGTATCAGTGTAAAGGTGCGCACACACTAAAGTTTTGTCACGCTTTGTGACCCGTTCACGAACAAAACACTATTTATTTTCCCTCGGGTGTCAGGTACTTAAAATATTTTTGGGGAACGATAAAACACTTTTTAAGTTTATTATATTTACCACTGCACACACACACTGGAAAATATTGTTACGAGTAAGTTACACTTACACATGTATTTCCACAATAAACTTTTGTTAAGCAAACTAGTATTTTTATTTATTTTGCGCGAAGTAAACAGAAAGCTTAATGACTGATTGACATCCGTGACGTCACTCCGATCTTGTGGTCTCTGGGCAGGCGGTTTGGTAGCTGTCTATCATTGATTTAGTAAGGTGGCTTACCTGTACCTCAATTTGTGTCGTATCCGCAAATGTTGTCGGATCGTTTGATGTCACCAGCTTTGATTCGAGGCTGCGTGTATATGTGGCACGGTCCGTTTTACGCGGATTGCGCCGTGGTTGTGTCGGCGGAACACAGACCTGGATGTCGAAACGGATCCACCTGTGATCAGAGCAGGAGGCCTCCTCGGAGACCCGCCACCCAGTGATAGTTTCGCTACTCCCTCTGTTGCTAGAGTGAGGTCTATGATTGTGCGGCTTCGCCTGGTTGCGAATGTCGGTTCAGAGCCCGTGTTTAGTAGGGATAGGTTAGTCGAGAATAAGTAGTCTACCAAGGCCTTACCCCTCTCGTTTTGCGTGTCCATACCCCACAGTTGATGGTGAGCGTTGGCGTCGGTTCCGATTATGACCTCGAAACCGCAATTCTCGCAATGGCTCACAAGGCGAGCGAGGTCATGCGGGGGCGGCGCCTCCGCCTCAGGCATGTATGCCGAGGCGAGAACGATCACCATGTCCGTGGCGTCTACACGCTGTATTAGCAGCCTTGCTGCAGAGACATCTCTGCAACAGAATTCGGTTAAGAGCTGTGTTTTGAGGTTACCTGTGACATAGATACACGATCTGGGGTGATCGTGGTCTGTGGTGACCAGGAGCTTACCGCCAAGATTGGAGAGTCCTTGTATGCGGCCCGCCCTAATCCACGGCTCCTGGATCAAGGCAATGGCCGTGTGTTGTGCCTCCAACCACTTGCGAAGCTGAGCCTTCGCGGTCTGACTGTGGTGGAGGTTTGCCTGGAGGATTTTACAGGCTGACGAAAGGGCCGCCATCGCTGGCTGAGCCCTCCTCGTCCCCCAGTTTGAGCCCGCCGAACAGGTCGCCCTCGTCGAAGCCGTCCCCATCCCGGTCCGAAGCCGGGGACAGGATCATGTCGTGGGTAGCGGGATTGTCCGAAAGGGTTACCGCTGCCCTGGAACATAAAGGGCTAAGGAAGGAACACGGGTGGGTTTTAGTCAGTAAGAGTCTGACACTCCCTTCTGCTCCGCCCAGAGCGGGAGGGGTCATCTGATGATTTCCCATCCTCGAAAAAAAGGATCATGTCGTCCAGCTCCTCACCCGATGAAGGGACGGCTCCCACGGTGGCGTCAGCAGAGGCGGCCGATTCACCCTCCATGGAGCCCGCACCTGGGAACGTCTTGCTACTAAAAAGCTCGAACGTTAGGACTACCAGAGAGATATAGGGGCGCAAGGCTGGTTTACAGTGCGACATCGGGCGCTCGATCGGGTTGGCGTGGAAGGTTCATAGGGCCAAACCCCCAACGAACTGATCAACCCTCACTTACACCGTCAGCATGACCTTTACCTACCGCTTTGGTCGTCCGAGAACGACCTCCGCGGACCTCACGCACCTCGCCTGTGGCCCTCTGACGGGACACCATGACCGTTTCCCTACCCCCGGCTATTGGGTAGGGCCACCGTTTCGCTTGAAATCCAGACCAAAGGGGGCGTGTTGCCTTACGGGCACATTACAGCCAGAGCCGCTCGGCTCAACCCCCCAGGACTCCTTCATCCCCGCTTACGGCGCTCAACTGCGCAGGTCCTAGCGCAGGTGACTGTTTACTCCTACCCGCCATCAGTTAAATTTTTTGTGATAGTCGGGACCGCTACCACCCAGTCACAGGGGGTCTCGGTTAGGAGTGGAGTTTGGGACGATGGAGGTGGAAGGAATGTGGATAGGATGGAATGTGGAGGGATTGTGGTATTTGGGGAAGGAGGTGGTAGGACGGGAGAAAATGGGGTGATGGGAACTGGGCTAAGGATGCCAAGGATACGCTGGCGCCCGGTGGTTTTTGTTGCGTCTATTTCATAGGGAATTAGACCAAGAACGGGGTGGCAACCTCGTGAAGGTGCATCCACCGGACGGAGGATCTACACGACTGTGGCGCTCTCCCTCAAGACCCCGCCACCCTACCGCCTCCTTCAGAGGCGGTAGGCCTGCATCTATACTTGTGCCATCTTGTTACCATAACACAAGCATTAGGTTGCTTAGCTTGGGACTAGATGGCGCTGTGTGAAATATCCAGGGATATTATTATTATTATTATACTACCAAGCAAACTTTGACTTAGAAGTATTTTATACAAAAGTAACATTTGCCATGTACCCGTGATTGCCGTCACGTGGCTTTCAATGCTGTTAAAAAGTTTTTTGTTCTTTTGTTATGGTCTTCCTATGAAACAAAGAAGCGTGGCTTTGACCGCAGGGTCTTCAGTTTTGTGTTTTTCCCGTAAATAATGAGACTGTAAAAGTTTGATGTTTTCTCTTTTGAAAGTTTCGCTGTAAGGCATAGTATTGTTAAGAGCTTCGGTTTCTGACAGTAAAAACTGCCGATATAAATTACCATAAATTACACTTTAATTAAACAACACTAATAACAGAAGGCCAATTCTCGTAATTTAAAACGTTCAAAATCTAGTCGCAGTCTCATCTCAGCGACAAACAAATGTCAAAAACTTGTCAAAATGTAGGGAAATTAGACGTATTTTTTGACAGATTGAAACTGAGATCAGACTGTGAACGTTCTTAAAATTACGAGAATTGCCCCTCAGCTCAAACGTCTGCCTAGCCTTTTCCCAACTATGTTAGGGTCGGCTTCCAGTCTAACCGGATGCAGCTGAATACCAGTATTTTACATGGAGCGACTGCCTATCTGACCTCCACAACCCAGTTACTGGGTAATACGATACCCCCTGGTAAGACTGGTTGTCAGACTTTCGGGCTTCTGACTACCCGTAACGACTGTCAAAGATTCACGAATGACAGCCGGGACCAACGGCTTAACGTGCTTTCCGAGGCACGGAGGGATCTCGGTATGTAAAGATGGTCACCCATCCACAGACCAACCGCGGCAAGCGTAGCTTAACCTGACCGATCGACCTGTGCGGCTGTTGTTATTTAGCCACGAGCCCCTTCAAGCTCAAACACACTAATTATAAAACACAATTGCTCTTAAGTCGCACTTGAAGATAGCTTTCGATGTATTCGCCTGTATCGCTGATCCAAGACTACTGTTCGCGGCTAATCCCGGCCTTATATAGTGCCGCAGTTAGTTCCAGAACCTTCTATTGTAGAAACATCTATAATGTTCGAGTACATACCGGCCCCGACTGACCAGAAGGCCAATTCTCGTAATTTAAAATGTTCAAAATCTAGTCGCAGTCTCATCTCGGCGACAATCAAATGTCAAAAACTTGTCAAAATGTAAGGAAATTAGAAGTATTTTTTGACAGATTGAGACTGAGATCAGACTGTGAACGTTCTTATAATTACGAGAATTGCCCCTCAGATGTCGATAGTTCTAGTATAGTAGAAGGATCTATTAGTTCTGTTACTCGATACTAGATGGCGCTAGTGGTAAATTAGTTCGGCTACTTAATAGTAGATGGCCCTAGTGGTAACTAATGTCACTATGTACAGGTATTAATTGTGCAGCAGCGCTTCGATATGACAACAAAAACGGTTGTATGTGCTTGTCCCAATCTCGTTGCCGATTTTCCACAACTTTTGCTAGGTACCTCCCCAGTGTCTGATTAATAATAATAATAATAATTTATTTATCTCAGACAACCTGTAGTCCATACTTTACACTCATACATTAAAATTACTTATAAACTATTTAAAATTATAAACAGATAGAAACCCAAAATGAAATTGTGACTAATTAAATTAAAATATTCATAAATAATAATAATTAAAATTGTCAAAAAAAAAAATATAAAAATGTCAAAATAATTAAAAAATAAAATGTCAAATACTAAATCGTTCCACCATTCCATCCGATTGTGGGTGGTAAGAAGTTGTTCTTGTTTTATGAGTACCCATAACTCGACAAGTTTCCTGGAATATTTAGGACTCAAAATTCCTTCCTTGATCACTGTGAATCTCTAAAGGAACTCCAAAATGACAGAAGACTTCATAAACTAATTTATCTGCAACTGTCGAAGCTTCTTGATTTGGAATGTCGAAGACTTCCGGCCACTTAGTGAAGTAATCCATCACAACCATGAAATACTTGTTACCACTTTCACTTTCCGGAAACGGCCCCGCAACGTCAAGGGCTATCCTCTCCCATGGTGCGCCAACATTGTACAATTTCAATGGACCTCTACTACGAGTCTGAGGTCCCTTTACAGCTGCACAACTTGTAAATTTGCGACACCAGTCCTCGACATCGTCCCGACAGTGGACCCAGTAAAACCGTTCTCGTATCTTCAGTAGAGTCCGTTTTACTCCCAGATGACCTCCTGAACAACCATTATGGTACAGCTGTAGAACATCTGGTACTTGAGCTTTAGGGACAACCATTTGCAAATGACAGCTGTCTCCCCGAGCATTTTCCCATTTACGGCGCAGGACTCCATCCTGAATCACCAAGCTGTCCCATCGGATCCAATAGCTTTTTGTGATCGAACTCATCGCTGAGACGTAGATCCACCTGGGCTTAGGAGCTCTGTGGCCTTCATCCACTCCAGAATCTGCTTGATGTCCGAATCTTCCTGCTGCGCACGTTATAAGCTTTCCTTCCACTCGTTGCTGAGGTCTGCCTTGAGCATCCTCACAGGTACGACTCCTTTAATTTCTTGCCTAGTACCAACTAGTGTGACTTTTTCTATAATCTGTTCCTGATCACAAAGATTCAGCACACGTGCCTCTGAGATGTCGGTGGCTCTGACCAAAGTTCGTGCCACTTTCCATAGAAGGTCATTGTCTATGGTCAGCTTACACGACGTTCCGTTGACCTCGCCCTTGATGATTAGGCTGTTCCCGTCTTGGGTTTATGTGATCGAAACCCTTGGGGCTCTTTGAACATCAGCCAGCACCCGCCCTGCAGTCCTGGCTGTTACTCGTTTCCCTGCTGCTGGTGCTGGGCGGTGCTGTTAGCTGCACTGCCCTCTGGAGATCGGCCGTCTTCTCTTTCTGCAGTTCGCTTAGGGCAACTGGATCGAAGGTGGCCCCTTTCCCAACAGCCGTAGCACCTAGGGCTGTACCCTTTATTGCGGTCGCGAACTGTAACCGCTGCAACCTCCCTGACGCGATGGGAACGATGATCCTGTCGCACGCCTTCAACCTCCAGTGCATGAGCCAAGGCGTCCTTAAGCGTCCCGTGGTGCCCGAGCCTCACAGCAGCTCTAACTTCAAGGTCGCGGATGCCGTCGATGAATGCCTGCTGGTAAGCTTTACGCACCAGCTTCTCCACTTCAAGTGCCCTCTGCTGCAGATTTTCGTTACTGCGTTGCACGCGATCCTTGAGCTGCGTACAAAACACGTGTTCCAGGTGAGCGTCGCCATACCGAGCCTCCAATGCCTCAAGGAGCTGCTCGTAAGTCACTTCCTTACCGAGAGCTTCCAGAACAGTTAAGGCCTGGTGGCGCAGGCTTAGGGTGAGGGCAGTCATAGCCTGACTTTTATTCCAACCGTTCGCCTTCATGACAGCCTCAAACTGGATTTTGTAGGCCGACCAGAAAGAAGTTCCGTCGAACGGTGGCACTTTGAATCCACGTAGCGAAGGTGTTGTAGCTACGGGAGCTGCGATTCCATCCCCAAGCCTAAGGTAATCCAGCGTTTTCTTTACGTCAGCCATCACGGTTTTCATTTTATTTTATTCACTTGGTCGATCCGGATTTCAGTTTCCGACAGGCGGTTGTCGTGTTGAGCAACCTTATCCTGCACCTCCTTCATGTCTTTCCCGAAGGTAGCGTGAAGGTCCTTCATAAGGAGCATCTGCTCTTCCTGGCGGCGCGCTTGCTCCTCCTTATCACGTTGGAGCTGTTCTTCCAACCGGCGAGCCTGTTCCTCCTGTCGGCGAGCCTGTTCCTCCCTGTCACGCAGCAGCTGTTCTTCCAACCGACGGGCCTATTCCTCCTGTCGGTGAGCCTGTTCCTCCTGTCGGCGGGCCTGTTCCTACTGTCGGCGGGACTGCTCCTGCAGCATCATCATCAGGGCAGCAAAGGCTGGTGCTGCTGATGCTGGAGCTGCTGCGGACGGGTTGGCCTCCGTGGTTGGCAGCTGGCCCTCCGATCTCTGTGGCATAGCTTCACCAAAACGTCTCTGGTCCGTCTCCTGTTGGCGTTGACTCCGGGTACGGATACCCTCCGTGTCGTCTTTAGGTAAAATCGGCATGATTTTAATCCTTGCTTCGAACACCAATTGTTACGAGCATTGTTACGAGCTTCCGGTTCGTGACAATAAAAACTGCCAATATAAATTACCAAAAATTACACTTTAATTAAACAACACTAATAACAGCTCAAACACACTAATTATAAAACACAATTGCTCTTAAGTCGCACTTGAAGATCGCTTTCGATGTATACGCCTGTATCGCTGATCCAAGGCTGACTGCTCGCGGCTAATCCCGGCCTTATATAGTGCCGCAGATAGTTCCAGAACCTTCTATTGTAGAAACATCTAGAATTTTCCAGTACATACCGGCCCCGACTGACCAGATGTCGATAGTTCTAGTATCGAAATTTCTAGAAGGATCTATTAGTTCTGTTACTCGATACTAGATGGCGCTAGTGGTAAATTAGTTCGGCTACTTGATACTAGATAGCGCTAGTGGTAACTAATGGTCACCATGTACCAGGCATTAATTGTGGAGCGCAACAGTATTAAGACGTAGTCGTGTAGTACAAAGACGTATTGTTGTTATTTATTCTCAGTATTAGTGGAAAACTGGCAGCTATTACTTATATATACGGGGTACATACTCGTAAAGACGAGGTATATACATATGTATGTATACGTAATAATTATATCCCTCGTCTATATGTACCCCGTAGCGTACAAAATATTTGCTTATACTGTTTTTGTATACATATATACCTACTAAGATACTATTTGTTTTTCGTATTGTAGCTATTAATAGTTACTTATTTTGTTATTACTAGTAATTTCATTATTACTTGTATAAGTAGTATTCTGTATTATTTACTTGTTGAGTAAATAATACAGACTTGGTAGTTTCAGTTTTTTACAACCTGTTGACTGAGACGAACATAGCAGCACGTTGACGCAAAGACTGGGTATGAATTCATCAATGGCACGGTTGGCGCGCTGCGTGTCGCGGGTTCGATTCCCGCACGGAACAAATATTTGTATGACCTACAAGTAGTTGTTCAGGGTCTGGCTGTTTGTATATGTGAGTTTAGTTTAGTAAACGCACCCACGATATAGGAGAAATTCCAGTGTGGGGCAATGTTTTTTTTAAAAAAAAAGAAAGAAAAGCAAAGAAATGTATATTTTGACAGTCCCCCCCACTCCCTACCAATCTTGCTAAAAAGCTATCAATCTTGTTACCACAGCTCATGTTGTGGTAAAACTGTATCATGTTTTCTTGTGTACTGTGTACAGTTTTATACGTTAACATTACCATTCCAGTACACACGTGTCCTAATGAAAAGATATAGACTTACACGATCTTAGTCTCATGCAATATTTTTATATATACTTGTTTATAGTATATATTACTTAAGTAAGTAATATTATTTCTTTAGTAGGGTCACGTGCATAGTGCTCGCAACCGGCGTGCGTGTATGACCTAATGTATGAGCGTAAACGAGGCAAAATGAGTATGTAAGGATCGTAGCAGGTGGCGTTTTATAGTTCTACCTACCCCCATGTGAAGAAGGCGTGAGTTTATGTATGTGTATGTACTTAGTTAAGTTAACATTAGCTGTAACATAGACTACGCAGAAGCTAACTGTTCCATAATTAGCTCAAAGCAGGTAACTGAATAGGAATTCTGGGTTCGTAGAATTTAACCTCTACAGATACTAGTGTACAGAATAAAGGGAAAATAGCATGTAAAATAGTACATACTTTATCTTCCCTATATACCTTACTTTTACAATACAAATGTAAACAAGGCTATACTGCTAACAACACAAAAATAACTCTCACGGAAAGGTCTTTCTTTTATTATATTTTCGGTAACATTTTCCTTTTCATTGTGCAATGCTTTAAATGTGAAATAGAATGGGCCTAGGGAAAGTAGTATATTGTTAGAATTCAATTGTTTAGAAGCGCTAACACATGGCTTTACATTTGAGCATTGTATTGATACAATTTGTACACTGTTGCTGTATTGCACAGTACGTACAACTGTGGCGAAATCGAATGATCGCATGTAGGTACATTGTACGTGAGTAACAAGATGTTGCAGTTCCAACTACAATCTGTTTACAGTTCAAGATTTACATGCAAATGGGAAACAAACTTCCTCGTATTATTTAACTGCCACAAGTGAAATAACGGGTATAATAAAAAGACACTTAACGAAGCCGAGAGTCACTTGTAGGTACTACCCGTCATTGTAATATTTTTTTTGTACCGTACCTTCTGGTTACGGAGATATTGAAGGTCAAAATTCCAACTTTTATTGATGTTTTTTTACGAAAATAAGTTTTTAATGTTATAACACAACTTTAAATACCCCTGCACCGTTGCATGCACCCATAAGCGCAATGTTTTGCGTGTGTTACATTAAGCACTAAGTACCTTTTTTTTACTCCCGCTCTGGGTGGAGCGGAAGGGTGTGTCAGACTCTTACTGACTAAAACCCACCCGTGTTCCTTCCTTAGCCCTTTATGTTCCAGGGCAGCGGTAACCCTTTCGGACGATCCCGCTACCCCGGCAGGCTTCAGCCCTATCGGGCCCCGTCATTTTTGCTGACATCTCTTTGAGGCGCGCGTGGAACACATACGCGCCGTCCGGCACGGGCATTAAGCACTACATCAAACATCTATCTATATATATAAAATTCAAAGTCCTGACTGACTGACTGATTGACTGACTGACTGACTGACTGATAGATCAACGCACAGCCTCAACCGCTGGTCCTAGAGACATGAAATTTGGAGGGTGTGTTCTTCGTGAAGAATAAGCATCCACTAAGAACGGATTTTTCGAAATTCCACCCCTAAGAGGGTGAAAAGGGGGGAATTAGTTTGTATGAAAAATCTTATTCCTTGAGTTAATAAACTTGAAACTTGGCACGAATACTTATCTAAATAAATTATGAAGATTGGCAGTTTTTTCTTCTTTAAACTACCCCCTAATAAGGGATTGGGGGGTTTCAAAGTTTGTATGGAAGAATTTTAGCGCGCAGTCCGATTTACTCGAAACTCAGTATTTGTACCTAATATTGAAAGTAAAGAAAAATGTGCATCAGAGTTTTTTGAAAATCTACCCTTGACGGGCTGAAATGGGGTAGTCAATTTTTCAGGGGAGGATTTTACTGCATGGCTTGATTAACTCGAAAATTAGTATAAATAATCTTTAAGTCAAGTTATGAATACATCTCAAACGATTTTTTTTAAATTCCACCACTGTGGGGGTGAAAAGCGGGGATACAGTTTATATGAAAAATCTTCTTCATTAGGTTAATAAACTTGAAACTTTTCAAGAATACGGCGAGTATTCTTGAAAAGTTAAGTAAGTAATAAAGTTTATCATTATAAGTTTTTCAAAACTACCCCTCAAAGGGGGATATAGGGGTGTTTAAGTTTGTTTGGAATAATTTGAATGCGCAGTCCGATTACCTCGAAACTCAGTGCTTATACTTAAGACCAAAAATAAAGAGTAACATAATTCAGGGTTTTTCGAAAATCTACCCAAAACGTGTTGAAAAGGGGTTGTTAATTTTACAAGGGAGGATTATAATGCGTGGCTTGATTAACTCGAAAATTAGTATAAATAATCTTTGAATCAAGTTATGAATAATCCCAAACGATTTTTCAAAATTCCACCCCTGTGGGGGTGAAAAGCGAGGGATACAGTTTATATGAAAAATCTTATTTATTTAGTTAATAAACTTGAAACTTGGCAAGAATACTTGCCTAAGTAAGTAATAAAGTTTATCATTATAAGTTTTTCAAAACTACCCCTCAAAGGGGGATATAAAGGTGTGAAGTTTGTGTGGAAGAAATTGAATGCGCGGTCCGAGTAACTCGAAACTCAGTATTGATAGTTTTGACAGAAAATAATTAATAATAAGTATGTAAAGTTGTCGAAAATTTACCACTGACGGGACAAAAAGGGGTAATTCAGTTTTTAAGGGGAGGATTTGAACTTGAAACTGTATGTTACATTTTCACGCCTAAACCACTGAACTTCTGATTTGGCGTAGAGATAGATGGCATCCTAGGGAAGCACATACATTTTATCCTGTTAGCACGTTCCCGTGGGATAATTTCCGACATCCACGCGGGCGAAGCCGCGGGCAGAAGCTAGTCAAAAATAAATGTCGTTTCCTAGTAATTATTTTTGTGCAATGTTATTTGGTTTGGTGTACAGATTGCGTAGCTGAGGGCTCTGTGATGGGTCTTTTTACACCTTGTATAATAGTTTCGTCACCGCTCACGGCCAAACCAATTAGGTGGAAGTGCCCCCTTAACAGACGATATTTGTTTATAGACTCTAAAGTTAATATTTAATTATTCGTGGATGACGCGTGCCATCTATTTTGCTAAATTAGTTCACTTGGTCCGGAACAGTAGTCATGCCTTTGCTAACCTAATCTATTTATGACGTGTATCGAAGGGATCTTACGTCACACACTCCCAAACTTTCCTATATAATTAGATTTACTAGCTACATTGCTTAAGTATTGTGTTTCCGTGCAATTTGATTGAGTTATTACTTGAAATCCTTGAGACAAATCACAAAAAAATATACTCATTTTAAAGTTAGAATTACATTGCGTGTCTGCAGCGAAACAAATTTATTTATTTTATTTACTTATTATTCACAGTGGCAGTCACCGCTGCCATTTTTTTTCAGACGTTTGATGAAATTATCTGCAACAATTACTAGATTACTTAATTGTAGATTAACAATATCAAATTTACTAGTGTGAAACTTTAAGAAACTTGATTGAAGGCTAAAACTAGGATGTAAATTAGATTAGGCTGCACAGGTCTAACTTTGAATGCAGTTTTTCACAACCCTCAAATCAACGACGTGGTTTCTTAAAACCAGTTTCTCTACCTCGAATAATTTCATAATTAGCCATACTGAGCATATTATGATTGTAGTAGGTATATGTCATCCACGATACAGGAAATCCGAGAGCAAAGCGTTTATTTTTGAACGTAGGTATGTGTAAACAAGTTTCCTTTCAGATCTCCAATGACGTCCTAATAAAAAAAAGTATTTACCCTGTAATTAGGCAACAACTACCAATCAACTTTTACAAGTTATTTCCTTTGGCAATTTAACTTCAATACTTACCTACAGATTCAGACGTCATGCACACCCACATTGTATAGAGTGCTAGGAGGATCTTTCGGCGCCTGAATGACATTCACAGGGGGGCGTTGCTGGTAAACATTTGTGAAATGATCACAGAAATTGTATTGACAAAACAAGATGATGGCGTAAGTTCCGATTTTAGTCACGCGCCAAAAGCACCTTGTAGCGTTGTACGCACGACGACATTTATTTATTTTATTTTACTTTAACATAAAAACAAAATAAATGCGTCCCTGTGGAGCAGGACCAGCATTGAGCCAAGCATTTTTGTCAGCGATGTAATCCCATAACTTATAATATGCTTGGCTACATAGTGTGCGTTTAATATAAGATTTAAATTTTGTTTCATTCAGTTGGAGTATGTGGGGAGGAATTTTATTGTAACATTTTAAACAGTACCCCATGAAGGATGAGTCTACTTTAGCCAGTCTGAAACCTGTTTGAACTAATTGGTCGCTATTTCTAGTCCTATAGTTGTGTCTTTCACCTCTTTTATTGAAAAGATTTAAATTTTTTCTTACGGATGCTTTCATAGATGTATTGACAAAGTACCGTCATGATATTAATATCTTTAAACAGTTCCCATAAAGAATCGCGCTTGCGGAGGCCACATATTGCTTTGATGGCTCTTTTCTGCAGAATTAAAATGAACTCGATATCTGCAGCCCGTCCCCATAGTAAAATACCGTAAAACATGATACTATGAAAGTAACTGAAATAGACTAGCCTCGCGGTTTTTAGTAATTTACTACTACTGTAGTAATTTACTACTACGACGCGGTCATTAGTAAATTGACGGATTTTTCATACAGCATAAGCTGTTGAACTTAGCCGTCCTGCAAGAGATGTTAAATGAGGACCCCATTGCAGCCTTAAGTCGAGCGTGATCCCCAGGAAAATAGTTTTATCGACGAATTTTAGTTTCTCTTTGTTCAATACTATGTCACAATCACTACTTTTAACATTTGGTGAAGCAAATCTTATGCATTTCGTTTTTTTCCCATTTACCTAATACCAAATTATTAGCAGCAATTTTGTACCTGCAGTAGGGCGTTATTTACGTCATCAAGATTTAATGCACGTCTATTTATCTTAAAAATTAAGGAAGTATCGTCAGCAAATAACACCAGTTGTGGTTGATTCTTTAATAAATGGGGTAGATCATTAATATACACTAAAAAGAGGAAAGGATCTAAAATCGAGCCTTGTGGAACACCCATTTTTACTTTTAAGGCAAGAGAATTGGTACCATTAATTTGAACTTTCTGCTGTCTATCATCTAAATAAGATTTGACTTATCTGAGCGCAAGTTGACCTAGTCCGTAATGCTCAAGTTTAAAAAGTAAGGTTTCGTGATTGACGCAGTCAAATGCCTTGGAGAGGTCACCAAAGAGGTGGGCCTCCTTCCACGCTGTAAAATATGTGCTTTAATAAGGTGACACCGGCGTCAGTCGTACAACGTCTTTTGGTGAAACCAGGGTAAATGATTAAGCATTTGATTGAGCATTACCTTTTCGTACACCTTGCTGAATACGGGCAACACGGATACTGGTCTATAATTGTTGGTGTCTTTTCTGTCCCCAGATTTAAAAAGCGGTATAACCTTACTGTATTTCATTAAATCCGGGAAGACTCCTTGATCTACACACAAATTAAATATCAAAGCTGAGTATGGTGCTATAGTCTCGATTATGGATGTACAAACTTTGATAGACATTCCCTATAAATCTTCGGTCAATTTGATTTTGATTTGCCGTAAAGCTTTTATAACTATCATACAGTTTATATGTTTAAATTGAAATTCAACCGAGCAGCCTGGAACGTTAGCTCTTAGTAGATCAATTGAGACAACGGGTGAGGAATTTAAAACTTCCGTCGTTTTACATGGTATATTAGTAAAGAAATTTACAAATTCCTGAGCTACTTCTAAGTTAGAGCTTAGCAACACGTGAAGTCTTCAATGCGTAATCATTGTTTCGTATTTTATTCCCACTAGTTTCGTTATGTATAAAATTCCAAACTGTTTTTATTTTGTTTTCTGCTATCTTGATTTTGTTACTAATGAACAGGGCTTTAGTCCATCTTTACATACCGAGACCCCTCCGTGCCTCGGAAAGCACGTTAAGCCGTTGGTCCCGGCTGTCATTCGTGGATCTTTGACAGTCGTTACGGGTAGTCAGAAGCCCGAAAGTCTGACAACCAGTGTTATCAAGGGGTATCGTATTACCCAGTAACTGGGTTGTGGAGGTCAGATAGGCAGTCGCTCCATGTAAAATACTGGTATTCAGCTGCATCCGGTTAGACTGGAAGCCGACCCCAATATAGTTGGGAAAAGGCTAGGCAGATGATGATGATGATGAACAGGGCTTTAGCTATCTTGCAGGCATTTCTTAAAGTTTTGGAATACATAGCAACACACTTGTTGAAAGTTTCAGTGTTGATATAAGGCTTAAGGCCGTATAGCTCGAACAGTCTTTCCCTACTAATCCTAATACCTCTAACTAGAGGCCCAGTCAGTGAATATAAAATTAGGGTAAATATTTTTTGTTTTCTTTTCAAAAGTTTTATTGAAAGTGTGCACTATTGAAAAGAAATCCTCATACAATTTATTTGCATCGTTCATATTATGATCCAGAATATTTAACTTGTTATTTAGGGTACTATTAAATCTATTTAATTTGCCAGTCGTTATCGGTCTAAATTGTATTTGCACTTTTTGCAAAAGTGTTTTAAATTTAATAGTTACCGTTTGTCCAATATGATCGGACGGACGATAATTATTACGATGGCTTTATCTAAATAATCATAATCGCAGAAGACATTATCGATACAAGTAGCAGAATTTGGAGTTACTCTAGTCGGTTCTGTAAAAACATTAAATAAATTGAACGATTTAAAAAGGCTTAATAATCTACTGCTATTTGAGTTATTTTCCAAAATATTAATATTAAAATTACCACAAATATTTGCGGTTTTGTTACTGGATGCAAGTTTTGCTAGGACATCTTCCATTATGGACTCAAATAATTTCTTTATTTGAGTCCATAATGGAAGATGTCCTGTTCTGATAATTAGGGGGTCTGTAAAGGCACACTATAACATGCTTATCTAGCTCAACACAGGACAGTTCGATACAATGTTCAACGGATAAATCCACTATATCGTTTCGTTGCTTGGATTTTAAAGAATTTTTTATCAAGATTAGAGAACCTCCACGAAAGCATCACCACAGGTCCGAACAGAAGTTGCAAGCGCAGTGGACAAACTCAAACAGCAAATTGATACCAGGCACCCACTTTCTGGTGCACAGCTACCAACGCAAGGCTAAAAAGCAGGCACAGCTTCATAAAATCGACAGCGTGTTCGTCAGGAAACCCGGTCGACCCTTGTTGCAAAATGTGGCAGAATACTCTTCCCCTTCCTACTTACTATCTACCACACAAAAGAGTATCAGGGTGTAACCTTGCGTGGTCCACTTGAAAGTCTCTGAACCGTTTCCTGAACCGTGACCGGACAAGTGGGGCTACCTTGACGGAACGGACAGTAGGGTGTGATTGTAGTCGCAAACCATGCTCCACCTCTTATCGTGTCCTCCGTGCCCCAAAATATGCAGTCAAAGTGACCTCTGCCCTGCAACCGACAACGCCGTGGAAGCGGCAAAGTTTTGGGTCAACAAGATATTAAATATGGTCGTGCCAGCTACACGAAGAAGAAGAAGATTTTACGAAAAACCTACACCACCACCTACACCTTGATATGTCTTCGTGTGTACCTACCAAATTATTGTATTTACCATTTAATTTATACATCTATTTATGAAATGGAAAAAGTATTTCGGCGCGCAAGCACCGTTTGTCTTTCTGCGCTAGCTAAAATCCTTGGTGAAGCTATGTACATAGTATTGGTATAGCAGACGGATATTTGCCACAAATCCTTGTAAGGTTTGTAAACACACCTACAATCACGGTGTGGGATATCTTTATTAGATAAACAAAGACTAAAGAAATAAATGGATAGTTTATCTTTCCACTCCAATCGAAGCCTACGCTCATACCGAGCTTAGGTATAAACAAGAAGAAATGAGCACCTATTTAACTTGATTGAACTACATACCTTTTCTATCATTCGTTGATAGCATTTAATTATTGTACTTTTTAGAGGTTGCAAACCTACATCAATAGTACAGCATGCTTATTAAAACATACAGTTAATAAAATCGTAGCGAAGTCAAAACTGTACATTGTTCATTTTTTCTGTTTGTCTTAATGTATGGTCTAGCGTCACGCAAAAACTACAGCATTAATTTTGTTCAAATTTTGCATAGATATTCCCTATAAGTCTGGTCAGTCTGTGGGCTATATTATATATAATTATCACGATATTTGCTATGGGGGATGAGGAATATTGCAATTTAGTTGCATTCTTTTATAGTTTACTGCAAATTGAAAAAAAAACGAGCCAGTAACTTAGAATAATGCAGATAGTTACAGATTCAACGATGTATCAGTGGTGTGCCTTTAGGTAGTAAATAATCTATACTTATAATAAATCTGTAGAAGTGAAAATTCTGTACATTGAAAATATCAAAAAAATAAATGGCAGGGGGTGTTACTAGACCGACACCGAACCCAAAAATGTGATTAAAAAAATTTTTGTCTGTCTGTCTGTCTGTCTGTCTGTCTGTCTGTCTGTCTGTCTGTCTGTCTGTCTGTTTGTTCAGGCATCACGCAAAAACTACCGGTTCGATTACGATGAAACTTGGTATAATTATTCTTTAATATCCTGGGCACCACACTGGGTACCTTTTATCCCGGAAAAGTATATACAATAAAAAACAAACTTAATTTTGCGGTTCGATCCCTAGATCCGATTACTGTACCAACCGCAAATAATAAGTTTGTCGTAGGTTAGGTCACACGCAGTGGAGTTCATTTTTATTCCTTTTACTTTTTAGAGTTATTTAGGTTTATTTTTATATAAGTCGTAGGTATAGATTTTAATTTTAAAGTATAGGTAGTATATTTGATAGTGTACGTAGTGACCGTAGGTTATTTTATAATACTGTTAGGTAGGATAGTCATTCGTATAGATATTAGTTTTTAGAGATTTTGCTTATTTATTGAGTTTAGATTGAGGGGCCCGTGGCTAAATATCGATCGGTCAGGTTAAGCTACGCTTGCCGCGGTCGGTCTGTGGATGGGTGACCATCTTTACATACCGAGACACTTCCGTGCCTCGGAAAGCACGTTAAGCCGTTGGTCCCGGCTGTCATTCGTCGATCTTTGACAGTCGTTACGGGTAGTCAGAAGCCCGAAAGTCTGACAACCAGTCGTACCAAGGGTATCGTATTACCCAATAACTGGGTTGTGGAGGTCAGATAGGCAGTCGCTCCATGTAAAATACTGGTATTCAGCTGCATCCGGTTAGACTGGAAGCCGGCCCTGAACATAGTTGGGAAAAGGCTAGGCAGATGATGATTGAGTTTAGATTAGTGATCGTCATAAATAGGTTTATTTAGGTAGGTAGGTATTTTATTTTCTGTTATTGAGTTTATTTTTTTTTTTAATTAGGTAGGTACTTAGGTAAAGATATCATATAGGTACCCTCTTAATCACCATTAATGAGACACAATTGGTTTTCTATTGTAATTAGCCACAAAGGGCCCGCGAGATAGATGGCATCCTGCTGCACATACATTTTATCCTGTTAGCACGTTCCCGTGGGATAATTTCCGACATCCACGCGGGCGAAGCCGCGGGCAGAAGCTAGTAATGATAATAAATTTTCTTTATTGACACAAAAACAGGTTACAGAAACATTGAGACCCGGGCTCCAGAGCTAGGTTAGAGTACCTGTATTTCAGGAGCCAAAATATGCAGGAACGCAGGAGTTCATTAATTTACGAAAAACTTCGTAAGCAATGGTAAATTACAACTGAAGGCTGCGGTTATAAACCTCAGGACGAGCTGCTTCTCACACGGACAACTGTACGTCCATTGCTCCCGCGTCAACAATCCTGACTAACTTCATATTCTGGCTGCTAAGACCAAAACTACGAACGTAGTATACGGGAAAGTTTTCATGTGTGGCAGAAGGAGCCCCTTAACTTGAAATCCGATAAAGAGCATAGGGAACATTCGGAAAACGTTTTATTGAAACTTTACTGCGAGCATAGCTAGTAGGTATACACACCTACGTATATATACTTGTTCAATAAAAGAGAGATAATTGCATCGGAGACGCTCAAATATACTGAGATGAAGTAGTCTTAGGGACGTACTTAATATTAATGTGAAGTATGAAGGCAATCTAAAACGGCTATAACTCGTACCTACACGTACTAATTATCATCACAACCTACTCAGATCTTCTCAGGTAATCTGAAGATGACTTCAAATTAGCAATAGGGATCATGAAAAAATTAAACTAAAAAAAAATTGTTTGAAAATAGTGCAAACAATACTACAAAAGGCTAAAAGATGAAAAAATTGCCACGTTTAAAATAACTTCTAGACAAAGACGACACTATCATAGAAATGATGTCACGACCATGTAACTTTATACTAGTGCCATACATCGTCAGTACTGCGCGACAAGGAACCCACCAAAAACTTTTACGTGTAGCTTCTCCAATGTTCGATTATCTCTTTTTACTATGCCTGCTATGAAATACATACATTGTTCACACATTTTTAATGTTCATCATCTCTATTATTATTTTATAAGGAGCAACTGCCGCCAGACATCGGGAATCCAAATAATATTGTATACTGATTAGTTAGTCAGATTTCGAGACCCCTGACTTGTTGCGACGCCTGTCTGGTATTGTATCTGTCTTTGTCAAATGTATTTATTGGTTTGTAGACATTTTCCTCTCTATAAGAAATCCAACTCACATGTGTTTATGTAGTATACATATACTATTTATATACCTACTTTATAGTTTTGTTGACGGAATTGTGCCATAAATAGAAATAATTGCCTTTATGTCTATTATTAAATAGCTAGTTGTCAAGGCAACGATTTCTAGGGTATCTCAAAAGGAACGTTGTTATTGTCTTTCTTTTTTATCTCGTGTTATTTTTAGAATGGCAATAAAAATTATAACAGCACCCTAATTGCATAACACACGATCAATCGGAATCTGAATTATTTTGAAGCAAATTGCTAATCCATTGCTTCATAAGTTCGAAAAATTTGTCTGCTCAACACGTAAATAACGCAATGAATGTTGTTGAACTTTCAAAATGAAATCGATTCCGATTGATCGTGTGTTACGCAATTAGGGTGCAGTCTATTCCAAATAAAGGTCAGTAGGTATAACTCAAATAAAGCCTGGAGAAGTAATAAACATTGTGCTCACTTTATAATTTTCGTAGTAAAACGGACTAAATAGCATTTATAGTCAGCTGAGTTTCCGTAAAATACTTTTAATCCAATAGATTATGCCCATTAATTAGTTGTAAACGGTATTAGCACAGCTCTGGAACCACTTCGAGTATTGTTCAAAAAAGGAAAAAGCAATTAATAGGTAGAAAGTCTGCACAAAGAAAACAATTTACTACAGAAATGTATGCACAGAATAATTTGTTATACAATTTATTTTGTTTTAACAAAACTTAATACCTATTTGTCAAACTAAGATTACTTTGCAAAAAAATCTTTGAATTGTTTGAGCATTACAAAACGTTTCGAGAGTGATTACGAGGGAAAAAAGTAGATGCTAACTTTAATGAATGTATTGTGAATTGCTGTCGAGTTTTTTAAATGTTTGTAAACTTTTATGTTCATTTGTGCAGTATTGTAAGAGACTGAAGTTCTGATGATGGCGATAAAAATTTTTAGAATGAGGTTTTTGACTTTTGAAAACATTTTTTCTCTCCTATATGAGGCATAAACGCGCTAAAGGTCCCAAGATGCCGCGCGCAGACGCGATCAAGAAGGCTGTTGGAGGCAGCTAGCTTACCTAAAGGTCCATACTGTAGAAAACCGCATAACTTGGTGACGCGTCGTATGTGGTCTGCGATCCTCAGCATTGAGGGAACGGCCAAGAAGAAGAGAACGGACCATAATCAGCGCACTTACCTATCGTGAAATGTCATTAATCTTAAATTAGATTAATTTCACGCTGTTTACAGGTAAACCAGTTTACGAAGCACCGTGATCACTCGAGTCAGGCATCTCTATCACCACACTCTGTTGAAATTTGTTCGAGATAAATCTCATCGGAGATTTATCAAAGAGCGCTATTGTGCGCTATTGTATTATAAACGACGCGATGTAACCTAAAGGAGACAATATAGATGAAAACGATTACAGTAACATTGAAGCTGCTGCGTGTATGCTATAACAAAATAATTGTTATAAACTTGACCCTCAAAAGAGTGGATAGAAAAGAACAAAAAGTCGAAGCGTGCAAAACAAGCCGTTTAAATCTGGTTTGAGTGGTCAACCGGTTATAAAGGAGGATTGGACCAGTCAATTATTTGTTTGAATGATCATTGATTTGTGAGAAAAAAGTGTAACAATATTTTTTTTTATGGTAAGAATCGTAAGAAAATATAGAGTTTCGATTGCAATTTCAATTTACATTTTAAAGTGGTATTTCATTCAATTTCAACGTGGCTGATGTGCATGTACAAGGCAGCAGAAGATTAAATTTCAAAACTTCGTGTTTTTGTACTGCTTCGTTTGCTGCTGTCCCAGAACCGAGAGCAATGCACACAAGTATATTTACCTAGTACAATATGAGACGTAGGTAACATTATTGGGTAAGGATATTTTCATGGTGATTTATCTGGTGCTGAAAAAGAAAATGATCTAAAAAACCGAACAACTTACGATAATATCCAATTATTTGTAAAATAATAACTATTTCGCCTACAAACTCCGACCGATGAGTTAGGCTGTGCAATACATTACATCTACCTACAGTTTTCCGATGGCGGTATTCGGTCCCATACGCCGAGCGTGTGGGAGCGCTCCTATCGTCATGTCCGCTGTATTCCATTTTAACAAGGGACTTTACCCGCGTAATCCTTACAACTGAATCCTGTTGCACGTATGTAAATGTAGTTGAGCCAGCGAATCGAACGTAAATCCAAGGCCTTGAAGGCTTTACTTGCGTACACTGGGTCAATGAGACTGGTTATGATCATTTAGCAATATTCAAGATCGAAACAGTTTCGTACTACTTTTGAATATGGCGTAAACATTGTGGACTGAATCGGAAAGAATTAGATTAATTAATAAATTATGATAATTACCTATCGAACATCTCAAATATGCAAAATAACAGTTTATGCTAGCAGTTTAGCAAATGGCGTCAGAATCAACAGCAAAATAAATTCGTAAAAATGCTCCCAAATGGCAATTTTTTTTATAGTTTTAGTAATTTGTTGACAAGTTAGTTGATTAATGAACACAGTATCGGGCTTAAACAACAATCGTGTTAAGTGAGCCGTGTGTGTGTCGTGTAGCGGCAATGGCTGACTCGCTGCCGGCAACCGGCGATCGTCGCCGGTAACAAGTAGTTTCCGTTTCCACACCTACCGTCCGGCTCGAACTTGAAATGATTGCTACACTTTTATTCACGTAACTCGTCACGTTTGATGAATTAGAGGCAACAGATAACAGTCTCGTTTACTATGTAATGGTTTTAATGGTGATGACGGTATGATCATTTCCTCGCCTTTTTAGGGTTCCGTTTAGCTTTAGTTTTAGTTAGCAAAAAGCCTGCTAGTTTCGCCAAGTTTGTCTGAATGTATCATGAATATTTTTTATTTTATTAAACAGCATTTTTTGGAAATAACACGACTCACTAATTATTGTATGTAGATATAAGTTTATGAAAGCTGTAACCAAGTGAACCAACACTTCAGAATCCACAGACACATTATTTTCAAACACATTGATTTTTTAAAATAAACACAAAAACTTGCTACTTATGTTTATTGGTAAATTACCTTTAATACTGAGTCTTTAGTTCTTAACTTATACTTATACATCAAGGTAGGTACTCTGTCTGCATCAACGACCCGTATTCGCGTTGCTGAATTTTGGACCAAATAAATTTAAAAAACAATTTTTTTTAAATCGTGTTATTTTTGCCATCGGTACGCTAAGAAGAAGAAGGTAGTATAGAACGCATAAATATAACCGCATTGACTACGGAACCATCCATACCTGTGCCAACACGCACTTGGCCGGGTATTGTGCTATTTTGGTCATAAAACAGATTAGAATTTCTAACTTTGCGTGCCTTGCGTTATGGCATCTGCAAGTTTTAAATTTAACGCGCTTCTCAGAGATTTTCAGTAGGCAACTTTGATATCTGCAGAATGTGTTTTGGAAAATAGGTAGTAAGTAGGTGGTAATAAGCATTGTAAAGAAAGGAGTTGCACTTTTATATTGTTTTTCAAATTGGTTGAAACTTCTAGGTTTATTTTAAAATATCGAATATAAAAATTAAAACTACTTTGGTAACAACCCACGTCA
Source organism: Apamea anceps (assembly GCA_951799955.1). NCBI lineage: Eukaryota > Metazoa > Arthropoda > Insecta > Lepidoptera > Noctuidae > Apamea > Apamea anceps. The sequence goes on along the minus strand of OX637510.1, from coordinate 12,065,737 downwards.
GGTCAGCGTCACGACATACTCGTAAAGAGAAACTTGCTTACACAAACTCAACTAGAAATCACAAAGTACATTATAATGTACAGCCTAAATTATATAACGTGGTTGGAAAGTTGATCGTAGTACGTATTGTTTGTTAATGAAGTGACGAATAAATTATTAACAGTTAGTATTATTATTGTTTCGCTCCAAGTCGATCTTGCATTTGTAATGGTTTACAAAAGGGCTTGCGAAACTGTTAAGTTAGTAAGCCTCTTTTGTTTCAGTGGACACTTGGAGACACCTCACGTAATCAAATATAATCAAAGTCCATTTAGGAAAATGTTTAAGCAATATTTTTGAAACACTCACTAAGTATTGCGTATTTTCAATCAGTCCGTTTAAACTATGCAATACAAGTCCAAATATATTAAAGAGTATGGCAACCATTTATTACACACAACGAAATTGAGATAGCACTTAAAATCACAGATTTAAATCACCTAAACTTAATTTTTTTAGCCAGTTATCGGTAACTTGTTCCTTATTCTTTATTCCATCCATTCCGAGTCCGAAAGGAGGCTTTGGTGAAGTACGTAAGTAAAAAAGGCCACGAGTCGCCGTTGACGAACCATATCCGAGAACTGTATAGTCTTCTTTCTCACAAGCGTTTGCTTCGAAATGCTTCCAACTTTTACACCGAACTGCTACGAAAGACTTTGGCGTCTTTATGCTTTCCGTATAAACTTGTGCGGCTCGAAGATGACTGCAGGAGGGCATGAAACATCCCGGTTGGTTCGGTCCTCCGCCATTGATGTAGAAATCTGAATGACCTAAAGGTTCGATAATTCCTTGTAATAATCTGTTTGAGTGCAATACGTCCACGTAAGCAGCATCTGTTTTATCTAATCTCTGTCCACTGTAGGCATATGAGAAGCACGGACCTGCAGGATCCAATCCAGTGATGCGCCCCAAACTATGCTCTTTGTATTTTAGGAAATATTTGCCGGCCCAGCCTGCCACATGCGCACCAAGACTGATTCCCAACAGATGAAAATCTTCAGCATTCGCTCCAAAGTGTTCCAGATTCGCCAAAAGGTTTGCAATTCTCTTGCCTATAAGACGAGAGTTATGGGCCGATAAAATGTATCCATCTTTATTCATTTCTTCCGCGTCCACTAGAAACACGTTGAACATTTTCTTATCGTTGTAAGCATTAGCTAAATCCAACGGCACTGCGGATTGCGAACTGTCTTTGTACCCGTGGATGATAATTTTTGTCTGCTTCGTTATGTCGAAAACCCCAGGTTTCGTTAGATTGACAAATGCTTCATTTATTGGATAAGTTCGAACCGTATTCCCGTCCAGCTGTATGACCTTAATGGTTTTTATTTGATCACTTTGGTCAGTCATGGCGTTGTAGCGTAAATCCATTATCGCCCTACCTGCGAACAAAAACAATGTCATTAAATAATATGTAATTCAGTAAAAAATTGCAAAGACGTAGAAGACATTGCAAACGTATTTATTTATATGTGATTGGCACGCTTATATTAGAGAGATGAAGGTCATTGACTCACATGCTCCGGACATTTTGGCGTAGACGGACTCGGCGAAGCTGAGGTCAGGTTCTGAGCGGCGTGCCCCAGCCGCGATGCCCGAGAGCACGTCTGCCATGAGATACGCGGCAACCACCAGCGGCACCAAGAAGCGGTACTGGTGCATGGCATGAGCCCTCCGCGCTAACACGGTCACTATGTCACTGTCCGCAAACAGAGAAAGGTTCGTTTCGCGCAAGCAACTCCAAGGGGCGATTGCTTTGGAGGGGGTTATCTGGTGCGAATTACGTGCGCTGCACTCACTGTCAGAAGGCCACTGACCGCTTTGCGCCATTTTTATCATTAAAATTCGATCATTTATCAAGGTACTGCTTTAGTTGCTGAGCAATTAATACTTACCTATCGGAGATTAGACTGGTAGTTAGACAACAAGTTTTTTTAGGTTTTATAGGCAATTCCTTCACCCGCCACACCTTCGGAACCCGAGAAAGTGTATATTTTTTCTTGTCACTTGCTTTGATGTTATCGGTAAACCTCGCCACTCCGAATAACGGGTTGCTTATTGTGTTATTATTTTGATCACGCTAGTTTCTATTTTTACATAATTGACACGGTCAAGTTTAAAATAAGTTCTTAAACTATTTTGGATTTGTATTATTATTTTGTATGTAAACAAACTGCAACAACTTTCATACTCAACTCCTGTGTCAAATAAATGCTGCTGATCGAATAGGTGTATGTAAATAAGGTTTCATTGGGTGTGTAAACTTTTTGTAGATCATTTCCATTGTAAAATAAAATTGAACCTGGATTAAAATTATCCCAAAATCTAAAAGATAACAAGACCTTTTGTTTCATAACAATAACAATAAAACCGTATGGTCTAGGCCTTCTGTTCTGATGGAATCAGGGTTCTGATCAAACACCTAGGGAATTAATTAAAACCAATATCACTTTTACACTAAGAGGTGTAGTTATAAATATTCAAATTTTATTTATGTTTCAAATTGACGTTGTTTCAAGTTAAACAAATATCAACTTTATTTTTATCAGAATTAAGTTGATTTCAGAGTGACTAGCACTATTGAAAAAGTTTTAAAAATGAAGTTGTAGCGTAAAAATTAGTGTAGGAATTAAAGTTATTTTTCCATAAACTCATATTTGTTTTCATTTTTCGCGAATATGTCACGAATGCAGACTATGTGTATTTTGTGCTTAGTAAAAAAAATTTTTTTTTTTTATGAAGATGCTATATTTGTCAATGAATTATTAATATTTGGTCATGAATGTTAGTGATACTGATAGCAGTTTTCTAACTAGGTTGATTACTATAATTACCTACCTGAAGAGTGAACTTTTGGATTTAACGTTAAGTCATTAATTAATAATCCTAAATGAAAACTTAACCCAAGATAAATTTTCTGTCTAGTATTATATTAGGTACAAAACATCTCCATACTCTTCGTGGAACATACAAACTTTATTATAATATTCCTAGTTAACTACGGATGAATTTCCTCGGGCTATTTTCATGCACCGCCCACGACTAGGAGTGTCATGTACCGGTGGAAACAGGATAAGGTTATTGTAAAGGGCACCCCCAGTATTTTTGCTAAAGTAGGGGACTCCGTTCAGGTACGGGCGACATTAAACTCCTGTACGCTAATAGGAACTTACTGCGATCACCATGCTTTATGTTGCTTGGTGGCAAGCAAGCATGTGGCCCACATGATGGTAGGTGGTCTCTGCCGCCTATGGACATCTTCAGAACCACAGACAACGCAGCCTAGGTATGTTGCCATCCCATATACAAAGCTGAATGATCTCTATGTTTGACGTTAATGATACATCCCATGCCGATATCAGCTACGGTGTCCGTTTCGGTTTTGACGTCTGTAGGTTACGAGCTCTTGCTCTGATGTGCTCTCTATGCTTATACTCGTAATTACACCGGCAAATCATCATTCGCCTAGCCTTTTCTCAGCTTTGTTGGGGTCAGCTTCCATTCTATCCGGATGCAGCTGAGTACCAGTATTTTTCATGGAGCGACTGCCTGTCTGACCTCCACAACCCAATTACTGGGTAATACGAAACCCCTTGGTAAGATTATAATTACACCAGCAAATAAAAAATAAAAATTCAAAGAAATTGATATACTCAACCTTCTCTATATGTAATAAAGTATTTTGTATGTGTAAAAAGCGATTTCCATAATGTAAATACAAGTAGTAGGAATTAAATTGTGGTACCCAAATTCAGATTTACTAAAACTAGCAAGTAATTTCTTACAAACAGTATTTGCTTTTGTAACAAGTTACCTAAGTCGGTTACAGAACTTTGCGATGGAAAGTTCAAACCCACATCAAACGTGCTCTTATCAAAAAAGCATATTATAGGAATAAGGGCTACGCGGAAGACAAGGAAGTTTGGCAATAAGTCCTTCTGCATGAATGTCTTTTAATTGCTCCCAAATTAAGATGTTTCCCTTATATGTAATTTTAAATACTTCTACCGTGACTCAATCTTTGACAAAAATTGTACATTGTGTAGGTCTTGTAGATTTTCGTCCATTTCTAATTTATTTAGTACCTGGTGCTAGTTGACAACCAAACCTATACTGTCCTCCCATACCTATTAACACTGTAATTAATAAAAACAAACATTTTAAACGCCAATGATTTTTAAAAGAGTAACCGTGGAGTTTCTTGCCGGCTCGTCTCCATAGAAAACGATCAATTGGAATCATGTACCAAGCTTCTGACGTTTCATAAGTGCCCATTCATGTTTATGTAAAAAAAAAATTTTTTTTTTTTACTATTGCATATTTTTTGTTTAGTGACAGAAATAGGTACATTAAATCAAACTGATTATGTTGTAATTATGCCTTGTTTCTTATAAATACACTTTATACTCACGCCTTTCACTTTTTGCTAGAGCATACGCAATACATTAATAAAATATTCATCTCGAGAAGCCATAGCTTAAAGCCTCTACGAGTAAAGATTCTTACTTAAGGACGTCCGACGAACTCTGGACAGTAAGCCTCAATAGTAAGTCTACGGACTAGCTTATCTCTCACAAAGCAAACGGCACTATAAGCTATGCAAGAGAGCAAGCACAACCACGCTTTACAGCCAAAGCTATGACCGTATTTTCTCTGTATCAGAAGTGAGGGGCAATTCTCGTAATTTTAAGAACGTTCACAGTTTGTTCTCAGTCTCATTCTGTCAAAAATACCTCAAATTATCCTACATTTTGACAAGTTTTTGACATTTGTTTGTCGCCGAGATGATACTGCGACTACACTTTGAACGTTTTAAATTACGAGAGTTGGCCTTGTGGTATTTGCTATGCGGTGTGACAAAAATTTGTGAGCTATTTTCGTATAGCATGTGCCGACGTGAAAATAAATATCAAATTTTATCATTAATCATCCTTACACTTCCTGACGGAAAGCGTGCATAATCAGCTTACTCGTATAATATTCCTACTGCTGCGACACAGGCCTACTCTCAGTGAGAGAGAGTGGGCCGTAATCCACCACGTGCGCCTAGTGCGGTTAGTAGATGTCACATGTCATGTCTTCCAATTTTTGGTTCTAGGACATGTCAGGTTCCTCACGTTGTTTTCTTTTAACGTTTTGAGAGCAATGGTGATGAAATAATTAACACAAAGTAACGCGAAGGACAGGGTTCGAACCTAGGACTTACAACTCGTAAGTTGCGGCCGTTATCACTAGGCCACCACTGCTCTTCTACTGGAACACTAATGCTCTTCGGAAAGCGTGGATAAGCGTGGATTATTAAATTTGAATTGGAAGTATTACGAGCAGCGTGACCGTGTGTGCAGCCCGCGTACACGTGAATCCTGTAGAGAAATAATCTACCGCTATCACGAACGCATCTGATAAAATAATGTTGTGTAATGCCAAAGGATAGTGTCTGTTATGATAGTCAAAGCGGAGTATGAATGTCGATGGCTATTAAGTAGAGTAGGGAAAGACCAAAGAAACAATGAATGGACTGTCTGAATGATGGTATAGTTAGACAGGTGACTGCCGAAGTGACGACTAATAGAGAAGTATGGAAGAAAAAGACATGTAGCACCGACCCCCAATAGATTGGGATAAGAGTAGAAGAGTGATGATGATGATAGACAAAGCGAAAAACCGATATGATGCTCACTGACGGTCTTTTTGGACTGATGAGCCACTAGCTTATTACCGGCACGTCCGTCCAAACGAGCCAGTTTACGGGTATAAGGAAAAACTTTAACCAGTCTGCGTCGAACATTATAATTTCATTAATTTAGTAAGTATGTCTGACTAGTTGGTATTCCACATGTCGGACCTTTATGAGTTTCTCATAGGAGCCTTAACTATTATTACATATAATATATATTGACGAAAATAGCAGGTTAAAATACCTACCTATTTTTAATTTCTATTTTTACGTAGCTCGGGGACTTCAACAAATTTTACAAACACATATTTGTATGTAATTATTACGTTCGGATACAAACTTTATCGCAGATTTAACACGCACCACTAAGGATATTAATTGTTTCTACAGGTATAAAATTGTGAATATATTACAATGTTGATTACTTACTGCCTGTAATTAAAGGCTTATGAGTAGTGGAGCCTAAACCAGCCACTAATGACTGACCACGAGGCTCCTGTAGGCACTATTACAACGTAGTATTGCCATCATGTAGATGAGTTTAATTGATGGAGAATTAAACTGAGAAGATACTTTTTATTTTAGACAAATTTAAATTACAATATACAAGCTAACACTTGTATGTATGTTATATACAAGTAAATAATAAAAAAAAAAATGTTTTTCATCTCCAAAATTATTGAAAAATTGTAAACACAAGGGAAAAATTGGTTAGGACGTCTTTTTCCTTATTTCTTGAGGTGCCTTGTGTTTCATAACAAATCAGATCCATTCAGACATTCATTGAAGGGGCTTGTGGCTAAGTAATACCAGCCGCACGGGTCGATCGATCAGGTTAAGCTACGCTGGCCGCGGTTGGGCCGTGGATGGATCATCTTCACATACCAAGACTAGAAAGTTTGACAATCAGTCTTATCAAGGGGTATCGTATTACCCAGTAACTGTGGAGGTCAGATAGCCAGTCGCTCCATTTAAAATACTGGTACTCAGCTGCACCCGGTTAGACTGGAAGCCGACCCCAACATAGTGCGGAAAAGGCTAGGCAGATGATGACCCATTCACACATTCACATTCAGACCCCAAGACCAGCAGTTGACAACAAAATTTTAATCAGGAGGTTTAAGATTAATTAAAGCACTGAGTACATAAATACAAGTTTGTAGCAACTTCTCAAATAACTTAGCAATTATAGCAACATTATCTTTTTTTATTTATTTATTAAGGTACAGACGCCAGCACATCAAGCTACCCGAAACTGTCAAATTTTCCCAATCAACCTTGAACCTTGATAAAGTTGAAAATCTATTAAAGAAATTTGACAGATTGTAGTAGCTTGATGGGCTGGCGACTGTACAGCAACAGCTTCCATATCATAAGTACTATACACAATAGTCTCGGTCTTACACAGTCGCCAATTATAGGTTTTCCAGCAATCTCATAAATAAGTAATCACACATAATAATCACAAAATTAAAGGCTAGAAGTAAAAAATTATGGCAAAATACTTCTTAAAAAGTGAAATAAAAAGATGAACAACACTGCAATTTACCTGCTGCTGATACTGAGACTAAACAATAGAAATGAGTTTATAATGGAAAGTATAGCTTCTAAAACCAATTATAAAAAGTTGAACGATTTCAAAAGTAATATAACATATTATCAGAATGTGTTTTTCGGGACTTGAGTATTTTGGCTTTAAAGACTTTTATGGAATCATGATAAGTATAGGACATCTGGTACAAATTTTATCAAAGCATTCATCTCTCTACTGAGTCTGTTTATCCCCTTAAAATATCAAAGGCCGTGTTATAGGAGAAAACGAGCTTGTCTCAGTATACGTGTACTCTAAAAACGTTGTACTGTCCGTGTATACAGTGATAGAGAGTACTTCATAACCAGTACACCATTATATTTTTTATTACGGCTGCCCTGACCTACTTCTGGCACATTCTGTAATATTTCAGTATGGCGAGGACGCTACATGTCCATTGTCCGGCCTATATAACAACGTAACTTTCTTATAATGACGGGCATTGAAGTAATATTTATCTACTAGCTTCTGCCCGCGGCTTCGCCCGCGTGGATGTCGGAAATTATCCCACGGGAACGTGCTAACAGGATAAAATCTATCTCGCGGGCCCTTTGTGGCTAATTACAATAGAAAACCAATTGTGTCTCATTAGTGGTAATTAAGAGGGTACCTATATGATATCTTTACCTAAGTACCTACCCAATTAAAAAAAAATAAACTCACTAACAGAAAATGAAATACCTACCTACCTAAATAAACCTATTTCTAATGATAACTAATCTAAACTCAATAAATAAGCAAAATCCCTAAAAACTAATATCTATACGAATGACTAATCCGACCTAACAGTATTATAAAATACCCGACCGTCACTACGTACACCGATCGAACCGCAAAATTAAGTTTGTTTTTTATTGTATATACTTTTCCGGGATAAAAAGTACCCAGTGTGGTGCCTAGGATATTAAAGAATAATTATACCAAGTTTCATCGTAATCGAACCGGTAGTTTTTGCGTGATGCCTGAACAAACAGACAGACAAAATTTTTTTTAATCACATTTTTGGGTTGGGGTTACTAGACCGACACCGAACCCAAAAATGTGATTAAAAAAATTTTAGTCTGTCTGTCTGTCTGTCTGTTTGTTTTTATTTTTTTGATATTTTCAATGTACCGAATTTTCACTTCTACAGATTTATTATAAGTATATAGATAAGGTTTAAAATGTGACAAAAATGCATTTATTACGAAAGAAACGTGTTTTATTTTCTCTATTATGTAGATTGTTAAAAAATATATCTATTTCTGACCTACGTCCCACATAAAAATGTATATTGCGCGTAAATAATTTGCAAATGCATTATAGAATCAAACACGATGACGTCTTTCACAAAACCCGAAAATTACTTATGTAGGTAGCTACTCGTCATAACAAGTTTCATGTTTTCTTAGAGACTGCCATGTATCTTCATAAAGGCTGAATTTTAACAGAATATATACGATACTCTATGCTTTAATAAGGTAGAGGCAGTTTGTTAGAAACCAGGTTTAATTATCTTAGTAACTTAATGCCATACCTTACAGTATTATATTATTCGGTGGAGTACCTGGGTTCCATTATTTTGGTAAGGGAGGTCAGATGGCAGTCAATTTGTGTTACTGTAATACTAGTGATATTCCCCCACGTTTGATTAGACAGGATTGTGACTCGAGGTTGGACTTAATTTTATTGAAGGTACGTAAATCTGATTGAATTGTAAGAGAAAAATTAATAAACTTCTTGTGATAAAATACCGCCAAATGAAGTAAGTACCGATGGCCAGCTAAGCAATAGTCAGAAGAAAAGCTAAATACCAGTATATAATGAAAGAAAGCAACAGTGCTGTAATCCTGCAATGTATAATCAAAGAAAGTACAGAATTCTTCGGGATGTGCTCGTTCCATCGTAGTCTTCAACGCTTTTACTCTGGTGTAGCAGACAATCCGACACGATGCTACCGGCAGTGTCCTTCCAAACATTAAAAAAAAAAGGGAAAACTGACGATTTAGATGCATTGTTTCTGCAAGCTGAATCACGTTCTTTTGTTATTATTACTAGTTTCAGGGCGTACCTAGCAATGACCATCGGCAGAATCTAGGACCGTCTATTAAAACACAATTCAAACACACATCGCAGCGCGATCAAATCCTATCTGCTTGAACGCCGGCTTGCTCTCATCAACACAATGTAAGATGTTCATTACAATGTATTTGTTTTTATTACGTTGGCATTGCTTACAATATCTTTATAGGCTATAATTAAGCTTAAAACATCGTTGGAAATGCCACCCGCCCACTTGAATTTAAAGATTGCTTAAGAAAACACGAACAAGTTTGTTTTCATTTGCGAATATTTAGGTTTATTGGAGTATACATGCCAACTTAACCATTGCCTTAGTAGAACAAAAGCCAGTTTTACATTGCGAGAACGAAATTAGATCAAAGAATATGTCCGTGCTCGGCCATTTTTTTTTTTTTTTGACTGGGAAATCCTCATATGACTTCTCCCGCTCTGGGCAGAGCGGGAGGGCGTGTCAGACTTTTACTGACTAAAACCCACCCGTTTTCCTTCAGTTGCCTGTACCCGGGGCCACGGTATCTCTTTCGAACAACCCGCGGCCATGGCAGGCATCGGCCCTAGCAGACCCCGTCAGTTCGTGTTGACATCTCACATGTGAAAACACGCGCGCTCATGACTCTTCGGTCGGTGATAACATTGCTAACCAGCGAGGGTTGCGATGCGTGAAGTCGCATTTCTTGTCCGTGACGCGTTACGCGCGTTAAAAATGCCGTGTACGCTTCGTTAACACTACTAGTGTACGTGTACTCGTCTCCATGAGCGCGCACTGTGCGTCGTTGGGCATTAACGATTCAGGCGCTACGGTGGCCGGGAGTCGGCTGTTGACTCCCGACGTCCAGGGCATCTCCTGCGGCGACTAGGGGCATGAGGGCGCAGGCCTCTCCCTCACGCGCTCCGCCTCGTCCTTTGCGAGCATTACTGCTTTGCAGAAGGAAGTGACGGCTTAAAATGCACTCTCGCTCCGTACCATGGCCTGGACCAGGGCCGGACGCGAGAGATCGCCGCCACGAGGACACGGCGGTGCTCCGCCCAAGCCGGGCAGACCTCCACCATATGCTCTACCATGTCCTCCGGGCGATCCACACAGTGGTAACACCCTGGCGTTTCCTCCCGCCATATCCTGAACAGGAACCTCCCGAAACAACCGTGTCCGGTGAGGACCTGTGTCAGGCGGAAGGTGAGGGCGCCGTGGCGACTCTCCAGCCACTCCTCAAAGAGGGGACTTATCGCTGCAATTGTGGCGTGCCCAGCCCTGGGTTGCGACAATAGCACTCTCCATGTCACCATGAAATCCCGCCGGAGCTCTGTCCGTTGTACCGTGATTTCTCGCGGCAGCGGAGTTACGCCCCGGCGTTTTGCCTCCTCTCGCCACTCCCATATGTGGGCGACGACTTTTGCCTCCAGGTCCCATCGCGGCAATCCGGCAAGGAGGCTCGCCGCGTCAGTGCAGACCGAGCAGTATCCTCGGACCAGCCAGACAGTCATGACCGTTTGGGACGCGTTCTACCGGAGGGCTGGTCGCCGCCTCAAGGAACGCGCCGTGATTGGCACCTCAAACGTCTTTTGACTGGTTCTGTGTGATTCCTCAAGTAAAGGATAGGAGAAATAATTATTCCTTTATCAGGACATTACAATGAACTGAGATACTATCCGGCTGTCAAGTGTAACGCATTTATCTACAGGCTGATATGATGAAAATTCAAAAAGTCTCTTCTCAAAAAGTATTTCATTCGTACATACATGATAGACAGATAGATGATTTATGGCTGATTTTTCCAACGCCAGATAACTTTATCGCAGCAATAATTTTGAATTTTTGATAGTTCTTCCATACAAAAACTGTCAGACGTGAATATTATTCCACGAATAAAAATTATCGGTCGATTGAAAAATCAGCCCTTAAACAAATAAATTGAATAGATACTTATACCATTTTTTTTTTGTTCAAAAGAAATAGCACAACACACAAAAGCACAATAAAATTAAAAGATAACAAATTAGGTACATGAATATACGAGTAAATAAAGTGAATTTCGAACATACATAGGTACAAAGTGCGGTGTGCGTCACAAGGTTGCACCAAATGGGAATTCAGCTCAGCATGTGTCAGGCAAAATACCTGACGCTGATATTCTGTCAAACTTAAGTGGCAGTGGCCCATGGCCTAGGCGAAGGCCTATGTCCAACAGTAGACGTCTTTCGAATGAAATGATGAAGTGCCCTGCGTGTGCGTGCCCTGCCCAATGCGGCAGGGCACATTGCTCGCAGAAAGGATGACCGATGAGGCCGAAAGGTTCAGGAGTGGCGACCGCGGACCGTAGCGTTGGAGGGCCTCCCACAAGGAGGGCCGACCACTTTGTGAAGGCCGCAAGAATCCGCTGGATGCGAGAAGCACAAAATCGGTCGAAATAGACGAGCTTGGGGGAGGCCTATGTTCAGCAGTGGACGTGTTTCGCCCGACTTAATGATATTCTACTGGATCCCTGCAGTGACTTATGGACGTCGAGTAGACGAGATAAATACGTTAATTATTGGTGACGTGAAGAAGGGTTATGTTCGGAGTGTGATTATGTAAGTATACCCGCAATTTAAATAATGTATTCTATAGTAGAGTTTTGCGTTCTTATTGGATCAGGCTTTGATTGTGTATTTGATTAAGTACTTGATAATTTAATTACATACTGGCTGACCCGGCAAACGTTGTTTTTAACCGACTTCTAAAAAAGGAGGAGGTTCTCAATTCGGATGTTTGTATTTTTTTTTTAAGTTTGTTCTCGCATAGCTCCGTCGCTTGCCAACCGATTTGAAAAATTCTTTTTTTGTTGGAAAGGGTATACTTCCCAAATGGTCCCTTTGAAATTTCGAAGAACAACAAAAAAAAATTTGAAGACAGACAACGGAACTCTTCAATAAATGCCAACAAATCAACGACTATTGCTGCTATCGCTTATGTATGTATTGTTTACGCAATCACACAACATAACGTCACGCCTGTACCCTCTAAAGGGGTACGCAGATGTGTTCAGTATACCACGTTACACCCTCATCAACTAAAAAGTGAAAAATAAAAACATTTTTACAAAAAAAAACCAATTCCAAAAAAAACACTACAAAGAGAAAAATAACTTTAATTTCGGAAGTCGATGTCAAAAAACGAAAATGCGGAAACAGCGACACCGACTTCCGAAATTAAAGTTATTTTTCTCTTTGTAGTGGTTTTTTATGGAAGTCTGTTTTTTTTTTTTGTAAAAAAGTTTTTTGCCGTATAAATTATTTCTAGCTGCCCGGCGCTACTTCGTTCGCATAGTGTCCTACCCCCTACCCTACTCCTACACTACCACTGCCCTACTCCTACCCTACTCCTACACTACTCCTACCCTACTCTTACCCTACTCCTATCCTAATTCTACCCTACTCCTAACCTACTCCTACCCTACTCCTAACCTACTCCTACACTACTCCTACCCTACTCCTACCCTACTCCTACCCTGCTCCTACCCTACTCCTACCCTACTTCTACCCTACTCCTAACCTACTCCTAACCTACTCTTACCTTACTCCTACCCTACTCCTACACTATTCAATTCGAGTGGACCCGAGTCTACCGTACCGAAAGGACGATCGTCAAATGTTTGACAGGTAGAAGAGTTTATATGGGAAAATGAAATTGTTGTTTTTACTATCTTCCTCGCAATTTTTCCATATTTTCTCACCCTTTAAACCTTCCCAAGACTATGACAAACATTTCAAAACCAAAATCAGCTAAATCGGCCCAGCCGTTCTCGAGTTTTAGCAAGACAAACGAACAGTAATTGATTTTTATATATACATATATAGATGTTATAAATTAATTATCTTCTTATAATTATAGTTTAAGATCTAAGCCTTAATAAATTCAAATCATTCATTAAACGTAAGTTGTGCCAGAAAGCCTTTTATACCGTTAAGGCTTATATCGAGGACAAAAAGGCTTGGGATTAAGCTGCTTCCAATTTTTACATATTGAATGTTTTTATTTTTTTGTTTTGTTGTTTTTTTTTTATATATGTATACACTTTGACATTAATGAATTGTGAGTGTGTTGAGTTATTTGTAAGTGACCATGAGTTAAAGTTAAAAAGGTTGATTGACTTGGGAAGAAACACGACTGCCAGTTATATTATGGACGCGTTCAAAACAGTCATACCCAGTCATCAAATCAATTGTTAATGTATTTATTGTCAAAATTGCTTCAATAGCTTTTTGTAGACGACCCTTTTGCGCATCAATGTGGACTTATCAATCAAGTAAAAATTGGCAATTGCAATTTATCGTTTCGGGGGACCCATAAGGAACTGCCGCAGTCCAGTTCTGAAGGTACATTTAGGATTCCTTATCGGCAGGGGAATATTGTTCTAGCGTTCGGATGCGGCGTACCTAAAACTTCCCCTGAAAGCAGCGGTCTTTTTCGATTAAGTGAAGAGTTGCTGACAACACTGTCTACTTGCGCATTCTCTTCTACTACCTATCTAGCTCATTTTATTGTAGATACAGGTAGTTCGGCTGCTTGTACCTTATAACCTGAAATAGTAGGCATGCTACGTGCAACTTACGATTAGGACGTGACTTCATCTTGAGGATTGAGTGCTTATTTCAAAATGGCGTTACGAGATTTCTTGCAGAACAGAATCGAGCGCTCTGGATCAGTGGATCATTTCATACCAGTAGTCGACAGTGCCCGCAAAGTTTAGGTTGGATAGTGCTGACAGAATGTTATCTGTAACGTTCATAAGAGCCGAAGGATTACCACACTGTTAACAGTACCCTGACTGCAGCTTAGACAGAATTTGTTTTTCTTCCAGATACTTTGACAGCTGCTGTCATACAGCCTATTCCGCCATTTTGGACAGATAAGGCAGAATGCTAATGGGCCTAAGGTTTTTTAAGTCAGTTGGATTTAATTGCCTAACTATTGCAATTTTCCAGATGTTATGTAATGTTGCTGAGAGAATGAAGCTGTTCACAATGTCAGTGATGGATTTAACTGTATGACTGTGAGTGTAAGGAAAAGCATATTCAGGATCACTTTATCACAGCATGTAGTCGTTAGATTTGATCAGCAGTTACTAGTTCTAATTCCAATTCGCATTGAGCTATTATCGCCATAAGGATGAAACTCAAATAAGGTGCGTTGCGATATTTTTTTTTCTCTTTTTTTCTTGTTTTTTTTTTTATACACTTTGACATTAATGAATTTTATATATACAATGACATTTGCTTACTTTGTAAAGTATTCTATTATTTTAATTATTGTGAATGTAAAGACTATGTGGGTCATTTTATTTTCTCTCTGTTCTGTTAATTTTTGTTATGGTCTGGCAGTTTGAGTAATTAATGTGGGCTACCCAAATATCCGTTCTTTGGTATTGTTCGTCGAATCGTTGCGCTCCCTAAGTTTCAAAGTAAATAATTTAATGTCTTTGCTAAGTTTAGAGTTGAGCTGCACGATTTTTGACAAATGCGTGCACTGACTGGACAGGTCCTCTCAATCTGTGTGGTTCTTTCCTTAAATGACCATCTCAGACATCATGTAGATCGATGTCTGACCAAGATTATGTCTGGACTTTAAAAGAGACTGTGACCTCGACCTGTGAGTTTGTTTCGGCCTTTCCTGTCTGGCTAGTCTGAGAACAGACTAGCCAGACAGGAAACGCCGACCTCATCTAGTTTTAAACTGTGATTGACGTGTGAAATGTGAAAGTGTTTAAACAAACCTACATAAAAAATAAAATCATTTATCATTTATTGCACATGAGGTTACCAGGAACACTCAAAAAGTGTTGTGATTTGGTTTGGATCTCTGAAGTGAGTAGAAAGATCATCAATTTGTTTCTTTGGTAATACGGTGTTTTATAATCTTCTTCATAATATTTTTAAATATTTGATTTGGTTATTAAAATGTTGAATTTGAAGTATGCAACTTTTTCACTAAATATGGAAATTGCCACCAGAGATTTCGGCTGCTTGTAGTATGCCTTTTTCGACTCTGATTTCTTGGCAATTGCATCATCAATTAATTGTATCTGTTATCCAGGGATAGGTTTTAAGCGGAGCGTGCGCGTAGTAAATTGTTATATAAACTCACGCCCTTTTCCCATGGGGGTAAGTAGAAACTGCAGAAGAATCACCTAAGTATTAACTGAATATAACACACATATCGATCATTAAAGAACTCTCTTCTTTCAAAAATACTAACCATAATATCCTTCAAGTTGTATACATTATTTGATTGCCATCAGAAAATATTGTTATTGACATTGTTACCTGGTTCGTTGAATCGCATCCCCGATTGAAGGTTATAAATAGAAATACGCTCATGACAACACAACATTTTCCGAGTATATTCCCGATATTGTAAGTAGGTAGTAAAATATGTGTTACCACATTACATTTCTCATTATAAATAATGTAGAAACTGGTTTATTTATTTGTTGTTTCGATTGCAAAGTGTAATTGGTTATAAAGTGACTTCGGGTCAATTAAATGTGTAAAACATATCTAACTTACATACTACCTTGTACGAACTGTTTACATTAAACGAACAACTTCATGCATACATAATAACTATTTATTTATTTTTTATTACATTGTTGGATGTCTTAAATCTATACTTATAATAAATCTGTAGAAGTGAAAATTCTGTACATTGAAAATATCAAAAAAATAAATGGCAGGGGGTGTTACTAGACCGACACCGAACCCAAAAATGTGATTAAAAAAATTTTTGTCTGTCTGTCTGTCGGTCTGTCTGTCTGTCTGTCTGTCTGTCTGTCTGTCTGTTTTTTCAGGCATCACGCAAAAACTACCGGTTCGATTACGATGAAACTTGGTATAATTATTCTTTAATATCCTGGGCACCACACTGGGTACTTTTTATCCCGGAAAAGTATATACAATAAAAAACAAACTTAATTTTGCGGTTCGATCCCTAGATCCGATTACTGTACCAACCGCAAATAATAAGTTTGTCGTAGGTTAGGTCACACGCAGTGGAGTTCGTTTTTATTCCTTTTACTTTTTAGAGTTATTTAGGTTTATTTTTATATAAGTCGTAGGTATAGATTTTAATTTTAAAGTATAGGTAGTATATTTGATAGTGTACGTAGTGACCGTAGGTTATTTTATAATACTGTTAGGTAGGATAGTCATTCGTATAGATATTAGTTTTTAGAGATTTTGCTTATTTATTGAGTTTAGATTGAGGGGCCCGTGGCTAAATAATAACAGCCGCACAGGTCGATCGGTCAGGTTAAGCTAAGCTTGCCGCGGTCGGCCTGTGGATGGGTGACCATCTTTACATACCGAGACACCTCCGTGCCTCGGAAAGCACGTTAAGCCGTTGGTCCCGGCTGTCATTCGTGGATCTTTGACAGTCGTTACGGGTAGTCAGAAGCCCGAAGTTTGACAACCAGTCGTACCAAGGGTATCGTATTACCCAATAACTGGGTTGTGGAGGTCAGATAGGCAGTCGCTCCATGTAAAATACTGGTATTCAGCTGCATCCGGTTAGACTGGAAGCCGGCCCTGAACATAGTTGGGAAAAGGCTAGGCAGATGATGATTGAGTTTAGATTAGTTATCGTCATAAATAGGTTTATTTAGGTAGGTAGGTATTTTATTTTCTGTTATTGAGTTTTTTTTTTTTTAAATTAGGTAGGTACTTAGGTAAAGATATCATATAGGTACCCTCTTAATCACTATTAATGAGACACAATTGGTTTTCTATTGTAATTAGCCACAAAGGGCCCGCGAGATAGATGGCATCCTGGTGCACATACATTTTATCCTGTTAGCACGTTCCCGTAGGATAATTTCCGACATCCACGCGGGCGAAGCCGCGGGCAGAAGCTAGTATAACATATAATAACGGCTTTCCAGTTTTTTTCTGGTTATTGATTATTGTCCTTAGCCGAATTGTTGACAGTGATTCTCAGAGGCGGTGTTGCGCGTGTGTCTTGGAAGTACGAGATGAGGTAATTCTGAGTAAAAAAAAACCTTGGTAGTCCATCTACCTTTAAGTATTTATTTTTTGGAAAAAGCTGAGGGTGTTGTATACCAATAGAATTATAGATACTGTCTGGTCGCTATCGTGAAACGAGTACAATATTTGGCGAAGGTGGAACTTTATTGTTGTAACAATGTAACATAACGATGCTTTCTCAATTGAAAACAGTAACCGCACAGTTTCTTTAAAATGGTTTTCTACTTTGAAATGGGTATCGATATCGTAGTAAAATCTCGTGTTTCGACAGAACCATTTGTGTTAAGACCTAACATATAAAAGTGCTTTCGCGTCTGGCCGACCGTTGCGTTAACGCCGCATAGACGCAGTGCTACCGTCACGTAAGCATAATAGTGTCCAAAATAACGTCACGTTCATGACGTCAACGTCGCGTTGGCGCAGCGTAGGTATATGTCCGAAAAACACCTAGGTAACTCTATATTTGTGTGAAATAAACCCAGTGTGGTCCAGAATCATTTACTGAATCCATGGTAACAAGTTGCACGTTGATGTCCCTGCCAACCTGAATAAATGTCACTGTACAAAGTTCAGGCCCTCCTTCATCCTTCAGGAACCTGTAGGTGTGTCAACATTATTTTCAAAGATGCCGCCGCTTTTTTAACATTGCTTTTTAAATCAAAATACATATATTTAAACTAGGCTGAAAATCAGCACATTTCGAACGTCAAAATTACATAAGACAGTTTCCCAAAACGCGCACCCTTCTCTACTTCCTAGTAGTTTAGGTTGCATATAATGTTTCTAATTGCTGTTTGAATATGCCAGGTGCTTGGATAGCAAACAAAATAGAGGTATAGAGGTAAAAGCAACTGCAATCATGGTTCAGTACACAGACCAGAAGAGTCTCTAGTTTGTGACACAGTTTGCTTAACACTTAACACTTCAACACCACTTAATTTCGACCCTTTCCGCGTCTCGCCATTTATGATGACGTTTTCATTTTAATTTTAATCTCATATAATAACTTTTTCAATCAGCACAGTTAAATTAGGTTTCAAACTTCGTGTTAATAAAATTATTATCAAACCTACATCATCCAGTTTGATGTACAGCTATAATTTAAAATTACGAGTTGCTTTCCTGTGAAATACCTTATTTTATTTTCCAGCTCATTTCATTCGTATCGAACATTGAAATCCTAATTAACTTTAATTACGCTTTGAGTATACTTTATAAATACCAAAGAGAAATCAATAAACAATGTTAATGTTTATTTTTAATTGTAGCTCCTGAATTCAGCCAGGAATAATAAAGGCATTATTACCTTGAATTGCCCAGGTGTAACATTAACTTGAGCTTGCCAAAGAGCGATGGAACACACATTTTTTTTTAATGTTCACCCTACTGGTAAACTTTAAAAAAGAATATTGTTATATCAAAGAATTAAATGGCTTAACTTTATAATATGCGCTCGTAGCACTTCTCATAGACATCCTGCTCGAAGTCGCCGTCTTCGTAGAAGTTCTCTCCGTAGACCGCTACGACGCTCGTAGCCGAATTTCTTAGTCATCACCCCACCGCGCTTGCCGAATTAATTTATGCACGGAGTAAGCTGATCCTATCCTTGACATAATTAGTAGCGTTTTACGACCCCCATGGAAGGTAATTATCAGTTTTAATTATCGAAATAAGTAACTCAATGTACGTAAGCTTTTAAGTATCCTGCCGAACATGTAGCGGGCTCTTTTTCTCATGAACGAACGAACCAATGTTGGCAGTGCTTTACATTTCAGTATGATGTTATTAATCTACCGCACCGGTGAATGTTGCGGCCACTTTTATGATATAATAATCCCTTAGCTACGTAGTATACACCCACGCAAAGTGAATGGGTGGTTTATTCGCTACAGGCTCCACGCGTATAATAACACAATCATTTTTACAACAAGACATAAAGTATAGAACACTAACAATTTCGTCTTTTAATTTTTTAAATTAAAATTTGTAGGTATTTAGTGAAAAAGCAAGAAGAAAGATGTAGCAAGATAATTATGGCTTCTCCCAGTGATACTGATATGGGTAAGATTTAGGAAATTAAGTTATCTTATAAAATACATTTATTTACTAACAAGAATTATGAATCTATGTGTAAAATACGATAGACATTGTAAATGACGTCACCTATTTTGTATTTAGCTATGCTTTACTTTAACAGCTTGAAATCGTTGACCACGTCTTTAAAATATTAATGAACGATCAGTAGTTCCTTTGATATTAATTATGAAATTTTGTTAGAGATATCCAGATATCTTTATACAAAGAGAGGCTCAAAACGGCACCAACTTCAAAACTACCTGCCGGCCCGAATGGGATTTCGAAACAACTTACAAAGGACGCCGATCTTCCTCTTACCCTCGGTGTAAGTTTTGGTGTCGTTGAAACTCGATCGACTATTATTATAGCTTTTTATATGGAGCTATAAACAATATTATGAGAGAAGCCGTGGGAGGAGATGAAGAGCACCATGACAAGCAAATTTTATTGTTACGTAGCTATAGAAAACTGAGGTTTGAAGAAAGCTATCCCACTAACTTGAGTCACAAACATGTGACTCACTCCTGAACATTAAGTTCACGGTTTTTTCTGGACACAAAAGTCAACCATTCATTCCAAGTCCAAGATTTACATGACGCATTAAACCAATTCTTAATACATATAATAACGAAGGCTTTTCCCGTAATTGATTAATATTTTCCTAATACTATCTTGGTGCATGTGCGAATATAGTTATGTGCTTATTTGAACAGCCCTCGACTCTTCAATAAGTAGATTTTTTTATTAACGTGATATAGGGCCTGAAATATGTCCACCCAGCCCTTTACCAATATAAACAGAAAACAATCAGCTTATTGACAAAACTGATATAAATAGAACGTGTTGTGTAAACATCAACCCTTGACACTTCGATAGACGTGTATAAATGTGCAGCGCGCTAGCACGTACTTCGACTTGGAAATATGTCGCGCATTGATCGGAATTGCTGAGAACTAAATCAAATATTCCAATTTGCGATTTTATGTGAAAAAATATTTGGTGTGATATTGTGTGATGTAAAGATTGTGGGGTAAATGGCGTGACGTTTGGCCCTCGCCGTGGGCGGGCAGGCTGCGCGGCCGGCCGCCGGCGCGCCGCCTCCAGTAGCTGCCTGCCGCCGCGCCAGTCGCACGTCCGCGCCTGCCCTCAGCGCCGTCCGACCGTACCGCGCCGTGCCGCGCCACGCCGCGCCGAGCGCCGGCACAACAAACTTGAGCGCCGTGCCCTTGTATACTATGTGCTTCTAATTGTTACCCACGACGAGGACGCACGCAAGGATCGCACTGACAACAAGTAAGTTTATGCCGCTTCTTTAACGCTCTCATTGCCTTTAAAACTAGCTGTTTTTAAAAACAAACGCTTCTTTGCTTTCGTAAATTTTAAGTACAGTCTAAGTTGCACAAGTATATAATTTTGTAATTGGGATAATTACACAACAAAAGATGTTTTCGTAACTTAATAATTTCAAGTTACCCCAATTTAAGTTAAACTTCTTGGTGGTTAAAGTTCAAACAAGCTTCAGAAATAACTTACTAATTGAAGCAGTTGTAGCGTCTATTTCAGTTTTTATTATTGTTTGCTTTCTATTTTTGAAGCCCCGGGTTTAAAATAGCCTTGACTGAAGTCTCTTATACAATCGAACCTTCGACGATAACGACCTGTGCGCTTACACGCTGTCGATTTATTCACTGGAGACAACTTTTCCTACAAGAACATTTAAAATTTGCAAAATTGATCCAAGCATCGCTCACCTACTTAATCCTCAAAGGAGGTACGCTTTTAGAATAAATTGGCAAAGATTTAAGGTAAATTTAAATCCAAACAGATCATATAAGTATTAAGTAGCAACAGATTATAAATTAAGTCGAGGCTTGCTTAAGTAGCAAATGGAGCAAAACTTTACGCCTAAACAGCTCTGAACCGAGAATTTACGTCGATTGTCTAAGGTCACATTGACGAACATAAATGTCTCCCAAACTGAAACTTTTGAACCTTTGGCAGAACCGCTTGTACTGAGTACTACATTTCTACGGGCACCAGAAGAAAAATATAATATTTTTCGATCAGCTTCGTCTCTTCTGAACAAATATGAATGAATATGGGACGATAAAGTCTTTATTTGTTGGAAGAAAACAAATATATAGCCGTAATAAAACTCTGCTCGTTGTCCCAGGTGTAGAGAATATCCGAATAACAACAGAACCCTAAAAATTGATTTGTATTTCGTTTTGGAGAAAATTGAATCAAAAACAAATTTTATAGTTAGTCTTTCGATTCGATAGATATTGACTTTACTAGATCGAAATGAGGGTTGTGAAATATTCATGTGATTAGCTTCATGTGCTTTCTCCAATAACGAAAGATTCGTTTGCGGAGTATATATATATATAAATTGAACAATGAATGATCATCTGAAATGATTAATTACTGCAAAATGAGCGTGTCACGGTTTGAGAAATGGCAGTAAACACAGTGGGTGTCATCTCGACGCAAAATAACAACGCTATCTACACACCTTCACTGTTTAATACCCCGATAGCAGAGAAATGAAATTCGTATCGTACAGCTCTTTCGCCAGTCAGGCTTTATGAGAGCTTATCAAAGCTCAAGCCATTACTTTCAGTTTATAAGCAAAGCTCTGCGAAACTATCAAATGTGATATTTGGTTACAGAATCTTTTCGGCCACAGACGTTTTCCGGTTCACTAAACATTGTTTTACTTTCATTCAAGTTCTTTACTATTTCCATCCGAGGTCGCGTTTGATATTGGTAAAGTCAACAGCAAAAGTAGATGATCAAAGTCAGAAATTAAATACTAATGAACGGAGTTCGCAGCTATATGGCAGCTGTACTAGTAGTAAATGTTTGATATAATTTACAATCACATACTTTTGAATCACTTCGACGCTACACAATTCTGACGCGAACTCCGTTCATTAGTATTGAATTTCTGATTTTGATCATCTACTTTTGCTGTTGACTGTACAACGAATTTTTATGACGTAGGGTAACGTAAGGTCAAGAAGTTAAAATAGAACCGGATTTTTATGTTTCTGTTTACTTGTCATTTTATCATTAATGATAAATGATTTTATTTTTGTAAGTAGGTTTGAACAAACACTTTTACACGTCAATCATATTTTAAAACTAGATGAGGTCGGCTGTCGGAAATTTCACTAAGGATTAATAAACTTTTTAAACAGCCTTTTACAAAATTCCCTTTTTGGGTCAAGTCTACTTTAAGCGAATGATAAGTAGCGAACGATTCATTTAACATTCTATTCAAATGGTCCACTTAAATAGACACGGTATTTTTAGACATCCGAAGCGAGTTGAATAATTTACGTGATAAAAACACTAAATATATTATAACCTGCTTGCTGTAGTTCGGGAATAATTGCCAAAATGGATTTATAATACCTAGGCATATCATGTCATGGCTAAATAATAACAGCCGCACAGGTCGATCGGTCAGGTTAAGCTACGCTTGCCGCGGTTGGTCTATGGATGGGTGACCATCTTTACATACCGAGACCCCTCGGTGCCTCGGAAAGCACGTTAAGCCGTTGGTCCCGGCTGTCATTTGTGGATCTTTGACAGTCGTTACGGGTAGTCAGAAGCCCGAAAGTCTGACAACCAGTCTTACCAAGGGGTATCGTATTACCCAGTAACTGGGTTGTGGAGGTCAGATAGGCAGTCGCTCCATGTAAAATACTGGTATTCAGCTGCATCCGGTTAGACTGGAAGCCGACTCCAACATAGTTGGGAAAAGGCTAGGCAGATGATGATGATCGTTTCAATAACTGTGAACGGTATATGACTCGGCAGCTATAATAAATAGAACACATATACTTACTCATAAAGCTGTGTTACTGAGTCAGCTTCTGAGATAAGTACAGAAAATTCTATTAATAGAACGTGTATGCATGACGTCATATTTCGTTGCTACATATACATAAGCTGCTGGAATTAAAAATAAGCTTCGTTAGTGTTTCATTCATGTTAAGTAACACAATGAATGGGCGAAGGGTCGGCCAACCGCAGCACCGAATATACTCCTTTACACTACCGCTATATTGTCCCTGTGTTATCACAGAGATGTGTTTCAACTTATTAAAGGGCAGCCGTGGTGCTTCCTAGACACGTTTTTCATCTATTATAATAATACCATGACAAACGCAATAACTTGAGCTATATTACACCTACATAAAATGTTATCGCATAACGTTTTAATTAAATTAGATTTAATTTTAGCGTATTAAGTAACTTCAGGGAATCTGAAGGTGGGCTTGTAGGTAAGACGTCACAGGAACGTAAGCTGGCTGCCTACGGGTTTATCTACGGTGTAATAAATCGTGCTCTTAATATAATAAGCTAGTGCATCATCACGTCGCTTAATGATGCTTAAGTTACTGTTGAAGCACAATACATTTTTTATTAAATGTAAGCTTCTGACTAGAAAAATCCCGAGCTTTAAATAAAGCTTGATTTTAATAATTGAAAACACGCTTATTCAAAAGAACTTAAGAATCGTTTTTTGGCTTATTATGGGGACTCTGGAATTTATTATTTATTTATTTAGCATAATTTATTACCTTAAGTATACTGTAGATATTACAATATATAAGGCCGCCATTAACATTCACAATGGGTCTACCCTTTATAGCAGAACTTTTTATGTCATAATATTGTTTTGCATAACAACGGATAGCATAAACTTCATTTCGCAGAAAATCGTTTGGCAGACAGTCATTTATCATACATTCAAAATTCATAATTTTGTAAGTCAGAATCATCTTTAGGCATAAATTTCATATCCATAATAATTAAAAAGTAGAACCATCATATCGTAGAAAGTTCACACTCAGAATCGTCTTTTGGCATACATTTCATATCGATAGTCATTAAAAGGCAGAACTATGATATCTCAGAAGGTTTAGAGTTACATTCATCTTTTGGCATACATTTCATATCCATATTCATTACAGAAAATTCATTCATTCATTCACCATACATGCAGCATGCAAACAAGCATACACCATGCATGCAGCAATCATGCAGCATGCAAGCAAGCATGCAGCATGCAAGCGAGCATGCAAACATGCAAAAAAGCATACACCATGCATGCAACAAGCAAGCAGCATGCAAGCAAGCATGCAGCATGCAAGCGAGCATGCAAACAAGCATACACCATGCATGCAGCAAGCATGCAGCATGCAAGCAAGCATACACCATGCATGCAAGCAAGCATGCAAGCAAGCAAGCATGCAAGCAAGCATGCAAGCAAGCATGCAAGCAAGCATACAAGCAAACATGCAAGCAAGCATGCAAGCATGCAACATGCAGCAGGCATGGTTTCTGTCACGGCTCCGGCGCTGCGGGGCTCCGGCGGTCCCACGCGGGCTTAAATTACACTCTAGGGGTAGGGCAGACAAGACTACGTGGAGTCGGTTTTGCAGCGATTCGTTTCTGCCACTAACTTTTGTAGCACAACATATTATTGACTTTTCACGACAATGTTTTATATTGTATAGACATGTCAATATGCCTAATAAAATTATTCCAAACGAAATTCTGCCATTTTCATAAGTATGCGAAGTGAACGTTATGCTAAACGAAATTATGCGAAATTTTAACTTTGCCAAAGGTAATTATGCCAAATAAAATTCTGCTATCTTAAAACTATGCCATTGTAAATTCGGACATATAAACATTCGGCCAAACAATAATTATATTAAATCATTTTTATGCCTTAAAAATATTCGTTTAAAGAAGATTATGCCAAGTGTGTTATGCCAAATAAATTTCGGAGCATCAAGATTCTGCCAGATAGAGGGAACCCATTCACAATACCCCCTGTACTTGAAAGTACTCTAGAGTAACTAGGTACGTATTAATTGTTTGAAAGACCAAGTCATCATCGTCTTTACATAGGTCGCTGGTGTTATGGTAGGTATTCATACAACGAACAAAAAATATTTTACGCCCTCTTTTAAGAATTATCCAGCGGAGCAATAGTTCAACTTTATCGTTTTAATTAATTAGGTACAACATTTTAAATTATCTGATGAAAACATAAAGCTTAGTCAGTGCATTAATTGGAAGTTTGATTTAACTCGATCGCCATGAAAGTAAACCGAACTTTACGCGATTAATTAGTCTTCTCTTCAGTATCCTTCAATGGAAGACAAACAAGATTGGATCTAAATTTAATAAAACTGATAAACATATTTATACGTTTACAAGGTTTGTACAATATAATGAAAATGGGTTTGCAAATCCGAAATTAGAAAATGAAGAAAGAATCGTGGCGTAATTAGTTCATTTAGGGCGGGCACAAGTAGTCCTGAGGCTCTTCATCTTTAAGATATAAGGTCAATGTCCTTAGTCGACCTTTAGGCCGCCTTTGTAAGCAATGACAAGATTTCCGCTGATTTTCTTCACATTTCTAACAAATTATGGAACTCACTTGAGTGAGTTTGATTTCTTTAAGCAATACAAACACAAATATCCATATTTACCACGAAATCAATCTTTCTTATTTTTTAAGCTTTTATTCGTAAGTGCTTGTTTTTATGTTTAACCGAAGAAGATTAGAGTGCGTAATAATCCACTTAACCACACCAAAACCATTACATTATTAGGTTTATTAAAGCCCGGCTTTCTTTTTGTACAAAAAACGAATTCCTAAAAATGCTCTAATTTATTTGTAAAAGTTAGATAAAGTTATATATTTTTCCCAGTTTAGATGATTACATTCCATTAAAATCTCGATGGCACCTTATTCCCTAGGGGACGGTAACTTCGCTGGAGAGCGGAAACTCCAGGTTAACTTAGTAACATTCTGAGGATCATTACT
The DNA here is from genome assembly GCA_951799955.1 of Apamea anceps. Taxonomy (NCBI): domain Eukaryota; kingdom Metazoa; phylum Arthropoda; class Insecta; order Lepidoptera; family Noctuidae; genus Apamea; species Apamea anceps. The sequence continues at coordinate 12,039,418 of OX637510.1, read as the reverse complement.
TGAAAAATAACTTTATTTGAATGAATACCTAAAGTCACGAAATACTTGGCATCGTATCAAACGTGGATTATAAGAAATTGTGTTCTAAATTAAGGGTATTGATTAATATTGTTGGAAACTTGTCTTCAACCGTGCAGTCACCGTTTATCTAATTTAAAACAACAGCGAGTTCCCAAGGATGTTTTCCGTTTCGTCCAAACACAAATTTACATCTGCTACCCATGTTTGTTTTTTCTATCAAGTGAGGAAAGCTTTGTTTCGTATCTAGGACGTTCTCAAACGGTTTTTTTGTTGTAAACGTTTGTAGCTGACAGTAAGGCTTTTATACTTCTAGTGCTCTCTTCAAATAAATAAACATTTACAAGGAATCAATCTGGTGTCGAACACTGTCAGTTATAAAATTATATGGGCCTCAAATGAAGCACAGATTAAATTTAAGTGTACAAAACACAATTTAGATTCCAACTCTTAATTAAAGGAGGTAGAATTGGAAAATGGAAAGATATATTTCGCAGAATTGAACTGAAAGGCTAACGTGCAACCCTTCAAGTTTAAGCTCTACAAAGTTCGAATACTAAAATGTAATGGAATTTATCAGAATTTCTTTACGATGAGAAAATAGGGAAAAAGCTTTGCGAAATACTTTGATATACGTTTGATGTGTGAGATAATATGAATAACTCACTTTGCACGTAAGACTTACAATTAGCTGGTTTGTTAAACTCTCCACTATATTTAGACATTTATAGAAACTGAAAATAGCTCGGGTCCCAAAAGGAAAACTGCAAGTTGGTAAAGCTACTGCTAAACGCTATTGACGCCATTCAGATGTTGAGAGTGGCTGGGAACGAAGTTTTTCACATCCAGTCTGCACTTTCCTTTGTCTGCTAGTTTGAAGATAAATCTCTGAAAGAAGTTGAGTCTGATTGGCTACCTTTTTATCAACATTTTGAGTACTGCAATATTATGCACATTCTACTTTTAGATAACATAAAAATCTTTAATATATTTTCCAATATCTTTTTCTAAGGAAACAAAACGAAATTACGTCCCAACTTGAATATATCTAAAATCATACGAAACTTTATTAAAACGAGTAATAGACAATGAAATTAAGCACTGGATTTGATCCTGGGGTGTATTATTAGGTAGGTTATACAAGGTGTATTATATATATTTTCATGGCGCTATGACGGAAATGAAAGATGAACAGACGTTTTTGAATTTAATCAAAGAAAAATGACATGGCGTCCTTTCAGCATCGCACTTTGGATGAAAAAGTCATTTTATTATGATTTGCAGAAATGAATAACTTATTTTACAATAGAATGTAAAACAAACTTCGAATTACCATCACATTGTGAATATTACCACTGCGGCAGACAAAACCGAAACAAGCTGTGACACCGAATTCTAAGGGCTTATTAAAACCTTGAATGCGTGCTCATTTCTGAGAAGTATCGGATTGTTAAAATGAGATGCAAATAACGTGTGAACCTACATGGAACTCGCGGGAGCTTCGGCATTAGACAACAGTTACTGAAATATCAAGATTGTAATCAATTCTGATCCGTTCGGCGTCTTTATTAGAATAGCTGTAATGTTTGCGTTTATAGTTAAAATTAATTGAAAAGCTATACTCTGTGGAGTGGGTTGTTTGCGCCGGCAACCGCCAACTAGTTGTCGTGGCTTAGTGAGCGCGGCGTTTAATAGAGTTTCTGTAGCAAACGCGTCCCAAGTGACCAAAAGTGAGAGTGCTGGAGAGTACTCGGCTAGCTACCGCGGCACACGTCCCACTGCGCCTACAACTGCCTTAATGGGTTGCTTTACTTAAAAGACGGGCAGAATAAATTAATTGAAATATGAATTGTGGAAACAAGTGCTCTTCCTCTGTCTTGATTTTATTTGCAACCTTCGTATAACATAATAGGGGAATATTAAAGTATGCAAAGTAAGCAGTTAAGTATTTATTTTTCTCACTTGGCGTCGTCGTTACATAGAAGTGAATAATCATATTTTATTTCACATAAATCTTTATTACCAAAAGTTGAATAAGATTTAAATGAAATTAAATGTTCACAAAGGCACAGATTATATTTTTATTATTTTGAGAAAAAGGTTTGATAGTAAAGCATTTTTTATCGGTATAATAAATTGTCTTCTCAAAGTGTATTATAACTTGAATTAGGTAAAGTTAAATAACTTGCAACCCTTGTAAAAAGTCATTAGTTTCGTTTTAATCTAAGAAAAGTATCTTGTATAATTTCCTAAAATAATTAGGTGTAAATTAGTCTCTCTGAAAATACCAGCTCGAGCCTATATTACTTATTCTTTCTTTCTTTTTTAACTTATTACTTAAGTATTAAGTCCTCAAATAATGTATAAATACATTAATTAAAGTAAATACCCTTTTTGATCGTACCTAGCAGATGGCGTTCTATGGTTTTTGTCTACCCCAGTGGGAAGTAGGCGTGGGTTTATGTATGTATGTATGGACTTGTGATTGAACTCCACTTAGTTTCAATATTTGACTCACAGTCCTGTATGCAGATTGACCGATTCCATCTTTATGTGTAGTCTCGTGTAATATTATTACTCGTCTTTCTATTTGCCTTCACCCCATTATTAATAATCGCGGAGTACCTACCCAGAGTTATGCCAAACTTAAAAACCTCGTAAATGTATGGTTAATCTGAAGGTTATACCTACTGGTTGTAACTTTACTCCGTGTTAATAATAAGAGGGCGGGTTTAAACAATCCGTGTCAATGAACTTTAGGCATTCGTGGCTACATTTTTTGCACGATGTTATGTTACTCACTAGTTAAACGTTTTGTCTAGCTATTTATTCGGGTAACAGCAAACAGGCCTCATATTAAAGTCTGGCATCATCTTTATCTCAAACTCAAAATAATCTCAAAATTCAGTTCAAAAATCCAAGATTGTCACCTTACAAGATTAGTCGTATCGCCCATAAAGTTTCCCAAATTAATTCAATGCTACAGAAGTGGCACGAGGTTACCGAGTCACCCAAGAGATTCTGCAACTGTCACTGGGCGCACAGGTGTGCAAGTTAATCTATTAAGTTCTAACACCTCCTTGTGCAGCAAGCCTTAGGAGATCTTGAGTGAGCTTTATTACATTATATTATACATGCCAAGATGTCAGCAAGATGCCTTAAAATCCCATAAATCCAAAAGCTACATGGATTTTTAAAGCATCAGTTGATTACGGCAAAAGCTGAGCCACGGAATGAAGCCTATTAAAATTCATAATGGGAAAGACCTTCGCCGTGACCATAAAGGTATACTTTCGACGGTATACGGCGACGGCAGACCGCAGACGGCACCGACGCCGGCGATGCGGTTGACAAAAATCGCAATCTACACTTTCATTTCCGAACGCGACATCACATCTACGACGCCATGGCGCTAGAGGCACTTTTCTTCTTAAGTTTCGTAAAACTCATTAGATAGTCATACAAACAATTACGTCTTTTCGTTCTGTTAGTGACGCCACTGACAGTACTTTTTGGTTACGTACTGATAACCGTCTGCAGTTGCCGCTCGACAGCAATTTTAAGCGGCATTATCAATCTATGGAAGTTTTTTCATAGAAATCAGCAGTGTCACTGCGGCCTTTCATTGCGGTCGGTCGGCACAGCCGCTGCCGTCTGCCGTCTGCTGTCTGCCGTCGCCTTCGGAATTGTACTTTAATCAGAGGAAACCTAAATCAATTTTTTTACTTGAGAAACTGAATTTCATCATTTGATTTATTCAAGCTACAATTTCAATATTTGAAAGAACGAGCACTCCCGCTAAAAGCCCGCTGTACTTATATAGAAAATGAACACTTTTCTACCTTTCTATCTTAACTAATCCTTAATTTAGTCGCGACCTTTCCATTCACAAAAGACAAATACCTACTTAAATGAAATATTGCGGATATATACCTACGTATTTACTACGAGGCGATGTTTTTACAAAAGCTGGGCTGGCTTGAACCTATTTATACGAGTATATCACATATCATGTTCAGATTTATTTGCTGATTCATCCAAAGGGAACGAATTTACCGAATGCTGGGGATATATTCGTTACGGTTTGATCCCGGATGATACGTCAACAAGTCACGGAAAAAAGAAATCAAATGGTCTCTCGGAAAGTTAGTTCCAAACTAATATTATTAGGAAAATTACAGCAATCACGATTATTACGCTTCTTTATTTAGGTTGAGGTGACATGCTCGTTGCTAATTCTTTACCATAAAACACGTCACTAACTAAATAACGTACATAAACACATGAAGTGCGTGTCAAATGACATTAGTTTCGGTTCAGTAATTTATAAAATAGTTTTTTTTTTTCGTTTATAAAATACCACAATTTTCTTAAGATACAGTTACAGTAGCAATTATCATTCCTTTTGATAAAAATACATATAATAGAAGCTAATTCATTTTCATTTTGAAATTGAAATCAGAGTTTACGATGTCATATTCTAAATTAATTGGATTTTATAAAAACTATTTAACTATAACACATAAGCATGCATGCATGTGTAAGTTTCGCGACAGTAAAAGTGTTTTTGTTTCTGAGAAACATTTTATTCTAGGTTATTATCGTACAACTTACTTAGCTTAAGTTAGTTGCGATAAATATTACCCAAGTAAAAAAATATAATGTAACCTGTCTAAGAACATATGAGTATTAAATAAACAGTTAGCTAGTTATGCATTTTATTCAAGTAAGTAGGTAGGTATGATTTAATAAAGCTGTGGGGGCAGTTGCACCATTCCCCTATAGCTCTCAAAATAGAAACCCAAAAGTGCTAGTAAATCCGCACGAATACTTTCACTGTTCGTGGAAATAGCAATCCAGTGTAACTAAAAGTTTTACATGATTTCGAAAGAGGAGCCGGCTCAGCTAAAGGTGGCCATCCTAAGTTCCACGCAGCTATTGTTACCGCAACCTTGAGCGGTATTCGACAAAGGCTTCAGAGACACCACCCTTCAAGGACCCTATCCTTCATTGTTATTATAAATATATTTTCTTTATTATTCAGCGTCTTACATTAATTGGCTGCTTAGAATGGTTTATTAAAGTAAATATCATAAATGTCAAGGATCAAATATAAAATATGCGTTACTGTATTAGGTTCCTTTAAGATTATTTTTTAATATTTTGAATGCTCAAGTTTCTTTTCACTCAATTTCCCATACATACGTCATCATCAACAAAGCTTTAGATAAAGGCAATCAAACACTTTTTAATGTTATTCTCGGCTACTGTCATCCCGTACCCTCATTGCGTAACACACGATCAATCGGAATCGGAATCTGAATCATTTTGAAGCAAATTGCTAATCCATTGCTTCATAAGTTCGAAAAATTGGTCTGCGTTGAGCAGACAAACGTAAATAATGCAATGAATGTTGTTGGACTGTCAGAATGAAACCGATTCCGATTGATCGTGTGTTACGCAATTAGGGTGCAGTTCCAGTCACTCTGTGTCTGGAACAGACCGTCGCTCCACCTAGCGCTTGACACGAAAAGAACTCAACTAAACTTAATGATTCATAAACCTTGTTAAGCTTTACCACCAGACTGTGAGGCTACGAAATGTCAATTTATTAAGTGTTATTCAAAATAAGCTAGGTATATTAATTTCCAGTGAAAGTTCAAGCCATCGTTTGACAATGACACATCGCGTGACAACACATGTGCAGGGAATATAGGTTATAATTAGGAGAATTGTCCGTCCGTCCGCAGGGACTGGAATAGATACCTATGTACCTTCATGCGTGGCTCGAATCTAGGATCTGTGCGTATAGAAAAACTCTGTTTGGATCGAATAAGACGGATCCCTAGTGCATTGCCCACTTAATCAAAATACTTTGATTATAAAAATACGTTTCAATTAAATTAAGTTAGTTTACCCTTGGAGACGGTTGTTTTCATTAAGTACCTATTCTTGTATTCAGTTAGCTTCCAACCAAAAACGAGGTCCTTTTAGGTTGATCACTCGGTTGTCTGTCAGGGTCGACCGTATGTGAGATGGATGAAGATCTAAAGCTTTAGAGCCATCTTGTCTGTATAAGTAGAAAAGGTAAAGGTTAGACAATGTCTGTAAAGTGAATTGGGTCGGGTGTTAGTTTTCTTAGTAACTAAGCACTTCCTTTTTAGTTTTATAAAACAAATTTCTCCAATAAAGTTTCGATGTTAGTACTGAAAACATAGTCCATGTTTTCAGTACTAACATCGAAACTGATAAATATATTCCGTACTTAGTCTATAATTATAATATTTGAGACAACAGTACCTATTAGTATTATGTATTTGTCCAGTGTTTGCAGGTCGATTTCCTCAAAATAGACGTGACAAAGGCCTACATCAATATAGATCGGCACTTATACGGAAAAGTAACTTTTGCATAGCTGCAAAAAATTATAATAAACTTTCTAAAAGCTCGAAGCAGGTGACACAGCATTCAAAAATAAAGTTATTAATTTTCTAGCAGATAAAGCTTATTATAATTTGAATGAGTTTTTAGAGGAGAGATTTTGATTATGTTTTACTAATTTATTATTTTTAATAATCTATATTATCATGACATTTATAAATAATTGGAGTCGGAGTTACGTTCTACATTATTTTATTTTTATTAATATTTGCATGTCATTATTTAATGCAAACGTAATGATCTGTTTTTATCTCTAGCATGCTGGCAATTTCTGTTGTATGTACTGTACTCATGGTTGAACAAATAAATGATTATCTTATCTAATGTAACTTAATAATAGAAGTGAACGAATCGATATTTTGTAAAGATGGTAAATGATGGAGTGGTGTCGTCATTTCTGATTCCTAAACAGAAATCTAACACGACGTTACTGTATGTTCACCGTGGGCCTATCAACAAGCATAACTGTTAAACTAATTCAAGGGATACGCACCGTTACGTAATTGACGTAGCGATCCTGAAAATTAGGCTTTATGAGGGTGCTGAAGTGGCTCCGGTGTATAATATAGACGTGAAAAGCGGGGCAACAAAGTTATTTGATAGTAACGACCCAATGTTTGACGAACACTACAAAGTTGGTGAGCCGAACACACGCGCCGCCGTGCCGGAAATAAACCTCCTAATTTAATCGATTTAACCTAATATTAACTTCGTAATACATATTAATAAATCCGTGCACGAACTAACATGGAAATAATAGAGTCGATATATGCTACCAAATTGTTAATACATTCATGTTTCTATTTATTTTCCAGCGAACGATAATCTATAACAGAATACTATTCTGAATAGAAATTACCTTTATAAAAAGATAGACTAGCTTACTTCACGTATTAAGTAAATCACTTTATCTACATCTAATATCTTACATCAGAAAGTTAAGCATAAGCAGTATTCTTAGATAGATATATCAACATAATTTCGCCAAAACTATCTGATAGGAGGTCACAGGACACAGACGTCTCGTCCTTGCTCAAACGCCAATTGTTATACAAGATTTTATTTTGTCTAAAATCTACTTAATTGTCTCTTATCTTATATTATTTTGTCATTTTCTTTTAGGCTGTAATCACAAGAAAGTCACTGTACCATTATAAATTATAATTCTTTCATTCAGTCAACTGACTTTTAAAACATTTGTTAATTATAAATAAAAGCCGCTTTCCTTTGGCTTTATAAACACAATTTAGAAGAAGACCCGCGTTCGCCCCTTCTCCTTTAATGAAAAAGATTTTCTTTTTCGGATTAGGTAAATCTGAAAGTCAACATTGGAGTGACGTCGATAACACGTTGTCACGTAACTTTCATGGAAGGAAGACTATTTACTTACTTAAACTTAAGTCGAGCGCCATAAAGCGCGTCTACGAAGTTTAAAAATAACTGGAATGAATATTAATATACCTAATGCCTAACCTAGGCGAAGTACTGTGCCTAGGTTAAGTAAAATACCACCTTAACATATTTCACCTTAATTTATGAACTTGTAAGTTAAACAAGGTAAATACTTTTTCAAGGAGGTATCCTGAAGTCGTATATTTTCATATTGAAAAGTCTAAAACTAACTAAAGAAAATGCATTTTTTTGTTTCTTCAACCCGCATAAACCATGTTTTATTATCTATTTGGACATTTTTATCCTTCAGTATCCAAGGACGGGCGTGCACTGGGCTGGAGGTAATAAAATCAGTCAAATGGCTTTGTTGTGCCTCCTTGAGGTCTTTTTCAAGTAAAAATACTTAATTATAATCATTTTTATCCGTTTATTAATCGTAAAACCTCTTAATGGCTACCAAAATAATATTGTGACTGTCCACGACAAAGATTCTTAGAAATTGTGAATTCAGTAACAATAATGTGTTGTTGGAACAGGTAAAGCTCTGTAATTAACATAAGCATAATCAGCCTATAATACCCCCACTGCTGGGACACAGGCCTCCTCTCGATGGGACGGAGTGGGCCAATCAAACACGCGTGCCCAGTACGGGTTGGTAGATGTCATATGTCTTCGAATTTTTGGTTTTAGGACATGCTCGTTTCCTTATGATGTTTTCCTTCACCGTTTTGAGAGCCGTGGTGATGAAATAATTTACACAAAGTAATCGGGGTTCGAACCTACGACCTACGACTTGTACGTTGTGGCCGTTACCCCTGGGCCACAACTGCTCACTGTTCTCTCATTACTGTAACGTTAATTGGAGAATAAATAGCTTTTGTGCGAGTTTGTGTAGTCTCCGAGCTCACAGCGACACACATGCCTGAAGCTACATATGTGCACAAATGACATAACTAGGAAAAATACTTCTTTGAAATATAATAAATGTTTTACTCATTGTGATAACAATGAGTAAAACCTTATGTAACAGTTACAGTTACGTTCTATATTCGAGTTTACGGAGCATTTACTAAAACAAGCCAATATTTCCCACATTCATTGTAAATCTCGGTAAATCCAATCCAGGTAGTATTTACCCAGCGTTCCTCTAACAATGATTTACAAAATAACCAACAGAAGCAATTTTATGCTTATCATGTAGAATAAGAACACATAAAAGCGTGAAATTAATAAAAATATGTGACAACATGTTTCGCAACGCTCGCACAACCTCGGTGCTCTAACGCACTGAGATCATTGACATGCAAAGCACAGCTCACAATATGCATGTGAGTGCCAACAATGCTCGATTATAATACCTAAATAGCCACGAAATGGAGCCTCGACTCAGCTTGCTTCAAAACTTGAATACATGCGGGTATCGTATATTTTACTACACTAATGATTCAATTTGTCTACACATACATTTTTGGAAAGCCAAATTGTTTATGTTCTACAATTACTTTAAGGCAAGCGCAATCAGTTATACTAGAGGTGCGCACTCTCATTAATCCCTATAGGTAGGTAAGCTAAAGGTGACTGAGAATGTATTAGATGCAGTTATGTGTGTCTACACAGCTGAGATTTGGGGAGTATTATTCAATCTTGAACTTAACAACGTAAGGTGGGCGTAACTGAACAGGTAGCAACAACTAAGAACATGCGTCCTTTGATATGCAAACATAAGCTTTAGCTTAAGCTGACTTAAGTCTCATGACGAATATGAAGATGTTTTTTAGAGAAAGAAAGGTCAGTGTGTTTCTACTAAAGATTTTGATATTAGAGCAAATAGAAACAGTTGAGTCCAACTTCGGGTCAATATATTTGTATAACTGTGTTACAAAATACTCTCGTGTGCACAAACTCAACAAACTGCAATCTGTAAGCGTTTAATCCGGGACATTCCAACTTGAATTGTGGTTGTGAAACCGTGCGCAAACTAAACGTATTGCACATCCCTATACCGCTCACCTAGGGTTGCCACCTCGGTGTCAGGTGAACAAGAGATAAAACGCGCACATTCCACCCGTCAATTTCCAACAATGGTGGATGAAAAAAGATAGGTACAACGTATCGTAACGTAAAGATTGCGTGCCGAATACGAATTTGTCAGTGAATCCTTTTTCGCTCTGACGCTCTGCTAAAATATTAAATCGAAACGTTCGTTAACTCATCAATGATCAAAATATTGTATTAAATAATCTTGAACAACGGTCTATAACTAATTATAGGCCATTGTGTAAACTATCTAAATAGTGATTGCGATAACACCTTCGCTCGCTTCGCTTCGTGAACAAATTGTAAAAATTATTCCCCTAATTGATTTAGTTAAAACAACTATAGTTTATTGATATAATTCAATCCGTTTTACCTCAGGCTACTTCGCTTATCGCTTTTCTAGCTAGAAATATATTTTCCAAAGCTAAATAAATAAATAATCAAAAACAATACCTAAATAAACATCTTAAACATCCGCAAACGTCGTCGTCCCGCTAAATATAAATCTTTGCTCAAATATTTTCCAAAGGAAATTAGTTTAAGCTATACACTGTTTGCGAATGTAGGTACTTACATGATATCTCTACAGTACGTATTCTCTCTTACTAAGTTATCTATTTTTATATGTTGCCGTATAGTAAGTTCGTAAACGACTGAAATAAAAGTCCCAACAGTGTAGAAAACTGCTACAGCCAAGCCTTAATGATAGGGGCTTTCATTTATGTATGTTCTAATTTGTCGGTGATACCTATTATTTTTGTTGAAAATGTAGGAACACAAACACCACTTAACTAGACAGTACCTATTTACCTCTGTAAATCGATGTAGCAAAGACAAAAGCTACCTAGATTCCCTTAATAATTCGTAGAACCAGAGATCAACATCGCAAGAAAATCCATTGAAATAGCCTGTGAATAGCGGCGGCGCGGCGGAGTGTTTTGAGGTTTGAGCCGACGCAAACAAAGCGCCAGCCTGACGCACCGCACGCGCCCTCCGCCCACTCCCAGTTACCCGATGTATCTCACCTCAAACACCTTCAATCATTGAACCCATCCGATCAACACGAGATGATATGCGAGAACAAAGACAAAACCTCTCATAAATACCTCGTCCGTGCGATCACACCGGTCACCTACATACATCAACATGTTATAGGCAATATTGAACATATAAAAGCATAACGGTCTTCACCCTAGACCAATCCAGCCTTCGTCGAAATAAACTAAACAATTAATTACAGTGTACATAGAGACCTTACTGACTAGAATGTGGAGGGGATGAGGAGGGAACATGATCCTCATAAAATTTACATTTCCCGAAGAATCGCCGCCAATTAGGTTAGCGGCACAACGTTGTGCGCTCGGCGCGCCGACAACTCGGCCACTTCACATCTCTATTTACATATTATTTAGATGGTGGACGAATTCACTCCCTTGTCATTTTGCCATACGTGCGTTTTAATTACTTCCTCGATGACAAATCCGAGTCATGTTACCTAATACAATTACATTAACAGCAATTACGACACTTATGCTGTATTATATCTTCTTACATCTTTGTTGCGCGTACGCTTTATATAATTATAACGATGCAATTGGCAGCGTTTGAAGTTTATCTGCTACTCTTTGTTAGGCAACAAACATGACTTTGTGCACATGCAGCAATCAAAATGACAGCTCACAATAATGTGCCAGTGGCTACGTACCCGCACAGCTCACGTGTTTATTGCCCGCCACCACTGTTATGTATTGGCTCTTTTACTTTCATTCCTAGGCAGAGCTCATTTGCGAATACAGATTTAGATTAATATTTTTTGATAAACTATGTACTAGGTTTAGGAATCCCAGGTTAATAGAGTTGCTTAAGGGCCGGCTTTTTGATCCGTAGTTAAACTCAACCAATTGTTAAATATATGATATAATATCATTGCTGATGGTCAAATAATTAACTATTAGTTAAAAAAAAAATAACCATTAGATACCTAAACTAAAAATTGATCAAAAGATACATTTTGCAAAAATTTAACTATTAGTTAGTTAGTTATATTTTTACCAATTGGTTGAGTTTAACTACGGATCAAAAAACCGGCTCTAAGTCGATTTATGCTTCAAGTGAGTGTTTCTGAATTAAATAACTACTTTAGTGATAGACATTTAAGTAAGGACTTAATTTATTTATTCGACGAGCAGCTACATTTACAATTCTAAGTACACGTACTGAGAAGGTTGTAGGTACCTATACAAACTTTATATTCGAACAAGAAAACGTAATTACTTTACTAATTTTTAACAAAGAAACTTAGTGTTAATTTTATTCTACTTCAAACATTGGTCAGTTTAGAAACATTTCTACAAAAGATGCTAAAATGGCTTTACTTTCAGAAAGTTTAGCATAAAATAAAGGTCTGCCAAGTAGGTTGGCAGCCCAATGAAGACATTGCTGCTGGCGGAGCTCGTCATATCATTTACATCCACAATGTCTCAACTTATTGTGCTCTCCTCTGCCGCTATACATACGCTTAGGAGAAGAACAACATATTCTTTCGATATTAATAATTCATAATATCATGAAGGCAGTACATATTGATATTCCTAGTTTAAATAGTAGGTACTTATACCTACATAAGAGGGTAATAATTTGCCGAATGCTAACCTTATCTACGACTGTATTTAGGAACTGAAAATACTTAATTTGATTGGTACACATGAATTATTATGTAAAAATGTTTCTTAGTACATTAAGCTCATGTCACATGCGAGATATTTTATCGCTTTCCAATTATCTCATACGTGACGACTGCCGACTCCACGCAGCGCCAGCGTCGCTGATAAATGTCTGCCATGACACCTGTCGCTACTTATTGCCCTCCTCAATCATTACGTATATATATTATTGGCAACATTAGATTTTTCCTTAAAATGTTATTCTTTTCGCATTCGTGTGTTCTTCCATTGATATTACAAAATGAATACCACAAATTACACAAATCAAGATGAAGCCATGAATTCAGAGCAACTAGCAGCACAATAAAACCAGATACATATCACAGTTTAATTAAACACACAGCTTTTAGTGCAATTTTGGCTGATAAGATCCCTGAATATAAAAGCCGTTTTCCAACGAATTAATATATGAAATGTGTATACTGCTTCACTCAAGTTAATGAAATTGTAACACAATCAGATTAACAGCCAACGATAAAACTTGATATAATTTACATAATAAGAATCAAATTTTTTGTATGATTGAAATAGAAATACATGATCCATAATAATAAAAACCGGGATCATATCTGAAATGTAATCTGAAAAGTTGGAGCTCATGGGACGCATCGATTCTTCTCGACTTTTGTATGGAAGCCTTAGAAGGAAAAATGAAATCCCTGAAGCACCGAAGAGTTGAGTTATATGCGTAATAGATGGAACATGACCTCAAATAATTTACAGGAATGAACAAATGTAACAATATCACTTCGCAGATTTATACAAGCTTATATACATCTCAGCTTATTTTGTTACGTTGGCAAAAAAATATAGCCGTCGTAACCCCAGTCACGTACGTGGCTTTGTTACTGGTCTTCTATAATATAATGAACTAAGAGAATGACTGGCGGAGTTTTGAGTATGAATGTCGATGGCTATAAGAGTAGAGGAAGACCAAAGAAACGATGTATAGATTGTGTGAAAGATGATATGGCTAGAATGGGTGTGACTACCGAGATGACGACTAATAGAGAAGTATAGACGAAAGGGACAATTTATTTGGGACCGACCCCAAATAAATTGTTATAAGGACAGGAGAATGATGATGATAATATAATGAACTAAGAAATAACTTCTCACCATAGACGGTATAATATAGTTGATCGTTGACAAAAGCGTATATGGTTTCACGATAATTTTATTTCAGTAGAAAAGTTTTGTATTTATTTGCATAGTTTCTTATCCGTAGTTTGGTTAAGCAGCGTGTTGCGTGATACGTATAATTGAATCGAAACCCACATCAAGTGGAATTATTGTGAGGACACGGAACAGACCAATTTACTGAAGCGCACGCACCGCGCACCTTCGCCGGTGACGCTCGGAGGCGCTCGGCGTGTCGCTCGCCGTCAAGGATACTCTTGTTGCTCCACTTTCTCACCAAGTGACGTCGTTCAAAAATACTTTGATATTTCACTAAAATCAGAAGAAATTAAAATGTAACAAACTGAAGATGACGCTCGTTTATAACCGACGTCAAAGTGTAGGAGGTTCGTATTTGGATAGTCCCTACTTTATTTTTAAATGAAGAAAGTGAAATCTGATTCGATGCACCCAAACCCGTTTGTGGATCCTGGAAAACAAAAGCGTCACTTTACGCACCACAATTATGTACACTAATAAGGTCATTCTCCTAAGCTTCTTGAAGTTTATGCAATTTTCAACTTGTACAGTTCTAACAACACACCAGTTTTTAAACATGTATGTAGCAGTTAGTTTATTTATGGCAGCGTCGTGGTGCCCATCAAAGTAAATTGTTTCTACGATCCTACTACTTCGTCTTCACTTCTTCAGGTAATTACTCCCTCTAAAATGTCCACAATGGTTAGAACCAAGAACGTTGTGAGTGAAGTTTTTCCAAAAATAGAAAACCTAACCTTAGGAAATTTGTCTTAATTTGTATTTCAGTTTCAAGTGTTCTTTCAGAAAAATAAATATTTTAGACAGCTCGAGCAGAAAATGAAAGCTCGTTTCACAGCTGTTTACTACTTTTGTCTGTCGCCCTCACATCTCAGGTGGATAAAATGAGCTACGGTGGCAATAAACACACGAAATCGTAAACCTGCAGAACAAATACATATTAAAAAGGCATTTGGCGTTCCAAGTCAGGTCCGTGTAAATTCGGCGCACGGCTAAGGATAATTTAATTCCTCCATTCATGGAGGTGCGAATTTGCAAGTGCGTATCGGAGGGCGCGCCGTCGCCCCCCCCCCCCTTTCCCCCCTCCCGAGCCCTCGGCGCTCGCGACCCTCGCGATGACGTCAACGGCCCACCGCGCACCACCCGGTTATAAATATAGCCACGCCACAGGTTTCGGCCCTTATAGCATTCAATGTTCTTACATTAGAAAGGCTAAAATATATTTTTATTTCCTGTCTTCATATGCAACTATGTAATTACGCCCCTTCGATTTTGTAATTGAATATTGCTTAACTAAGATTAGGGTTTCTGCTTCCACAGCAATTAGTGTGTGTTTCATGTAAACAGTATACCCATACAAAGGTATAGATAATAAACCCTTAAACAAGTTAAAACATGATATATGTAATAAGATTGTCCAAACTGTTATTTTTAGGCATAAAACATCCCGTGTGTTTTTACTTGGTGCGTTTGCTACAGTTTAAGTTGGAGCTACTAATCAACAAATTGGGTAATTTGATTTGGGAATCCTTGGGTAAATCTTCCTTTAAAAGCATTTCTTCGCTTTGGCCCTTTAGCCTTTAGAAGTTCCAAGTGTAAGAACTTATAATATCGGAGTTATTAAATTAATGTATTGAAGTGGAACTACGTCGGGTGATGTTCGAGTACTGACGACTTTCTTAACAAATTCAGTGCCGTCACGGCGCCGAGTGTATTGACGCGGACTAACTTCTGAAGCTGAAATCGCCGCCAATTTCGTTTCAAGTGTGTTTGGGCACAGGTTCGCGCGTACCTAGAGCAGGTATTTCAAATAAAAAGTAATACAAAAACTCGGAGATTTTCTCCCTTGCTTGGTATTTCTTCCTTCTCGACAATTCCCAGTCCACCCATTTTAAAGTTAGAATCAGCCAAAAGCATTTTTTAGGTACGGGCCACTAGCAACCCTTCATTTGTGTAATGAAGATATTTTGGACCTCCAGCAACCTTTCCTGATAGGACGCATAAGGTTATAGTTACTAGTTTCATAACTTACGAGTATATCCTACTTAAAACCCACGCTAACTTTTCCTATTGTTCCTGGTAAAGAATAGGAACACCTTTACTTTCCCGTTCGTGGGTGTTGTAAAAGGCGATTACATCAATAAGAAGGGTAGCGACTACTTTTTAATGACCACAAACTGTTATAAGCTATCTGTCTGTCTAATACCAAAGGTGGCGATTGTTACAACGTTCTCTTTGATAGATGAAAGTAGCCGTCATTGGTAGGCCTACGCTAGACATCGCTTGTGGACACTGTGGATAGATGTAATGAACTGTTACCTCCTAAGCTGCGGGATAAGATAAATTCTTAAATTGTTTACTAGTTCCCATCAGTAATCAATGACAAAATGGTTATCTGAAGAACTATGAACATTTTCTACATTGCTAGTACAAAACATCTTCGTTTCATCTGATCATAAAAAACGTCATCGGTCAGATTCGTTTAACCTTTTCATTTTTAATATTCCGTGCCAAAATTGGCAAAACGGAACACTTAAGAAATCACTTCCGTGTCCGTTTGTGTGTACGAAACTATTTGACGTACAAGTTTGCAACAAAGCTTTCGAATATTTTATTTGCGTTGGTACAAGATGGCACCTGCTAAACACTTAATAAGTAAGCAATGACAATGCCAGATCCTGCCCCAGCAATTTACAGAAAATGTAAATTAATGAAAAAAATTGTAATGAATATAGAACCTTTTCATAATAAATTGTTTTTCTTTAGAAGTTGCGGATTACAAATCAAATCAAAAAGGAATTTCAGGGATTGAATTCCTTTTATTATTAAAAGGAATTCAATCCCTGAAATTCCTTTTTGCCATTTCCTGTTTTCATGACGCGTGTGTGTCAAACTCAAAATCTCAATGTCATTCATTCCCTCTCTGTATTCCTGGTGTTCCTGTTGTTTGTCCTCACGCCTCACTTTTTTACTGTGCTTTTTATTGTTTTTCCCTACCGACGAATTTTGCTTTTGCCTACGGATGTCGATTCTCGCTTAGTCGCTGACTTTGTGCTACTTACGACGAATTCTGATCATTGCTTGTGATTTGGTGAATGATGTTATGGTGCATAAATTGTTACCCGAGTATCTACAGGATGTTAAGACATGTTGTTGTTCATGTTGGTCCGAGGGCCACCTTAGGGTAGGTGAAATACTAGGTAGGTATTTGAAAACCTAGTAAAGGTAAGAAGGAATAACCTTAATGAAGTAAGTCTTTAAACCAATCAGTTATTTGAACCAACCCTTGCTGTTGAACGATAAGCACACTGCTGTTCACGCAAGTTGTTTATCTGAAATATATGTATTTAACTTGTAGCTTCCACCAGAAACTGTAATCTGTAAATCAAGTGATTACCTCAAACTAACATTACACAATATTGTTATTTCTTCATAATAGTAGCATAGAACAACACATATAACAACAATATTACGAAAAGCAATATTGAAAACTAGGTACCAAGTTAGTTGCAACTTTCTATTCTCCTAAGAAAAAAAAACCATTTTTATGCATTTAAATAATAATTTTTTTTGCAATTGACATCAAGTGATGCTTATGTTTGCCATTTATGTTGGATGCGTGCCACTTGCCAGGTAGAACATAGTGTTATTAGAGGACAACTGGACACAGATGAACATGCTTAAATAGAGCCTCAACCAGTTGGACCAGAACAATTGCTGGTACCTCAGCAAGCAATACCAGTGCCTCCACCACCACCTCTAGACCAACAGGTTCCAACAGCATGATGGAATATTTCTAGTCATACTTTGTTATTAGGATAGGGACTGACCCTAAATAAGTAGTTTATGTAATCGCAGAATGCCCTCGTAGGGATAGTACTATAATAATAACACATCATTAATTTATTTTAACAATAAACTGCACCTAACCTATAATATTCAATGTCTTTATTGTTTTTGTATTTAAACAGAAACCGCAAGTTCTACAGGCATTAGGACAAATGTTTAGTTATCAGTAATACAAAAGAGTTTCTGGCATTCTCCTTTAACTGGTGATATTATTTAACACTTTTGCAACGATCGTATCGAATTTTGATACTGGCAGTGCGGAGTCAGAGTTGAGTTCTAGAGTAGTTCATAGATCCGCAGCTCATTTGAGTTCTTGTGTCTATCGTACATCCGCACCTCATACATTACCAGAAGCCACATGAGAACCAAACCGATTTGAGTAACATTTGAAATAGAGCAGATATTAATAGCGCCGCTGTTGCTGATAGTAATTAATACGTAATTAATTGCTGATTTTAAATGAACGTTAAGACACAGAGCTTTGAGATGTAAATGGATATTGTTGGATCACTGGATTGTAGATTATTCATCGTCAGATGCCTCCAAGTAATTGTTACGCAACAATGAGCGTTGATGGATAGACGTTTCACTGAAATGAATTGTATTCGTGCGTTAACCCAAAATGAATTTCCTATTCATTATTATGGTAACAAGAACAGTCTCTAGAAACATTTGGAATTTACGCGTAACGCAACAATAAGTGAGAAATTAAAAATAAAGTACTAATCACACGCTTGTGATATATGTGTGATAAATTATGAAAATAACACTTCGTTAACAGACGAATTATGGAGCTCATCAGTGGCTTAATAATGTGAAGAGGAAAGATAAAGTAGCGAGTAGCGAGTAGCGCCCCAAGCCGAGACTAATCGCAATTAATTTATATTAGCAAATTAACAATTAGAATCTCATATGCGGAAAGTTGCTTGTGATTCAGTTACAGTACAAGGCCAATTACTTCGGATTTTTGCACTGAGGTAGAGGAGTTAGCACGTATGATAGGAAACCCGTAACTTTGAAGCTGAACCCTCAGTAGTTTTTCTCAACTAAACATAGTTCTTCCAATTACGAGCTGTATGAAATCTCAATGTGTTTGCTGTTAACACCAGATTTACCACTACCTACTGTAAAGTGTTATACAAAACTTGCGACCATAAACCAATCAATGACCATAAATCTTCACAATTATGATTCATAAACCGACAAAAATCTGTCGAAAGCGCCAAAACCCACAGATGGTAGCACACCCGGCCGTAGGCGTAGTATAGTAATCGGTCACCAGTAAATACCGGTGTGACATTTAAAACCTACGCGATACAGGTGGCACGTGGTTCGTGGTTCAATTTGCAAACGATCGCACAATTCACAATCGTCTAATAGTGATGGACACTATCCAGCTTCACCATTTATGCATATAGGTACTTTATTTTATTCAACAGGAACAACAAACAGCTACAATATAAAACATAAAAATACAAATAGCCTACCTATGTTTCTGAAACCAACATTGCTAGTTCCTTATTTTGTACTCGCAATTTTAGTCCGATCGGCCCCGACTACTCTTAGATACATTTCAGCATATCAAATAAGGAATAAATTAGTTTAGGTGTAGGAGTAGTTGTAGAACTCTTTGTGTAAAACCTTGTCCGGGGAAATATTTAGTTCTTCGCCTAGCAACTCTGCTATAGGTATATGTATATATATCTGTGTAGTTACAGGCATATGAGATATTTTCACTTTGTCTCTATGAGGATAAAGCACCTGCGATGCCTCTGAACTAGCAGGTAGGTATTTGCGGGTGGCGCCACTGTGCCACTTAGATACCATCATATGGGCCGCCTGCTTATTAGCCGCTCAATGCCGCCTCGGCATGTTATCATGAATAGCTCAGGCTGTACAGAATAGGCGCCAATGCCACACTATAAAGCAAGCGGATTAGTGACCGCACCTGTGTCGCTACCTGCCACCGGACACTACGTTATTAACCTGATACCTGTCTGTTGACAGTTTCGGTGATGTTGCAATTCCCCAGCGAGTAGCAAGCCTTGTCGCAAACTCACAACTATCCCTTTATATGTTCATAATTTATTGCCACAGAACTAAGCTTTCCTCATACTCTACGCCGACAACTTTATGACTGTTCTACTAAAGTAAACATTTGTAAACATCACAATGACATGAGAGATGCTTGTACAACGAAGATGACGATAACAAGTTTCCTCGCGCACGTTCGAGACGTGACTCTAGCATGAAATCTGAATATTTTACTCCACAAATAAAACTCTGCTAAGGGTGAGATGAGATGCCAAATATCAACATACTAAATAATACATTCCAATTTTGCTATAACCGAAGTAACCAATCATAAGAACAATATTTGCTAGGTAGATCCCACCGCGACAAAATAAAAAAACTAGGTAGAAGTAATTGAATATTTTTTACACTGTGATTCATGTAACAAATTGAGTCAAAGTGCGTTACAATGACTGCGATAGTCAGCGATCAGTTACGTTGTTTGCAATTCATTACGAGTTCTTTAATATTACTCCGTGGTTCTCTTCAGTCAACCTTACAAATAAGATTAAGGAAAAAGTTTCATACTGAAAGTCGCCGTAGAACAGACGCGAAAGCCGCACTTAGACCACAGTTAATTTGTTTTTATTGTAAAACTTTCCACATTTTCAGTATCCTCAACGGTAATGTCGGCGGTATGTTGTGTTGGGTCTACATCAATGCCACGTGAATCCTATTACTTTAATGTAGGAATAAACTAGACTAGACTTAACGTAGTTTAGCTTGCATCATATTCGTTTGCACACACTTGTAAACATAGTTGTTAGAATTCACTAATTTGACACCATTATAGCAGTGCTGAGTACCCATTTAACTAGGTAGATATTTAACTAACTTCTTTCTAGAAGCGATATGGCAGGACGGAATTCTCTACACAAACAATATTCTGGTCAAGCGCAGGAAAGGGTGCAAAACTTTGTTAACTGTCGTATTGTTTGTCTTACAAATCATTCTGCTCGTATAAAATCCACTACTAACGGTAATCAGACCTTTAGTAAGTAAAGTGTGAGTGTGTTTTACTGAATGAAATAGAATCTGGTCAATTAGTTTACACACGAGATATATTTCGTTTAAGGTATAGGCGAAAGGCAGGATACTTTCGAATTGATTTCCTTGGAATAGGAATGTTTTATTGCTTTGCCGTAAATGTCAATCGCATACCTAGCAGGTAATAATGCGTCTTCAGTGTGTTGATTTCAAATATTTTTCATTTGTTTCAGATACCTAAAGGACGTCAATAAACGTTAAATTAGTCTCATCCTGAGACCTCTGAACTGAAGCGGAAAAGGAAAAGGTCCGTCTATAAGCGGTGAAGGTCGAATAATGTGGTCGGGCATGCGCCCAGCGGGTGCTCTCATCGTGTTGTGTACTTAGTAGCAGGCGATGCCCGTGTGGTGGGCGGCGCGGGCGGTCAGCATGCGTTTGTGCTGTGTGACCACGGTACTGGCGGCGCTGGCGCTGCGCTCGGCAGCCGAGCCGGCGCCGCGCCGCTACCCGGCCGAGTGGCGCACCGGCCGCGAGCTGGCGCGCTCCCGGCCGCTAAGCGAGCTGTTCGAGGCCGAGGGAGGCGCAGAATACGCGCACGCACCGCCGCCGCTGCCACCCGGCGCGCTCAGCAATGAGCGCCGCCGCACGCGCACCAACAAGCGTACCCCGCATCAGCTGCCTTCGGAAATAGCCAGCCAGATGATGTTGAGAGCCTCGCGCTCCAACCGACCCTATGATGTGCCCCAAATTGGTAAGTACTTATGAACGTAACATTTTGACAGGAGCTCCGCATAAGATATCCTTCCAGTTGTCTTCAAGTTTAACCCAGGCACCTAGACCTATACAAAAGTAGTTTGCCATGGGAATACATTCAAAATCTTTTTTAAAAACGTTTTAAGGTGCAATAAAAGCTGTATAATTGTAATTTTTGAGACAAGCGGAAAACGAAACACAGGCAGACGGAAAGTATGCGGTAATCATTCAGTGTTTTAGCGAAGATTAAGTGAATCTTCATACAAACGCCCGGGGTACTAAGCTGGGGCAGATATTAAAAGTTATCAACAACACAACAGAGTTTGGTTCAGAGAATTTGCCCTTGTAATCAAAGTATTGACGAAGAAATCTGCATACATTAAAAGCATTCTCATTTGCATTGTTAAGCTTATATCTACACATAAATAGAAGTATTAAACTGATAACTAGAACATATGCTGCACACACAAGCACCTAATAAGTTCATCGGTAGTCGATCTATGACAATTGAGCACAATAATTTAGGCTTACGGTCGCATGAACAGGTGCGGCAAATGTGGTTGAAATCCCGAATGCATTGTCCGTTCCAGTACTCCGCACGACAGGTGACAATATGCTGTCGGCGACAGAGTACGTCACACCTCTGTTCCGACTGTGGCTAATTATAAGTAGGTGTGCGACGTGCCTCTACTCTAGGGTGGCATTTAGATTCCTATTCTGGATACGCGACAATATTTGGAACCCACTTGGAAGGATTGGTAAGAATCTTACAGACCAAAACATAACGTTTACAATTAATTGAACTTTAGAAGTGAGTACTTTAACATTTAGTAATAGTCTAAGATTAGATATTTCTGCTACATCATGACAAATTGGAATAGGTAGGTAGGTACCTACTATTAACGCATAAGCTACAGTACAACCTTCAGGCTTTTACGAATCACTGACGAAAAAGGATATGCGGTTAATACACTTTCAACAGCACTCATGAAAGTTAGTTAACCATTAACTAACGATCACAGGAGGATACCCAGTATACAGGATGGCAGAGACATCCACGCGCAAAATGTAACCATGAATTCAGCACATGATTCAAGAAAAAAAAAAACTGCTGTTTTAAAGAAAAGTGTAATATACCTACGTGGTCAAAACGTATGGAACAACAATTTTTTTTTATAAAAATATCCTACGAAAAATTTCAACGCATGGGGGTTCAGAATCATGTAATGAATCCATTGTAACAGGTGGCGCGTCGTTATCTCTGCCACCCTGTATCTTTCCCGTTCAGAGTGGCACTTCAGGAAAAATGATCATAGAGTTACTCTGTTAGCGGTATGGTTAAATATTTCTAGACACTACACACCACACTATTATTATTAATCAAACCAAAAAGTAAAACCTGTGATTGCAGGCAGTTGCTTTTCTCAAATTGTTTCACCGATAATCCAACACAGAATATTTAATATTTACTCTGATAAAGGTTTGAAAGCTTTATCTTTATGAGCACACCCAACAAGCTTTCGCACCTCCCAGTACTGATATAAAGGATAAAAAGTAATTTATGTTGTGGTTATTCCTTGTTATGAGGACTTCCAAGACTTAGGTTTATTTTTATTATTAAATCTAGTAACTAATAAATTTTAAACAGATAAAACAATACTCATGCAATAAAACATCCAAAGTTTTAACAAAATCCTATTCATTTTCACATATTTATAATTCGCATGTTTACAACCAATTATGAAAACCACAGAAGCCGAGCTTTCTTTGAAATGAAAATGTTAAAATAATTAAATACATACCTGCAAACTCTTTAAGCAATGCGACATTTTTTAGTATTAGCATTATTATTCTTGCGACCTTAAACATTCAAATTAAGCCTAATTCGGTACATTTCGTTATTTAACCACCCTGTTTAGCTTGGGACAGATTCTGTAGAAAATGTAATGAAAGGTTGAGTGAATGAATGTTTTGAAGTGTGGACGTTAAGTGTGTCGGGGGAACACATTCGTGTATTATAGGGTTGTCGAGAAGACGGCACGTAATGTGTGAAGCGCGAGGAGCGCGGTGCCCCAGCCTCAGCAGATCGGCGGACACGTAGCTACTCTTCGATTGAGGAGCGACGCACCACGTACGAGCCTGAAACGTGACACCCTTACCAATTCCCACGGCCGTATTTATTTTTTCTCCTCAGCAAACTTTTATTCTAAATATAGAACGCGATATCGTCTCAATGACCACATTATCTCAATTTTATCAGAACAACCATCCAATATTGCTAAAGCCCTGCCGTTTTCGGGTGTCGTCATCTGCATAAATTGAACGATGCTGAAACGTTACTTAATGTAAATTATTTCATACATGCAGAGCGCATAATTCCCCTTCAGTTCTAATTCCATAGTCGCTTAGAGACCATAGTTTCTGGGTACTGACGACTCCGTAAATGAATTAGTTTACTCAGCAACATTACGAGAGCGCTTTAAAGAGACATACTTTTTCCAAATGAACTAAAGCATGTTAATCTGTCGGTTCTGCTACATAATAGTATTATCTTACACTGCTTTTTGCAATCCACTGCCGAACATAGAATACAAAAAACGGTGATCAAATACTCAGCTAGCTGTAGTCATCATAACGATTTGGCAAACAGATTTCTAATCATGGAGTTTGTGATTGATACAAAAAAAGGATGCTGTGGCCTATCCCGGTCACTGAATATCAGTCGCCTTTTACAAAACCTATATATACAGAGTTTAAATTAAGTCTTGTTCGTGAATGGGCGCCATCAGCTGGGACTCGTCATCTCTTAGCTGCCACAGCTCATTTGAATTAAGTACTGACTTATTTTTAAATGTTTTTATATATTTTCGAACTGGTCGCTTTTAACGTGCACGTCGTTCTCACATATATATATGTATATGTACAATTTCAACAAGAATGATGTGACATTTTGTAATAATATTTTGAGTTATTATGGTTTATTTCAAAAAAATATTAATTATTAAAAAAAGAGTATCCAAGGGGTTTCTTGCGCCCCCAAACTGGAACGGGCCGGGGCCGCCCTAAAGCGGCTCTTGCCCAACCTGAGGGGGCCAAACGCCTCCTGCCGGAGGCTTTACGCGGGGGTCGTGCGGTCCATGGCCCTATATGGGGCCCCGGTATGGGCGCGTTCACTGCGGCTACGAGCCGCACACTACCTGAACGCGCCCCAAAAGGTGGTAGCCATAAGGCTAATCCGGGGCTACCGCACGATCTCGGGCGAGGCAGCAAGCCTCCTTGCCGGACTGCCGCCTTGGGATCTGGAGGCGATAGTGCTCGCGCGCCTGTATGATTGGCGCGCGGAGGCACTACGCCGGGGGGAAACTCCGCATCCGCGGCAGACTGCGGCGGAGCGGACGAACCTCCGGCGCGATCTCATGGCGGCATGGAAGGAGCGACTATCGCAACCCAGCGCAGGGCACGCCACGATAGCGGCGGTAAGACCCCTCTTTGAGGAGTGGCTAGAGAGACGTCACGGCGTTCTCACCTACCGCCTGACGCAGGTCCTCTCCGGACACGGATGTTTCGGGAGGTTCCTGCACATAATCAGGCGGGAGGAGACGCCCGGGTGTCACCACTGTCAGGATCGCCCAGAGGACACGGTGGAGCATACGGTGGAGGTCTGCCCTGCTTGGGCAGAGCACCGCCGTGTCCTCGTAGAGGCGATCGGCAGCGGCGGCGACCTCTCGCGTCCGGCCCTGGTTCAAGCCATGGTCCGGGGCGAGAGGGAGTGGGAGGCAGTCACCTCCTTCTGCGAAGCAGTCATGCTAGCGAAGGAGGTGGCGGGGTGGGCGAGAGAACGCGCCTTGCGCACCTCACGCCTCAGCCGCCGCGGGAGACGCTCCGGGCGTCGGGAGCCGCGTGACGACTCCCGGCCACCGTAGGCGCGGGCCTGCGGGCGGTGAGTAATGGGTAACTCACCGTCCGATCAGGACCAGGCCCGTGCCGGACGGCGTGTATGTGTTCCACGCGCGCCTCAAAGAGATCTCAGCATGAGTGACGGGGCCCCATAGGGCCGAAGCCTGCCAGGGTAGCGGGATTGTCCGAAAGGGTTACCGCTGCCCTGGAACATAAAGGGCTAAGGAAGGAACACGGGTGGGTTTTAGTCAGTAAGAGTCTGACACTCCCTTCTGCTCCACCCAGAGCGGGAGGGGTCATTTGATGATTTCCCATCCTCAAAAAAAAAAAAAAAAAAAAAAGGGGTTTCTTGCCCGTTCTTCTCCATAACAACCTACCACGCTTTAGTAGGCGACAAACTTCATCTTTTTGACTGACTGTCTCCTTTAGTAATTCAGAAGTGCCTGTAAATGGTTTAATTGAATTAAATGCTTTGATTTTGAATTTTAACCATGAGAATATACTCGTAAGATACCAGAAATACATGGGAAAATCAAGAAAATCACAGCCCGATTACAGCCACTGCTCAGCATAGGCCTCTCTTTTCAATCGACTTCAAAAAAGGAGGAGGTTCTCAATTCGACGGTTTTTTTTTTTGTGTGTTTGTTACGCGATTACTCCGCCAATTGTGGACCGATTTTCAAAATTCTTTTTGGTCCCATAGAAATTTCATCAAAAACGGTTCAGTAGTTTGGTTTTTAAATAAAAATTCTGGTAAAAATTACAACTTAAAAGTGAAAAATAAAACCTCTTTTGCAAAAAAAAAAATAACCGACTTCCAAAAACGACACTACAAAGTGAAAAATAACTTTAATTTCGGAAGTCGGTGGCAAACAACGAAAACGCAAACCCAACGACACCGACTTCCGAAATTAAAGTTATTTTTCACTTTGTAGTGTCGTTTTTGGAAGTCGGTTGTTTTGTTTTTCTTGCAAAAAAAGTTTTTTATAATAACAAAAAGATATAAAGATTATATCGTATCCAGATATGTTTTCTTCATTCAATTGTTCATCTGAGCACGACCGATTTCGACCAATATAATTACCGAACACTTAAGATATGCAAGTTGCCCTTTTCTCTCAGCCGAGTTAGTGACCTTTTCAGAAGTGAAAATACCTTTTATTAATGTCAAGCTATTTTATTATGTCTTTATCTGTGATGGAGTAGAATATATTCACATTTCTATGAAACTTATAGATGAAAGTTTATTAATAAAGTTTTTGCCAACTCGACCACCAAGCCTGGGCTCAATCCCCGTTTTCTGTTAGGGTTCCAGTAATGGGCCGGGATTTGGAAAAGTGCCCAGAGACTCACTGATTCCGTCATTGACGACTGAGGGCTACAGCCTCATGCATCTAGCTAAGTACCCCATCGCTTGTTAGTTACAACATTTTTAATCAATGTAATGTACCTACACGGTCAACAAGCTTATCTGTAACTGATTATTTTATTAACTGTCATTGAACTATGGAATCGAACGAAGATAGTACATCATTACATAGTTTTTCCATTTAAAACATAACTGAATTACGATTTAATTACTATGTAATATCAGATTTGAGACAGCACTGGTTTAGGTAGCTGCCATATTATTTCTAATCAGCCCTTCGTCAATCCAAAATTGGAATACCATCGATACTACTTTCAATAACATTCATAAGTATCGAGCGCTATATCATCTGCTGAAAAGTACAGCAACGCGGATGAAGAAGTATCCAACACCAGAGGGGCAAATCCCGTAATTTTCAGTCGTTCGTTCACAGTCTGATTTCAGTCGCAATCTATCAAAAAATTTTGATAAGTTTTTGACACTGATTGTTGCTGAGATGAAATTGCGACTAGATTTTGAACGTTTTTAATGACGGGAATTGGTATTCTGGTAACTCGACAACTGAGTTAGCGACTGTCTTATCGTATGAATGCTCTGCTGTTTGTTACAAATTAGTATTTACGAATGTGTAGAGAGAATGGAGAATAACTAGTTGCCACCTGCAACAATGTATTTTAATACTTGAATACGTACACAACACATTACCTACCTACATATTTTGTTTATACCAAATGTTGTGTAATTGGATTTTTTTTATTCAGTAAGTACTTATTGCTTTAGTTATAAAAATTAGCACCCGATCAAATCCCTTAACAGAGTTCCATTTAATTTTTACAAAAAGCTAATAATTTCAATACTTGTTCCTAATGCCAGTCACGCAATTAGGTAATACACATCAATCTCAATCTGAATCATTCTGATTCATCCATTGCTTCATATGTTCGAGAGAGCTCAACAACGTAAATAACGCAATGAATGTGGTTGAACTGTCAAAATGAAAGCCATTCCTAATGTTAGTGTGATACGCAATTACCCCGCTGAAAGTTGGCTGTCATTAAAAATAACGCAGGTACCTACACCATTATAGCTAGTATTCCCGTTGGGTATCGTTAATTCTAATTCCAGAGTATACTTCCATTTCCAATTCTAAGAAATCCGTTTATAAACTGGCGGGAAGCTCTTTAAAACCTTTAATAACAGACGAGATAAGAGATTTGATGAGATTGCCGAGTGCCGTAAGGATTACGTAGTGGAGCTGCTATTGTAATTGTATATTAGATTTCAGATAGACCCACGGATCTTAATCAGGGTTGCGGCTGGCTTTTTTAAGTAGTTAAATGTTTATTATTTCACAACATCATTACAGTAATGGTGGCAACTTCTTGAAACATCTAAAGTAATCACAATTCGTTTTGTACAGCTGTCCAAAACAAAACACTTTTTTTTTCTAATAAGTAGCTATGTCAAATTGCCAATTGGATGCTTTAAAGTTTAGGTATATGGGAGCAACTTCTTGAAACGTCTAAAGCAATCAATATCCGTTTTATACAGCTTTCCAAAACACCACAAATAATTATATTTATTTTTTTCTAATACTTATGTCAAATTGCCAGTCGGATGCTTTAATACATTTGTCTTCTTTTATGACAGCATTCCTTAGTCCTCGAATAAATAAAGATAAAAATATAATCTAACGTCGAATAATAATATTCTAAAATTGGTATTCACGTAAAAATAATAGAATTCATTACATTTATCGGAGCCATTATCTTCTTTGAAAATATTCAGCGTCGCAGCTGAATAATTTAGCGTCATAATGACAAATATTCCTTTTTTTAACAATATCTAACTTGCTTCTAAATTCTTTGATTTATCAAAAAATAGGAATATAAATTAAGGCGTATGATGGCATCAGGATTTTCAATAGTCTCGATATCTAGCCAAAATGAGACTGAAATCGTTGAAATACTGTCATCTCAAAAAAATAAATTTCAGTACATTTTTTTTTTATTTAGGAAATTATTTAAAGAATATTCTATCTATCTAAGTACGTTCCTCCAATTCACAAATCTAAGTAAGCCCTATCTCTGTCTCTGTAGATAAGGATTATTTAAACTAAATCAATAGGACTTTTAGAATCTCCCCTAGATTATCTAATAATAATTGGTAAGTTCTTTTTTGTCTGCGTTCTGTTCAGTGGGTGGCACTTGTACCTACACAAAGATTATGATGAATATTTACTTTTACATACAAGTTTTCCCTTCATCTACCAATCACCAGTTAGCTCCCAACTCAATAATGTCACACCAAATGTCAAACGTAAATGATTATGTTCGATTTGGCTACATGTGTCAGACACGCTTACCTTTGTTTACTTACTGTTACATTTTGTATTATTGAATTGTTCCGAATACATTGTTTTCGATAGCACAAATCAATGATTCAAATAGGTTATTAATATCCCAATCATTTAAATTGAATGGACTGATAAATAAAATCTGAATTCACATTTGATTGTGAGAAATACAATATGATGAATACACCCGTACTCGATGCGAGCTTAACACCAATGTTAATTAACATGCAAATAATACATTCGGTTGTTACGTAGAAATGTTGCAAATCAGAACATATTTACTGTACTCGACATGAACATACATAATATGCAAACTGGCAAACAAGAATATTACCATAGTACACAAAACTCGTCGCGATTTATTATGTTTACATGTACCAATCTGCACTTATTTTTTCACTCAAATTAAATTACAATCCGCATAAAAGGAAACGGGGAAAAGTATCCCTTCTTCTCCTCATTTGCATGGGATAAACAAAAACAAGGTTATTTCTGACCCTTGATGAATAGGCAGTGCTGAAAGAAGAAGCCAAAAGCCAGCTACATTCAACTAAACATAATTATGAAAGCACATTCAAGTACGCAGGTAGGTACTCCACCGAGCTTCAATTCGCTGCAAACTGCTTGGTACCTCCTCATACCATTTCCGATCGTTATATGAACTGAACACAACTCATCTCCGCTTCGTTTATTCTCGGTGCCAAACATGAGATACGGACTGTACAAGCTATTTTGGATTTTTATTAGAAAGACTTACAGCATTAAAAGCAAAGGACTTCACCGTTTGTGTAGATATTCGTTTATGTCAGCTACACAGAATTAAAAAAATACAAGCGGCAAGTGACATAATTTTGCAAAAATAATGATCAAATGACCTTCACTGGTTGCTAATTTTCGTGTTTGGTCACCTTAAATTCCAAAACAAAAGTGAATTACGTAGAACTTGCATTCGTCGACTTCGCGGAAACCGCAGTGAGTATTATTAACGGTAAGTCCTCGAGCTTTGTACGAATGGCGATGTTAATTACCTTGTCGAGTTGTTATAATTGTTAGTGGCTGCCGGCTGCCCGGTGTCGGGTGCTGCTATGCGTTTTACAAAAGCAATTGCCAAAAACATTGAAATCATACAAATATTTTATTAAACTCGTGAAAATTAAATCGAGTTATTTTGTGGTAGTCTATTGTTTTCGGATATATTTTGTAGGCTTGTCTAGTCCATTTATAATAGTATTAAGTGAGTTGTTTTAATGATTTTAATTAAAATAAAAAAAAACAGGTAAAAACTCAAAAAAATGGAGGTTCGGTAAATACTTATTTGTTACGGGCGCAAGAGAGTTACGGGTACAACCCGGTTTGAATTTTCGCAACCCCTTGACGAATTATTTCACACTCTACCTACTTATGCATATTTTATGTGTAATTAAGTTATATTTTAGTGAATTACGGGAATATAGTGTTCCTTCAAATAAAGTAAATTCCTTGAAATAAAAAATATGTGCTTTTTAGGTTAGATAACGAGACCGGACATTCTCGTAGCGAGGCAAAGACAGTATTCATAGGTCACATGCAACAGGTCCATTAGGCACTTCCGACACCACTACAACACTTGTTAACGAATACATTTTAACACTTGTTGACTTCAATAATAAAACATAATACTGAAAACACAGAACATTAAACTATTTCTTTAAAAAAATCCATAGCAATCTCCATAAGGAGTATTCCAGTCATTGAAATTATTAAGGTATGAAATTCTACACAGACACAAACCTCCTGAGACCGGAGTGTCTAATATTAGAATACCCACTTACCTACATGCTTGGTTCGTGGCAAAAGCTTTATGGCAAGATAAAGGAAAAATAAAATATTTATGTAGGAAAACGACAACCGCTTTAACGTCTCCGCAAAGTTCAAACCTGTTCGCCATTTTCCCTGCACACGATTTTATTTTGAACAGCATTATTTGATGATCTCTTACGGAGTTTCCGCCGCAAATAATTAACAGTACAGTTACACTATAAAAATCCGGATCAAATATTTTGACATAGAATATTACATCAGTAGCAGTAAGATATTAGGGCGTTTTAGGGGACTGTCTTATGTAATTCTGACGTTCAAAAAATGCTAGATCTCAGCCTAATGTGAATAGCTGGCTGATCATAGAATAAAGTTCTCTACCTAAACTTTTGTTTTTTTTTCTTGCATATATTTCGAAAATTTCTTGCAAATTACGTATAAAACAATCCTTAGGTAAGTAGAACGTCTCTGTTTGCGCCTAAAATTTAGATTTCTTTAAAGCATAGGCATTTAACTTCCTCGGAGCGGCCATTTGCCATTACTCACGGTTGAGAAATAGACATCGTGAATACGCCAATTTCTTCTCTTTATTGCTGACTACGATAGGAGACTGTAGAATTACTTTGTATAAACCAATAACAAGACGAAAAACGCTTACCGGATCGTAGAAAAAAGTGCAACTTAAAAACAATGCAGATTAACTGCAGATTCGTAGAATGGTTACTTCCGGACATCTTTTACAATACATTTTCCAGTCCTTATTAATTTTTACTAAGTCATTGCTATGTGAGCTTTCCCTGTCCTGCTCATTAAATATCGATGAGTGATCGATGTCGCTACTAATTCAGTCTTGTGCTTTCCTAACCCGCATGTACAAGTCCACGGTATATAATATTTTTCGTCATATTTCTAAATCAAACATTCCTATTTAACTTTTTTGAAATCATGTTGCTAAGTGAATTTCAATGCTTCAAAATTAAAATGCTTCAGTGACGGCATCAAAAGTGGAGCTTGTGAAATATGTGTGTAAAGTTTGCACTTTGTGTGCAAAGTTCCTTAATTTTCGGGATACCTTTACGGTAAATTGGGATACTTTCTACCGCAATATCAAAATTCATCCGAATCCGTTCAACAAGTTACAAACATCCCTTTCGTATTAATCTCATTTATCTATTTTAATACCTACCACTAAAGTGTTATGGTCGCACCTTGAATATTTTTAAACTCCGTGCGTCATGTTGTTGTAACATTTTCTTTTGTTCGCATTTACAGCAGCTTGCAACGTTTCCGTAAGCAGGGGGATATGTCTTTTATGATGAAATGGTGTTGCTTTATATAACTTTTTCATTCTATTTTTGGATAACAAGAGGTCTTTAACTCCACTTGCCAGTACCACAAAATGACTTAGCAAAATCCTGTACAGAAAACGTAAAATCATGTACGCAATGAAAACGACATTGATTTTCTCTGTGGGTCTAGTTTAAGAGCTCCAAATACATATAAATATGTAGTTCAGACGAGTGGGTATCACCTTGTAGGTAACTTGTTTGTTGTTTATGCATGCCCCCTTCCATGAAGTGTCCTTGTTTTGTATACGTGTAGTGCTTCCCTACACGATCAGGATAATGGAATATACTTGAAGAAATATCGTCGGCAGTCCATAAATATACATAAAATAAACGTCGACTATATTCTCCACGTTTTTCCAACAACGTCGTGGTAAGTGAATGTCGTTTACTGAGCCCAGAACAATATGCTGAGTTGTACAGGATTTGTATATACCGTTCACGAAAATAAAAGATTTAAACATCTTTTATTTTCGGTACTAGGTAACGGTAATAGGCATTCAATGTATGAATAGATTGTGTTTCTATAATCATTTTGTATTTATAAGTAAAACTTTTGCTTAGACTTTTAGAAAGTGGAACTTTTACATGAATAAAAAAGCGATTTCCAAGGCTCATTCTCAGGTACTATAAAAAAAATTGCTGTAAATATCCTGTTGAACAAGAGCCTAAAAAATCTGCCACCGTCACCACGTCTGGCGAACATAATGGTTTGAGAAACATTTTTATTACCAAGGGGCAAAGAGCCACTAATCATCCTCTTGACGTAATCGCTAAATCGCGTCTTACCGTATCCTCGGATCAGAAAGGAGTAACCTATTCTTTGTGGGACTGACAACTGATATCTCATTCAGGTCATTAATCTTGTGGAGATACGATTGAAGAAAATTATTGAGCTGAAGTTAATCAATTGGCAACTTGACTAGTAAATATATCTACTACTGGCATTTAGAAAGGTTAGAGTTCAAATTTTGCTCTAGATTTGAGGTAAATATGCTAGCTCTAGTACATGTTAGTCAATTTAAGTTAATACGTATTAATATAGAGTTTTGTGCAGAGAACACGAATTTTCGTAAAACTGCCCATCATAAATCAGAGCTGTAGACAAATGCTGTCGTTTCACTAATTGAGTCGATACTGTTATCTACTTTAGAAAACGTATATTGTCTGACAAATATATTAAAGCTACTAAAATAAACAATTCGTCTAACTAAAAATATATAATTATTGATAGTTTCCACAAGCTCGTAGCCTTGCGTAGCACTCGTAGCACTTGCGTAGCACTCGTAGCTCTCATAGCACACGTAGCTAACCTAACATTGTAGCCAGCTGCGAAAGCTCGGTAAGTAAACCACACTCCTTTTTTGATCATTCGTGCAAAAACTAGTTAAATATACGTGGTAAGTTTTAATAATTACATAAAGTTGCTAGGTACTTTACTTAGTATTAATATATAGCTCGTGATGAAATAAAATGAAATTAACTTTTTCTCGGAATATCGTAGTATGCGCCACGCTCGAGTCCCCCTAGTTCAGAGAAGCTGTAACCGCCCACGCCGCTCAGACCGTGGCCGCATACAGCTATATCATTTAAAAGCAGTAACTGTACCGCCATTTCCATCAAGCTATTTTTTACGATCAATCCATTTAGCCGTAACGAGACATGTCAATGTTTATGTCTAATGCGCTCTTCCTTAGGACGGATGTTACCTCGACAAATATCCCATATAACCCTACCATTCCACATAATACAATTTGGCTAAGACGAACGAACGTTCACTTGACGTGGATCATAAAACATGAGACTCGGCGTCCATTATGAAGACGATCTATATTCATTCGTACAAGAACTAACAGGACCTTTCCATAACACTAAACATTGTATTCCACTTTACCCCCACTCAAGTAGACGTATTCAAACCACAAACATAAACAGATGGATTAACTTACTTAGAAATTAAATACAAATGTATGTATAGAGGTTTCCTATGACCCCATTAAGGAAAAGAAAACTAACCGGGTCATTAAACATTATAATATGCCAATTATTTCCTTTACAAGTGCAAATAATAAGATTGTAATGTATCTACATTGTAATATTGTAATTCTTTTTGAGCTAATTAAAGTTTGTCATTTCTTTTTCAAAAGTTCGAAGTTTAACGACTTGCTTAATAAAGGTTTGAAGAAATTCAACTAAGTATTTCAAACATTTTGTAAAATGTTTCAGGGGTATACTGATTTTTTTTTGCTGTCAAAATTCTTAATGCAGATCAATCGGTACCATAAAGGTTTTATAAAAAAAATATACAACATGCAAAGACCGTTAATTTGCGAAAGTTCCGATTTTTTCATTATAAGAATACACTCTGCAGCGATGGAATGCAAGGTTTAACTTTTGTTTTCCACACTACTGTGTTACCAATTTTAATATTAAAAACAAAACAATAAACAATTGATATAGCTGTCAAAAGTTTTCTAGGTTATTCACACATGGCGTTATCTTTTGAAAACTTTTACACACAAAGTCACTTTATCCCAATTTCAGGCCTAAGATACGTTGCTTTCCTTGGACTTAAAGCTTTGCTTTTATTTCGGTATCAGGTGTCCATATTAATTTGAAAGAGTATCTTTCCATGGTCTCACGGCAACAGGTGAGTGTCTCGGCGCAGGCGCGGCGCGCGCGTCGATACCGCTCCCCGCCCCAGCCGCGCACCTCCCCCGCACCTTGCTACCTGCTACCCTGGCCCATTCACACACGCACACTTCCACATTTCACGCCCACTACTGACAAAGTGACATTATTACAACACATGCACACTAACGCAAGGCTTTCGTAAAAATGCTAAGCCGTTACCGCCACCTCCACGCCACACAGAGACGGATAGTTCACTGTCCTTGCTAAACTAACTGATACATCAAAGTTCAGAAATGTCAATCGGATCAAATGTGTCGCAGACTCGCAAATTAAGCTCCTTGTTGCGTTTCGGCTGGCGTATTTTGGCCGTTACAGCAATAACAAAGCTCGGCGGGCGGCGGAGACATGATGACGTTTATTGACAGTCGGAGATATTAGGCACGAGCAATCATGGTAGGCAACGTCGAGGGGAGTGGCAACTTCGAGTCACGTTTTAGGTGTCCATCGCAACCCGGGAAACGTCGCAAGCTAACAGCGCACGGCACGGCACACCGTCAGCTTTCGCTAAGTATCTCTAATTGACCGTCACTAATTTCACCGGGCATTAATGATGTCATACTACTTTACGTGGCTTTTAAACTGCTTCCAGTTGCAGTTGATTGGTTAAACGGTGTAAAGTGAAAATAGATGAAATCCATTCGAGGAATACCACTAAACTCGATTAAGAGTTAGAGTGAGTTGTGTTCTTTAAAACGATATTTTAAAATTACAGTTATTTAAGTTTCTGCAACAATCTTTTAACCAACATGTAAGTTAATTAGGTACCTTCATGTTACATGTTTCTACACGCAATAATCTTTTACAGAGTCAACTATGTCTGCATCATTCACCATTCGGTATATTTGAAATTGGCTTCACGCCTTGTATTCAGGTGAAAGGTTTTGCAGATAATACGATTCGGCTACGAATAGTTTCTCGTAAACCCAATTTTCTCGACGATACACATTAAACCGAAGTGACATGTCAATGATAACATCTTATTGAGCTCTCTGGTGTGAAATCACAACTCAAAGGTATATTGTAATACTAACAGAAGGAAGGACTTTAATTACAGCGTTCCAGTTTTTTAATTAGCAAATTAATGGAGCCTGTAAAAAATAATGGATTTCCCCAAGGAAGCTTTGAGGAAAATTGTTTACAAATTAGAACATAAACTATATAAACGTAATTAAATGCGGTCTAACTAATCCGCACGGATTACCGTAAGTTTACTCAATTTTTATAAATCCTAATCCTACAGAGAAAAACAATTACGAAACCGATTTTAATAAAGAACAAAAAGTGAACTATTCCTCAAAACTTAAAAGTAGCGTTAGCTTTACTAGCTTTAACTCCAGGGAGAAAACAAAGTCAACATCAGAAAGAAATATAATAAAAGAGAAATGGAAATCTTACTGTTTTATCCCACGCTTAATTTGCGTATTTTATTTCTTCTTATCGAAATGAAATATTCGCTGCCATTTGTAATTTCGCTCAATTTATTTGTACAAAGGAGCAAGGAGGAATCATTGCAAATGACTTTCAAGAATCCATAGCTCGCAATCAGTGTCAACATGAAAAGGTGAATTTATTACATTTTAAGGCATCCATTAACTACTATACATATTTTAGGGCTAAAAGGAATATTTTCACCATACCTCGTTGAAGGTGTCCATGGAGTTTCTTGCCAGTTCTTCTCCATAGGTACCTACTACGCTTTGGAATGGGCAATTCGCTACATCTTTTTGACAGACCGACCCCTTGACAGTTCAAAAGTGCCTGTAACTGGTTTATTTGAAATAAATACTTTGAATTTGAGTTTGATGTCATCCGTGTGTTGACGCTATCGTGGGTGGTATACTAAATGACTATGTGAGGCTGGCGATAGGAGGGTGATGGTAGGCAGTCTACTGTCTACGTGCAAGAAAAGATAACAAAGATGCCATTTTCAAACAACAATAACAGGTGGATCGCAAAATTGGTTTTCAGTGATATTTATAATTTGCTAGAACAACACATTTGTCACATATGCCATTTGTCAAATCAAAATTGTAACTATATTAACTACCTGCCTCCTTGATTGAATATTGTTTGTCTTTTTCATCGATTCCATTCCATTAAGCTTGTGGAAACATTAAATATAATGCAAACACAAACATTATTTTAATAATTTAATGTTATTATTTGATTTGGTTTTGGTCTTAAGTTGTTGTTGACCTATATAAATGTTACCACTTTTCTTTAACAGTTCCGTATTGATAAAAATTCCACCCAAATGTATTATTTTTAGAATGTTTCAAGTGGTTTCTTTAAAAATAGATAATTTAAAGACGGACATTAAAAAAAATAAAAGTATATGACAACTTGAAAAACCGAGTATCGGTGCCTACAGAAGGCCAATTCTCGTAATTTAAAACGTTCAAAATTTAGTCGCAGTCTCATCTCGGCGACAAACAAATGTCAAAAACCTGTCAAAATGTAGGGAAATTAGAGGTATTTTTGACAGATTGAGACTGAGATCAGACTGTTAACGTTCTTCGTATTTGACAATCAGTGGTTTCATTTCATATCAACATAGCTTTAATGTAAAAAGATTTGACTTTAGTAACTTTCTCCGTGCAGATTTTATTTTAATCTACTGTAGGCACTCCGCTCAAACGGCATTTCCATAATCAAACCCTATTTATAGCCCTAGAAATATAAAATTACGTTCTTTTGAACTTTAGGTAAATAGGCTAAAAGGGTCCGAAATATTCAGGGGACTGGAATAAAATTGATTGTTTAAGAAATGATTACAAACGAGCTCATAATGCTGTAATGTAAGTAAGGTCTATTAAAATGTTAAATAAATGGCACTGCCGTGAATTGTTGTTACGGGCCTAGCACGGAAAGGTGGGTAGTTATAATGCAAATCACTATTCTATAGATTGCTAAGGGAAGACAGATTGCCAATCCCAACTGGGACTCTAGGAAAAGAAATCAAAACAGAACTTTATTTAAACTAACTTCAACGTGGAGGTTCTGAAATATCTTCTGAAACATGCTTATTGTACCCACTGTGTTTTTTATGTATTCATATGCAAAAACGATAATGCGAAAAAGTCATTTGAATGCGTCACAATAGTAAAATCAATCCGTCCTTACAAAAGGGAACCTTTACAAGAAATTTTTCTCTTGCTCTTTTCTATGAAATAGCTGTTTTTTTTATTAAACTGACGAAATATCATATCGTGAATTCGTGGTTACTTTTTCATGTAGGTATACATTTTAGAATAACTTTGAACAAAATAAAAAAAGTATGAATTATAGGCGTATCAATAAAGTCAGGTTGTGACTGTGGCTTAATCTGGACAGTATTTAGAAATATGTGTAGGTATGTTGTGGAGCTACATAATATATAATATATCTCAAGTGGCATTGGAGCGGCCGACGCTCTGTGCCGCCACTCGATGTCCGAGCCAATCTGGATGTTTCTTTAGGAGTTGCTAACCATGTGATGTCTCATATTCAGAATGTTATTCATACAGATTTTAGTGAAAAATCCATTTCAAATGGATTTTGGTTCTAATGCTGAGACCGGGGGGGGCTTTGTAGGCCTCGATATTACTGGAATATATGTTTTCTTTTAATAAACACTTAAGAAATAATGTTGTTGGTTTTTTGTTCTTGAAAACTATTCAGAATCTCTGGAATCAATTCTGAACATGTTTATTAAACAGCTTAGCATAGAATATTACCTATACTATACTATAAAACGCTATACTATAAAACTTCTAGATTTACTTTTAAATTCAGCCTTGTAGAATTGTTCGAGCTTCCACTATCAGGAATTCTACTCCAGAATTCCTGACTTGAATTCGAAATCGGACCTCAGGCTAACGCAGTATTATGTTATCAATGTGTAGGTGGGTGCTGCTACCTGGCCATATTACGTAATATAATTCAGTAGCATTCGCTTACGGCACCGTCGGGGATACAGCTAATCCAGTCCTTGGACGAGCATAGTTTGAAAGTATAGCCAATTGACCTATGAAGATGCAGAAATTTTCAGAAAAGTTAGAGCAGTGCACATTTACAAGATAGGAATCAAATTATCACCTACTAGCTGCGCCCAACGGTTTCACCCGCATAAGTTTCGATCCCGTGAGCATATCGGGCTGAAAATTATATGTTAATCCTGGTTATAAACCATCTGTGTGCCAAATTTCATCCAAATCCGTTCAGTAGTTTTGACGTGAAAGAGGAACAAACATCCATTCATCCATCCATCCAAACTTTCACGTTTATAATATTAGTAGGAAATAGGATAACCAGAAATAAGGCGAATTGAACTTTCCCATGGAATTGATATGACTAGCGATTGAAACAACAAAAAACTATGATATCGGCATCGCTTTG
This sequence comes from Apamea anceps, assembly GCA_951799955.1. NCBI lineage: Eukaryota > Metazoa > Arthropoda > Insecta > Lepidoptera > Noctuidae > Apamea > Apamea anceps. Next base: position 12,000,133 of record OX637510.1, on the reverse strand, counting down.
ATTAGTCACGATCGAATTTCCAAAACACTCTCAAGTTCAAGTTATTATCCTTGCGAACTGCAAAGAAGGATACTAAAACAGCAGTCGTCAGCTGGCTATACTTATTCCGACAATTTATTAAAAATAATCTTTTCTATCCTCAGATTAACAAACCCTTTGAATAAATTGCCTTTAAAATGTAATTATGGTTACCATTTTAGAAGTAAAAAGGAACAAGTGAGTGGTTAAGCCACGAGTCCTCGGCGCGGCTGCACGCGACCACTTGTTAGCGACCGTAACCCGGCGGCAGCGTGTTAACGTTACCCCGCCGGATAAAACTGACAAGAAATTACGGCATTTTAACTCCACTGCTCGCAACTAGCTGTTTTTGTCACATATATTACACTACACAACTTTTATCTGTTTAAAGATAGTCTCTGGTACGGAAAAAGAAATGTAGGTACAGCTACTTTTAGAAAAAATCGCTTCAACCAACTTTGTTCTTATTCCATCATAATTTCCGTTAAGTTTCGGTTGTATATTGGAAAACTTTTTTCCAAAAGCTACATAATTATGCCGTTGCGAGTTCTTATTTCAAATTAATTTCGAATTCAGATTTGAAAATGATTATGTGGTTTCAGGCTGCTGATTTATATTTAATGTCGTAGTTAACTTTGTTTACAGAGCCCAAAATACATCTATTCTACTAAGTTACCATGAAACGGTTTAAGCTGTATTTTAACTTCATTCAAAATATTTTTAAAGGTCAGGTGACTCTTTTCCCTTCAGCAGATCCTGGCGTTATTAAAAAAGATTCATATGAGCAGTTTATTTAAGAGCACTGTTGTTCCTTCATATAAAACTACATAGTTAGTTAACTTGTGATTTTATTATATTATCGTGTAGGTGTACTGGATGGCTATTCATTTATATATTTACAACTTAAGAGATATATCTTAAGAACGCTAAGGCCTTTCTCAGTATCAAAGCTCAAATAAATTCAAAGAGATATCTAAAATGGGTACACAGATCTACTCAACAAAACCTTTTATAAACTATTCAAGTTCCAATAAAGAAGAATATTATAAGGGCTTCATTGTGTCCATACAATTTGTATGAAAGTAAACACGACCTTCGGCCGACCGATCGGATGCCAGCTCCCGACAATACGAATATCAAACTGAGAGAATCCCATGTGGCCGACTATTGTCGTCCCAACAAAATTGCGACAGCCTCTAGTTTCTTTACATTGTTTGAGAACAAGTACAATCTAATAATAACCACTATAGAGGACATAAAGAAACAGAAAAACTCAATATCTACGTTTTACTGACGCTATTGAAAATAAAACACGGCTAACTAGCTGAATAGTATAGTTACCTAGTAGACTTTGCATGATATCCCAAAAGTCGGGTATCTGGATTACCTTATAGGGGTTTCTCGGCTTACGCACTAACTGTTCAGTAATCTTTGGTGCAGCTGCCTCAGAATTGGCTCAGTGAATGTTGATAGGCTTGCTCTCTATCACGTAACCCCCAAAACCGATACTATTTGTTGTATACACAAGTAACCTCTGCCTACTCACAAAACATAATATTGTTATTATGTTCTGTGAGTAGGTAGTTATTATTATGTAATAAGACACTAATAAAGGTTGTCCTTTATTAGTGTCTTATTACATAATAATAATACCAGCCTATTTTTGTCCCACTGCAGGGGAAATGCCTCACGCTTGATCACAACACTTGCTCAAGATGGACCTGACCAACCTGACTAATAATTAATATAACTCTGAAATCGCCATTCAGAGTTATATTAATTATAAGTCAGGTTTCCTCACGATGTTTTTCCTTCACCGATATCAATGATGTCCAATATAAACTTAGAAAGTACATATGAATTGAAAAACTGACATTAGTACTTGCCTAGATTTGAACCCACAAGCACACTGGGCCATCACGTCTTATTAACTACAAACTAGAGTCACAAATTGTTTATTATGTACAACAATGTATCATCTATCTCATCCCAAATTGTTTCCTAGCTGTTTTCGACAGCAGCTAATCGGAAACCTAGTTTGCAGCCCTCACTCAATTTTGTTAATCCTTTCCGCCGGCGAACAAATTTTAAATACAGTTTCCGTCGAATTAAACTGTGAGCTTTTTAACATATCTACATAATTTCCATCGACGCAGCTCTAGTACCGCGTTCTCATAAATAAAGTGTTTCTCTTTTATTTAATAAACTGATATAATCGCCGGGAATAAGCTGCAGCCGCCGCCGAGATAAAATGTTTGACATTAAAACAAGATGCCTTTGAAAAGCTTGAACAAGCGCTCAACTGATAGGAATCGCAGAGCTGATAGAACTTTTGATTCCGTTTCTATTGTTAATACCGTTAGGATTAGAATTATGGATTAAAGTGGTTTAACTTTGTCTAGCTATGATTTTGATTTCTTTCAAATATGTATGTAGGTATGCTCTCTTGCCAATGTCACGTATGTCCGAGGTATACTTACGGTTACGGGAATGTCCCATACTGGAGTATATGTAGAACTCTAATCATATCATCCCCCAAGATTATTACAAACCATACTCATAAGAAAATGAACAACCAGTCTCATCAAGGGGTGTCGTATTACCCAGTAACTGGGTAGTGGAGGTCAGATAGGCAGTCGCTTCATGTAAAATACTGGTATTCGGCTGCATCCGATTAGACTGGAATCCGACCCCAACATAGTTGGGAAAAGGCTTGACATGAAAATGAACTCTATTTAAACTCTTGCCACTACGGTGTACGGTACAGTAAATGTGTCAGGTGGCATAGAGTAATCACACACCCGGCTGTACGTACCCAGTTGAAAAAAGCTCTTAAATAATTTGGATGCCCGTTCAACACTCGAGCAACCACCTACATTCAGTGAATGTGGCCATATTTTATTTTCAAAAGTCCCCGGTACTTACCAACAGGAACATTTGGAATATGAGAAAACATTTTTACACCTCTGATCTCCCAGCCCCTGTCGGCTTGTATGGAAATGGAAACCAAATTTTATCAATAATGTAATACACATAAAGCGGCAGTTCTACGATTTTAAAACGTCCTCGTCTCTATGCAACATTTCATACTTTGTTTTTCCATAAACAAAGTAAATATAAAACAAATACTTGGTTTGGATCAATAAAATCACTACCGCTATATTTGCTTACACATTTACATAACTATAATGGACTAAGTATTGAATGTCCTCTTAAATAACAAACAAACTACTATGCTACTTCAGCTACTCACAAAACTATTACAATATGCTTTCGCCCTTCTCATTATACGATGATGGAATGATTACTTTCACGTTATAATTACTTGGCAAATTCCGAGGTAAACTAACCCGACCGCCAAACGACTTCTTTAATTAAATTCCACTACTTGTTTCGGTTTTCATTATAATAACTAAGTGGGCGTGTTTTCTCTGTGCTATAGGCGAATAATTGAATTGCTCGCGGAAAAATATGATTAAAAACTTATTAATCAAAAAAAGGTCAAAGTTTACGTTTGAATGTCCAGAAGCAAAATTGCACAGACTTCGCTGAAATAATGTGCGACGCGATTGGCATTTTAATAAAGGTATGCCGCGTGTTAAATAAATAAGTGAAAGTGAACAATACAACACAGACACATATTTTAACGTGATAACAATAAATCCTTTCTAACACGAAGGGCTGTGACGTAAATAGATCACAATAAACAGGCTTTTGAATAAGGCTTATGTAAAAATATACTTTCTCCATCGAAACAAAAGAATGAGTTTTAATTTCTCAGTAAGCAGCAGTACCTTGATAAACCACCGACCCCAGAGAAACAAAGACGGATATTTTTTTAGACTTATATAACGAAATTAGGGAAAATATTGAAGTAAATGTATTCAGAATTCATATGAGTGGTTTTATACTTATGTACCTCTTCTAACTAACTGGGGCAAACCGAGCGCCTACAATATTATTTAAAAACCTAACACTACATCCAAAGTAGAGGTACTTATGTTCATATAATAAAATATTGTTTCATTTTATTTCGTTGTAACCAAGCTAACGAAATAATTTTTCCAAAGGATAATGAAAATGAGGTAGATATTTGGTATTCATCCCCAATAGCAAAAAGTTCAATAGAGGCCAATTAATTTGCCATTTTTTCTAGATAGGTTTGAGAGAACAAGATTTTTGTTTTATTATTTTGGGAAAATATGTGTAAATATAACTGGGGAAATGTAATTTAACAAATGTTCCTATTGTTAGCAAATGTTTCTATTGTTAGATTTTGCAAGAATATTAGTTTGCATCATCGTTTACACTTAACGTTTCTCCATCCATCCGCTAATTGTAAGAGCTCACAACAAAACGTACAAACATGACCTACAATTGGGCGCAGCGGTCCTGGTATGGAAAATATTTCTATTTCCAGTGCGGTGTGTGTACTTGTGTCGGGTAAACATCGTCTGCGCCGCGGCGACTCTCAGTCTACCTTGTCTCAATCCCGTCTCCTGCAGCGGCGCAGCTTTATTATCGTTACAAAATGCTTTCAACCGCTAGGTTACCCCTGTTTAAACTCGGCAACAATTAAATATGTATAAACCACGGCAGCATCATAGAATTTCAATGAACTTGCTGTTCTAACATTTCCTTGTAAAATCATGCGTGGATGGCTAAATTGAAATCCTCTCTCAAGATAATTTTATATTGTCATGTCCGAATCGTAACAATATGGTTACGGCAATCACTCCTATGGGGATCGTTAAGAGTGACCCACCACATCGCGACGATGTCCCGAAATGACAGGATTTTATTAAACGGTCAAAATCGGTAGTTTCTTTTTACGCGAGCCATATAGATAAAAGCCATAAAAGATAAGGCACACAAATGTTCTTCCTTCCATAAAGGTGCTATTCCTACGTGTACAAGTTAGGCCTCGCTACTTAGTTACCCTGTGCACTTCGCCTCGAACTGAGATAAACGATCGCGGTTACGGTTAGTTTAGGAACAATGTACACGGTTAATGGAGAATCATGTGGCTAATCAATACGCTTGTATTCATAGACGATATTAGTCCCTGTTCTAGATACATTTCCAGACTATCGAATAAAGTTGGAATTTCGAAGAACTATGCTCTTTCGCAGTATTTTTAATTCAGATATTAATACATTTGTATTCAGTATTCACAATTACATAGTAAGTGAGAGCTTGTGGCTATGTAATAACAGCCGTACGGGTCGATCGATCATAGGGGCAATTCTCGTAATTTTAAGAACGTTCACAGTCTGAGGGGCAATTCTCACCCAGCGCAGGGCACGCCACGATAGCGGCGGTAAGACCCCTCTTTAAGGAGTGCCTAGAGAGACGTCACGGCGTTCTCACCTACCGCCTGACGCAGGTCCTCTCCGGACACGGATGTTTCGGGAGATTCCTGCACATCATCAGGCGGGAGGAGACGCCCGGGTGTCACCACTGTCAGGATCGCCCAGAGGACACGGTGGAGCATACGATGGAGGTCTGCCCTGCTTGGGCAGAGCACCGCCGTGTCCTCGTAGAGGCGATCGGCAGCGGCGGCGACCTCTCGCGTCCGGCCCTGGTTCAAGCCATGGTCCGGGGCGAGAGGGAGTGGGAGGCAGTCACCTCCTTCTGCGAACCAGTCATGCTAGCGAAGGAGGTGGCGGGGTGGGCGAGAGAACGCACCTTGCGCACCTCACGCCTCAGCCGCCGCGGGAGACGCTCCGGGCGTCGGAAGCCGCGTGACGACTCCCGGCCACCGTAGGCGCGGGCCTGCGGGCGGTGAGTAATGGGTAACTCACCGTCCGATCAGGACCAGGCCCGTGCCGGACGGCGTGTTTGTGTTCCACGCGCGCCTCAAAGAGATGTCAGCATGAGTGACGGGGCCCCATAGGGCCGAAGCCTGCCAGGGTAGCGGGATTGTCCGAAAGGGTTACCGCTGCCCTGGAACATAAAGGGCTAAGGAAGGAACACGGGTGGGTTTTAGTCAGTAAGAGTCTGACACTCCCTCCTGCTCCACCCAGAGCGGGAGGAGTCATTTGATGATTTCCCATCCTCAAAAAAAAAGAAAGGGGCAATTCTCGTAATTTTAAAAACGTTCACAGTCTGATCTCAGTCTCAATCTGTTAAAAATACGTCTAATTTGCCTACATTTTGACAAGTTTTTGACATTTTTTTGTCGCCGAGATGAGACTGCGACTAGATTTTGAACGTTTTAAATTACGAGAATTGGCCTTTTAGGGGGCAATTCTCGTAATTTTAAGAACTTTCTCAGTCTGATCTCAGTCTCAATCTGTCAAAAATACGTGTAATTTCCCTACATTTTGACAAGTTTTTGTCGCCGAAATGACACTGCGACTAATTTTGAACGTTTTAAATTACGAGACTTGGCCTTCAGGTTAACCCAACATAGTTGGAAAAAGGTTAAGCAGATGATGTGAGGGTAATAAACAAAGCAGCAATTCTTATATATAAAAACTATTCCGTGTCTGACTTCCTAACAGATTAACAACCTTAAGCTCTACTGAAGATAAGAACATGTAAGGAAGATGTATTCCTCAGAGAGCGTTGACGTGCTTCCAAGAAAAGATGTTAGAGATCTCTGCGCCTGAGCGGGTCAAACCAAAATAAACGAGCAACATCATAAATGGAAAAAAACAAGTCCCGCAAAAGGAACCCTTTCAAAACGTAACGTCAAGCTTTTAAGAAAGAGCCCGTCACACAGGAATGAATGACAAAGACGAAACTCTACAAAGCCGAACTTTTACTGAAACTCGATGTGCCACATTTACTCCCATATTTTAAAAGTATACACTAGGTACAGGGTGGCAGGATCGATGCGCAACCTGTTACCGTGGATTCAGAACATGATTCTATTCTGGGCCCCTGGGGTTAAAATCCAGAATGTACTGAATCTATGGTAACAGGTTGCGCATCGATGTGGGAGGACACATTCACCTTGTATACCAAAATCTATGTATACTTCAAAAAATCGTTACAATTTGACTAATTACAATTTCGTCTAGTTAACAAGCAATAAGGAAGCGTTTTACTCAGTAAATATTGAAATCATATTCCGCCCTCACAGCTATTAACGATGTTAATATAATTTACATCATATTTTACTTTAATAAATTCCTTGCATCATACTCAAGGAAGCTTACTAAGTAATCGCATTGGTTGTTCATTAAGGCATGTTCCTCCCATGCCTTGATTGTATACCGTTCCTGTATATGTCTAACAGAAACGTTACTCCTGAAGAAGGATCCACATTACCACCTACGCTGTTAATATTCATTTGAGACTCATTTTCCTTTCTAATGAAGGAGGATTAAAAGTAAGCATGTTTCATTATAACGTATCAATACGTTACTTGTTTGAATTAGAGGTAATCCTCTCTTCCGCGTTACCTTTTACCCTTTGATGATGGGTTTACATTCACCAATTTTAGGTGTTTGGCTCAGGTTTCGGAGGATAGTGATCACACAATAGGCGATCAAAGGGTTTGTTACGACACCTTAGCTAAGAGCCGGCGGCGGCGTAAAATTATCAAAACTGATATAAATTCACGAAATCTTTCCTAAGTTTTAAATATAAAATATGCCTTGATTGTATACCGTTCCTGTATATGTCTAACAGAAACGTTACTCCTGAAGAAGGATCCACATTACCACCTACGCTGTTAATATTCATTTGAGACTCATTTTCCTTTCTAATGAAGGAGGATTAAAAGTAAGCATGTTTCATCACCTGGTGGGGACTGGGCCGGATCTTGCGGATTGCCAGTTTGGCTTCCGCAAGGGGCGCTCGACGGTGGACGCCATCATGCGCGTGAGAGCCCTCACGACGGGGGACGCGGTGTCCCGGGGTGGGGTGGTCGTGGCGGTGTCACTCGACATCGCCAACGCGTTCAACACCCTGCCCTGGAGCTGCATTGGGGAGGCACTCCGGTATCACCGGGTGCCGACCTACCTCCGTCGAGTAGTCGGGGCGTATCTGACGGACAGAGCCGTCATCTACCCCGGTCGCGACGGGAACTGGAACCGGCGAGAGATGTCGTGCGGTGTCCCACAGGGATCGGTTCTGGGGCCGCTCCTGTGGGACATCGGTTACGACTGGGTGCTGCGGGCCGACCTCCCTGAAGGCGTCAGCGTAGTTTGCTACGCTGACGACACGCTGGTCCTGGCGCAGGGGAGGTCGCATCAGGCGGCGGCCGACGCGATGACACGCGGGGTTGCGATAGTCGTGGAAAGGATCCGGCGGTTGGGTCTCGAGGTGGCATTGCACAAGTCCGAGGCCATGTCCTTTCATGGGCCTCGGTACGGGCCACCTCCAGGATCCCAACTAGTGGTAGGAGGGGTTCACATCGGCGTCGAGACCACGATGAGGTACCTGGGTCTCGTCCTCGACAGCCGATGGAACTTCGTCGAGCACTTCCGACGTTTGGCCCCCAAACTGGAACGGGCCGGGGCCGCCCTAAAGCGGCTCTTGCCCAACCTGAGGGGGCCAAACGCCTCCTGCCGGAGGCTTTACGCGGGGGTCGTGCGGTCCATGGCCCTATATGGGGCCCCGGTATGGGCGCGTTCACTGCGGCTACGAGCCGCACACTACCTGAACGCGCCCCAAAAGGTGGTAGCCATAAGGCTAATCCGGGGCTACCGCACGATCTCGGGCGAGGCAGCAAGCCTCCTTGCCGGACTGCCGCCATGGGATCTGGAGGCGATAGTGCTCGCGCGCCTGTATGATTGGCGCGCGGAGGCACTACGCCGGGGGGAAACTCCGCATCCGCGGCAAACCGCGGCGGAGCGGACGAACCTCCGGCGCGATCTCATGGCGGCATGGAAGGAGCGACTATCGCAACCCAGCGCAGGGCACGCCACGATAGCGGCGGTAAGACCCCTCTTTGAGGAGTGGCTAGAGAGACGTCACGGCGTTCTCACCTACCGCCTGACGCAGGTCCTCTCCGGACACGGATGTTTCGGGAGGTTCCTGCACATAATCAGGCGGGAGGAGACGCCCGGGTGTCACCACTGTCAGGATCGCCCAGAGGACACGGTGGAGCACACGGTGGAGGTCTGCCCTGCTTGGGCAGAGCACCGCCGTGTCCTCGTAGAGGCGATCGGCAGCGGCGGCGACCTCTCGCGTCCGGCCCTGGTTCAAGCCATGGTCCGGGGCGAGAGGGAGTGGGAGGCAGTCACCTCCTTCTGCGAAGCAGTCATGCTAGCGAAGGAGGTGGCGGGGTGGGCGAGAGAACGCGCCTTGCGCACCTCACGCCTCAGCCGCCGCGGGAGACGCTCCGGGCGTCGGGAGCCGCGTGACGACTCCCGGCCACCGTAGGCGCGGGCCTGCGGGCGGTGAGTAATGGGTAACTCACCGTCCGATCAGGACCAGGCCCGTGCCGGACGGCGTGTTGTGTTCCACGCGCGCCTCAAAGAGATGTCAGCATGAGTGACGGGGCCCCATAGGGCCGAAGCCTGCCAGGGTAGCGGGATTGTCCGAAAGGGTTACCGCTGCCCTGGAACATAAAGGGCTAAGGAAGGAACACGGGTGGGTTTTAGTCAGTAAGAGTCTGACACTCCCTCCTGCTCCACCCAGAGCGGGAGGAGTCATTTGATGATTTCCCATCCTCAAAAAAAAAAAAAAAAAAAAAAGCATGTTTCATTATAACGTATCAATACGTTACTTGTTTGAATTAGAGGTAATCCTCTCTTCCGCGTTACCTTTTACCCTTTGATGATGGGTTTACATTCACCAATTTTAGGTGTTTGGCTCAGGTTTCGGAGGATAGTGATCACACAATAGGCGATCAAAGGGTTTGTTACGACACCTTAGCTAAGAGCCGGCGGCGGCGTAAAATTATCAAAACTGATATAAATTCACGAAATCTTTCCTAAGTTTTAAATATAAAATATCTATTATTCCATTTAGATACACATCATCTGCCTAGCCTTTTCCCAACTATGTTGGGGTCAGCTTCCAGTCTAACCGGATGCAGCTGAATACCAGTATTTTACATGGAGCGACTGCCTATCTGACCATTCCATTTAGATACACATGAGCATATTATACTACCTGAGATTACGAAATTTATCTTAATATGACTGGCTGTAGTTACAACAGTACTGCAGTATTCAATTTGTAAATAATATACCTTTACCATAGATGAGGTAGTCCTCATCTATGGTAAAGGTATATTATTACTACTGCGAAGTACACGGTTGCAAATACACGATCGCATTCAATTTTCTCGATACAAAGAAATCTCAAAGTTACCTCTAACCCGTACAATAAATGGATAATATTCAGTAAATTTTCAAATTAGTTCCTGAAACTTTACAGGATAATCGAACCATGCATAAAGCAGGTACCATAGGTTAATTTTTACTTTTTAACCGTTAATTTACCTTAAAATGATGAGATCAGGAATATCATGCTTTATAACCACTCACAGGTCGGACCGCCCTGCCGCCCGGCCCCGACAGGACCCCAATTCCGTACTTGACAGTACCGCTTCGGCTGTCAAACGGTAATTCTGTGTCACTTTCCTTGCGCTCAAAAGGCCGTTTGACGTTTGTGAAATTTCATGTTCCCCCGACCCACCGTCACATCGCATCGTGCGCGCTATTACTTCGTTTTCGCTTAGTGTTTTTTCTGACTTTTTTCTTTTTGCTCTGCTCCTAAGGCGTAATATTTATAGCCTTTCTCAATAATAGGTGTATAAAATTCAAAAATATTTTTTTAAATCCGACTCGTTGTTCCAGAGATTAGCGCGTTCAAATAAACAAGCTCTTCAGCTTTGTTATTAGTATAGATTTTATTTGGGAAAGGTTTGAGGTAAAAGAAAAATATTTCAATTACAACAAATGTTTAGATACAGGGTCGATGTTTGGGACGAGGCTGTAAGTGTAGGTACCTGGACCCTTGTAGTACAGACGACAGCAGGTCAAGCTACCCGAAACTGTCAAATTTTCCCAATCAACCTTGAACCTTAATGCTTTAGCATTAAAGTTGAAAATCTATTAAAGAAATTTGACAGATTGTAGTAGCTTGATGTGCTGGCGTCTGTACCTACAGGAAAAAGGGTTAAAGATCCACAGATTTTGAAAAAATCTTACATTTGGCAAGAAAGTGGGCAATTTCCACAAAAACTCTTTTTGATTACAATCGATCCTGTTTCTTATCAAAAAATCCTAGTGTTAACGTAGATAGACCACCTAGTCTCTTTAAGGGTTCCGTATATCAAAAGGAATAAAAGGAACCCTTATTGGATCACTTCGTTGACCGTCCGTCCGTTGGTCCGTCTGACTGTCTGTCACAAGACCCCTTTTCTCAGGAACGCGTAGAGGTATCAAATTGAAATGACATAATGTCAAATACGAAGGTCTACGGTCACTTGGAGCTCCAAAAAAATCAAGCATCTAAGTCAAATCAAAAAAAAAAATACGGCAATTTACCTATGCGAAATATTTTGACACTCGCAAGTAAATCAAAACCTAAAGGGTACTTCCCGTTTACTTAGAATGTTAAAATTTAACAAGAACAAGGTATAATCATAGTATAAAGAGAGGAAGTACGTTATCTTCATACAAACGCACCGCGCGCGGCTTGTATGTGTGCGCCAAAGTATCTATGCGTCGCCGCACGCACACTTACACAAATCTCGGCGGGTTTCGCAGCGCGCCAGACGGGGCTAACATCGCACGAGGTTCGCGCGTCACGGCTTTTCGGCACCGCTAAATGAATGAAAAATGTGTGATAATCGCAGGAGAACGTATTGCTGTGTGTTTGGGTGTCTTAATAATTTATCGATTCCAGAATTGTCTCTGTTCAAATTACCTATTGAACAGGAAAGGTAAGAAAGTCACTTTTTGTAGCTTATCATTTTTACTTGATGATGAGATACCTACCTACTTACTTATTTTTTGTTGTATTAGTTTTCTATCAGACAGAGGAAGTAAGTAGGCCTAATTTCCCACTAGAATGTACTAGGTACTTTTGATCTGTCAATTGATTTGCCGCTATTGCTTTGTTTATGTTTAGTCATGCCGATTTCTCAGTACCTATTGTAGGTATAGTAACTAAGTACCTACTTACAGTTATAAAATCGTACTTAAAAAATAAGTAATTGACTAATTGTGAATCAGATAAATAGAGCAAAGTTCGAATTATAACAGCAGAATAAAAATTTGATTATAGTCTAAGAGACAGGCGTTAGTTTTTTTATGTTGTTTTACGATGTTTTTTTTTTATAAATAATACTGATATGAATCTTGAATAAATTTCTATGTTTGTTAAGAAAACCATTGTTGAACTTTATTGACTAATGATCACTGAATTAGTTATACAGAGATATGTGTTATCTTTGGCAAGGGCCGGGCTTTAAACTAATGAATTGGTGACAGTACTATCAGTAACCTACCGTTTACTCGTGCTCATCACCGCCCCGCGCCGCCCGTCTGCTGGCCCGTCGCTCTTTCTTTCATCGTGAAAGGTTTCATCATCGTTTAGGTACCCAGACAATACAAGTAAAAAATACAACATCCCGACCCTTGCCCATTTATTGGCACTGAATTAAAATTTAACAAAAAGTGACAACCCTAAGACAGTAGGCAATTATGTCGCGGATTGTGCCGGAGATAGCCTACTTCCTCTCTTTATACTATGGTATAATAACAAGTTGTTTTTTTTTTTTTTGCTATTCCTAACTTTATTTTGCAGTTGAAGAATTGACCGTGACGTATAGTAGAACATTTTACAACTATGAAGTTTCAAGTTTGTTCTTGAAGTTAATTTATTTCAACTACGAAACCCTTCATTTTACGTGGTCCGACAGGTACTTGGCCGGATTTTTTAGTTTCAAGCATTTAATGTATCAAACCACAACATTTTCAGAACAATCGCAAGAGAACGGTGACTACGCAGCATGCCATGACAAGTCATAGGGCACGAATAAATAACGACACGTGTCACTTTGGTACGTGACAGACTCGCATAAAATAACTGCTAATGATGTTTTATGACGAAGTCAAACCGTGGGGGAGTGTCGAGATGTAAGATGACCACGACCAGACTGTTCACATAAAACCTTTACTATTTTTGTTAATTGTTAGGTACTTTTGTCCATTCAAGTGGGATACATATGTAGTATGTGTGTTTCTGTTTATCTTTGGCCATTCAATTTTGTGACTTACTGACTTTTGACGTCACGTTTTATATAATACACATAATTAGTATACTTCCCAAACTCCTTGTTTGATTTGTGGAAATCGGATATTTGTAGACAAGTGTACCTAAATAGAAAACAAGAATAGATCGAATACCGAGAAGGGACTGCGGAGTCGGGCGGCTGGTGCGGCCGCGGGGAGGTGCGCAAGCGCTTCCCTCACATTAGCACGCGACGCCTCAGTGTTCGTTGTGGTATGCAAAGTAACCGAACTATTAGCGTTATGATTGTGCAGTAATGAGTTATGTTTTTGATTGCAGTGTTGACAAGGCCCAAACCTACAATTATTTATTGCGTGTGTCGAATGTAAACAATTCTCACGTAAGTTGTGCTCGCGTACCAGTTTAAGCTTTGTGTCTAAGTCGCAATCGATAAACTCTTTACACGATACAGTGGATGATTTGCGTTGCATTTTGCGCATGTTAACTTACCGCGTTGTTTATTTGATTTACTTGGTCCGCTAGAAACATTGCAGTGTGACATATTATGACCCTTTGAGTGTTGTTTTTTGTTGTCAGTGCTTTGAGCTTCTTTGCTATGTGAACGCTGCAATGCCTCCAGCATGTCTGCTTTATTGCGCAAAAAGTTAATCAAGACATCCACCGTTAAACGCTTAGGATTATTCTCGTTTGGATTCGGGAACAATGTGCACTTATGAGACCCCCATTCTCTTTCAGTAATTTTATCTAACTTTGACACCATTATATTAATAATTAAGCTATCCCAGTAGTCTGTAGGCTCACCTAGGATTTTCAGAGCGCGTAAATTTTTCAAAATAGTGTCTATTAAGTTTCTAATCGAAGAAGACGACTATTGCGTTTATATTTAATAATGATTTAATATGGTGATCAACTAAAAGTCCGCAATTATTGTATCGGTTGAGCAACAAGTCCCATGCAACCTGATAATTATCAGAAGAAAATTCTATGGAATGTATAACTAGTTCTGCGCTGTCTTTTAGGGACGATTTGAGATAGTGAAACTTTTGGATATTGGAAATATCTTTAGAATTATGAACTAGTGAGGTAAATGTGTCTCTGAATTCCAGCCAGTGCTCATAGGAACCGTCAAATGTAGGCATGGAGATAGTAGGTAACTTGACAGAATGTATTGGGTTGTTATTATGACTATGACATGTCTCGGAGCAGTCAGCAACCTCATCATTGTTCATCATAAATTCAGCTAGTGATATTAAACTGTAGTAACTATCTTCAAATTGTTCTCTTTGATTTAATTGTTCGCCTAATTCACTATCAGACACTCTTTCTTCAATTTTGGTTTGAATGTCGTTGAATTCAGAAAATAACGTAGTACATCTACAAAATAATGCGATACAGGAGTCCAACTGTGAGATTGTTAAATCTATGACATTCATCAATGAGCAGTATGAGGACATGGCGAAGCAAGTTGATGTTTTGAAAAAAGAAAACCAAGCAAACAGAGACAACATTAATATTTTAGAAATGAAGATACAAGACCTTCAACAGCTTTCCCGGACGTCGTGCGTCGAGATCCGCAATGTGCCCTTATCGGAGAACGAGTCAGCGTCAGACTTAGCTACGATCATCACTAAGATAGGTGCAGCAGTTGACGTGCCTCTAAATAGCACTCAACTGCGCGACGTGTATCGTTTACCCGGGAAACCAGGCTCTGTGAGACCAATCATTGCGGAACTCACTAATGTTCCGATTAAGAACAAACTCATCACAAGCGTACGTGACTTCAATAAAACCCACCCTAATGATGGCCGTTTGAACACACAGTGCATTGGTTTACCCGGTGACCGCCGTCCAGTATATGTTGCCGAATACCTCCCCGCTAGCTCCAGAAAGCTTTTTTATGTAGCAAGGGAATTTGCAAAACAAAAAGAGTACAAGTTCTGTTGGACGACAAATGGAAATATATTCTTACGGAAAATTGAAGGATCAAAACAAATTCTCATTAGATCGGAACAAACTCTACGCAATCTACAATTGGATACGAATCAATGACTGTTTATTATATTAATCTGCTTATCTGCTACACATGTATCTCATACAAATCCGAATGTAACCAATACTCAAAAATCAAAACGTAAGTTCTCAAACCTCTTTATATTAAGTCAATTTAATTACTTTTCTGTAACTTTTTCATGCATAGTACATATCACTCACATGTTTGTTATACCTATAAATATAATACACCCTACAGTTATTAATAATGTGCCGCATACCTCATACTCGCACTTATATACGTTTTATAAACCTCAGTATGTAATACACATTATTATTACAACTTGTTTGCACACCTTGCACTCAACTGATACCATAATTACTACACCACATCAACACCGCTTCCGAATATACTTAGCTTCTTTGTGTAGCGGCCAACATAACTCATCGAGACAAATATTGATACACCAACTTATGTATTCTAATGGCTAATTTAGCACAAGTTATTGACGAAATCGACAAATCGGCCTTCACAACTAGCCTAAAACTATATTCCATAGATGAGTGTAGGTTGCACATAGGCAATACAGGATGTCAGTACTCGGTTGTAGTTCAAAATATACGCAGTATCCAAAAGAATTTTGATAATTTCGCTGTTCTCATGAGCCGACTGCTTTTTGTGCCCGATATAATTATTTTAACAGAGTGTTGGCTTAACGACGGTAACGCCCATTTCGAATTTAATAACTACGACTATCACTGTTCAAAAACTTACCTTAACCAAAACGATGGAATAGTTGTTTATACAAAATCATCTCTCCAGGCTTCTGTCGTAGAACCACCCTGCAAAGACTCGAACTGTTTGGTGGTCAATGTCAGTAACGAACTATCTCTGATAGCCATATACAGGTCACCATCATTTTATAATATAAATAACTTCTGTGAATCCT
Source organism: Apamea anceps (assembly GCA_951799955.1). Taxonomy (NCBI): domain Eukaryota; kingdom Metazoa; phylum Arthropoda; class Insecta; order Lepidoptera; family Noctuidae; genus Apamea; species Apamea anceps. Next base: position 11,984,009 of record OX637510.1, on the reverse strand, counting down.
TAACAGAACTGATGGAGACATGTACGGCAAACACTTGTGCTATTGTAGGGGATTTGAACATTGATATAAAATCGGGTGGCACTGACAGACACGCCTCTGACTACTTAGACTTAACTGGTCACTATGGGTTTTTTCCAGGACATACTTTTCCGACGCGTGGAGGCAACTGTTTGGATCATGTCATGATCAAAACCCAAAAGCCAGCTACTGTAATTGTATGTGATACTGGCATAACGGATCATGAGACGGTTGTCTTCGGCATTCACCGAGAATTGGCTAGGACCAGGGTTGAGAAACGACATACGCGAATCGACTACAAAAATTTAAAAATAGATATTGGAAATGTAAACTGGGATTGGCTTCTTGAATGTTCAGACGTTTCTAATGCATTCCAAAAATTTGTCGAAACACTTTCTAGTAAAATAAATCAGCACACCACTACTCGTGTATGTCGCAGCTCAGACGTCATTATAAAGCCATGGATTACTAAAAACCTTCTGAAGTGCATAAGACGACGTGACTTAATGCACACGAATGCGAAGAAAGTGGAAAATCGTGATAAACCTATCATTCAGCAAGAGTATAGGAAATATCGAAACTATTGCAACAATATACTATCCAATCTGAAACAAGATCATGACCGTAAATTACTAATGGAAACTAACGGCGACTGTAAAAAATTATGGTATGAAATTAAGAAAATTTGCAATATCAAAAATAAAAAAACTGGAAAGTCTGAGCTAGTAACTGACTGTGACAACCCAGTCCCCACACTAAATAACATTAATAAATACTTTTCAACCGTTGGCGAAAACCTTGCAGCCAAAACTCTTAGACAACTTGACATGACTGAAACTGAATTGGCCTCTAACAATGAGCAATATAGTACGCTACACACTAGTCCAAACTCCTTCTTTCTTGCTCCGACTGACGAAAAAGAGATATCTACAATTATTACTCATCTTAAAACTACGTCAGCATCGGGTTATGATAAGATTAATAACGCATTCTTCAAGCAATGTGCACATGTATTGGTGGGGCCGATTGCCTTCCTATGCAATCTAAGCTTAAGTACAGGTGTAGTACCCGACTGCATAAAAATTGCAAATATTTGTCCAATTTTCAAAAGTGGAGATCCAAAAACTCCCGCAAACTATCGCCCAATTTCTCTGCTGACAGCCCTCTCAAAAATCCTTGAGAAAGTTGTCAACAAGAGACTACTGGCATATTTAGAAAAAAATAAGTTACTATCGGATAATCAGTATGGCTTTCGGGTTGGCAGGTCCACGGAAGATGCAGTAACGAACTTAGCCGACTATATAACTCTGAACCTAGGTCAAGGACAGGCATGTACTGGGATCTTCCTGGACCTTGCAAAAGCCTTCGATACTATATCCAGAAAAATCCTTATCAAGAAAATTTCACTTCTAGGAATTCGTGGCGTTGCTTTGGACTGGTTTACCTCATATCTCTGTGATAGAACGCAAAGGGTGGTGCTGGGGGAACATTGTAGTGACTCAACCACCGTACATTTTGGTGTTCCCCAGGGAAGCGTGCTCGGTCCCACTCTTTTTATTGTTTACATAAATGGATTATGCAGCATGAACCTTCCACAGGCTAAAATCTTCACTTATGCTGATGACACCGCCATAGTTTTTCATGGAAAAACATGGGATGAAGTGCAACGCGTGGTTGGAGACGGGGTTAAGGCTGTTGCGAACTGGCTCCAATATAATCTTTTGACGTTGAACATTGAAAAAACCAAGGCAATCAACTTTGCTATTTCCGAACGTTCATCCCCTAAGTTAGTAACTTGTTTACGGCTGCACTCTTGTATTAGTTCCGACCAGCAGTGTTCTTGTCCTTACATTGAACAAACTGACTCTATTAAATACCTAGGAGTCATTGTAGACAATAGACTGACGTGGTCCGTACACCTGAGCGCTTTAAAGGGCAGGATCAGAACGATGCTGCGTATATTTAAACGACTAGGCAAGATTGCTGATGGTTCTGTCCTGAAGATGATTTACTTCTCCCTCTGTCAATCCATTCTCAATTACTGCATAGTAGCGTGGGGTGGAGCAGGCAAGACCTCGCTAATTAAAGTAGAACGAGCTCAACGTGCTCTACTAAAAGTTGCCTATAGACGGCCGTACCGGTACCCCACGAACAAACTATATACTGAAGTGGGAGTACTAAGGGTTAGACAGCTTTACATACTGTCGGTCACCTTACGATTCCATAAAACTGCCTTGAGCACTTGTGTCATCTCAAGTCGAAGGGTAAACTGGGATAAAATCCGATGTCGGAAAACCATCGGCAGAAGGTCTTACGGTTTTATGGGACCTCACATATACACAAAACTCAATAATCTACACAGAATACTAAAACTAACACAAAAAAAATGCAGAGTGACGGTAACAAATTGGCTGCTAACACTGGACTACGATATGACAGAAAGTCTCGTAGTATAAGTAAAACTCACACAGATAGACCATTCACAAATACATAACTGTACTCGCTTACATACGTATCTATAGCATACAGACACTATTACAACACTAACACAACTGGCACAAATCACACCACCATACATAACTCCTTATATGCCTATCTTGAGTTTTAAGTTTAAGAATGTATCATATTATATGAACTTGTAAACGGAACGAAGGACCCTGGATCTCACAACACAGGGAATCCTAGTGTGAGGTCTAGGAATTCAATCCACTCGAATGTAAACTTAGCTAAATAAATTTATTATTATTATTATTATTATTACATCCTTGAATCCTCAACTTTAAATCAATGCGTTTTTGATTAGGAAAGTCATGATCACAATCTTTTAAAGACTCTAAATAACTGTTGAATTTGGTAAGCCTGCCCTTAATAATACCACGCTTCCTAACTAAATCGCGAACTAACTCACTACTTTCTACATTTAGCAAATTAGGAGATTTGTCACGGGATTTAACAGAGTCAATAGGCATTTTGGTGGTCAGTGAAAAGAGGAGTACTCACGGTTTATAATCGTCAGATCAATCACACACGGCACTGATGCTAGCAACGTCACCAGGTTGGTAATTGACTGGAAGTTTGATATTCCGAGGTTATAATGCGGCAATTTCACTGAAATAAGAGCACAGACACACTATAGCACCAAATAGAACTCAGGAAGTGATGGAAAAGAGTAAGGATTGGCCCCACCGATTGAGTATGATTTCCGATGAAACCTTTTGCGTTTTCTTCTCAATCCGCCACGTGCAAGGGTCCATCCAAAGGTCGCTCGGCGATCTTGTAGGTCTCAATATCCCAATGTGCGATTCGAAGGTCCAAAATGTAGGAGCAGCGGTGAGGTTTGTGAAAACTTAGGTTTTATATTTGATTGTGTTGAGGATTTTATAATGAAACGATGCGGTAGGTTTAACGAGTAAATTCTATGTATTCGCCATCTTTTTTACAATATTCAAGGAGAGGGGTGAGGGAACAATATTTTTGGTAGAAACCAATCACGACTTAGAGTACTATGACGTAGCGTATGGTGTCGTTCTTTGCCTCGAGATGTCGCTTTAAGTCGCTTTGTGAAAGTATGGAGTACAAGTTCAGAACACTCTGGACACCGAAGATCGCTCACACGTTTGACTGGGAATTGTTATTTTGGATTTTACCGCCGGCTTGTGGATTTGATATTGTTCAAACTATGGATCGCTGTGTGAATTGTGGGATAACAACTGGTCACTACAATACACTGGGCCGACGACCCTTACACGATGCCTCCAATACCTCCTGGTTACTTAGGGGTCGCACACAATCCCGACATAATAGTCAAAAAACTTATTTTTTGTCAAGATCATATAAGTAGTACCACCTCACAATTCCTAGACGACATTTAATTACAATAAAACACTATATTAAATGATTTTTTATCTTATTTTAGAAATCCTTTCCATAACTCCAAACCTGTTACCTACCTATGACTTGAAGTCACATTCATTAATATGATCTTTCAAACATTTTCTACTAAATATAATAACTATTAGAGCAAAAGAATATATTTTGCGCTTCAGGAATCAGCTGTTAGTTAAAGATTGTAACATAACCTCACTTTTACTTAATGTCTTATATCTCTGTTCTCAGATTGACAAAATCCGCAGAATTTTCAGTGAAAGGTTGATAATATATAAGCTATTAACTGACACCACTTTCATCTTATTACACCCAGGCCCAATATTGTATGTAATCGTTTCAGTCTCCTTTGCATATCATTACGTACTTAAGGCACAGCATACCTGACGCAGTAGAATCATTATGCAGTGAGGTACATAATATTGCTCGTGGGAATGACATGACATGTAATACTAAATGAATATAGATTGAATCCCTGTGTTAGAAGTTGCTGTTTCAGTATAACGGCACATCGAGCTTAAATCAAAATTTATTAAAGAATTACTGATTATTGTTTCGTTCGTTTGTTTATCATTTCATATAAGTTGCAACAAGAAATGTCTTTGCAAGTCTAAAGCACGCAATTTTGTACAAGTGTACACGTAATATACCAATGTAAACAAGGCAAAAATAACACAGGTAGCGTTTTAAAGTAGTACCCACCTTCCCTGATATCTATAAACCAATAAAAATCTAGCTAGCCAAAGAGTTGGTTTGAACGCGCTAATCTCTAGCCTACTGGTCGGAGTTAAAAAAAAAATATTTTTCATATCCCAATTCTTGAGGAAGGCTATTTAACATTATTCTAGGACCCCCAGAAGGTAAGCACAAAGAAAAAAGTCACAAAGAACGCTAAGCGAAAACAAAGTAATAACCGGGCAGGCGATGCGATGCGACGCGCGACGGTGTGAGTCGGAAGAAACAAGAAATTTTACGCGGGCAGAAGCTAGTTAGTAATATTTTTTTATGATATGACAAGTAATATAGCGTATGACGGTAACACTCAATTAATTACATAGTCGTTATAATAAGGGTTACTACGAAATAGTAGTCGAGTTAGTGTGTGTTTCAGATTGAGTCGATAATTAAGTTTATAGCTAAATTACAATAACATTAATAGGCTCGGATTCCGTGGAATTAATATAATAATGCAATAAGCCAAAATTACCTCACATGGATGGTTATGAACGAAGGTTATTAAGTTAATAACAACAAGAATAATAACATTGTTGTACATAACATAACAACAACAACAACATTAATACACAATAAAATCTTTATTCTCACACTATATGAAAAATAGGTTTCATTGATAAACATACTTCGCTCAGCTTTCTTCGTTCGATTTGATTCCAAACCAAATCGAACGAATTGATCAAAACATCAAAACGCTGTAGGCAAAAATTGACGATTACAAAAACAAAAGCATAACAAACTGAAAAGTTAAAACAGTGTGACCATTGCACTGGCAGTAGTCCCGCTCACAAAGTAAAACAATATGTCCGCAAAACGAACGACACGCGGATGATGTATACGACGTTGACATATCAACCAGACCACAGTCCACAGCCTATCAAAATGCAGCTAACAATCTGTAGCGAACGGTTTTACTACACTGTAGTTCATGTGATTGTGAACATTGTGAACTGCAACGATGGAACCATAGAGTGCGGAAACCCCGCGCCGCACCCCGGCAGCGGTTAGACAAGCCATTACTCATAATATTGGTGCCCGGATTGAACATTGTAAATGACTCGGGCCGTCACTTTCTATGAGTAAACGGTGACGCTTAAGCTTCCTAGAGAAAAGCGGTTCCCTCATATTATAATGACCATCATGAAAATCTGTCCTTTACACCAGTGTTTGACATTAAGTCAAACCCCATTGCCGAAAGATTTAAATCGCTAGATTTGCTCTCATCGTATTGCTATACCGAGAAGAGTGAGCTCACACATTATTAAATAGCGCTTCTATGACAATCAAATGAAGTCACTGCGTCATTGTGAGTCAGAGGTGTCAAAACGAAACAGAAATGCGACTATCTTTTGACGCGGTAGGGCGAATCTAACAATTTAAATCTTTGTCGATGTCATTATGTTCATGACAGCGGTCACTACGGCCGTTAAGTGCGGCCACCACTCCTCTAGGAAACCATAGCTTTACTGACGCGCTTGGTTTATATGAAAAGTGTTGAGATTACCGTCACTGTCTAGTAGCGGCCGCCGAGGTGTCTCCATGCTCTGTGGGTGGAACAATCGAGCGAGTGTTTAGTGACTTTTACGGGTGAATTGCAAGAGAAATAGTTATCGAGCGACATTACTAGGTAATGACCTACCTTTTAATGTTATGATAAACTGTTTCGCAAGAGTTATAAAAACGGTCTATTAGTACTTAAAATATTTCTTGATTTATTGGAATTAGGTATTTCAAAATGGTAAATAATAAGATTAAGAAAATGAATAATTCATAATTTATCTTTATCAATAAAATTGAAGGAGGGCTTGTTAGACAACTTCTTATTCCAAGAAGAATAGGTACTCGAACATGATTTAAGGATCAAAGATATATTCCGTGCATAGCTCATTCAACGAAGACATTTACTCGTAAACTATGCATTTAACTTTCTATCAGCAGATAGAAGCAACATGTAAATTCCGTACAGAAGTTACTCACATACCCTATTTATTAAAAAACCAACCACAAATGGTGTTATTTGCTGACGATACTTCTTTATTTTTTAAGATAAATAGACGTGCATCAAATCTTGATGACGTAAATAATGCCCTACTGCAAGTTCAAAATTGGTTCACCGCTAATAATTTAGTATTAAATGGGGAAAAAACCAAATGCATAAGATTTGCTCTACCGAATGTTAAAGGTAGTGATTGTGACATAGTATTTAATAAAGAGAAACTAGAATTCGTCGATAAAATTGTTTTTCTGGGTATCACGCTCGACTCAAGACTGCAATGGGGTCCTCACTTAACATCTCTTGCAGGCTAAGTTCAGCAACATATGCTGTAAGAACAATCCGTCAATTTACTAATGATGATATAGATAGATACCGCGAGGCTAGTCTATTTCAGTTACTATCATGTCTTACGGTATTTTACTTTGGGGACGGGCTGCAGATATCCAGTCTATTTTTATTCTGCAGAAAAGAGCCATCAGAACATTACATGGCCTCTGCAGGCGCGATTCTCTAAGGGAACTGTTTACAGATATTAATATCATGATGGTACCTTGTATATAATATATCTATGAAAACATCTTATACGTAAGGAAAAATTTAAATCTTTTCAGTAAAAGAGGTGACAGACACACCTATAGAACTAGAAATAGGGACCAATTAGTTCAACCAGGTTTCAGACTGGCTAAAGTAGACTCTTCCTTCATGGGGTACTGTTAAAAATGTTACGATAAAATACCTCCCCACATACTCTAACTCAATTAAATTAAATTCAAATCTAACATGAAACGCACATTATGCAGCTAAGCATTTGGGGAATTACATCGCTGACAAAAATGCTTGGCTAAACGCTGGTCCTGCTCCACAGGACGCATAAATAAATTGATTTGCATTTGAAAATACTTCACACGCGCCTACCCTGCCTACATACTGTTGGAGCTGCTGAAGATTTTAAAATACTATTTTTGCATTATATAAATTCAATCTCGTAGTATTGTAAAATTGCATAGCACATTGAGTAGGTACTATGTACATACTATAAAGCTACCATTTACTGGGTACGTTTTTCATTGTCTTGAATGTGCCTTGGCGGCTGAGAGTATGTCATGCCCACTCTAATGTCTCGCTGATGGTGGCGCATGTGTTGGATCATTTAGCTCCCTTCAAAATAGTTGAGCTGAATGGTGCTATGTAATCTATGCGTCATGTTCGTGAACGAGCGCCGCCTGTAGGGACTGGTCAACTCTTTGCTGCCATGGCTTATTTTAATTTAATTTAATATTTCAATTTTTTATTTTATCTTTTCATTACGGACGCTTTTAACGTTCTGCATCGTTCTCACATGCATAATGAGTATCCGTGGAGTTTCTTGCCCGTTCTTCTCCGCTACGCTACTGTACGCTACTACGCTACTACGCTTTGGAATGGGCAACTAGCTTTATCTTTTTGACTGATCGACCTTTGACAATTCAAAAGTGCCTGTAATTGGTTATGTTGAAATAAATACTTTGAGTTTGACCTGTATTTTTCATTTAAAAATAAGACTCACAAATAAAACTTTTACATAGACCTTATTAAAAAGTGACATCCAACACCTTCAAAGTTACGCTTTTTCACGGACCAAAAATTAAACTTAATATCTTTACCAACTTTTAAACATAACCGTAACAATCTTTTGAAATTAAAGATCTTTACTTTATCTTTTAAGTAATAATAGTAAATTGAGATTATATTATGGAAAAAAGATTGATGCCTAGCTATGTAGAGCACATGGCACATCGAGTTTTGGAATAAAGTTCCTCGCACGTTATACTTTGCATACTTGGCGAATCAGATTTAGACCGAAAAAAGTGTAAAATCTTTACCGTCACGACGAGAGAGCGTTGTCATTTAGAGCGTTGTCATTTGAGAGCGTTGTCGTTTTAGAGCATTGTCGTTTTAGTGCGTTGTCGTGTTAGACCGTTATCGTTTTAGAATGTTCGAGTTTAATCGAACACTAAGCGAAAATGCATAATTGCATCGAACGCAAGTATGCTCATTCGCTCGTCCACCAAAATGTGGGCCAGTTCGCGTTCAGATCTCATTAGAGACACCACGTACTCATAACCATTACCATTGTCTTGTAACTAAGTGTTATAGTGATTAAATACACGGCTATTACCCTTACTATTCGAGACTTTAACTTCTACCATATAAACCATTTCTGTCAATACAAGAAAGGAGTGCTAGGTCACCATGGACCATGTCACCGGGTCGGCGCCGACGAGGCCTAATCAATGGTATCGGGTATCTAGCGAATGACTTATTCGGTGTGTTGGACTCACATTTCGCTGACCAGTATGAAAAGGACATTGAAGCCATACATCGCAATGAGAAACACCTTTCTAATCTATGGATAAACCAAACTTCCATTATCGAAGCAGAGTTCAATATCATGAAGAGAATGGAGAACACTGTGAATAAACATCACAAATTAATAAACAAGAAGCTTTTGACTTTGCAAGAAAACGCGAGCACTCTCCAACGCGAAATACAAAATATTTTATACATCAATGACTTTACATTGTCAGCGATGTCTGGAAACAGCTTGCTGCATGGATTAAGACGACTTCAAGATACGTTGCTCGGTGCATTAACAGACATCTACCACGGTCAAATAAGCATACATTTACTGCCACCAACGCAACTTAAACGTGAGCTGCAAACCATTTATAGCCAGATGCCAAGCGAACTCACACTACCAATCACCAATTTAGACACAGATCTTCAGTACCTATATAAACTGCTGAAAGTCAAAGCCAGGGCGACTAAAAAATTTGTTATAATTGAAGTTACTTTTCCACTAGTATCCAGAGAAAGTTTCAAATTGTACAAGATAATACCTGTACCGCACCAAACAAATACAATTAAGACCACAATCATACCAGTCTCCGAGTACGTAGCCGTCAACCTAAAGAAGGATTCCTTCTTTAGCATGTCCACACAGGAACTAACAGAATGTTTACACTATGGAACTACTATCATGTGTCAGCTGCTAAAACCGATAACAGACCAGAAAAATGACGAAAGTTTTTGCGACAAGAACTCGGCAACCAATAAATGTAAAGTAGAAAAAACCAACTGCACCAACGTATGGCTTGAATTACATTTGACTTCTCAGCACTTTTATTTTTGTTGTGACACCTACACAATAAAAATAATATGCGGCGACCATGTAACAGTTCTTCAGCTGAGCCAAGCCGGGATCATTAGCATAAGTCAAGAGTGCGTCATCAAAGGAAAGGACTTCTCATTATATTCAATACGTCATCAGTCCAACCAAATGAACACTTCACCAACCATTTATACGCCACAATTCGACCAAATTAATCACTTGATTAACATCAAAATCCCAGACGAAAGACCGACTGGTGACGGAAACCTAACCATATCCATGACCAGTCTGGGGGAGGCGATAGAAAAACTAAAGAAAAGCGATTCAGATATAGATGACATATCGCCGCATGATATCCACCAATACGTAATTTGTTACGTGTTGATGTCAATCGTACTATGCGTAGCAGCCGTCTTGTTGTGGCAGACCGGGCGATGTCGCCTGTGCCGGAAGGCCGCAGCTGGACACCGTGGCGAAGGATCCCACCGGCAGCAGACCACGGTGACCCCTCCGTCTCCGAGACCACGACGCCACAGCGAGAGCCGCTGCCAACAAGAGTTTGCAGCGGCTCCGCAGACACCGAAACGAACAAGAAGACACGAATCACATAGTGAAGTGCTCAGTGCCAGAGAACTAAAGGATCAAGGTGAAGTCATTTTCCATTTACACAATTGTGCCAAACGCTGGCCTAGCGCGAACTATAGTGCGATCAAACGGGACAAAAATACGAACACAGGCAATCAAAGTATTGCTTTTACTATGGAAAACTCAATAGTGTGACTTTAAATCGGTGTTAATGTATTTAATCATTTTATCTAAGTAGATAAGTTTTTATTTTTTGCTTATACCTTACTTGCTCATTACTTTTATACTTACCAGATAAGATTATATACTTGAAACGAATGCGTTTAAGTAGTTTCATATTTTGTACACACCAGAAGTATCATAGTGTAGTTTTTAGCTATCAGTCCGCATTTTCTTCTCGCTTTCGGGAATATGTTCGAGTTTAATCGAACACTAAGCGAAAATGCATAATTGCATCGAACGCAAGTATGCTCATTCGCTCGTCCACCAAAATGTGGGCCAGTTCGCGTTCAGATCTCATTAGAGACACCACGTACTCATAACCATTACCATTGTCTTGTAACTAAGTGTTATAGTGATTAAATACACAGCTATTACCCTTACTATTCGAGACTTTAACTTCTACCATATAAACCATTTCTGTCAATACAAGAAAGGAGTGCTAGGTCACCATAGCGTCTAGCATTAACTTTTACATAGAACGTTATCTCTATCACTAATACCTGGGTGAGGGTTGCTCTCTAAAGCTCGATGTGTCATATAGCTTTTTCTGTAAAAAAATATCGGACAATCGGTTTCCATAATTTTAATCCTCCGTGGGCCATTAAAAATGCAGTAAAAAAAGTTACAATAAACTTTGGAAATTAAAACCTCTTTTGATGGAGGTTAAAACCTCTGTAATCTTGAAAAATAAGGTTAACGTTTTAGACAAATTGTTCGTAGGAACCTACATTAAACAAAGCATTCTGCTTTTTATTTTACTCTATAAAAAGTATTAGCGTAGAAGTAATATGAAAGTTTAAAATGATACCCTAGAAATGTTCAAATGAAAATGAGCTTTTCGTGTCGATTTAAAAATGTCTGAATAATAGGAAAGCAAATTCTAAGTACTTAGAATTTGAGACAAGTAAAATGCTAGCTTTCGTAGAGAGTATGAAAATCAGGTTTTGGAACTTTACAAATCGTGTAGAAGGAAAGGAACAAGTATTTGGCTTCAAACCAAAGATATTCTAGCGCTCTTGAGGACTTCAAGAAGGTCTTGTAGGTACAGGTTGTGCGTAACGAACAATGCGGCATCTTGCCAGGAATAATATACTTTTAATTATATGGGCTACAAAACTTATGTAGTAGGCGATAGTTTTAGTGCGACCTCGCTTTGTTTTAGCGCTAGTTGTTGTTTTTCAGACATTCGTTTATTCGGGCTAGTGAATCTCGAGGTCAAGCGGTGAAAATATAGGAGAATCTTATGCTTAATGTCATACTTTTGCTTTGTTTACAAATAATAACTAAACGGACTGAGATTTCTGAAGTCCTCAGTTAAAATTATCAATAAAAATGTTTTTAAAAAACTCTGAGGACCTACTACAAACCAAGTGGCATTTTTTGCTGTAATTGGTGATTGATAATGAACATTTTGTATAATATTTTGGTTTTTACCATCAAACATAGCAATTTTGTGCGAGGTAATAGAAGAAAATAAAACTTTATATAAACTCTCGTAGGCAGCTGCCTACAGGAAGCAATTTTCCTTATTTCTTAGCTAAGAAATAAGGAAAATTGCTTCCTGAAGAGAATGGCGGGAAATGAGAACATACGTGCTTCGTAGCCTTTAAAAACTTCTGCTTGAGCTTAATTCAGTGCGTCTGGATAACTTTGATGTAGAATTTCTTGTGCATGCAAACAAGGTTTAGTTAAATCAAAGCTCTTTTAAAATAATAAGATTACGAAAGATCTAGAAAGCAAACATAACTTTTTCCGAATGGGAAATAGAACCGCATTTACACAACATACTATTAGACATAAGGGGTCAGAATTCGTGAACATACCCTGCGCAGTTCAGTCTCAGGGTTGATAATTAGTTTATGATATCGCAAGTAAACAATTTGACAAAATTTAAAAAGAGCAGTCCTCAAAAACGTAAAAGAAAAGTTCTCAATCGTCAACATGGGGAAGACTAACGTCAAATATTTATCAACCAACACTAATTTTAAAAATGTTTTAGTATATTAAATATTTGGCATTTTATTTTAAGCGACTTTGTTTTTCCAAGAAATTGACTCACTTTTTTGGCAGTGATGGCGCAATAGCTGCCTGACGTAACGTCAACTACGTCACACCCCACCCTTAATCCATTTAATAACCTAATTCATTCAATACATACCTGTTACATGTTGTTCCTACGGTGTATTTCGTAAAGACAATTTCTTGTGAATATATCAATTTTATCACACGATATAATCTTCTTCTTCTATACTTATATATAATAAATCTGTAGAGAGGTCAATTCTGTACATGAAATATATTTCCAAAATAACTATCAGGGGGTGATTAGGGATCGATACTGATGCCAAAAATACAATCAGTAAAATTTTTGTCTGTCTGTCTGTCTGTCTGTCGGTCTGTCTGTCTGTCTGTCTGTATAACCGTTATAGAAACCAAAACTACTCGACGGATTTTAACGAAACTTGGTACAATTATTTTTCATGCTCCTGAGCTGGTTATATTATACTTTTCATCACGCTACAATCAATAGGAGCAGAGCAGTGACGGGAAATGTTGGAAAAACGGGAGAAGTTTATTTATTTATTTAAACTTTTCGCACAAAAAGGTACAAAGGCGGACTTAATGCCTTAGGCATTCTCTACCAGTCAACCAAGGGCGGTGAAGAGATTAGATAGCAGGTGCTTTGGTTGAGAGAGACAATAATAATTAAAAAAAAACTCTTAAAACTAGGTACACAAATACATAAATAGGTTACATACACATACATATTATTACTATAATATATACTTATAATATATTATATATATATATATATATATACACAAAATGAAGGGAAAATGGAGGGAAGGGGAAATGGAATGGTTAAAGCTACACAGAAATCATGTATGACGGAAATGTTCTCCTTAAAATTATATAAAAAATATCCCACGACAGCATATGTCTATCTTTTGTGGTTGACTCACAATAACACGTGTAACTCCCGATAGCTTAGCAGTTCGAAGCGTTCTGATTATATTTGTCTACTCTTACGTTTATAACGCTCTCGAGCATCCCTAATTAAAAAAGTTAACATTATTAACTATTCCATAAAAAAGAATCATAGACATCGGTATAGAAACACCAAAGTTGTACATGAAATACGCTAATAATAAGCCATCGCGCGTGAACACTGAATCACGCTCCACGCCTACCGGTTCGATTACGATGAAACTTGGTATAATTATTCTTTAATATCCTGGGCACCACACTGGGTACTTTTTATCCCGAAAAAGTATACACAATAAAAAACAAACTTAATTTTGCGGTTCGATCCCTAGACCCGATTACTGTACCAACCGCAAATAATAAGTTTGTCGTAGGTTATGTCACCCGCAGTGTAGTTCTGCACACGGCTAAGATACTGTAATATTTTATCTTAAGATTAGAGATGGGCCGACTACATATGGTATTTGCCGACTAGCCGACTAATCGGTTTTCAAAATGCATCGGCATCGGCCGACTAATCAGCAATGCCGATCATTCTAATACCTACTTGCTAGCTACTACCTAGCTTAATTACTGACTGATTAATACGTTCTATGTTACCTTATTGGTTTTTGAATATGTTTCAAGACTGTAACTTTAGATTTAAAATCTATTTATATTAAATTCAATGTCCTTTTTTAGGGTTCCGTAGTCAACTAGGAACCTTTATAGTTTCGCCATGTCTGTCTGTCCGTCCGTCTGTCCGTCCTCGCTTAATCTCTGTGATCGTTAGCACTAGAAAGCTGAAATTTGGTACCAATATGTATATCAATCACGCCGACAAAGTGGTAAAATAAAAATTAAAAAAAAAATGTTTTATTACCCTATATGTAAAGTGGTAAGTGATTTTTTTTTTTATTTCAACCCTAACGTGTGATATATTGTTGGAAAGGTATTTAAAAATGAATAGGGGTTTACTGAAATAATTTTTTGATAATGTCAATAATTTCGAAAATAATCGCTCCAAAAGTAAAAAACAATGTGTCCCCCCCCTCCAACTTTTGAACCATAAGTTTAGAAAATATGAAAAAAATCTGAAAAGTAGAACTTTATAAGGACTTTCTAGGAAAATCATTTTGAACTTGATGGAAACAACAGTTTTTGCACAAAAAAGACAAAAAGTTGTACAAAATAATTGCTGGACTATTTGTAGTATAATCGTATATGCAAGCATTTTTTTTTAACTTCGTTTACATATTTTTTTTAGTTATCGCCGTCCTTTGTGGGCCCGTTTTTAGTGTTCCGTAACAAATAGCCTTTTTTAAGTTGGGTTACCACTATGTTCGCGCTCCTGCAACTGCTCCAATGGATACGTCACGCACACTTCTACATGCGCTCCCCTTTGACACACTGCGCTCCCCTTTGTGTTCGCGCTAAAAACCGTCACGAGTCGGAGCGCCTGCCGCGGAGCATGCAATGTTGCACGCTCCGTGTTCGCGCACGTACCCACTACCGGGAGCAGTTGCAGGAGCGCGGAGCGCTGCTGGAGCGCGAACATAATGGATACCCACCTTTAAACTCATAAGTGGGAACACTTATTGTGACGGACGGGAAACTACGGAACCTTACACTGAGCGTGGCCCGATACGCTCTTGGCCGGTTTTTTTTTTTGAGGATGGGAATTCATCAAATGACCCCTCCCGCTCTGGGTGGAGCGGAAGGGAGTGTCAGACTCTTACTGACTAAAACCCACCCGTGTTCCTTCCATAGCCCTTTATGTTCCAGGGCAGCGGTAACCCTTTCGGACGATCGCGCTACCCTGGCAGAAATTCAAAGTCCTGACTCACTGACTGACTGATATATCAACGCACCTAAATTTCATGTCTCTAGGACCAGCGGTTTAGGCTACCGCTGGTCCTAGAGACATGAAATTTGGAGGGTGTGTTCTTAGTGAAGAGTAGGTATCCACAAAGGCTTACTATTCCATCAACGACTACTTACACGATAAGAATAGTTGGTCGCCCTAATTAACTCAAGACAATGTTCATGTTCTTTCTCCAGAATTAGCTTAGGTACTGACAGGTTACTGTTATTAGTATTAACTCACTTATTTATTTCACATCGATGGTCCTAGTTCATCATCTGTGACTGCAAGTGACAGCTAGGTGACGAACCCAGCAATGCATAAATGTGTTAGCTGTCACGCCCTTTATGCCTGGAGGCTTTTATTTAGGTAGTGAGTTTTTATTTTTATTAATTATTTTTTAGCTTGAGTACGTATAGTTTTTATTATATTTGCTGGTATATTGGCGTGGCTAGCTGACATAATATGGCAAATAATTTAAGCTTCTTGTAATGTTCATTACTGAACATAGGTTCCTAGTATTGTATACATGCAACTAACTATATTCTAACTGAACAGACAGCTGTGCTGCTGGGGAGTTTGTTCCGCCACTTCTTCTTCCCAGCGATAGCACTAGGAAGTGGCGAAGGGCGGGCGTTTTTGGGGGACTGTCTTTTGTAATTTTGACGTTCGAAAAGTGCTGATTCTCAGCCTAATTTGAATAAATGACTTTTGATTTGATTGATTTTGATTTGATTTGATTTGAAAGGGTTTTTCGAAATTCCACCCCTAAGAGGGTGAAATGGGGGTATTTTGTTTGCATGGAAAATCTTATTCCTTGAGTTAATAAACTTGAAACTTGGCACCAATACTAATCTAAGTAAATTATGAAGTTTGCCATTTTATGTTTTTCTAAACTACCCCCTAAAAAGGGATTGGGGTGTTTCAAAGTTTGTATGGAAAAATTTTAGCGCGCCGTCCATTATCTCGAAACTCACTATTTATGCCTACGATCGAAAGTAAAGAATAATGTGTATCTATGTTTTTCGAAAATTACCAGTGACGGGCTGAAAAGGGGTAGTCAATTTTACAGGGGAGGATTTTACTGCATGGCTTGATTAACTCGAAAATTAGTATAAATAATCTTTAAGTCAAGTTATAAATACATCCCAAACGATTTTTTTTAATTCCACCTCTCTGGGGTTAAAAAGCAGGGATACAGTTTATATGAAAAATCGTCTTTATTAGGTTAATTAACTTGAAACTTGGCAAGAATACTCGCCTAAGTAAGTAATAAAGTTTATTATTATAAGTTTTTCAAAACTACCCCTCAAAGGGGGATATAGGGGTCTTGAAGTTTGTGTGGAAGTAATTGAATGCGCGGTCCAATTAACTCAAAACTCAGTATTAATAGTTTTGATAGAAAATAATTATGTAAAGTAGTCGAAAATTGACCCCTGACGGGGCAAAGGGGGGTAATTCGGTTTTTAAGGGGAGGATTTAAACTTGAAACTGTATGTTACATTTTCACACGTAAACCACTGAACTTCTGATTTGGCAAAGAGATAGATGGCATCCTAGGGAAGGACATACTTTTTATTAGGATAGCACGTTCTCGTGGGATAATTTCCGTCATCCACGCGGGCGATGCCGCGGGCAGAAGCTAGTAATAAATAAAGTCACATAAAGACATTAAAATGCAAAAATAAATATTTACAATTGTTACCCACGAAAGGTCCTGCAGTCGGTTCTATTTCATGTTTAATGTCACAGAATCATGAATTATGGCCCATAACAAAAACATAGAACATAAAATTTCGGATAACACTCGAGTGAGTGTTATCCGAAATTTAACGATATACTCTAACAAAACCCTGAATTCAAGTAAGAGTTTACTTGAATTCAGGGTTTTGTTAGAGTATATCGATGATCCCGTGTCAGGTAAACGGATCCCTTGAGATGCTTACTAATACCTAAATACTATTTTTGAACTATAATTAAATGAACAGCCACACTCACAGACTTTCATCAACGTAGGCGATCATTAAATAGCGATTAAATACACAAAATAAACAACAATCCAAATTAGTAGAGCCTAATTGAGCCTTAATATTTTCCTGACCACTGGCCGCTCTTAAGCAACCGTTAGTTTAGTCTGTGATTGCGGCGGTTAAACACGTCCACAGACTACTTATACGGCCGGTGTAGGACGGATTACGCTCGCCTAATCCGTCTTAAATGTAGGCACATAAGTAGTGTTTTAAGATTAAGCACCTAATCAAGC
Source organism: Apamea anceps (assembly GCA_951799955.1). NCBI lineage: Eukaryota > Metazoa > Arthropoda > Insecta > Lepidoptera > Noctuidae > Apamea > Apamea anceps. The sequence continues at coordinate 11,966,326 of OX637510.1, read as the reverse complement.
CTCGCATAATTACTCGGTACATAGTTTCTCACGTGTAATTACCCGTGTGACGGTTACTGAATGCGTGAATAGCGGTTTAACACGATAGCTCAATATCGCTGTTTGTGCTGTATTGTAATGTTTATTGGTGTCACTTCTCCACATTCTCCAGTAAGATGCGATCGACTTTTTCTGTTCTCTACCTAAAGTTAAGGTATGTTTTCAGTATTCAAGTAACTAGAAGGATAAGGGCTCCGTGCAAAAAAAAACCCACGTTTTTCAGCTTGTTCTCTGATTGTAAGAAAGCTTGAAATAATTGAAACATTAGTATGTATGATTAAAAAGTACAGTTTTCGTGACGCTAAACCTTGCGTGTCAGTCACAGCATTAGTTAATAGTTTCATCACTTTTGCGCTGTCGAAAATATAGTTTATTTCGTTTTTGATTTACTTAATGAAGATATTGTATTACCATAAGACAAAATGTTCCTTTTTAAACTCGACTAATTAAACAAATGTTTTTGTTTACATAATTTTTCCCTTTCTTACAAATAATAAACAAAATTGATCAAAAATAATCAGGAAGAAGAATTTTGCATACACGTCGATATCGATCGTTGAGTTTTGATTTTGGGGAGCAGCAAATATGTAGATGTACATCACCCACGTAAGTACTTATACTACCTAAATAATTAGGTACCTATATGAAAATAGGAATATATAAACGTAATCGGTGGGATCAAGACTGCTTTACGTTTACGTTCAGATTCTTTGAAAATTTAACGTTAAAAACTAAATAAACATACTAAAAACATCAAAACATTCTACATACTCACCGTATCTTAGACTAAAGGGTCAAAGAATAATTACGAAGTAAAATATTGAAAAAAATTCATTCAAAAAGTGTATATCTATTTCAATTTAGAAAATATGCTGGTCATTTGTAGGCGCAACACTTGAGAACAGCTGGTTATTTTTTGTTTTGAAATGTTCGTAATAATATACGTAAAACTGGAAAAAGATCCCGGAAAATGTTTAAATTCGGGAAAAACTGAATATTCTTTTTTTCTATGGGATTTTTGTATGAACTTTAGTTTTGATAGGACAACGCCTGTCGGGCCAGCTAGTTCTTAATATTAAAAGATTCATTTAGGCCAAAAAATTGACAATGGCATACAATCATTCATAAAAATGCTTACGTCATCATCATCTGCCTAGCCTTTTCCCAACTATGTTGGGGTCGGCTTCCAGTCTAACCGGATGCAGCTGAATACCAGTATTTTACATGGAGCGAAAAAATAAATAAATAAATAATAAACACGCTTACGTATTTTCATAAAAATATGCATTCATTTTATAACATAACATAACGACTATAATCCCCGAAGGGTCAGGCAGAGGTGTACATATAGTACACCCACATTTTGCTACATTGATTTTTTGTACCTACATATTTCTATTTCAATGGAATCATTAGAAGAAAATCTATTTTGACTTTCGCCAAGGGTGTTTATAGTATAGTCGACCATGTAATTGCTGTACCACTTTTGACAAAAACTCCTGTCATTGGTATTAGGCCTAAAATAGACCTTGACGTATTAGGACGAGCAAGTGACATTCAATTCAAACTTAGGGTGGTGAAACAATTACGGGGTCGACTTTACTTCTAACAACACTCGCTGACTAGATGGTTATAGGCAATGGTTTTTTTTTCAATTGCAAAATCTCTCTGATCAAGAAATCAAAATCAAAAGTCATTTATTCAAAAAAGGCTGAGAATCAGTACTTTTCGAACGTGAAAATTACAAAAGACAGTCCCCCAAAAACGCCCGCCCTTCACCACTTCCTAGTGCTATCGCAGGGAAGAAGAAGTGGCGCAACAAACTCCCCAGCAGCACAGTATCTGTTCAGTTAGAAAATACTTGATTGTATACAATGGTACCTATGTTAAATAATTAACTTTACAAGACACAGAACATAAAATTAAATTATTTACCATAATTATGTCAGCTAGCCACGACAATATACCAACAAATATAATATGGTATATTGTCGTGGCTAGCTAAATCAATTTTAATTAATTATTTTTTAATTAATAAATTTAATAATTAATTAAAATTGAAATGTAAATAAAAACTTAGCTACTACCTAAATATAAGCCGCCAGGCGTAAAGGGCGTGACAGCTTAAATATTGATGCATTGCTGGATTCTTTTCACATAGCTGTCACTTGAAGTCACAAGTGATAAACTAGGACCATCGCAGTAAAATAAATAAATAAGTTAATACTAATAACAATAACCTGTTAGTAAGCTAATTCTGGAGAAAGAACATAAACATTGTCTTGAGTTAATTAAGGCGACCAACTATTCTTATCGTTAGAAATACTATTATCACGATTACCTACCAGCTGAGTGAAACCTAGTTGTGTTTTCGAAATGTTATACGCACTCCAATAACAAATTATCAATCAAAGTTGAAAACAAACGCGGGCGTGGGAGTCGTACGGCGGGTAGCGCGTGGTGGGGAAGGGGGCTGTAGGGGGGGTGCGGGGGCGGCTGATAGGCGCCAGACTGGCTGGCGCGCTGACTGCACGCGGGTGCATCCTGCGCAGGTGCTCGCACCCCCCCCCCCCCAGCGCCCCACGCCCCGCCAAGCTCTCACATCCCACCGAACTTCGACATGAGATTGTGACACATTATAATACCTAAAGTACCGACCGTACTTAGCCAAATCGTAAAGTACACTTCGTTAACCCGAAAAATATTTGCCGAACATTTTTCATGGTCAGGAACGCTTTTCACGTCTTCTCTTCTCGTTTTCTCTTTTTTCGTGAGCAGAGTCATGCGTTTACCCCCTCATTAAAAAACGAGGAGTCAAATTACAACCAGTATAAGCTTCAGATTCACCATGCTTTTTTTTGAGGCTTAAGGCTGGTGGAGAGATGGACAAAGATCACCTGAGGGAGGACATCACTATCGAGGTAGACCACGGCGAAGGTGGTGTGACGATCTGATAAGGTTAGCAAGGCCAACATCGCCAGAGATCGCAAAAGACAGGGGGTTTGGAAGAAACACGGGAGACCTTCGCCCAGCTGCGGCACACAATATAAGCTCACAAAAAAAAGGTTGGCGGCATAACTTTAGTCTGCGGGGGATACAGGGACGAAACTTAGCGTAAACTTACGCTTCGATACGTCAAAGTCAGTGCATTAGTGTACCCAACCGGAATATTAGAATCACTCAGAATCCAACTAAACTGTTTGTGTTTGCAGACATACCTATGCTGTGACAGGTTTTCTCTATTTGACGAAATAATTTCCAACATCTTAATATAATCTAATCAGGCGCATCGAACTCTATCTATATAAGTATTTAACCCTGTTTAAATATTTTCCAATTCCGAGACGCTTGGATAAAACAATATTCCGAATTTTAAATTCGATGAAGTTTTTTAACTGATTCAAATCGGTTACGTTCCCGACATGTTGTTGTTTACTTGATATATGCTACACTACTATAGCATAACAAACAATGATGCGTCGGGTGGGATGCCATTACCCGGTGTGTTCGAGTGATCTTTAATGTATTGCTCCGCCTACGCGCATTAATTAATCGGTTAATAGAGTCAGTTAACTAATTCTGTGTGGTTTATCCGTATTGCCGCCCATTATGCTTATCATAACATTAGTGAACGTTACAAATAGCTAACAATTAGTTACCTAGGTATCTCTTTACATTTGAATCCATAATGAATGTATATGTTTAGATTAACATCATTGTCTTCATTTTCCCTGCTAGTTACACGTATAGGTACGATATGGATACGTGGTTGTTAGTTTAAGATTGACAACTATGAAATAAAAGATATTTTGAAAAATACTACAGCTTCTTTTTAAATTTACCCATCCATTTCACAATTTGATGACACTATTTCTTCTAGACTTGCACTTGGTCAAACGCATAAGCATGTAAAGCACTACTCGTATACATATGACATTTACCAAAAGGTGCCTACTAAAGAGAATTAGTTCCTCGAAGGCAGTAACTCTCCAGGTAAACGATAAAGTAAGAAATAAGTTTATTTTCTGGGGACCGCTTAGCTGTTTGAACGTTATAAAGTCAGCGATCAAGTAAACAACATAATATTTCTTGTAGGAAAACGTCAACAAGCAACCTTGTGTGTAGGTAAGCCGGGGGCTTAGATAATGTTTCACGTTATCTTTGGTAATATTACTATGTAGATCATTAGATTTACGTCAGTGATAGGTTGGACAGAAATTAGGTAAGAAGATAAGACGTATGTTGAAAACCTTGTTACATAATTTTATGAACTAACTTGACTATTTGACAACTTCGTTTGTGTAGCTGTTGATCCAGTCAGGCTGATCGTATCATATTCATCTGTTTTATTTTCCCTCTCCGTATATGCGTCACACAGACATGGATGCGTGAAGCACAGAACCGGTCTAAGTGAAGGTGCTTGGGGGACGCCTATGTCCAGCAGTGGACGTCTTTCAGCTGAGATGATGATGATGATGATATGCGTCACAAAACTAAGGACTACCAAAAGCAACGTGTAGCAATAGTCCTAGGTTCGCAATCACAAACAGCGACCAGAGACAACCCACTTTCTCGCTACTGAGCCGGTACTGGTCATAGTGTCGCCATCTATTATATCTCGAGTTTCAGATTTACCCTGTTGCAACCCGACCTTTACAGATACATGTATAAGTCGGAAGGCTTAGTCACCTTATTATAACACCTTACTCGCATTTTACGATACCCGCGGGAATAGGAGCGTCTGTTCTTAGAGGGACAAACTGTGCGCGTTTAATTAAGTTCTAATTTGAAACTTGTTCATGCTGGAATATACGTAGCAACCTGTTCATTTCCTTTTCGTGTGTTTCACTTTTAGTTTACTTAGTTAGTGTATCACTTCGAGTAGAAAGAAAGGAAATACCACTAAAGGACAACATCGCTTCAAGTAGAATCACACATTCTACTTTACTTCATACAGTAAACATTTCGCACCAATAGCACTTGGGTAAAACTAAACCAGTTTGCCCTCAAAAACTTTGTTATGTTTGAACTTATTTACACACTTAAGTCACTTGGTCTGTAACCTACTTAAGAGGTAAAAATAAAATTTAACAAGAATAGCAACGAAAGGGAAATGGCCCCATTTTGTACCGTTTTAGTTATTCGAAACCTCACGCACGCATCCATAAAGTTTATTTTTAGCTCGGTTTCGACGTATCCGACTATCGACGATTACACCTGAAACCCCAATTAAGGCTTACAGTACGGCCTAAAATCACTGTGATCTACCCAATTAGTCGAGTAATTTAAAAGCCGCGCCGTAGCACAAGCACTCGACAAATTGGAGCCTATTGCTGCCATCAATCTGTATAAACATGCTTATTGTCGCACCATTAAAATGAAAAATAACTTGCTTTAAAATACGGCGTTCCAGTTAAATTATAAATACCCAATGGAAACTTGGTAAGTGCCCAGTAACTGGAATAACTTTACTATTGAATAAAAAAATCTCTCCGACTTTTGAGTACTTCTAAAAATATTGAAGTCTAAGTTTCTTCGATGCTTTCTACGGTTTAGAAATGTTGAGATGTACGTATTTTATACTTGTAGATGTGTACCTACTTGTAACTTTTTAATGGTCGACAATAAAAATGGGATTTATTTTTAAATTGGGCCTGCTCACGGAGTATAGAATGCTACAGTCAATTACAGCAGTGTTTTCGGTTATCCGGACTCCATTGAACCAGTTGCATTATACACTATTCATATGTTAACAAATCGTGTTTCCGAAGAATTTCACATAACATGGCAGTTTATCTGGATATCGGCTCATTGTGTCGCAGAAGCGAGCAAAGCTTGGCGACTGACAAGGGTCATCCAGATTTATGTCGGAGCCCTATCTACTTATACTTTTTTGGAGACATGAGGAACAGGGTGTAAAGTTCACTCATCCTCCATAGAAAAGGGAGGATCCTCCGACCAGACGGGTGTTGTATCTGGCGGGCAATTGCCCCAACGATTGATGTTGGGAAATTGTATCTATGCTAAGTGCGCGGTAAACTCTGCTTGCGAGATGCAGGATTTGCGTGACGTCAGTGTGACGCGTTGTTCGCATGTGGCGTTGTAGATACCGCTACATCACTCCCCTCCGGAGACCGGAGGTCGATAGTGGGCTGAGTCTTGTATCTTGCGATGCTTTGCCAGGCCAGCTGAGGTTCCAGTGAGTCGGAACCGGTTGTCGCATAGTTCACGGTGAGTCGGAACTGTCTGCGGAGATGTCCCCAGTGAGTCGGGGTGGCGCTGCGTTATACTCCAGTGCGTCGGATGTCGTACAGCGCCGGGTTGAGGCTGGCTGCTGCGTCGACCAGGAGAGGGTGCTCTGCTTGTTGACCGGCCGAAGGTGCAGTGTGCTGTGCCAAGGTTGCTGATGAGGCTGAGGGTGATGACCAGGTATGCGCGGACGCTGCATGCTGGTGGTCAGGATACCCGTTGAAGCCGTGGATGCTGGCTGGCTGGGTGACTCGCTGCTGAAGCTTGCGGGAGTGATGATGATGACGTCACGCTGAAGTGTTTGCACGAAGGCTGCGCTGACATTCATCTCGTCGGGGCCTCCAGTTTGGAGACATGAGGAACAGGGTGTAAAGTTCACTCATCCTCCATAGAAAAGGGAGGATCCTCCGACCAGACGGGTGTTGTGTCTGGCGGGCAATTGCCCCAACGATTGATGTTGGGAAATTGTATCTATGCTAAGTGCGCGGTAAACTCTGCTTGCGAGATGCAGGATTTGCGTGACGTCAGTGTGACGCGTTGTTCGCATGTGGCGTTGTAGATACCGCTACACTTTAATAATTCACACAACGTAACCATATTTAAGAGTATCTAAACTTTTTACATAAACATAATGAAGTTTTACTTTCACTGCACAGAGGTGAACATACCTTAAAACTAACTTAGAACGTTATAATTTTGGTAGACTTATTAAACTACAGTAAGTAGATAAGTCTATACCACAATGAAAATTACCATAACAGACAACTTATGAGATTAGTTTCGGGATAAAATGAACAGATATTACCTTCGTAGACGCTTCGTAGCACGCTGCTACGAAACGCTACGAATACTGTATAATCAAATTGAGACTTGTAAACTTGAATCATAGAACGTTTTTTGTGTAATGTTCAATTAAATTATATAGTTAATTAATATTCCTCTATAATGTTTATACATAGCACATACTGTACATACGTCCTGTACCTACGTAGTTTCTGAATCTGAAAATGATACGATAGAAGCGGAAGAAAACGTAAACACCGTAAAATGACCTGTATTCGAGTTCCAGTTGCAACAAATATAAACAGGCGGATTAAATGGTCTCTGAAAGACGACAAAACTATTAGATCGTGGGCTGCTTCAGGAGCTAACGAGTGTGTCGGCGGCGTCTGGCGGCGCGCCAGCCGCAGCCGAGGCATAAATTGCGGTCGGATGCTCGCCACTCTCCACTCGCTAATACCTCGCCCTCGCCTGCCCTACACTCACCACGCGACAGCGATAACAAGTGCCGACATCACAATTAACTTTCAACTTCTAAACCTCTTGTTCAAACTCCCTATATTAAAACGAGTCCACCCTCTAATCATAACCAAATTATTTCCATTTATAATTAAACCTCCCAGACACAAACCATCCCACTGTGGGCTATTTCATAATATTTTAAATAACATTTGCTAACTTTGAGTATTAAACTCATTTATAACTCTCTCTCCCTCTTCTTTTTTGTTATAGTTTTGGAAAATAAAATGTCAGATACTTGTAAATCTTTTAAGTAGGTAATACTTGTTTGTATGAGCTAAATTTGCCAATAATAAGGCAATATGTTTATAAATTCTTCCTAATTTATTGAAGAACAAGACTTCTTCAACGACAAATGGCATCGTTTTCAAATATGCTTGCATCAATTTATTTGAAATACTAAATTGTAATAGCATAAAGCCAATTTTGAAAGACAATAAAGTATGTTCATGGTGTAGTTTATGGCATGTATAGAGAGTATCGAGGCGCGAGCGGTGCGGGTCGAGGGAGGCGCGGGCGCGGCCGCCACATGGCGCACAACGACTTCCGGCGCGGGAGTTCGACGGTGCAATAGGCGGAACTATAACACAGACACGGAGCTGCAGCGGCATATTGCCTATTGTTTGGCATCTCCGACTCTTGGCATCGAACTTTAGCTCAGCGCCGACCGACTGCACTGTCAGCTTAAGTACTTTACCCCTGTAATGTATGAATATTAACACATAAGTTTGGAAAATAGAACCATTCTGCTGTCTTCACTTGACAAAAGGAAATGAATGTAATTGCATGTTCCAATCGAAAATCGTTTAGAAAACTCAATCAATTATGCATAGTGTAAATCATTACGTGTTAATATGAGCCAATTATCAAAATTCTAAAACGCTTATTCAATCGTAAAGGTTAAATAGCATTTAGTACGAAGTTAAAGATACAAGGATACATTAAAGCTAAGTGTTGTTCATACCAACATAAATAAAACCGACACATTGATTTTTTCGCCAATGACGCACAAAGCCCACATCGATATTCTAGCCGCTATTTAGTCATTTATGTGGTAGATGGTTTGAGGCAAAGGAATACGAAAAAAATTGCTCATTCATCCTTGATGGGTAAACACAAATATTCATACAAGATTTCCCAAATCATAACCCTTTGTTAGGCTTACCCATAATGTGTGGAAGAAATACGTTTATGTATATTCTAACTGTGTAAAACAATGTTCTGGTGCTTTTTATATAATACATTTATTTAGATTATGGTAATATCGGTAGGCTTTATTAGCAAGTTTTGATTCTCATTGTAAAAACAAAGACGAAATTCTCCTTTACCTACCTAATGTTTCCGTACCCTAATCTAATGCGTCTATACCAAACAATCGCAGGCGTTCGCTAATAATAGTTAGGTACCCGTAACTACTCGTGAACTACGCCAATTAATTCATTGTTGTTGAAAGCTACTTTAATTTGATTCACATAGCTTGCCGTTTCACTGACCTTCTAGAAGAAAACTGCTGTTAAAATATTATAATACAAGTAAAAATAACTTACCAAAATGCCTACACTCATGCACATAATGAATTCATGACCCTTACGTAACATCATATGACGTCGCAGCAACATGTTTATTACGAACTCTAACAATTTATAGCAGATGTTTACCTACAAGTGATATTTAAATACGCGTGACCTTTCTGTTTTTAACATGACCCTTCAACTCGCTCATCGATGCTGGTAAAAAAAAACCCAAGTGGTCGTAAGGAAGCTACATAATTTAGTACTTAGCTTGCCGATCGATGGTGTTTCGGACACTATACTTACAGCGCCTATATTAGGCGCAATCACATGCAACTTACGTAGAAACAAAGCTTTTTTGGAATAAACTAAATGTAAACAATATCAAACTTAACACTCCGTAGTTTTTGTGTCGGGGGTTAAAAACAGATACTTCTTAAATCATCTCATTTTTCGATTATGACACGAATTCACTTTGAATGTTGACCCGCACACTGTGTAGATGGTGACAAAATCAATTTCCTGTAGATCTCTTAAACGGAAACGTGATTGGTACAGCTTATCATTCAATTACAGTTTCTATAGAATTTGTTGGAACACAAATATAGAAAAATAACAAAATGTATTTTCAAGGCAGATGTGAGTGGAAACGCCGGAAGGACATATATGTGACCTTATTGGTGATATTCTTCAGAAAGGTCAGGTGCGTAGTACTTGCAACCGGCGTGCGTGTATGATCGTAAACTAGGCAAAAGGAGTATTTAAGGACCGTAGCCGGGGAGTTCTGTAGTTTCTGCCTACCCCAACGAGAAGAAGGCGTGTGTTTATGTATGTATATAGAAAAATAAGTACTTATAACTTAAATAACTTGTATATCTGAAGTAGCTCATTAACTTGGAATGGGTCGTACTACTGCTTCATGCCTCGTAAGGCCCTTTGTACGCCCACGTTTTTCTTGCCGTGAAAAATACGGATGATTGCACGTGGGTCAGCGTTGTATCATGGATTACTATAGAAGCTTGTTGACAGACACGGTGGCACTACGGCACGGCGCCGTCGCCGTAGCGCATATATACAAGCTCACACGTGAAGAAACCATGCCGTGTACAACAGGGTGTTGAAACGCGTCGCGAGCTGCAGGCGGTGAACCACACTCTTAGTACCTAATATTAACTCCAAAATAAAGAAGTTGAGTTCCGTTCCAGTTAACACTGCACCCAGACCCTTAGACTGCTTTAGAGATTTATAAGCTTCGTTATTTATATAATATGTAGACTCGAAAATGATTTTTAGCATTTGCTCTATCAAATATCGCCAATTGACTGAAGTTAAATGAAGAACGCGAAGATTACTTCGCAAACATTTTCATTTCTTTAGAAATAAACAATACAATGAGTTGGGAAAAAAAGGTTGCCGATGAAACTGAGTGACCTGCTGAACACAATGCAAGAACGTAACAGTGGAGCAGGATAGGCGCGCGGCGGGAGCGGGCCGCCCGCGCCACATTGAGCCTCATTCAACGGTCCTATATCGGCGCCCCATTGAAGCAATAAAGTATCGTACTATGATTAATGGGTTTGCGACCTCCGCTCGACGCCCACCCATTCGAGTCTTGATCGTAACTCAACAACTAATAAAACATAATGGCAAGATAAAATAATCTTTTCACACAATTCATAAGAAGTTGCATGAGAGCGAATATCTATTCATTGTTTCTCATGTATAAATAAAATGTTACACAAATAAAAGGAAAATGTCAGAGAGATCAGTAAACAAATATTAAGTTTCCGTCAAGACAATAGGTCCACTTAGATATGTCGAGGTCGAATTGAAAAATATTTTTATTTTATTTTATTTTATTGAGGGATAATAAACAGCTACAATATAAAATATGACATGTTATAAAAATAATATGAGGAGTGTTAACAATATTGTGGCCCACTACATTATCCACATATTACAAACAAAAATGGTAATAAGTGCCACTAAGTGAGCAATAAAATGAATTAATAATTATTACATCAAATAATACAATAAAAACAAGTAAAATAATAAGAAGAAGAACAATAAAAGACATCAGAATAGCAAAGAGCAAAAATAGAAATATCTATTAAAAATATAGGACTAATATTCATTAATATTACCATTATTATTACATAGAAGTTTCATTACATCCCATTTGAATTTAGATTTTGAGCATATAAAAATATCAATATCAATGAAATCTTGATTATAAGAATCTACCATACGACGAATAGGGCAGCGCAAACCAGAATTAGTGCGACATATGTTGACAGCAAACAAAGTACCTGCACGAACACAACACGACTGCATAACATAATTTGCTCGTGAGGTCAGTTGAGTCAAACCCACTATGGACAATAGCATGTAGTACAGTGACTTCCAACAGTCTACGTCTGGATTCCAAGGTAATCTGTTTGTATTTCTGCAACAACTGAGAATACGACAAGTATATACCGTGACACCTATAATGCAAGGCTCGAAGAAACTTACGCTGGACCTTCTCGATCTCATCTTTGTATTTTTGATAGAATGGGTTCCAGATTGGGACGGCATATTCAAGCTGTGATCGTACAAGAGTCTTGTATAGGTAAAGGTAATTAGAAGCTCGCTTGAACTCGATAGATGACCTCATGACGAACCCATACATCTTGAATGCGTTATTTACAATCTTTTCCAGATGTAGATTTAATTCAATTCATTTATTCAGGAACAATTCACATTGTGTTTGAAATCATTAAAATTATAAAACTAACACATTAATAATACAATAAATCATATAAGATAAAAGAAAAAAAAATATAAATAAAAAGAAAATACATTAACAATAAAATTCAATACATTACAAGCTACTACATACTAATATTATTCTCTCATTAACTAATCAAATTTTAAAACGTGGATATGTCGTCGTCTATGGAATACAGACATTTCTTCAATAGGAACGCCCTAAGTGTTGACTTAAATGAGCTCTTGTAAATTATAGTTTTTTAAATCCAATGGCAACCTGTTAAAAATCCGGACTGCTTGATATTGAGGACTATGTTGAACAATATGAAGTTGGGGTATTAACTTGTTTTTAAAGTCTTTCCTGCGCGTACTTTCCCTCAACTGTCTCTCCTCATCTGTTTCATACTTATGCAGGTATTTTTTTAAATTCACCAACAATACTAAAACATAGAGGCTGGGCACAGTAAGAATTTTTAAATTTATAAAGTGCGGGCGACAGCTCTCTATTTGCGATTTCCGGACCATGGTTCGTATAGCTCTCTTTTGGAGTATAAAGGCTCTCTGGCAGTTATATTTAAAGCTATTCCCCCAGAACTGAATACTATATCTCAACCTTGATTCTATTAAAGCATAGTATACCATTTTAAGGTGTTTTATATCTATTTCATCCCTAAGACTGCGTAAGGCATAGCACGCTGAGGAAATATACGAATCAATGGCTTGCAATTCCCTTTTCCAATTCAAATATTTGTCAATGTATATTCCTAGAAACTTTACCTCATTAACTATGTCAATTTTAACTTCACTAAGTGCGATCGTCATGCTGTCTTTATTACGAGCGGTTGTACTAAATATCATTATTTTGGTTTTTTCAGTGTTAATGATAGCTTATCGTCAAGTAATACACCTAGATCCCTCACAGTAAAAACCTTAGTAAGCGCAGTATTACACAAATTATATTTGAAATTTGTGGGAGATCTGTTTCTTGTAAAATTAATATAATTACATTTAGACAGACTAAGATGTAGCTTATTGTCAAGACAGTATCTCGCGAGCCTATCCAGGTCTTCCTGAAGTTTGAGGCTATCTTCTACCGTTTGTACAGTTGTATAAGCTTTGAGGTCATCGGCATATAAAAGAAACTTGGTATTTAAAAAACACTTATTTATATCATTTATATATGTAATGAATAATAAAGGTCCCAGGATTGAGCCTTGCGGAACGCCTGAGGTAATAGGCACGGAACCAGACTGATGGCCATTCACAACGATCTTTTGAGTTCTGTTTTTAATGTAGGATGAGAACCAGCGAAGCAGATTTCCCCGTATACCATTAAAAGCGATCTTATTCAACAAAATTCCATGGTCAACCTTGTCAAAAGCCTTCTTAAAATCTGTATAAACAGCGTCTTGCAGGTGCTTATCAGTGTTCTCAAAAAGATAATTAGAAAAGATAAGTAAGTTGGAAATAGTAGAACGCTGCTGAACGAACCCATGTTGTTCTGGGATGATAGCGCTATGCAAGATCGGATAGATTTCATTGTGCACGAGTCTTTCAAAAAGTTTTGACAGGGTCGACAGAATTGAGATAGGCCGATATTGCTCTACATCATGTTTTGAACCATTCTTGTGTACGGGCGTAATATTAGCCTGTTTCCATACATCAGGGAAAACACCATCGCTTAAGCACTTATTATAAATTGTGTAGAGTGGCTTACAAATACCGCTAGCAGTAGCTTTAAAAAACAGAGCCGGATACCCATCTGGGCCCGCTCCCTTGGATGGATCAAGCAATTTCAGCTCTTTAAGTATTTTAGATTCCTCGATATGCAGGTTATCAACGACTGAACTAATATTGGCATCACAGAGCGTAGGCGGGGTCCAGGTTGACAGCGAGGGTGAACTTGGTTCAAATACAGACTGGAAAAAATCCGAAAACATGTTGCAAATCACGTCTGGGGCACTTGACTTAACGTTTTGGTACTGCATCGTGGAAGGTATACCTGATTTATTTTTGCGATTCGATATGTACGTCCAGAAGTATGTTATATTTATATGTTATGTTTATTTACTTACCCAATTCGTATGAATTGGGTAAGTAAATATTTTTAAACTAGCTTCTGCCCGCGGCTTCGCCCGCGTGGATTTCGGAAATTATGCCACGGGAACGTGCTAACAGGATAAAATGTATGTGCTTCCCCAGGATGCCATCCATCTCGCGGGCCCTTTGTGGCTAATTACAATATAAAATCAATTGTGTCTCATTAGTGGTGATTAAGAGGGTACCTATATGATATCTTTACCTAAGTACCTACCTAATTAACAAAAAAATAACCTACCTAAATAAACCTATTTCTGATGATAACTAATCTAAACTCAATAAATAAGCAAAATCTCTAAAAACTAATATCTATACGAATGACTAATCCTACCTAACAGTATTATAAAATAACCTACGGTCACTACGTACACTAACAAATATACTACCTATACTATAAAATTAAAATCTATACCTACGACTTATAAAATTAAACCTAAGTAACTCTAAACACTAAAAGGAATAAAAAGGTCGCACAGATAATACTGCGGGTGACGTAACCTTCGACAAACTTATTATTTGCGGTTGGTACAGTAATCGGTCTAGGGATCGAACCGCAAAATTAAGTTTGTTTTTTATTGTATATACTTTTCCGGGATAAAAAGTACCCAGTGTGGTGCCCAGGATATTAAAGAATAATTATACTAAGTTTCATCGTAATCGAACCGGTTGTTTTTGCGTGATGCCTGAACAAACAGACAGACAGACAGACAGACAGACCGACAGACAGACAGACAGACAAAAATTTTTGTAATCACATTTTTGGGTTCGGTGTCGGTCTAGTAACTGCCATTTATTTTTTTAATATTTTCAATGTACAGAATTTTCACTTCTACAGATTTATTATAAGTATATATAGATTTTAAATTAATTTAATTAGGCTGCTCGACAGGTTATAAATTAAATTTCTTTATGCGAGGTAAATAGATACATACTTATGTTTATATTAATGTAAATTAATTTTCCTGTTTTATTTTAAGAAAAATATATTAAAGGTTGGTTATTTTTGCGTCGATTGTAGGAATAAAGTGGGACTATTACGGTTATATCAATTTCACTTCGATCGCTCGTAGAGTTGTGCGATGGTCATTGTGCTACCGAGCTCTGAAAGATACACACGATAGAAACAGTTGAAGTGGGTAGTTTATTTTTGGTTTTTGCTAGAAATGTAAATGTAATACTTACTAAATATATTATTCCTATTATTATAGTAAAACTAGCTGCGCCCCGCGGTTTCACCCGCATATGTTTCGATCCCGTGAGAATATCGGGATAAAAAGTATCCTACGTGTTAATCCTGGTTATAAACTATCTGTGTGCCAAATTTCATCTAAATCCGTTCAGTAGTTTTGGCGTGAAAGAGTAATAAACATCCATCCATCCATCCCTACAAACTTTCGCGTTTACGAGTATAATATTAGTAGGATACAAAAAAAAGGACTAAGTTAACAAAGCATCGCCAAATTGGTACATACGTCATAATATATGTAAAGAAACAAGCTCTTCTCAACAAATAAGTTTTATATAATAACTTTCAATGCCGCCTGCTCAAAGAACGTCCTTCACAATCGACTTGAACGAAACATCTCATTTCTGAAAATCAGCCGTTCGATTCTGTAAAAATCTCACCGTGAAAAGTTAGGTGAAGTGAGCTGAGAGTAAGCTGTCAATAGTGTCAATCCCTAGCATTAGTTGTAATGACAGCTCACTCCACGCTCACTTCACCTAAGTTTTCACGGTGAGATGGTTACAAAATCGCACTGCAGTACCTAATTGGGCAATTAAGTACTGATTTTCAGGAATGAGATGTTTAGACATGCCCACGGGTATATGTTTTAACATACACGTGCCCAATTAGGTACTCATAAAATCCTTGTTGAAGATATATCACAGCCTCTTTTCTCCTTATATCAAGATTGCGGCGAGGAAGGACACGCGACTTACGAGCAAGCGTGAATTACGACAGATAAAAGGTGGAACTATGCATAAAGGTTCTTTTATTGCATCGTTTCATTTTTACATACTAGCATAACATACTCATTACTCACTTTACTTACCGCAAAAATACATGCAACTGAAACATTTCTACCCGTCTATCTTCAATCTTCCTTCATTTCTTGTGAACGTGTCCACGAAAAGGATTAAAAGTCCAACTGTAGATAAAACCTAAATATAAAATCTCGTAAATCTGAAACTTTTTCTCAAGATGAAAGCTAAAGTTATACGACTTAACAAAAAGTATTTTATTTGTCACTGATCGATCTACTTTGTTACTTGCAAACTTTGTCTACTTGAATATCATATTTTATTTAACGCCAAAATGTTATTTTTTGGTTACTCAGAATTTTCAGCAATAAACTTGATGTGGGCAGATAATTTATCATGGCTTTAAATGTCTCATCCAGTGTCATATCTCGTATCCTATTTAAATGTAGTATGAAGTAATATGTAGCTACACAGTTACTTCTATGATCTTTTTTTTTTTTTTTCCAGGATGGGAAATCATCAAATGACTCCTCCCGCTCTGGGTGGAGCAGAAGAGAGTGTCAGACTCTTACTGACTAAAACCCACCCGTGTTCCTTCCTTAGCCCTTTATGTTCCAGGGCAGCGGTAACCCTTTCGGACGATCCCGCTGCCCTACTTCTATGATCTGCCCACGTAGCATAACTGCTACGCAGCAAGGTATTTGCTGCGTAGCTGCTACGCCAAGCATATATTCAGTATCCTAATTTTATTTACTGAGAAGTCATTCGTAGCTTCACAGTTATGAACTCACGTAGCATCACTGGTACGCAGTAAAGTGTTAGCTGCCTACACTACTCGTAGCCGTTCTAGCTACGCCATGAGCATAAATTTTAATTATATGAAATTAGAATGACTCATATATTATCAGGAATCCTGTAACTATAAAGTTATTCGTAGCAGCAAATTTAATTTACTTTCATAAAATGACCACCTCGTGTAGAAAGACTGCTACGCAGCAATGTGTTTCCCGCCTACGCTGCGCGTAGCCCCGTAGCAGCTACGTCAAGAGCATATTTTTAAAATCGTTACTTTATACGAAATAAAAATATTTCTAACATGAAGCGGATAAAATACACTATGCAACATTCATGTGAGCAGAAACAAAGTAAAACATGACAAAGCTTTGACGTTTTAACACTAAAACGAAAGTAATCTATAAAAATATATTTTGTTACGCAAATTTTACTTTTCGTATCTTTGTTTTTTAAAGCATTAAAAGCTAAGCTTATAGAAAGCTTAGAAACTGGTGTGTCGATGCGTGAAAGTACCTGTTAAGCTGGATTATCTTTCTGTTTGCGTCTGCCGACTTAAAACGTGAGTATGGCAAATGATAGAGTAAAAAATTGGCTACATTTCTTCTTAACAATAGAGGCACGTTCTGCGACGTCTTGTTAATATTTATCAGCTGGAAAGGGCCTTAGCAGACAATCGACGACCACGAAAAACATAGCACGTGGTGAAATAAAGCCACTGTCAATCAATAAACCAAGTAGTCTATAATTATAAGAAAGTTATTATTGAACGCTAAAATAATTTCTGTATCAATTAAAATTAATTTGCTTGGTATAAAATATCCCCCTACAATAAAATAGTACGTACACCAAAATGTAACTTCAGCAACTTACTCCGAAGACTGTGGGTATACTATGTATGTCTTTCACTGAAAGTTTCTTTATTATATTAAGTACTTTCGTTTTAGTACACCAAACTCGAAACAAATAAAACGAAACCGGTCACTACTGTGAAGCTTAAGTTAAATCCATCCGAAGTCCAAGACTAAAGCTTTAAATCCAAGTTATAGCACGTGATTCCTGTGCGCTAACTTGAGGAGTATACTCAAAATGGTTCCACGTTTGTAACACTTATAATAAAAAATCATTCCTCATGAAGTGTTATTTATAAAAGTATCGATTTTGGTGAAGTACGAGTGCATACTTCGAATATACAACTCCATCTCAACCGTGGTTTAGGTGAAGTTAGTTCCATTTGTCAGTTATAACGGGCGCGTAGGGAATAAACCGTCACAAACAACGGTCTAGTCATAACTAAAGACGTTTTGGACAATACAACACTGCTCGAATGAAAGTCCTTCGATATTGTGGTTACGACCGATGACGTATTCGACGCCGAAAAGTCTGCTGCGTACTCGATCCCGCGATCACTATCATGAGTAATACGGGATAACACCCACGCCTGTGACGTATGTTCCAACT
Organism: Apamea anceps; assembly: GCA_951799955.1. Classification (NCBI taxonomy): domain Eukaryota; kingdom Metazoa; phylum Arthropoda; class Insecta; order Lepidoptera; family Noctuidae; genus Apamea; species Apamea anceps. The sequence continues at coordinate 11,948,141 of OX637510.1, read as the reverse complement.
TGGCGGTGCTTTAAGTAATCGCTGTCAGTTTTTATAACTAAGCATTTTATGTGAGACCCATTTATATAAATCAGCATTGAGGTAGTTAATAGCATGGTGTTATTGGCTACACTTATACTCGTAGCCGTTTATCAGCTGTGAGTAATACCTACCGTATTACAAAGATTTGTACAAACATTTTCCCGTCAATACATAGTTTAGTAACGGGTGTACAAAATACTTCAGTTAGCAATGGCTCTAATAGTCAAGCATAAGTATCATTGATTATCGCCATACATCTAGTATGGCGATAATCAATGATGAACTTATGCTTCCAAATAAAAATTTTATTGTTGTTGTTTTTAATAATAAAGAATTACATCCGCGGGATGCATTGACAGAAAAGTATAAAAATACTCGATAAAAATACTACTACGTTAGACAATAGTGTTTCGGAATTGAACCGTAAATCTGTAAAACGAGTTGTGGAAACAAATAGTGGCTGATTACCTAGTACCTACTTCCGTAGTTTAGTACCTACGGGTTAGAGTAAAAAGAAAGTACCAGGAAGCAAAGAAGCACAGCGATAGCAGGTTTTCTCATTCGGGGAATCTGCGGACAGATTTATACTCTTCGTATCTCACTACATGAACGATAGCGAAAAACGACAATAAAGAAAGGCCCAACCACATTTTCCTCGCTTATAAGCTTCAGAATTTACTCAATTTTTAATTCACGGAAATGTTAATAACCTACAAACTCATTCTAGTTTCTTTTTATGGGTGATTAAGTTTGATAAAGAAACAGATGCGTGCTACACACGCATTATGGTAGATTATCCCGAAATGAAACTAAATCACTTTAGTCGTATATTTTGAAAGTATATTTTTAAATAGTGGAAAATCGCCAATTAAATGCTATTATTCACTTTTAGATTTTCTCTTAGGTTGAGAAAATTTAAATGTTGAGGTAATCCCGTAGAATTCCGATAACATGGTTAATTTTTCGTTCTATTAATTTCCCGAATTTTCCAGTAAACTTTTCTAATTGCTATTTCCCTGAGAACCTTATTCGCATTATAGCGAGAAAATAACCAAGTCGGTTCGGCCGCTCTTATGTGACGCACTTACCAACGAACAGCATTTGATTTTGCAGCATGTTTAATTGTAGTAAAAGTTGGAATAGAATTTAAAATCATAACAGGACATGATATTGCAAAATGATGTAATTTCTTTCAAAGTTAAAGTTCTACTTTTAATGGTTAGAATTTATGCACGAGCGCATTACAGGTCCTTGTAACTGTGAATATCACTTGATTAGCTTTCTACGTCGTGAAATGTAAATGTAAAATATTTTACCAGCTTTTGAAAGCTAACTTCTTGCTAAATTTAAATGTAAAATATTTCTACTACTTATTATGTGTTTTTAGGATATAATTTTGTTATTTTAATTAATATATGTATATATACAAGTATATAATACGAAAAAATATAGAAAAAGGCAGGAGCTCATTGGGTATCAAAAAATTCGTCCGCATCACTGTCAATCGGATAAGTGCCCAAAAGGCTGGCAGCATTACCACGTTGTATCTAAAATATTTCTAGTGAATAAGGACATATAAGATGGTTGGAGCATTTTCATAATATTATTTGTTAGAAATAGGCAAAAGCTTGTGAATCTTCAGACACCTAAACGTTAAAGTGCGTTGCAAATTACAGATATTTCAATAGTGTGAGGTCTTAAAAGGCATATTAAGATCCCGGAGGTAGCTCGTATCTGCCATCGCCCTGAATACTTGATGCAGGCTCCACGCGAGCACGTAACTTTCTCAGCGTCAAATAAAGTTCATAATTTCGCTGTACACGTAAAAACTACACGTATAACTGTAGATTTATAACGAGTTACTTTCCTCATTCGTGGCGATCCATCAATGATGTCGCATTCGTCGCTATTACTTTATTATTTTGTCACATTCTTAATATTCTTTCTCCAAACTTCTGAAGTGGTTTGCTCATGTTTTCATTAAACTTATTTGGCATAGAAATGAAGATATTCTTATGATTCCGAAATCTCTTTTTTGCGTCATAATTTTACTATGTAGGTTAAATTTTTAAAACACAAATGAAAATGCTAAATGAATGCATTTCATTTGAAAAGAGCAGTTTAAGAAATGCTATTCTGGATTAGATACTTTGAGACCCGTGACTTTTCTCTCCTAGAAGTTGACGTCAAATGACTGTACATACATACTCGTACAAGTACAATCTACCATCTAGGTGAACGAAGCAACTAGTTGTGTTCGTGAAGGACGTAGATAAAACGCAGAGTACCCTAACAAAGTAACTCTAGTACGAAAAATAGTTTCACCCTGAGTTAAATTAGTCTATATCTCTTTATAGCTAGATCGTGTACCTACATGTGAGTTGTAAATGAATTGCTTTATTTACATTTTCATTTATTATACAATCTTTTTTTACAATCTAACTTAAATGAATATAAGTAAACCACAATGAATTAATCTTCATTGACTACTTTATCATAATTATTATTTTATGCTTCCTCAATGAATTTTCAAGTTGGCCGCTTGATCGTGATAGGCGTGATAATATGTGCATAATAAAACAGCTTAGCTGTGTTTAGAAGATTAGCAAGCCTTGTCAAGATCCCTAATCTTCTCAGAACAACGTTTTATTAAAACATCACCACAAATTAAACGTTCATCTTATTTTCATGTCTTAATTTTCCAACAATAAATTCTTCTTAATTCGATTAAAAACAGACATGTTTATTTTCTTTGAGCCGAAGTTTGTTATTCTGTTCGAAGAATAAGGCCATTAATTATATAATTAGTTGGTTTTGTATATTAATTAAAGAAAATCATGAATGTATCAGTTGCTTGTCATCCCACGCAAGGTATACAAGTACGGAGCTACAAGGGCGAGAAATTAGGTTATCCTTGGTTATTAGTACCGACAAGCGATAAATAACAACAAAGCTAATTTATCTATAAATAACAATCTAAACATAAAAATTTATTTCTTACAGTTTTTATAGGTAGTTAGACTGACCATTTTCATTATTTTTGTCAATGTCATTGTCCCTCTCACAGAGAGGAGGCCTGTGTCCCAGCAGTGGGAACATTATAGGCTGATTATACTTATGCTGTTGTCATTATTTACACTTTTTTTGTTTTCATCTCTTTTCAACTACAATTTGCACCTGTTTGAGAACAATCAGTTCTAATCAATTTCCATAAACAAGGCAGCAATGCAGCCCTTTGTGGGTTCATTTGCAGTCATTATGTCCTGTGCTATATTTTTTCGTCTCTGTCTCATAACAAGAGTTTTGACATTAGTAATACTCATTCGTGGATTATTTGTGCGCTTCATTTGTCTTTGTTTATCAATTCGAGCTGAAAAACAGCTGCCAGTTAATAGCCTAATCTTACTCGATTAGGCTATTAACTGGCAGCTGTTTTTGATATAATTGATTTTTTAACGTTACCGTTACGCTTTATAATAATAATCGTTGAGCAAAGATAAATAATATCTAACACGAAAATATGAAAAAGTTAAAACAAAAGATTTTATAACTGTAACGTGCTATTTCACCTGAACGGTACCGATAGCTGCTTACGAATGCACAAGACGTCGTCGCTGCCTCCCCACAAAGTGAATAGATAGAGGCTAAGGATAGAGGTGTATAGAGGGCGCGCGCAATCGAGCCACGGGCCTCACTTTCCCCGGCGTTGCTAAAAATAGACGCTCGCGTTAGAGTGGCCTGCCGTCACAGTCTATGTAAGCAACCAGTTTAGTCGCAGAGTTTGGGAATATCGTACGGCTAACTGACCGAAACTTACAACCTCTCGGGGAAAGAGCAAAGAGCTCCGTTCACTTAATGCAACCAAATGGATGAGAATAATTATTATATTTTTGACATATCGGAACCGCTAACGCGTTCGCTGGCTCTTCAACTACATAAGTAGATAATATATCTTTCAGTACGGGTCTACAAAGGGCGTCATAAAAAGGTCATCTAAATATCATGTATTATTTAGTCGTACGCCAATAAAAAGTTAGGTAAATATCAAGCAAACTTAATTTAACTTTGCAGGTCAAATAACATCCAAATTTTATTGGACTAAGGCTTTTTCTACGTTTGTAAGAACTTAGTGGAATTTTACTGTGGAAATAAAATGTTCACTTTAATCCCTTGCAGACGCCGCGTTGCCTTGTATGTGACCTATCGCGCTTCTTAGACTATCAGACTTATAAGAATTTATTGCATACGTGTGGGTTTACTTGCGATGTTTTTCTTCCCTCGTTAAAAGGTGAGATAAGTCCCTATTTATGGAATACATTTTAGTCATAAGTAAGTCGTAATTTATTTCATAACAATATAGGTACATTGTGTTGAAAAATTAAAAAAATAACGTTAGATATACAATTGCAATTAAAATAAAATTCATTAAATAAATTTAGAGAACTAAATAAAAACAAAAACGGTCAATTAAGAATTCAAGATCATAAATAATGAATGTCAAAGTAATAAAATCAATCACAAGTTACAATATCATATGTCATCTAGGAATTCATTGATACTGTAATAGCCTTTCCCCAGTAAATAGGTCCTCAGTTTGTTTTTAAATAAGTTAACACTGTATATGGTTTTGAATTCTTTAGGCAACTTGTTATATTAATCTACAGACTGATACTTCGGGCTATGTTTGACAACTTTTAATTTCGGTTGAATAGTGTTGGGAAAATCTTTCCTGCGTGTGCTAGCTCTAGTTGGTCTCTGCTCATCAGTCTTAAAATCACATTGAACACATTAAAATTGACAACACCATACTTACCGAACCAGCAGAAATAGCCTCTGCCTTCAACAAACATTATACAAATTGTATCCTAACACATACTTGTACAAATACATGCCGCAGCGATACCCTAAATGCTAACTCGATGTTCCTCATACCTATGTCGGAAAATGAAGTTAGAAAACAGATACTATCGCTGAATAACACTAACTCTGTAGGTTATGATGAACTTAACACCCGAATTATTAAGGCATGTGTCAATGATATAAGCGGAGTATTGACTCATCTCATTAACTTGTCTTTCTCTCAAGGAGTCGTTCCAACCGCTTTGAAAAGATCTGTGGTCAAACCAATATTTAAGAAGGGCGAAAAATGTGACATGAATAATTATCGCCCTATAACTCTGATACCCATCATGTCAAAAATATATGAGAAATGCATGTATGAAAGAATAATTGGTTACTGTGAGAAATATAGTGTTATAAAGAGTGAACAGTTTGGCTTTCAGAAACATAAGTCCACATCTTTGGCCATGTTCTCTCTTTTGAAAACAATACTCAACAGCCTTAATAACAAACATCTAACAACGGGTCTGTTCTTTGATCTATCAAAGGCCTTTGATCTTGTGTCACATAAAATATTATTGCAAAAATTAGAGATCATCGGTATTAGAGGATTGCCACTTCGGTGGATAACGTCGTATCTGACTAACAGGCAACAAAGTGTCACCATCACCAAACTTAATAAAGTAAGGGATATGACAGACTACTCGTCTGAATATGTTAATACAACACGCGGAGTCCCCCAGGGTAGCATATTGGGCCCCATCTTATTTCTACTCTACATAAATGACATCGTTACAGTAACCAACCATAAATGCTTTCTTTTTGCTGATGACATTTCGATAATTGTTACTACCGATAAAAAATATAAATCAATTACTGATCATGAAGCGGACATAAATAATACTATCAACAATCTAATTAAGTGGTTAAATAATAATAATTTATCAATTAATCTAAATAAATCAGTATATATACAATTTAATCAATCTTATAATAAAAAAAATAATTTTAAAATCGACATACCAAAAATTACACAAGTGGCCCTAACTAAGTTTTTAGGAGTCATCATTGACGAACAACTTAACTGGAAAGCCCAGGTTGAAAGCGTATGTAACAAAATAAATAAATTTGTTTATGCTCTGAGACAAATTAAAAAAGTGACTAACATAAAAACGGCTGTGATGTCATACCGCGCATACGTTGAGTCTTCTCTGCGGTATGGACTAATAATGTGGGGAAATAGTACTGATCACAATAGAGCATTTGTCGCCCAAAAGAAATGTTTAAGAGCTATATACGGAATTCCGTCTGATGAATCTTGTCAACCGGTGTTTAAGGAGCTTGGTTTGTTACCGCTACCTGCATTATACATTTACGAAGCATGCATGTTTGTTCGGAAATATAAAGAAATTTTCAAAACAGCAGGAGAAAGAAACTCGAGAAGTCGGCGTGACCAATACAGGCTAGTGCTGGATGAGCTGCCCAGATCAGCTAAATATAATAAAAATACTTCTGCTATGTGTGTAAAAATTTATAATAAATTACCAAATATGTTAAAAGCATTAAATTTTAAGACATTTAAAACCAAATTGTATGAATGGCTCAATAATAATAATTTTTATAATATTAATGACTTTTTGTAATTTAAATAATTTAAGTAATTATATTCTATGTCAAATTGTCAATTGTATTATAGTTATAAGTAAATTTGCATGCTTTAGTATTAAGCAAAACATGTTGATCTAAAATGTTTAATAACATCCTGTATACCGTGTTTTATGCAAATAAAATATATCTATCTATCTATCTATCTATCTTAATTTTGTGCAAATTTTTAACTAAGCTGGTTAGCAACACTAACATGTAAAGGCATGGCACTGTCAAGATTTTTAGTCTAATAAAATGGTCTTTACATGATTCCGTCTGTTTCACGCGGAGCATAGTCCTTAAAGCTCTTTTCTGCATCACGAATGCCATTTGTATGTTGTACTTGTAGCTATTGCCCCAAAATTCGATACTGTATCTTAGCCTGGACTCCACCAAGGCAAAGTACACACTTCTAAGTTGAGTTAAACCTAATTCTTCCCTCAGTGTTCTAATCGCATAGCATGCCGAGCTAATAGACTTCGCTATAGACAATGTCTCAACCTTCCAATTCAACAATGCATCAATGTGCACACCTAAGAACTTGACACTATCAACTATTTCGACATTGTTGCCACATGATACAATCTCAAACTTAGCGTTATGTCGTACCGTGGGCTTAAATAAGACATACTTTGTTTTATTTACATCAAATTTCAAATTATTAGTACTGAACTAGTTTTCAAAAGCTTTTAACACGTTCAGTGCCGGGAGCCCTCCTGGAGGGTTCACTCAAATCCCATATGGGATGCCGGGAGCCCTCGCGGAGGGCTCATATTAAATGTACGTTTTTCTTAGCGAATACAGCATTATAAACTATGAAAATAAAATTAGTCTTATATTTTAACAAGATTTATCAGTATACTCGTTGGTTTTCAAATACCAGCATTTTTATTTTCAAAAATAATTGGGAGCTTTTTCAGGGGTGGTCAACCATTTTGTGGTTACAAATTCACTAAAAATAAAAAATATTTATTTTGAGATTATAAATTACGAGGAAGAGTTTAAAAATAGAAGCTTTTCAGGGTTCCGTATCAAAATGGTAAAAAAGAACACCCATGGTGCGACTTCGTTTACTCTGTCTGTCCGTTCTTTTGTAACAGCTGCTTATTTCAGAAACTACTAATGCTATAGACTTGAAATTTGGAATAAACATAAATAATGCTTGTTTATAGCAAGTGAATGAATTGAAAATCTATTACGATGCCTTTACCTAATTTGCATTTTTACCTATTTTGAATCTGCAAAAATCTTTAACATGCATAGGTTGGTACTTACAAAATCGCAAATAGATCAAATTCAAAAGTAACTTAAGCTTTTTCACTCGGAATGACACACTGCTTTATCTAAAAACATGCATTCCTCTTACTAAATTGTTGTAAATCATTACTGTGTTCAAACATCCAATAGTCCATAGACAATGCCACCACCACCACCACCACTACCACCACGACCACTAGAAATTATCAGTGCTAAGGCCCAAAAAATGCGCATTTTTTTTTTAATCACTTTGCAGCTCTGTTCTGTCGTATGGTTGATCACAGTAATTCACAGTATGATACGCGGTTGAAATGATAAATACCTACTAGGTTATTTGCTGAATAATAATAACTGAAATCATTAATATATTACAATGACTCTTAAGTTTTATTTGTTTGAAAATATTATGACTATTCTGTAAAAACTTGACGTTTTCCAGCAAATTGTAATATATATTGATAAAAATATGTTAGTAATTTCTGCTAATTTTGTTCGATTTTCGTTATGATATCTTTCTTCTATCCAATCTCAGCGTCTACATTTAATTTCAAAACGAGAGTAGGTACCTAGTGTCTCAAAAATTTTGGACACAGCATCAGCTCATCTCTAATTAATTGTATTATCTTCGGAACGGAACAAGTAAGTATTCAAGTAAGTATAGTATTTAAGTAAGTATAGAAAGATAAAGATCAGAAGGCCTATTCTCGTAATTTAAAACGTTCAAAATCTAGTCGCAGTCTCATATCGGCAACAAACATTTATGTCAAAAACTTGTCAAAATGTAGGAAAATTAGAAGTATTTTTTGACAGATTGAGACTGAGACCAGACTGTGAACGTTCTTAAAATTACGAGAATTGCCCATACTTCTCTACATACACGTCGTTAGGTATGAATTTTTGTCCTCTATGATATCTGACAGCAATCACCTACATCATATTTATTCTGGCAGAATAGCTCATCGTATTAAGGTCAGCAGACAAAAAAACGTGTTGGAAAGAGCCAGTATTTTGCATATCGCCTTCTTACACAGAGTATTTTTCGTGATGGCCAACCTTTAATTTTGCCATATAAATATACGCTGGTGTATATTTTGTTTTCAAATTTAATGTCCCCGTTGAAATATGCAATGCAATTGTAATAAAAAAGCTTAAAAAATATATGTAAAAAATTGCGTTAAATAAACGGCTATTTCAAAAGACTAGGATCCTAATTCGTAAAAATGAAAATTTAATGGAAATATATTTTGAAATTCGAGTTTCTCGTTCCCGCGATTTATTTTAGGTACCTATTGCTCCTTTTGGTGAATCATGAGCGGCAAGTAATTATGTAATAGATCACTAAACGTTAATAAGCTGTTACAAAATAATTACGTTTTGATTACATAAAAAACTATGTACTAATATTCCATAATGTACCTAATTGTTTGTGTTTCCTATTCAATACAATAAAAAATTATTACATTGCGTGAAAATTTCAGAAAGGTTGGACACCCCTGTCTCGGGATCAAAGCCAGCGATCATACTTTTTCTTATTTTTTTAATATTTCAATATTTCACGTCTGCACCCCACTAGTACATGTAAATACCCCCAGGGATACTAAATATAGCAATAAGACATTGTAAAAACACTATTTTACTTCGTTTTACAGTGTTTTATAATACGGTTTATAACCTAATGCCGACGACCCTCCTCGAGGGTTCACTTTAGCGCAAACGTAATGCCGGTGACCCCCCTGGAGGGTCCACTTGCAATATGTATGGCGGCATCCAGCATGAGCTCTATGAAAAGTGGGTGGAGTCGAAAGTGTTAAGAGAGCATTGATATTGGATTCTAATTCCAGTATACCGTCTGCAGTAACTATCGCATTTATGTCGTCAGCAAAGATTATTAGTTTTGTGTCCTTTACACGTTTTTTGATATACTCCATTATATTTTTAAATGAGGAACACCACGGCATACCGTAACTAGATTAGATCTATAAATTTTTTCTTCTCCATCTACCACCGATTTTATCTCTACATACTGCCGTCTGTTATGCAGATATGAGCCATATAACTTCAACACATTTTCCCGTATGCCATAATGTTCTAACTTAGCTAGAAGAATACCATGGTCTACTGTGTAAAACTGAGGTCTAGGAATATACCAGCTACTCTATATTTATTATTCAAGTTACAAATAACTTCGTCTACTAAAGCCTCAATAGCATCGCTGGTTCCTAATGATGTTTAGTAACCAAACTGTTGGCCATTTAGGATACTGTACATCATTAAATGTTTAATGAGCCTATCCTTCATTATCTTGTAGTTTAACAATACAATTTATAATGGCGAGGAAAATCCACGTGACAAAATTTTCGTGACATACATTTTATATAGCTGTCAGAGTTAATATAGATTCATTAACGCCACCTTAAGGCTATTATTTTTTAAATAAGATCTAAAATTAGAACGATGAAGGCTAATTCAAAATGAATTTTATTTTTACTACGATATTTGATATCAATAACTGCGATGAAAATTCCTACGGCTAGTCAAGTATTGCGTATCAAAATATCGACAGAGTACCAAACAAAACTCCTTCGAAACGGATCAACCTTCCAAAACATATGGAGGATGTCAAAGATATTTGCTTTAACCATTTCTACATTTCCCATTCGTATATAATAACTAACCTTCTGAGGGGATATTTAGTGAGCCTATTCCCAAAGCGAATACATTGAATTTTCGATTAGAACAACATACTATCCTGTGTACTCTGTTAGCACAGCTCATTAAACCTTTTCAAAGAGACGGACTTCGGAGCACAATTCATAAAAGAACAAAGAACCCAAAGTCAAAAGTGACTAGGTTTACAACAGAGGTTAAAGTTCATGACCCTCGCTCGAATAATGACTATAAACATTCAAACCATTATATTATAGATACAATTTTTGTCTATAAGCTCACGAAACCAAAATGAAACGAAACTCCATAGTTAATAGCTTGATAGCATGTTCAATTATTTATGAACACTATTTATGCTCATACAATAAGTAATACGCTTACAATAATTAATGTGTTAGAAAATGACTGTGAAATAATTGTGTCTTTGTATTGTTATCTTTGGAACGTGAAAGTTGTACTTATTGCAAGCAACACTTTGTGACAATACTAGTAGTAGATGTAGTTGGACTTTGGGTAAATGCTAGGCTATTATAAATATAGTGCCATCAGCTTATCCTTTTTGCAACTATGTCAAGGTTCCTCGATATTTTTTTCTTATTTACCAGTATTATTGAACAAAACAGTACCCAGTACCTATAAAAATGTGTTTTGTTTCCAGAATGTCCACCGGCCGCGGACGGCATGGAGCGGTTTGCGTGCCCCACGCCTGACAGGCAAGGGCGCTACCGCTGCATTGACGACCACGTGTTGTGCGACGGCTTCATCGACTGCCCCAGTGGCGAGGATGAAGACCGACAGGCCTGCATGTTCTATAAAACGGTGATTCTATACTTACTAACTCATTCTCTAAATAATTATCTCATCATAACATCTCACCAAGCCGGAAACACCCGAAGAAAATTATCGGCCAGCACGATCTTATCTCTGTTCCGGCGGCTAGTATCAGATGATAGTTAATAACCATAGCTGAACCTCGCATATTATAGCGTTAAGGGAAGTCTTAACGCCGTGTGAAAGCGCAACTAGTAACTGATAAGTTTTTGTCACGTGTTACATATCTATTCCAATTACAGTAAGTGTTGGGTGTAGCACTTAGTTCCCCCTGCGTCTATGATACGACTTTAGCATCGAATCGTTCGGCAAGTAAAGTGTAAAGCATAGAGGCAACCCTGAGGGCTTGGATGTAATTCCCATATTAGGATAAATAATTAATTGGAGAACCCACCGTTAGTGTCCCGATCAGGATAAATTAGTGTCTGGGTAAATAAATGGGCATGTAGTTTGTGTAAGTAATAGCACCCAAGACAGAATTCAGCTGTGAAACGATGAGTGTTCAACATTCTTCATTTATAGACGTGCTCAGTAGTAGTATGTATATTTATTTCCAGCCAGTGAAGGAAGTAGTAAGTTTGACGGCGCATCTGTGGGAGTGGTACTGTACTGTCCCGTTTGTTTACAGACGAAAGCCCACCTGGACGTCCTGGCCGACGCGCTGCTGCGGTGGGCGCGCGGCCGCTAAGGACGGCACCCTCCCGGACCCTGACCCCTAGTGCTCTAATACTCCGCCAGTGCTACACGGACCTCATGTAAAATATACGATCGATTGGCCCCAGTGCTTAATGCGATCAGTGAAAGCTGCGAACTCCCAGGAAAATAGTATTCGGGCGCAACCAGTCATAATTCGTACATGCGTTGAACGTACTGAAACATATCAAGTAGTGGTGCAGCCTATGCCAAAACATGACCACTTAAAGTGTAGTGTAAGGTTTCCGACTGCGACAATCGAGACAACAGAACACGCCGCTAGCGCAGCGAACGAAGGAAAGCAGTGATACGATCTGGTTTCGTCCCAATTAAACTTCTCCGCAGCTGATTTATTTTCCATGTATTTCATACCTTCTAGCACTTATTAAACTAAAATGTGAGACTGGTAGTCAACATTGTTAGACAGTAGAACATATACATAAATATTTTAGAATAGTTCTTCATTTGGCAAAACGTAAATGTTTGTCGATTTGTTAAAATATTTATTCACTTTATGTATTTACTCTACATTAAGTTATGACATTCCTTATTATAATGAGGGTTGTAAAGTAAATAAGAGAAATTTAAAAATATGTTGTATATAGATAGATACCTAATGAATTATTTTGTATTTATTTAATTTTAATTAGTCGGCCTATAACTTGCGATCGACGACTGCTCCGGCGAGTCCACACTAGTACTTGGTGATCAGCCGTCGTTGGCACTATTGTCTATTACTTTACCTGATTTGTCAATAACTATATACTTAAGTACATTATTTTCAAAAGACAATTATTAAGATGTGAGAGCATTATGTATTTTAACATAAATTAATCTCGACTAGAGGCAGCTATATTGTGTACTGTTATAAAATAATCCATAATTATAAATACTAATTTTTCTTTATTTGATAGATTTGTTTAGACATTGATTTATGGATGAGTTACTGATATGTTCAATACGGCTAGAATAAAGTTAGTATTTTGACTGAAAACTTAATTGATATTGTCCTTTGCCGATCAAGTCTGGGGAGCTTACTAAACAAACTGAATATTTTCTAGTCAATGATCAGTTCCTATTTATTTACTACCTACCTATGTCGTATAATTTATTTTATTTATACTTAGGCATTAATATAACTTTAATCAGTTAAGTATTAAATTGTTAGTTTTAATTCAGAAAAATATACGTTGAACTGCAACTGCGTTGCAGTTATTACAAGCATCATGAATTCATTGACATAAAGTTATGTGCTTAACCTATAAGAAACTTTTATTATATTAAAAGCATATTCTGTTATGATACAACTGGTGGTAATTTATGCAACGCACCGCCATTTTTAAAAACATTCCGATGAAACACTCCTCTGATGGAGGCACAATAACGCGCAAAGGTCGTTGTAACGTCTACCATGTACCACGAACCAGCCGTCTCAAGCACGTAGGTATATGTAAGTTTATTTCATCGAACAAGCCATTAACTAATAAGTTGCCTATATCAGACATAAAAATATAACTAAATGTTCACAACCACTAATAATATAATTATCTAGCTATAAGAAAATGTAACTCAATAATAAAGGTAACTCTGCATTACGTGTGTGGTAGACGGTCTATTATTGAGTTATTATTTAGATTCTAAAACTATGAAAGATATGAAGTAGATTTAATTAATAAAAAACATTATAATTATTAAAAAAATATACTCTCTAGGAATATTTAATATGTGTATGAAGTAGCACATAGTGATCCGTCTACGTCGTTTGGTAGTAAGTAGTCGATATTGCACCAATTAACAGTCGATATTAATTTCTAGCACCCCATATTCTGTGTGTAGCTAGTTACTAGAATAATCAGTTTTGTCGCAAGTATTAAATTAAGATTAATTAATCTTTATTACATTGTATTTCTAAGAAAATTTTAGAATAATGACAATTATAAAATGTATATTATATTAAAGTATAAATAAGTGGATGTGAACGAGCAAAAGAGATAAGTCGTATATGAGAATTAGGAGGCACATCGAAGCAGTCTTAGTCGTATTTAAAAAAAAATCACAAAGAGGAAATAATTCAGTGAAAGCCAAAATTTGAATAAACACCGCTATAGTCTGTTAGAACATTAGTTCTTGAGCCAGCAGACTCAGCCGTATTTATATTAACAAAACATTTCTACAAAATCCGTTCGAGTTTTTTCATAAATTGTACCTGCTTTGATGTTAATCTCATTTAAGACTTATCGTGATTTCAGATAATATAATTTGATCATTATGACCTTTATTACCTTAAGTTATTTCGAAGCCGAAATTGAAGGCTGAAAAAATAATAGACGAAATATTTGGTTTTCATGAAAAAGATGAATGAGTTATGTACATATTTATTACTTAGGTCATATTATTTGCTTTTCGATAAATTCCCCAGTTTAAGGCAATATTGACTTATAATGAATGGCTACATAGGAGCTATTACAATCAATCCAAAATTTTATGCCGTGGACTAGGGAAGGTCGATTATTAATTACTTTACAATAATAACTACAGAAGGGCCTGTTCATGTAATAAAACTTCACAAATACTTCTTACTTTCTTCTACTTATTTTTAAAAGAATATTTTATCTAAGTAGTTTATTTAAAAAGTTACAATTGACGAGAATGCAGTTTGACAGCTACTGAATTAGAAACAATATTCAAAAGGAAGACCTTCCATAACTAAACTAAATTAACCGGCAACTCTTCTGAATTTATATAATAATTGTTATGTCAATGAATTCTGTGATGAAATTACAGTTGTATTAAAGTAGCATATCATAAGTTACCCACCGAATGTTACAGTGTACGCCCTGCGAGGACGTATCGGTATTATCGAATTAGACTTAAAACATTACTTAGTTATTATACCCCAAGACTACTCGGCATAACTGAATCTAAATGTTTTGTGAATTCATATATTATTATTTTACTTAAACATGATTAATTAGAACGGAAAATAATTATCTTTAAAAAATTAATCTAATTGCACTAAAATTTGCCTGTTTCGTATGTGCACAGCAATTTATTGTGATATTTTAAATACTTATAGGTTAAGATGCAAATCAAGATCTCGGGAATAATCTATGTACCTAGCAACGTGATTAATATTAATTTAAAATATGTACTAATTACATGTTCGTATGATACCTACCTATGTCAGAGTTATGTTAGTCTGTATTAAATACAGGAGCGTCATGGTTAGATACTGTTTAGGCTTCGCACATTCTATGGATACCTTATTTATTCTATGTCATTTAGGTAACGTTACCTTACAATTAATCGAACCTAGTGTTGTTTCCAAAATGGCTCTTATTTTTGTTCACATGGCCCTGTTACTTTAGAAACATTTTGCAATTTTGGTCAATTTTAAGAATATATACCTGTATGTGTATGTAGAATAATGAAGATGCTAATCGTTGTCCAGTCCACTGTCTGTATAGTGAGTCGTGCCGGGCTGCGCCTGCGCGGCTACCTAGCGCGCGCTAGTGCGGTGCAGCGTGGCGGGTCGGCCCGCTTCTCGCTGTCACTGTGACCGCTCATGTGTCTTCGCCATTACTTCGATGCACCCCTCACTACCTATTTATTGTATTTATATCTAGTGATTGTTCCAATATATGTAAGCACGTAATATGAGCACAACTTGTCAAATAAATATACTAAACGCCTACTTATAACTAACATTTACAAATCGTTTCTAGACACTTTTATACGACTCGCAGTATCTTGCGACTGAAAACCGTACTTCTACGACTATTTGGAAAGGAAAGAAGGATGCTCATTAAATCTTCCGAACCCAGTTCAAATTAGATATTATTGTAATATCTATTTCTCATAACGTACTTTACCTACCTAAAATATCTCTACAACTCAAATGGGGAAAAGTACTTCGACGATATTTACTGTTGGAGAACAATATTTTTAGATGTCACACTTGTAGTGGATAAATATTACACTAAAAACTCTTTATTTGGTCAATTAAATATTTCACATAAAACATTTTCATAGAAATTTTGCTGCGTTAACCTTCGTGGTTCTCACAAGACGAACCAAACCATAAGTTTATTAGCCATTCATCTTGAGGAAATTATTATTTAAAAATGTAACTATTTTTGTAGATACATATTTGATTGATTACCACTAGATAGAGATTAACATATGTATATTTTCTCATAGTGTTGTGTTTGCCAGAAGACAAACGATTAACTCTCTCTGACCGCACAAACTGAATCCTTGAAACTTTGTTGACTCACAATATACTGGAGACTGCAATGTACTGTCGGACTCTGTCACATCTACCGACGGCCGAGAGGCTGAGAACGCTCGAGCTCACTCAGGCAGGCCGCACAGGTCGTTGTCATCGCATCGCTTGTATGGAAAATGGAATAGCCTCTGAGAGAATACCCTAATGCGTAAAGAGCAACAGCTAAACACTTGTATGACTTCACACATTCCAGAAAGGCTATGCTTCATAGTCTTGATGATCTTTCCATCTTCATTCTCTCTGAGAATATTCCCACTTTTTCAACCGTGTCATGGAGTTGCCTAAACATTTCGCAGGACATGTAAGCAACTCAAATGGCGATAATCTTATAACGACTACGCTATTTTGTAGGCGTAATATACTTTTGGACTATTTATTATGTATTGTTAATTACTATGTATGTTGTATTAAGAAAAAAATTGAAAAACAAAAATAAATGTTAATAAATGCCTCAGCCAGATAATATAGATGTTTTATTTTAATGTTCAATCCATTCATATTTATGTATCTATAAATATTGTAATTTAAAGTCGTTTTTTGTGTCTGTCTGTATGACCGCGTTATTCTTCTAAGCTATGCAATGGGTTTTGATGCAGTTATCATCATCATTTAGAGAATTTATTCCAGAAGGTTTATGTGTACAATACATTCATATTAATCGATATAATACAGAAATCTCGATGTCTTTTTATCAAGTCGTAAAAATGTGCAAAGTAGAGTCGGCTTGCTAGTTATAGGTATGTATAATCCTATCCTACTAATATTATAAACGCGAAAGATTGCACGAATGGATGGATGGATGGATGGATGTTTGTTACTCTTTCACGCAAAAACTACTAAACGGAGTTGGATGAAATTTGGCACACACATTGTATATAACCAGGATTAACACATAAGGTACTTTTTATTCCGACATTCCCACGGGATTGAAACTTATGCGGGTGAAACCGCGGGGCACAGCGAGTACAATATAAACTAACTCTGTCTATATGTTTGACTGGGTCACGGGCCAGCTGGTGTAAAAAGTACCTATTATATAGTCTACTATAGCATACTTTTTATCCCGGTAGGAGGTTCCAATGGGTACCGACCTCCACGCGGGCGAAGCCCTTGAAGCAGGCAAAAACAACAAGTGTCTCTATAGAAGATTCCAAAACAGAGTATAATTTGTTTTTTCTTGAACCATATATAAAATCTCTCTGCCTCGTTCGTCCAGTGATCACAATCGCGACTAGAAGGTTGATAGCTGTGGGAGTTCTTTCTCTGGGAAGAGATGAGATGCTTCTGCATATAACAGGTAAGTAGCTTTTTATCATTTCAACAGACAGACGGGGTCAGAAGGTTCATGTAGCAAAAATTGTGATCACCTCTATTTAACTAATATCATAGCGATGTTGCTCTGATTTACCTAAAGAAAATAAAAACTTATGTACAAAAAAAAACAACTGACTTCCAAGACACTACAAAATGAAAAATAACTTTAACTTCGGAAGTCGGTGTCGTTGGAAAAATTATTTTAATGGGTAAAATTATTTTAATAAGAAAGCGCATAACATACATACACAAAAAAAATGCTGTCGAATTGAGAACCTCCTCCTTTTTGAAGTCGGTTCATAAAGTCTTGCCTTTGCACGGACACCCTTAGCACGGACTATGATGCACCCTATACGGATGCGTACGCTCCAAGCGTAGTACGGTCCACGATATACCCTTTTCGGCTGCGTAGGCTCGAGCGTAGCACGGTCTACGATATACCCTTTCCGGCTGCGTAGGCTTGAGCGTAGCACGGTCTACGATATACCCTTTCCGGCTGCGTAGGCTCGAGCGTAGCACGGTCTACGATATACCCTTTCCGGCTGCGTAGGCTCGAGCGTAGCACGGTCAACGGTACACCCTCCACGGCTGCATATGGTCCAGGGTAGCACGGTCTACAAAACACCCTCTACGGCTGCGTCGGCTAGCGCATAGCACGGGCTATGATACACCCGACACGATGTGCATGTGTAAATATTCATACTTACCAATTACGGAACCCATCACTGTGCGTGGTCCGACATGCACTTGGCCGGTTTAAAAGCTTATATTTCGTTTAAGTTTAGTCGTCTAGGTAGAAGTTAACAAAAACATAAACACGTCTGTGAAATTATACTATTCTTTGGATGAGGTAAAGAACAATAAAAAATTAAAATGGTCAAAGTCCGGATTTTATTCAAAGGTACGGAATACGGATATATGGCCGCTCGTATTCGATCTTCACACATCACACTCTAAGACCATCAATTCAGCGTGTGGAAATGTTTCGAGAATAGAAGGATGACAAAGAATTATATTTATTTACTAACTGCTCGGTTTTATACCGCCAAGTCTGCAAAACCGCCAAAATAGTTTACCAGGTTTTAGTTGGTAGGTAAAAGAAAACTTGTCATCCTTTGGGTTGGGTACGGAAAGCAAAAGTTGTAAATAACTCAAGCGCATAACGCTTTGATACATGTTCTTTTAGCTGTTTCCATAAATATCTTATCTAATCAAACTAGCCTTTATTGTCCCATTGAGCTATACAAGAATCTTTTGGTGAAACTTTTTTAGGCGCACATTGGGCTCTTTCTGAACAGTGAAACTGAACGGCTCCAGTCGGTCGGTGACGCTGAATCACGTATACCTACTTGGCGCTGAATCGCGTATACTCAGCTCCAGTCGTAAGTTTTCATTTCTATAGTATGGTCATAAGCATACGCCCTTTTTTATTCAATACATTTGTAACATAATGTACATACTCACAGTTACCTTCATTCATTCTTCCAGGTCAGAACAAGCATTCTGTTACCGTTAGGCGCTGTTCTGATTATTCCTCACGACACGTTTTATCCATAATCAGTACACAGACACAGCTCCAACTTTAACATGAGTCTACGACGATTTAGTATCATCCAAGGGTTGGTAATTTCGCCCACATTGATGGATATCATTTTTCCTATAAACACTATACTTCTAACACAAAATAACTATATATTTTATTGTATTTTATTAATAATATATTTTATTATGACAGCTTTGACAACGACGTTTAATACGTCGCCATGGCAACGTACCTTTCTAATTCTTACCGGCCTGTATCTTTTTATATGCAAACTTATGTATGTACTATGTAAAGAAGCCACTGGCCGAATTCTTATCTCAAATTCATATTTTCTACATGATGCTGTTCTACGAGGTTTCTTTAAAGATTCACGCAAAGCAAGGATCAGTTCGAGTTTCGCCTCTACAGCGAACAGTATAAGGAGCCTGATACTCCAGGGCCACCTATCCTGATACTCCAGGGCCACTTATCCCGGAAATACCCAGCGTACCTCTCCGCTCCGGTACCTGACGGACCCTGCCTACGCCTCCGTCCTCCGCCCTCCGTGAAGGGCTCCTCCATCTACTAGGCCGCGCCTCACCCGAGGGCCGCCTCACCTGAGGGCCGCCTCACCTGAGGGCCGCCTCACCTGAACGCCGCCTCACCTGGCGGGCTGACAGCGTCTCCGCCGTGCCTCTCTCTCCTGCTGCTGTGCTGCGACCTGGCCTGTTGCGTGAGCCCTCCTGTCCTCACCTGACGGGCTGACAGCGTCTCCGCCGTGCCTCTCTCTCCTGCTGCTGTGCTGCGTCCTGGCCTGCTGCGTGGACCCTCCTACGGGTGTCCTCCGTGTCGCTACGCACCAGCACCAGTCCTCACCTGTTCCTGCTCTTCCTGTTTCTGCTCCTGTTCCTGGACCTCCAACTGTACCTTCACCTCAGCCTCTATCACGCATCGTCACTTATACACCCCACCTCCACAAACTACACACCACTCTTCCGTCAATCTCCATCTTTACTTGTAAATATATCTCTAATTGTTTTCTATCTCCCTTTTTCATTTTATTCCTTAACCATACTTTAGTTTCCTTGTCGCTACACGACACATTTCACAACACTATTTCACAAATGTCATAGAATTAGTATGTACCGGTATGTACTTTGACAAACGCACAAACGTTTCCCAACAGCGCCCCCGTGTCTACCAAAATATCCTTGTAGCACTCTATGTCTTTTCCCAGTTCTTTTTGTAGAAAGTAGGTTCTTTAATATATATGTCCAAAAACATTTAACATTTCAACATAATTATTTTGGAAAATACATAATAGGTCTGGTACTTGTATGACCCAATGTATGAACGTAAACGAAGCAAAAGGTACGTGAGGATCGTAGCAGGTGGCGTATCTGCTTACCCCCTTGGGCAGAAGGCGTAAATTTATGTATGTAATAATTGAAAGAAAGAAAGAAAATACATTCATTTGGCACAAACTAGAAGACACACAATACACCAGATACATACATCAGACAAAACAAACAATAAAATTGTAACAAATAATAATCGTAACATTGTACAGACGCCAGCAGGTCAAGCTACCCGAAACTGTCAAACTTTCCCATTCAACCATGAACCTTATTGCTATAGCGATAAAGTTGAAAATCTATTAAAGAAATTTGACAGATTGTAGTAGCTTGATGTGCTGGCGTCTGTACAATAAATTTATTATAATTTCGGTGAACATGTTCTGTTTCTTAGCTCTTTGGCTAGTTTATGCTTAATATTATATTTAGGTTATTCTTTTCTTATATAATAAATACATTTTTATTTTTTTTCTTTAGAGAGAGGAACCTCCTAGCAATACAAGCCATATCCAAAAGTGCCGCTTCTAATAACGCCTCTGATCTAGCCGCTTAACGAGAACGCAGAACAATTATAAATTATGGAAACAAAGATATTGGACTACGGGTTTGGGTGGCTAATTATTATTATGTTGTCGTGAAAATGTGATCCACCACGAAGTAATTATACATATATTGTATTGTATTAAACACATATTTACTGACCAAAGAGATCATACTGTCCTGAAATAGATAGTCTTATTTCCCAGAATATTTGAAAAATATTTATTTCTTTATTAATAACCAACTTATATTTATAGTATGTACCACACATAGGTAAAAGTTATGGGTCAATACTATTAATTTTACATAATATAATCATAAAGTGATGTTAATAATTCTGATAAATTAAAAAAAAAAGCAGATTCGTCGCTTTCGCCATAATCATTCATAACGCGGAAACGGAACTGCAAACGAATTCTAATAGTTACCAGTTCACAATAATAAAGAATAGTGCAAAATTATTAAAGTTACTATTGTTAAGGTGGATGCTCCAAGGTAGCCCGCGAAATTCAAATTTTCTTACGTTTTTTGCAATTTGCTGGTCAGTACTAAGTTGTTCGTTGATTAAAATATGATTCGCGGCCGTAACAAATATGTATTTACAGAATTATGATCATTCATCATCATCGGTATCTCTTTCGAACAACCCACGGCCCTGGCGGCGGAGCATCCACTCTAAGGTCTTTGCACACAGCGGGCATACGGCGACGCGGCGCTGGCGCGGCGGTAGTGTTCACAGTGCGGGCGCATTATTATATTACTCTTTGGCGGGCGGAATTACATCCCGGCCCGCCGCGCCTTTCTTTCATCAAAAAAGAGGTTGAGCGATTCAGACATGGAAACCCTATTGCTCATAGTTGCGCTAGCTAAGAAAAAACAACGTAAACGGAAATGGGTGCATGAAATAAATCAATACCGCGTTCGCGCCCCGCCACGCCCCGCCCCGCCGCTTCTGACTTGTATTCCCGCTCGGCGCGGCGGCGGTAGGGCGCGACGGTTACCGTCGCGTCGAGCGGGGCGGCTCTGTGTGGCGTCGTCCGTAATATCTAGTACATTACAATTACAACTGCTCAGCGCCGCGGCGCCGTCCCGTCCCGCCCTGCCCCGCCCGCTGTGTGCAGAGACCTTTAACTTACCAACCTAAAATTGCAGTTTCACAAAAAAGTATAGCGCCGGAATAATTTTTCGTTTTTATTACTACGCAGGATAATAAAAAACATCTGTCTAGTCAATACTTTCATGTTATTTATGGTGTATACACATATGTGCACCCGACATGGATGACATGTTCGTTTCAACGTAAATATGCTACAGTTCATGTTACGTCTCACACATGTGTAACCACCATAATGTTTTCTTTCAAGCTGAGCCTGGACCCCAGAGATTTGTGAAAACAATCGTGAAATAGTTGCCAGCATAAAAATTAAAGGAGAAAAGAAAGCAAAGCAGCCCAGCACTACTAATACTTTTTTTAGTCTGTCTTTGTCAAGGAGTAAAAAATAAGTCTCTTTGTCAAAGAGCTCTTTGTTTTCGTTTGCTGAATTCACGTCGAATCGTTGCTTTGTTTGTTGTGAAATGTGAAGGTATTGATTTTCGAAGAAAGAATATAACAATTTAACCATTACTCTCGCTCTTAATTACAAAGTGAACAATGTCTACTAGTGATACTCAGAAACCTGAGACTTCAAAAGACAATATATCGAGCAATTCGATCGATGAAGGGTTGCCGAGAGAACTGAGTCAGCTAAGTCTTTCAAGTGCTGCAAGCCAAGATGAGTTCTTTTGTGACACAGGTCACTCGGGGGCAGCTTTAAAAAATATATTCGGCTATTATCAATCTCAAAAATTGTGTGACGTCGCACTTATAGCAGGAGGATGCAGGTTTGTTTGTTTACACTTGTCAAGTAGGTTTAAATAAAAGGTCAAGTGTTTTGGAAAAGTCGTGAACCCGACTGCAGCACACAATGAGTTTTTAGCTTGCACTAAGTAATTCCTCATTTCTCACCCTTTGTATTATGCTTAGGTTGCTGCTGCTGTTCAGGTCTAAAAAAGTTAATAATAAATCACGCAGTTTTTTTTTTTGGTAATTTATGCCCTCTAATAAATATCTAATTCAAGAAAACAAAACCTCACAGGTTAATTTTATAAATATACACTATACACTTGCTTTTTTTGTTTTGAAATTAACATATAACAAAGGAATTGTTTGAAAAATGTGTAACTAGTCTTTTTTTTAATTTTTGCTTAATGCAAATGCTGAGTAATGGAAAGCTGTGACAAGTCACCAAAACTGGTAACAAAAGCCTGCTTTGTCACTATTTCACCTGCGGTTTAGCTATGTTCAAATGAAGTGTGAATCTGCTGTCAAATTAGTGATTTCAGCACAAGATAGCTGCTAGCTGCTCATGATTCTTTAGCTTACCTTTTATTAAAACCTAAAGGGTTTGGTTATTCCAGGGGTCTTACCTTGAATTTTAAATTAAAATTTGGCACATTTATTTATTTATTTAACATTTATCAAAGTCATATTTATTTAAAATGTTATTTTTAATCAACATACTGGGATCTAATTAATTTGGTTGGGGAAATATCACACATTCAACAGATATCAATATCAAACCATGATTAAACAAAGAAAATATGGTATCAATACCCATCATTTCATCATTTGAATGTCAAACATATCACTAATATATATGCTACTATGAAGCATATACTGGAGTTATTATCTAATAACTTATGTAATTTCTTTATAACAGAATCCCAGCACACAAAATTCTCCTTGCATCTTGCAGCGAGTATTTTGCAGCAATGTTCACTGGCTCCCTGAGGGAAGCGCAGTCAAGTGAGATAACACTAGAGCGAGTTGACCCACAGGCACTTCAGGAACTTGTACACTATTGTTACACTGGCACCATAGGCTAGTATCACGTTTTATCTTTCATATTATAAAGGTGCATATGCACTGCAGCTTAATTTTTAGTTTTGCCTCATTGCTTCAAAACAGCACAAATTGGCAATCGGTAGTTAAAACTTATTTTAATAAATCAAATATTTTTTGCTGCAGTACATAGACACTAATATTTTACAGATATAAAAAACTGTCTCATGCTCTCAACTGTTTTTTTTAATTTGCAGAACTGAGAGAGGAAACAGTTGAGGTGCTACTTTCAACATCAAGCTTGTTGCAGCTTAATTCTGTTACAAATGCTTGTTGCGCTTTTTTAAAGAAGCAGCTGGATCCTTGCAACTGTCTGGGAATAGCTTTCTTTGCTGAACAGCAGTCCTGTTTGGATTTACACAAAAGTGCTTTGAAATACACATACCAAAACTTCATGCAGGTTCTTAATATTTTACTGTTTTGCAAATTATGATTTATTAAACATCTTTTCACCAAAATGAACAAAATGTAACCCTATGATTATTTAAAAACTTTTATAAAATAAAAACCAGATATAATATTTCTAAAATTATGTTTAGGTAGTGAAACATCAAGAATTCTTATCACTGCAAGCAGACCAGATGGCCAACTTGTTAAAATCAGATGATCTCAATGTGGTGACAGAAGAAAATGTATTCGAAAGCTTGATGACGTGGGTGCAACATGACAGTGCTAACAGAGAAACCCACTTGTCCACTTTGCTGAAGCTAATCAAGCTACCTCTACTTTCTTCCGAGGTAAAGTTTTATAATTATTTATTTTAACCTGCTTACATGTATGGCTACATATATACATTTTACGGAATTCGGGAAGCAGTACAAACTCTATCATACACAATACAAATAATACCTGCCCATGATTGTGGGAACACAATTTTCCATTGAGTGCGCTTAGATTAGGCGATACATGCATCAAATAAACTACCAGAGCATATAATTTACAAATAAACCTAGTAAATCAAATTCCACTACATTACGCTACACTTTTTGCAAGGGAAGGCAATAAAAGTCGAAACCATTGTTCCTTTTAGCGCCATCGGCCTGCTCTCAGCCATTTCTTGACTTGATGGCGCTGAAGTCAACATTTTCAATGAAGCATTACTCGCCGGAGTCGTAGGAGTCATTGACACGACTAGGAGGCAATTGGCACTTTGACTTGATCGTATTGATTCACTTAAATTTACGCAATTTAACACAGCCGATTATCAATTATAAAATTGATAAACTAAATGTTAATGATGTTGTTTCAGTGATGCTCCAATTACCCACACATAAAATAACGGGTGTAAAAAGACGCTTAACGAAGCCGAAAGTCACTAGTTCTTCCCGTCATTGTGATATTTTTTTTGTACTGGACCATACCTGAGAAAGTTCTAGTTATGCGAGATATTGAAGGTCGAAAATTTCATTTTTTTTTTTTGTCCTTTTTTTATGAAAACAAGTTTAAATGTTAACATTACTTTAAAAACCTGTACCGTTGCAAGCACAAGCACAATATTTTGCGTGCATTGCTCGAAACCGTAAACAGCGATTTTTCACACCAAAAATAATAGTAGTAGCAATTATTTTTGTACAGACACCAGCACATCAAGCTACTACAATCTGTCAAATTTCTCTAATAGATTTTCAACTTTATCGCTAAAGAATGAAGGTTCAAGGTTGATTGGAAAAATTTGACAGTTTCGAGTAGCTTGACCTGCTGGCGTCTGTACAATGTTAGATGACGGCTTTGTGATGGGTCTTTTTACACCCTGTAAAATAAAAATGGAAAATTGTATGTTTAACGCCCTATAGCGAACAAATGCCCCCGAAAGGCCGTATGTATGTCTCATTTTACTACTAACGGCACGCCCGGGCCGTCTTGTAACACTTGTTTGGACGTATAATTCTGCAACAACCAATCCATCAAAAGAAAAGTCAAGGAGTATCTCAAGAACTACTCAATTTACTATTATAACTAGCAGCTATACAACAACTAAAATCTCATTGAAATTCCTTTAACCGTTCTCACGTGATACGATAACAAACAGACAAAAGTTTCGCCTGCTGTATCAAACTCTTAACCCGACTGCCTAACCCAAAGACGCGACAAAATTCAAGTATTCACCGTTACAAGATGAGAGGACAACCGCAAATATTAACTTCGTCCAGAATTGCTCCAACAAAACTTTCGGTTTTCTGAAGATCACCTTCCAATATATAAATATAAAAGGATAATAAACGTATTATATAAATCCTTATAACAGCCTTTCCTTGGGGTTCCTGTATAGTTATAAGTAGTTATAATACGTTTATTATCCTTTTATATTTATATATTGGAAGGAGTGTTTACTATTCCCGAGGTGTAGACAAGACACAGACGCCAAAAAGTCAACATCAGGTAAATGAAGGCCCTGGTAGAAGCATTCACATAGTTTCGTACTCTGCCATACCACCCTGCAGCCGTTAGTATTACAGCACTACAGGCTATTTGCCTCTGTTCTCATTAGCCATGGAGAACGCAGTGAACCCACGTCCATTGCGACAGTATCTTGGTGCATCCCCACTTTTACTGTTATAAAATATTCCATTCCCACCTACAGTTCTGTAGGGTTTAAAAACCTTCGAGGTACTCCGTTGGCATGCGTATTAGTACGCGCATATGACGTTTTCATTAATAGATGGCGTCCAACGGACGGCCCTTCCGCCGGTTGCTACCCGCTATCCCGTCAGATGTGAGGCCACTGCTCCGATACACTGCTGTGGCCGAATATCATCACATCGTCATGTCGAAATGGAAAGAGGCAAAAGATCGTACTCGTAACTCAAGCTCGGCTCACACGCGGTGGCCGGCGTCACAGAGGAATGGGATGCCTGCAGCGGCAAGGTGGAGCTGAGTGATGTACCCGGTGTTGGTTGGTGTTCTCCAAGTTCTTACTCCTACTGGCTTTATGATTTTTGGTTGGCATGAATGTGTTATTGATGTGTCCTTTGATTTCATCAATGTTATATTTTTTTGGTGTTGCGTATTACTATCGGGAGCCATATTTAATTGCGGTCATGATTGCCTATATCTGAAACTGTATAAATTGGTAATCCCTGCTACCAATATCCCGCCGTCTTCCCTTAGCATCCTGTCACTCAAAAGTTTTAAGCAGTTTTTTGGATGTACAAAGATTTCTTTATCTCCCCAGTAATTGTCCATTAAGAATTGATAAGATGATTTTATTATAAACTAACTTTTGCCCGCGGCTTCGCCCGCGTAAACTATCCCACGGGAACGTACTACCGAGATCAAAAAAGTTTCTCATGTACTAACCCAGGTCATGGTCTACCTTTGTGCCAAATTTCGTCGAAATCCGACAATTAACAGACACAGTTGCTTTCGCATATTTTATACTTAATACATATTAATATGGACAAAGAATGTTAGTTACAGCTGTGAAAGTGATGATCCTGATTCTCAAATGTCATTTTTTCATTAATTTTATCCGACGAATTACTAATTAGCTGTTGGTACAGTTTTATATTATTATTTATTTTCACCATTGGGCTCTCCTATAAGATAGACGATGATTGTCGAGGTGCATAACTTATACTCAGCAAAGTAAATCGCAGCCTAGCTAGATCCTCCAAGGGGGATCGACGACCAGGGGAAGATCGCCGGCATCCGCTAGATGTAAGCCCTCGCCCACTCACGGGCGAATTTTTATCGCGCATTTTCAACGGACTGCTTAGCGCCGAGTTTAAAAATCCACAGTGCATTTATTCGACGCGACTGGAGTGCACGTTGCAGTGAGTGGATTTTCAATTAAGTACTCAACACCGAGGGTTGAAAATCCAGTGCGCTATTTTTAACGTTTTTACATCAAAAATCGAAATCGAACCTAGGCTCCAAAGGAGTAGCTGTCAGTCGGTTGAATGATGATGGAAAATATTTCTTCGGAACTAAACAAAAACTGTTGACTTGACACATATTATGATGCCAGATTATTATGTATTTAATCATGTTGATTGTAGGTACTATACGAGTACAATGTAATCAAATCACATAATATCACA
Source organism: Apamea anceps (assembly GCA_951799955.1). Lineage (NCBI taxonomy): Eukaryota > Metazoa > Arthropoda > Insecta > Lepidoptera > Noctuidae > Apamea > Apamea anceps. Next base: position 11,920,186 of record OX637510.1, on the reverse strand, counting down.
TTCATATCATCAATGTTTTTTTGCAGTACTTAATTGATAAGGTGGAGCTGGCCTGTGGTAATGTGCCAGAGTGCCAGCCCCTTATCATGGAGGCAGTGAAGTGGCACCTTTTGCCTGAACGACGCTCGCTCCTGTTCTCACACCGCACACGACCCCGGACATCGACTATTGGACGCCTTTTAGCTATTGGTGGCATGGATGGATACAAGGTTTAAACAAATTAAAAATATGTTTTCGAAACACAATCTTAGACCAAAGATAAATAATGAAAAATCTTATTTTAGGGTGCCAGTAATATGGAAATGTATGATCCCCGAACGAACACATGGACCCCGTTTATGCGAATGGGCGCTAGGAGACTGCAGTTTGGTGTAGCAGTTCTGCAGAACAAACTGATTGTTGTTGGCGGCAGGGATGGACTTAAAACTTTAAATACGGTATTTAATTTTATTGTTCATATGTTTTGTCTCCTGGCTTGTTGGATCAGCAAGCAAATTAAGTAGGGATTACATAAATGTGTATATTAATTTTTGTTCACGGATATCCGTTTTGCATAGTTTACTTATTTTCTTGCAACTTTTACAATTTCTAAAAATGTATTGAATGTAGGTGGAATGTTTCGACCTGACTTCTCTGAGCTGGAGTGTACTAGCGCCCATGAACACGCACCGCCACGGACTTGGGGTCGCAGTTCTAGGAGACGGACCGAACTCGCCCGTGTATGCCGTCGGCGGCCATGACGGATGGATCTACTTGAATTCTGTTGAGAGGTACTTATATTATACTGTTACTGGTATTTAATGTTGTGTCGTGCAATGGTTTAATTCGTTCCGCCGCGGCGTTCGTGCGAAATTTGGCGGCACGGTTGGCGCAGTGGTTAAGCGATTGACTGCTGCGCTGCGTGTCGCGGGTTCGATGTTTGTGTATGTGAGTTTAAATGTTTGTAAACGCACCCACGATACTGGACTAATTCCTAGTGTGGGGAAACGATTTTTTTTTTAATAATAACTTTATGGGCTTAATGATGAAGCCTTTTTTAAAATAAATGCGCCTCTTTATAACATTCTGGCTTTTTCTCGCAATTAAAAAATTAAAAACCAAGTGCGCGTGAGCCGAGCGAGCGAAACGTGCGGTGCCGCGGTAGCGGTCGGCTAGCGCTACGTCCAAGTTAGTCGTAGTTACTTGGCTAATTAGTATTTTTAGGACACCAAAAAAGGGATTATTGGAGGTTTACAAAAATAGGCGAATAGAGTGGTATATTATAGTGTTCATTAATATTTTTAGAAAAGCGAAATGGGAATTTAGGATCTAATTAAATACCATGCCGTTTTATTTGTGTTTTGAGATGTATTGGATTGTTGACGTAGATGGGACGCGTGCTCGCGCACGTGGACCATGGTGTCGCCCATGGCGGGCGCGCGCAGCACGTGCGGCGTGGCGGCGCTGCGCGGGCGCCTGTTCGCGGTGGGCGGGCGCGACGGCGGCGCGTGCCTGCGCTCCGTGGAGTGCTACGACCCCGCCACCAACCACTGGACCAACTGCGCGCCCATGACGCGCCGCCGCGGTGGAGTCAGTGTGAGTACACCCAGCCCATACATTACACTAGCTTTTTTAAGGTTTCGTAGCCAAATGGCTTAAAGGAACCCTTGTAATTTCGTCATGTCGTCTGTCTGTCCGTCATAAATGTCAAAAATTTCGTTTACAGGTGTGTGCAGCAGGTGGCTACTTATACGCTTTGGGAGGTCATGAAGCGCCCGCCAACACTGTCGGTGGCCGATTGGCTTGCGTCGAACGATATGACCCGATAGCAGACTCGTGGCTTCTCCTAGCGCGGCTCTCGTATGGCCGGGATGCTATTGGTTCCTGCCTGCTCGGAGATCGGATCGTTGCTGTTGGTAAGTTGGTTACATAATATTTTCGCTTTCTGGCGCTCATCCGCGCCCGTCGTCAATTAGCAACAAAAGTCAATTAACATTTAATTTTGGTTTATCAAGAGAATTTACTAAATTAAATTAACTCTTAAATTATCACATGGAACGGTGAAATGTGCGGTTGGATCAAATAATTTTGTGTCGTTTTAAATGATGTTAATGTGTGAAAGTAATCCACTCTGTGTTGCAGGCCACCAGTGTTGGGCAAAATGTAATTGAATAACAAATCCAAAATGTAATTACAATTATTCAAATACAAAATGTAATTACAAATTACTTTTACAAGATGTAATTACAACTTTACTAGTGGTGTTTAAGTCCAATTTAAAATAATAATTCATTATCTTTCTCTAAAATTATCCTAATTAAACTATTTATTTATTTATTTATAAAGGTACACCAACAGCTACTGTATAGAAAATATAAAACAGTAGATAACAGTCATGGCCTTATACAGTTGCCAATAGCAGGTTCTTTACTATCATGTTATTGTAATAATTTTCCTAGATACAGACTGATTTTATATTAAATTATACAAATATCGGTTCATTTCATCAACTACTATCAGTTCTTAACTAGAAAATAGAAATAATGTCATTTGTAATTAAGCTACAGACTAAAGTAATTGCTTACTCGAGTAACTAAACTATATGTAATTCTATTTGAGCAGTTCTGAAAGTCCTTGCGAGGAAACCTATACGCTTTTCTACAATCTCCCTGTATTCTCTCTGCCAGGTCCCAACAGTCAGACAGCTATTTGTTTCTCAGGTAGTGTTACGTAAACATACCCAGCTTCCCTATGAACCAGCCAGATGTAACAGTAGACGTTGTTCAAATCGAGTATGCGATGTAAAACCTTGTACAAATGTAGCAGCACGTCGTCATTGTACCTACATAAGCTCAAAAATGTACAATAGAATAAAAAAAACGATCAACATTTATTCTTTTACCAAAAATAAATGCAAGAAAAGGCTCGACACTTAGCTAAAATCGCCTACATATGATGCAACTGAAAAACTTGTGGAAGTGTAACACATTCACACTCACACCCCAACACACCCTCAGACACACACACACACATGCACCAGGTCTTACTTACACTACACTTATCCCGTAATTTTATTGTCTTTGTTGCTTGTTCTTTTTTTTCCTTTTTATTTTTAACTACTTATATATAGTTTATAATATATTTTTCTTATCTGGAACGAACTACCCTCTGACTAGGAGCCGGGCGTTGATAGTGATAGCCGCGCCACAGTAATTAACTTTTGCAGTTATCATCGTTTTACTATTTTTATGATTGTATCTGTTTTTGTTCCAAAATAAACTATTTTTATTATTTTTATTCATTACAAAAGTTAATTACGCCCAACGATCCCTACAACCCTTGCTAATATAACATTGTCACCTCACCAGGTGGCTACGACGGCGTGCAATATCTGTGTGTGGTGGAAGTGTACGATTCAGAGTCAAACTGCTGGCGAAAACTTGCCCCTCTGAGCACGGGGCGTGCTGGAGCCGCTGTGGTTGCGGTGCCGCCTCCCAAGAACATCTTCTGATACAATGCCATCCGCCGACCGGTGGACACAGCTAAGTTTATTCCAATTCTTTCCATGTCAGATCCGGAGGACGACGATGGTGATGATGACTATTCAGTTATATACTACTAATTCTACGACATGACACGTTTAACAAACACAGAGACACTTGTCTGGACTAACCTCATATTTTTGATCTGTGTACAACAATACATATGTATAAAAAATACATGTTAGGCCGCTTTCACATTAGGACGTTAGCAGCGCGACAGTCGTGCGGCAGAAGCAATCCGCTTAATTGGATTTGGCTAAACGGCTTCTGCCGCGCGACTGTCGCGCTGCTAACGTCTTAATGTGAAAGCGGCCTTACCCATTTTAGTAAATTTACTATTTTACGGCTTAAACTGGCCTACTGCTAGGCTAGTGCTTTGACTGCAGCATACTCGTATACAGTTGCTGAGTGTTTATTAATGTTCTTATTCCAAAAAGTAGTTTCTCAATTTGATGTATGTTATACTTATAAGTATCTATTAAATTGACGCAGCCACATACGGCTTTTTGATTCTAGTGATTATCATAGATGTCCTTGTCCTTGACCGAGGATCGCGAAGCAGGTTTGTCAAATTGTCACCCAGTGACTCGGATTTGGTCACGATGACAAGTTGATTGTAAAACGCAAACTTACTGTTCCTCTAATTATGATGTTGTTCGATAAATTCGTCGTTTAAATAAAAAATACTAAGTGTCTCATTTTTATATTAAGTGTACTACTATGATAACCGTCGGTGACGCCTTCATTTATAACGGCAGCTTTTTTATGTTTTTTTTTTCTTGCCGTCTGGGGCAATATTATGTTGTTGTCTTCCATTCTCTTCTGTCGGTCGTCACCTCATCATTCACCGTCTTTTCATACATATCATTCGACTCACCATTTATCACGGGTTTCATCCATCGACAGGCTCTTTTGATCATTTTTTCTTATTTGCAAGACTGTTACTAAATTGATTCCAGTATCGAATTTAAAGGCTATATAGCTAGACTTAAATATTTTATTATACGTTGTATTTAATACATGTATTTTGAATTTTCAGTAGATATTCAGTGTGATGTATAGTATAATAGTATTTGTAGTTCGTAACGTTATATTCACATGTATTTTTCGACGAATTACTTGATGTTGTTTAGATAAGGCTCAGCTTCTTTGGTTTACATTCGAAAACATGTTTAGGGTATAATAATTATTATGTAAAAATAATTAACTGTTCCAGAACATTAGATAATAATATTCTTGATTGGTAACTGATCTCAGTACTAAGAATGCAAAATAAATAGGAGTTCTTAGTTTTAGTTATATATTTCTTAGGAGACTGCTAGTAACTTTAAGTTCTCTCATTTTACCCATCTTTAAACATCCATGGTAATATGTTAATTATATGCATGCAAAGATCCACCTTCACCATTTGGATGAAATGTTTATTGTTGCGTGTATTCCGAGCTAATTTCGTTTGAGCTGCAAGAAGAGAACAAGCTGCTTGTATTTTTATAAGGTTATACAGAATTATTATTGATTTTACTGTGATTTTGTTGCTCCGTACTTAAAATGTTTTTTATACCAACTGATGTGAAATTATATAAAATTATGTATTTATAGAATTTTAGTTTTCATTTTATAAGATAATTTGGTCCGAGCTAAGCTCGAATATTAAAAAAAAAAAGATTATTTTGTGTTGAAATTTAGAAAAGGTTTGTAATTGAACCCAGTCTTGAATTCCTGCTTGCAGCCTATTGATGAACTGAATATTTCGAACATTAATTAAGCTGTTAGACACCACGTCAGGCATATTATTATGTGTCTGACGCTCGTACCTTTAACATTTTTGAGCCGGCAGTGCAAGTTCATAAACTCATTGCATCATAGTACACACGGCGACATTATAAGCTATATTTCCAGTTTAACCTGACCTCGCATTGTATAGGGTTTTCGTACAATGAGTGCGTAACTGCGTACCTAACTTCCCAAGTTTCAAGCATGATTGGTTTCAATTATACAGCCGAGAAGCAGAGCTTATATACATATAAAGGTATTAAACCGATTTATTCATACTCATGTAAATGTTTGGTGTCTACAAGTTATGATAAAGTTATCGTGTGATAAAAGTAACGTATAAATATTTGGCTTGGTCCCCTGCATCAACGCAGGATTCTTGCATATAATATACTTCAATTATTTCTATATTCGTGTGTACATTAGTTTATAATTATGTTAGTTTATACTACTTACCTATTTTGATGGCGAACAGTATTAATTTACATTTATTTTTATGCTATTTGGTTCTGTAATTTAATGTTTTAGGGGACCAAACTGTGATGTTAATGCTAGGAAATTGCTAGGGTAATAAATACTGATTAGGAAAAGGAAGGATTTGAAATACTTAATATATTATATGTAGCGTTAGTGGCGCCACTAAAATTAAATTAATAAGGATCAAACAACTTCTGAAAAGGTTTTGAATAGAACCCAAAACTATCAAATGAAAAAAAAACTTAAAATTTTATTAAATTAACACACCTATTGGTACTCATTAGTATATCATCATAGCTTGTATTATTTACTAAAAGTAGTACCTAACTAGAGACTAGTATTTCTGGAAAGCATTTTTTTTTTAATTGATTGCATACAAAAAAAAAATCCCTAAACTTAGTTGCGCCGCTAAACCTCTTGAAATATATTATTTATTCAAAAGAAAAGTTAGACTGTGTATGGCTTTACTTGGTAAGCAAGCGCGGAACAGAGACCGATGGCCTAAACGTAAGAACAGTGGAGGAGCTGTGGATGATTACATTTATTTTTTACGTTATTAAACTAGTACTTATAATAATATAAAATTTATGATAAATGATGGATTGTCAAATTAAAGTAAATTACCGCTATTTGATGTTAGTAGATAAATATTTTTGGGATTTATATCATTGTATTGTATAGTCATACATAACTGACAAAAATAAAAAAATCTGCAGCTGCCTCTTGTAACAGCTGCTTAATTTAGGATATACAGGATAATTTTTTATTCAGTGCGTAAATTTTTACAGGGTGTTCTACCCATGAATATGAACAACATTCACTATGGGACCATCACTGAAATCACGAAAAAAAAATCAGCAGATTCATACATTTTGGTCGAGTAGGTATTGAACTTTTATAAGAAACAGCTGATTTTTTTTTTGTGATTTCAGAGATGGTCCCATAGTGAAAGTTGTTCATATTCATGGGTAGAACACCCTGTGAAAATTTACGCACTGAATAAAAATTTATCCTGTATAGTATTTTCCAATAGGTACTGAAATCTGGCAAATTTTTCCTAAAAGTAGTATTTATAGAGAAGCAAGAGTACGCGATCGTTTATAAGAATTTGGACGTACAATCGCGACTTGATTGATCACGCGACTATGCCTAATTCATATGTGCGATGATCGCGTACTCGTGCGACGACGACGATCGCTTTTGGTTAGGGCGCGGCCTTAAACGTGTTGCCAAATTAATCGACTATCTCACAACTTCTCCAATGATGTATTTTTAAATAAATATTGTTGTAGCCATTAATACGACTTCTTATTTCCGGATAAAATCCTTCCTTTTATAAGTACCGCAACTAAAAAAAAATACAAAATCAAACTTCACGAGGATCGCTGATGCGAGGGGTTGCGCCCTACAGAGCTGCACATCTTCATGGATGGATTCAGAACAGGTAGTGGACAAGTGGCACGGTGTTACAGGTGCTGGAATCTTCTCGGAGGACTGCAACATACACATGCCACACCATTGGGGGTCCATAACACGAGTGTTCCAGGCCGAATGTATGGGTATTTCTCTTGCCGCTTCGGTCATCATGGCCAGCGAAGGGGAGTAGTGTGATGGGTTCAGGTCCCACTGATGCCATGCTCGACCCCCTTCTGCAAGTTCGTCGGCTGCATCGTTACCTAGCGATCAGCTGTGCCATTTGATCCATTGAATGGTTATGATATTGAGGCTTGAGGCGCTGGTGGCACTCGTACATTAACCCAGAATTAACTGTTTATAACGCTTGCAAAACAGCCATGCTGTCTGAGAGTACCGGATCGAGTGGTCCTTCCCTGGGCATGATGGCCAAAGCGGCAAGAGAAATATGTACATACCCATGCATTCGGCCTGGAACACTCGTGTTATGGAACCCCAATGATGTGGGCAATTTGTGTTTTTTTTTTAATTGCGGCCACACATTAAACCTATTTAGAACTATAACATACCTTTGCCACGGATCTTCAAACCCCTTTGTTGAGCTCACTCCGCTCGCTCACGCTCATGCAACCCTGGTTCTCATAATTATTAAACTTTACTACCTATGTCGAGAAAGTAACTCTAATTTCTGTATCTATGGTCAAAATAAAATCAATCCTGAGGCGGAGCATGCTTAAATTGCATTTTGGAACGAAGTTCTCTTAAATAGACTTAATTTTTGTTTTGCGGTGTTGTAATTTAAATAATTGTATAATTATTCAAATTACAACACTGCAAAATTTGTTATTTTTTTAAGTCTGACAACATTAGCCGGTCTTCAATCTCCATTGTTCATGCCATTGAGGTCGTGAGTTCTCCGTATTTGAGCAGATCAGATCACGAGGAAATCGAGATAAGTTCTTTGTGTTGCAAGTGATTCAAATTTCCAAAAACCATGGCCTTACACGTACCTAAAGCTCCGGGGGTACCCTCAATGTTAAAAGATGGGGCACGGGTAAGTTTATCAATACATAACCAACAATTCGGGCGCCCACTCCGGACTGTTCACCTGTTTTAACATCTTCTCATAACTTCTTGAGTTTTCACACAACTTGCCAATTTTACGTAAAACATGATGCTAGCTATAAAAACTAAGTCGTTTGACTAAAAAGAACGATGGGTTTATCACACATTTTAATCTAAATATTACTGTTCTAAAACTTCTGGAAGTATTATTTCAATTCAATTTCGATCAGAGTATTGTTTTATTATAAAAAATGACTAGCTGTAGTAATTTAAACGGGTCGCTCCCGCTCGTTAATACCCCGTCGTTAACACTACTAACCATTGGCAATGTTTTATTTTATTATCATGATCATGATTTCCAAAGCTTGAATGTTATCGACCATTGTTTCTTCTGTTACTAGATGTTCTCTGGGCTGGAAGAAGCAGTTTACCGAAACATCAATTCATGCAAACAATTCGCCGCAAGTGTCCGATCAGCTTATGGTCCTAATGGAATGAATAAAATGATCATCAACCACATTGATAAGCAATTTGTAACAAGTGATGCTGGTACCATCATCAGAGAACTGGATGTAGAACATCCTGCTGCTAAATTGATGGTATTGGCCAGTCAGATGCAAGACTCCGAAGTTGGTGATGGTACTAACTTTGTTATAGTCTTCTCTGGAGCGCTTCTGGAAGCAGCAGATGAATTGCTGCGTTTAGGTGTAACACCAAGTGAAATTGCTGATGGATATGAAAAAGCTCTAGAGAAATGTATGGAAATTCTTCCTAGCCTTGTTTGTGACGAAATTAAAGATTGCAGAAATGTTGATGAAGTAATCAGAGGAATCACTCCCTCAATCATGTCTAAGCAGTATGGTTATGAAGATTTTATTGCTGCACTGGTTGCTAAGGCGTGTGTTGCTATTCTTCCTGAAAAGACCACCTTCAATGTTGATAATGTGAGAATATGCAAGGTATGTATTGATAATTATTCAAAGTAGTTTTCTGTTCCACATAAATGAATTATAATTTTGTTATAATATTTCAATTGAGGAGGCCTATGTCCAGCAGTGGACGTGTTTCGGCTGGAATGGTGATGATGATTAATTCCTCTGAAGTGACTTCTTAATAGATAATTTAATTTTGAAATATATTTGTTTGTTTTAGATTCTTGGATCAGGTCTACTTCAGTCTGAAGTTCTTTCTGGTATGGTGTTCAAGCGAGAGGTTGAAGGAGATGTACCTTCTGCCAAAAAAGCCAAAGTTGCTGTATTTTCTTGCCCTGTGGATATCACCCAGACTGAAACCAAGGGAACGGTATTGATCAAATCAGCTGATGAGCTTCTAAACTTCAGCAGAGGAGAAGAGTCTCAGCTGGAGAAACAGATCAAAGAGATTGCTGATTCTGGAGTCACAGTCGTTGTTGCTGGTGCTAAGTTTGGTGACATGGCTTTACATTTCTTGAACAAATATGGTGTGATGGCTGTTCGTCTCAACTCTAAGTTTGACATCCGCCGCCTTGCAAAGACTGTTAATGCTACTGTAAGTAGAGTTGCAGAGGATTGGCTTTACTATCAACAGCTCAAGTACTTTGTTTTATTTTTCTGAATGTCCATCCTTACACTACTGTGCATTGGTGTTAGCTTCAAATAAAAATAATTCTGATTGATTTAGATCAATAAGAATATTTTGATTGCCAACTAATGTGGTTTTCAATTCAGTTCTAGATAAATGGAGCAGTTTTATATTTCAAATTAAGAGGTGGTGAAATTTTTTTCCTGGCCTATTTCCTGTTCGTGAACTCACCATTTATAGCCTGATAAGCAATTCCCGTATTTTTAGGACCGTTCACATTCTAATCTCAGCCTCAATCTGTTAAAATTACCTCTAATCTCTTTACATTTTTGACATTGATTGCTGCTGAGATGAGATTGCGACTAAATTTTAAATGTTTTAATTACGGGAATTAGCCTTCTGTTCATGAACTCACCCTTTATGTAAAAGTTGATCTGTGAAAACCATAAAGTGGTTCGAGACTAAAGTTAACTGATATTTTTTTAAGGTGCTGCCAAGACTTACTACACCCACTGCTCAAGAGCTCGGATATTGTGATTCTGTTGGTGTTGAAGAGCTAGGAGACACTCGCATCGTTTGTTTCCGCATAGAGAGCTCAGAATCATGCATATCCACAATTGTTATCAGAGGCTCTACTGATAACTACATGGATGACATTGAAAGAGCTATTGATGATGGTGTCAACACATTCAAAGGAATTGCCAGGGATGGAAAGTATGTAGTTGATTTTCTTAATAGTATTACAAATCATAATATATTTTATCAGTACACTACTGTCACAATAATATGTATTACTAAAAATAGAGTTTAAAAAGGACAACTCTTAACACAAAACCTTAAATTTCGTTGTTCAGATTTTTACCTGGAGCTGGAGCGGTAGAAATAGAATTGGCGCATCAACTCCTTCAGTACGCCGACACACTGCCAGGCTTAGAACAGTATGCAGTAAGGAAGTTCGCAGTAGCTTTGGAGAGCATCCCACGTGCCTTGGCGGACAATTCAGGAGCCAATGCCACAGAAGTTGTTAACAACATTTACAAAGCTCACAAGGTGACAACGATTATATATATTTTATTGAAACAATATTCTTTGATAATAAGTTGAATCAAATGAAATCCGTATAAGGAAAACTTTCTCTCTGGTTACTATTACAATATTACTAATACACCTAATGCATATTCTAAGATAAAATGTGTTTTAATGCATCATCTTTATTTTAGGAGGGCAACAAAAATGTAGGATACGACATTGAATCAGAATATAACGGTGTATGTGACGCTAAGGAGAAAAACATATTGGATTTGTATGTCCTTAAGTACTGGGGACTCAAATACGCCGTTGGTGCAGCTGCAACCATTCTCAAAGTGGACCAAATCATTATGGCTAAGAGAGCAGGAGGACCAAAACCGAAAGCGTCGGCGGGAAGCGATGATGAATCTTAAGTTTTATGCAATAGTTCACAACTAATATTAAACTCGCAAAGTATTTTAGTTAAGTTCTCACAATGCTAACCCTTCTTGTAGTTGGGTAAATAAAAAGCAAGTAAACTGCATTTAATTTTAAAGAAATAATTTACTTTGTAAAATTACTTTTAAAAAATCCCTATCCTTTGTTTCTGTTGCATATTTATTTCTTTGTTTTAAAGTTTTGTTCATTACAGTACATGGTTAATGAAATAAAACTGACAGCGCTTTCGTGTCAATATATATTTGCTACAAAATTATTATACTCTGTCACGAATATAACACATAATAAAATAATTAACACAAATAGCATTTTCACTATTAGAACTTTCATTGCAGAGTATTTTCATTGTATGATTTTTTTTTTAATTCGCCCAATGGGCAGGCTAGTCTTTCGACCATACCGCCTCGTCTTCCGTGTAGTTTCTTACGTGGTTTCATTGTATGATACAGATACCCTACAGATTTTATCATATTACGCGGATTTCTTATGATTTTCAGCGGGTATGAAATCGCTTATCATCAACTAACATCACCGCCCACGTTAGTTGGTGATGATAAGTGATTTCATACCCGCTGAAAATCATAACAATGCTGCTCCAGTAGTGATGGAGTCCAAAGTTAGAGCATGTCAAATTATAAAACCTGATTCTGTCTCGCACACGAAGGGTTCCGTATCACCAAGGCTAAAACGCCGAAAAAAATTCGTTTTTTTTTCGGCCCTTTAGTTTTATACTTTATTATTTTTTGTTATATCGGCAATAGAAATACACTGAAAATTTCAAGTCTACCTATTACGATTCATAATGGACGACGAACAATGGTGGCTTAGTACTAGGGTTCCTTTGGCATCCCTTGGGTACTTACAGAACCCAAAAAATTTAATAGGTACCTAGCCAAACTCTTGGCATAGTAAAAGCAAACAAGTACGCCAACTCAAGCCCCGAGCGAGCGATAATAGCCTAAACTCGTAGGGCTGTCACTTATACTTTATTCAATCGTCAAAAATGCATAGTCAATCTCTATACAAAACAATGTTCCCCTGTAGGGTAAGCATCAGGGACCTTTAATACAAAGTTTTTTTAAATTATTTTTTCAACACACGGCTACACATCAAGCTATGCAAAACCAGTAGTATTAGCTGACCGTTCATTGTGAGAAAATATCATGCAAAGTGAGGCCAAGACAAACTGGTTTTGTATAGCTTGACGTGTAGCCGTGTGTAAGTACATAGACCAGAGCCGACTACATTTTTTTCATTGCCTACGTCATGTTATCTGTTTAGTTATTTGAAAAATTACGATCGAAATATATGACTAATAAAAACGTGGTTTTACTGAATCATGTATTTATTCAAATAAAATTAAATGATTATGAAGTCTTTGTAGTTAAAGGAGGTAGGTAGGTACACGTACAAATTATTTATTACGAGCAGCAGGGCAGCGGCGAAGCGTGCGCGGGCGCGGGCGATATTACCGGCGTCACAGCCAGGGTCTGTCAACTTTGTTCTACGAACTGTATGTAGGTGGGCTTGAAAACAAGAGAGAGACAACGACATTAGAGTAAAAGAGATGAATATATAATGTGGCCACCAAAAATACAATTTTATATACTTCATAATAAGGAGCTTATTAATTGATTTTTAAAGTAAAGTACCCTTGAAAATTGCTCGGACGTCGCGTCGCCTGACACATATGTGAAACTCGAAAACGATGTGATCGGGCTATTCGTTGACCGACATAATAATGTACATACGTGAACGGAGTGCAGGTGCATGTGCGTGACTGAATAATAACCTAGAGATCAATCCTAGAGCACCCGCCCCGGGGGGGGGTGGACGACGACACTACCCCTCCCTCCCCCCTCTACCCCAGGCCCCCGCGCGTGTGTGTCTATGATTATAATTCCCAAACCAAAATCCGACAACCACCCCAAAAAAAAATTTAGCTATTATTCTGATGCCAAACAAATATATTTTATTGAGAAATATTAGATACATAATTGAATATTACATAAAAAAAAAAATTATAAGGGGGATAATGTGTGGCAACACTAACGTCCACACGTCATATTGATTATGACATTATTGACGTCACAAGAAAAATGTCTGCCGCCGCTTGCGCACCATTTTATCTTGTACTAATGTTTACTTGTATTAAATAAACTAGTTGCATTTAATTCTTCATACATTGATAACGTTGGGTCGAGCTTGCTAGCCTCCGTTGCTGTTTTGGTGAAATTAAGTGTGTATTTGTGAGATATAGACTCGGTGTTGAGACAGTGACTTGTTTGATTTTGTGTTTAATTTTGCGATGAGTTCGCAAAAAGAAAACACAAGAATCTGCTGCATGTGTGGATCTTCACCTTCTAAAGATCCCAGCATCACTTTGCATCGGTTTCCAAAGCCTGGCTCTAAAAATGCTCTGCGGTATGTACCTACTTAATAGGTACTTTCCATGCTTCGTTTTAGACGACATAGAATACCACAATATTTTTTTAATCCAGCTTTAATCCAGCTACCACAAAATAACGTAACATGTATACATACTTAATGTATTTGAAACCCTTTGCTAAAGTCCTAACTTTCGTTGCCAAAAATCATTAGGTACCTACTTAGTATGAAAAGTTTTCTTGCTTACACCATTCCCGTATTTTATTTTACATTTCTTTCAATCAAAGCGAATACAGAAAGTTTAGATTTTTATTTAGATATAGCTTAATCCATACTAATATTATAACTGGTGTTCAATGCCATAAGGTTAGTACAATTAACACTTGAAAAGTGTATTTAAGAGTAAACTAGTCGCAAGCTCGAACTCGCTGGGGTCATGGCCAAAAAGCACGCTGTCTCATCTGGCCTCGTGTCTGACAGAGCTAGTATCAATGATACTAGTCTAACTGTTCAAGTGTGTTGCTAGTGTGTTGTGTTTAAGGCACAGAAACACCACTCCAAATTGATAGGCACATAAAAATATTTAGGTAGAGTTTACTTGAGGAAGGACATAGGCTAGCATTTTTATCTAAAAGAAATAGGTGTACCTATACCTAGCACATCTATTTTATTTACCTATACCTAGTATGGGTATGAGTATAATTATCTTTTTTTTGACATATTCATAAATTATATCATCAAGCTTAATTTAATCATACCAATTCTCTTATAGGTCACTTACTTCATCAATGACTTATTTTAAATAATTTTAAATCAACTTTTTATTTTCAGGATACATCAATTTCTAATCTGCCAGATCAACCTGCCGTATTTGAACCTGTTGCCGGTCCATCCAAAATTTGAACACAAACACCTTGTTTTATTTAAGGATGATGGCGCCATCATCAATATTGTGTATGAAACATAAATTTGAGGTCTGCCTTCAACCAAAATATAATAACTCTTCCTAATCATTTCTTTAATAATACGTTTGTGAACCACTGCTGCAGGGTTTCGGCTGGGCCTGTCACTGTGCAGCAGTGATGTCACAATCTGTTTTTCTGTTTTTGGTTTTGTTTTGTAAGTGTATTACTAACATAGGTTGTAAGTATATTGTTACTAACACTATGAGTCTTGTTACTTGAAATAAAATAAATTATTATTATTATTATAATAAATAATATGATAGGATAATATATATCTGATATATTTCTGTTTAATGAAATAAATAAAGAAATGATTAGGAAGCGTTATTGTTTTTTGCTTGCCTAGGTTTTGATATTCAAATTGTATGCAATAGGCCCGTCCATACTTGTTATTTTCGTCGAAGATGACTGCAATACCTAAACTGATTAAATTTATGTATTTTAAAATCCATTACATAAACATACTTGTGATTTGTGAACACCTTTGGTACTATATTTCTGGAAATTAATATTTAGCTTATTTAATCAGTCATAATATAATAATGGATCTGTTAAGTAAATTGTAATGATTAACATGCTAAATAAACAAGTCAAGTACTAATCTTGGTTTTATTAGATTGTTGTTCTATAAGGTGTTAAAAAATCAACTCTAAGAATTTTACGAGGATGTCCGGTATCGAAAAACAACCATGTTAAAAAAAAAAAAAAAAAAATTAGTCGATTTTAATTTTTCATATAAATAAAGTATTTGGTAAAACAATTTTTGTGCGTACTGTACGTGGGGCTGCGCTAGCGATCGCGGCGCGGCGCCGCGGCCGGCCGGCTCGGCGCCCGGCGCCCGCGCCACCCTCCCTCTCCCGATCGTCAATTCGTCAGTCGTCCAATTCCTGTCGCGCGGGAAGGGTGTATCGCTCTGTGTCGTTTCGTATCTAACTTTCGCGCGCTCGCATTATCCATAATGCCGTTTATGTACAGTAATCGCGAATACTTAGACATGATAGTGTGTTACATCAGGAGTGATGAAAGTGTATCCGCAGCACGTAATTTGTACCGGGAACTGTATGGTGACCGACGACGAGTGCCAGCTATGGAAACCATCCTGGGGGCTTACCAGCGTCTGCTAGACTATGGTCAGTTCCGCCCTCCTCAACCAGATGCCGGCAGGCCGCGGCACTCCGGTGACGTTGAAGAAGAGGTGTTAGATTACTTCAACGAGCATCCACACGCGAGCACACGTGACGCAGGTCGGGACTTAGGGATAAGTCATGTTACCGCCTGGAGAGTGCTACGTGAAGAAGGCCAGCATCCGTACCACTTTTTACGAGTGCAAGAAATAATTCCTACCGATTACGAACCACGGCGTAGATTCTGTGAGTGGTTGGTGGAAAACCCTGCTCGTAACATTTTATGGACAGACGAGTCCACTTTTACAAGGGTGGGCTTATTTAATATCCATAACGCTCACTGGTGGGCATACGAAAACCCAAAAGCCGTGGTTCCTGACCATTTTCAGCACCGGTTTTCAGTCAACGTGTGGGCTGGAATCATGGGGCACACGGTACTCGGTCCTGTGTTCTTGGAACGCCTTAATGGTGACGTTTATCTACAGTTGCTCAGCTCTGTGCAAGAGATGCTGGAAGATGTTCCTCTTAACGAAATAAGGGGCCATTACTTTCAGCAAGATGGAGCGCCCGCACACTACCACCGGGAAGTCCGTGCGTACCTAGACGCTACCTATCCAAATCACTGGATAGGCCGTGGTGGCCCGATTCCATGGCCACCTCGATCGCCGGACCTTACTCCACTAGATTTTTATCTCTGGGGTCGTGTTAAAGACTTGGTGTATGGACATAGTGGGAATAACATTCGAAACGTAGACGAACTAAAAACTCATATCATAAGTGCATTTGACATTATTAAAAGTGACAGAGACACGTTAATACGAGTGAAAAACAATGTGATACGCCGTGCAAACTTGTGCATTGAACAAGGAGGTAGGCATTTTCAGCACCTTTTGTAAATAAGGTAAAGACGTTTTGTAAATAATTGTGTTTTTAATCATTGTAAATAGGCTGATTCAATTTTTTAAGCATACCAATTTATTTAATTAGTTTTACTTAAACTAAATAATTAATTATGTTCAGTAAAATGAATGAGACCTAAGTTCAATAAATTGCCAGTCCAAAGTCTGAGAAATGTGATGGGAAAATTAGAATCGGCACTAGCAGTTTGTTTACAGGATTGCATTATCTTTAAGAAACGTCGCGGGTCGGTCTCTGTTACTAAGCACACTAGACGCCTTTCGTATTATCGTATTTGGAGTAGGTAATGTAATTAGGAGCCTATGAAAACTAGGCAGGTAAGTACTTTTCTTTCTTTATTCCACTAGGTAACAAAAACTCTTCGTAAAGTCCGGTAGGTAATTACCTAGTATTTCGTTATTGTTTCGTCAGTTTATTAATTAGACATTGAAATGTAACCTAATTATTAATTAATATCGACCACCATTTACCGCAACGAACTTTACGTATTTAGTATGTAGGTAGGTACAAAGTGCGTAGGTACTCGCGTAGCGTGCGGCGACTTGCGCACCGGCAAGCGGGCCTTCGCCCGCCTGAGTGTAATGTATGGTGCGCATAATAAACAATTTACGCGTAATGCAAATAATTGCATATCTTTAGAACGGTTGCTTTTTTTTCTTTTTTTTCTTCACGATTATTTATTAAATGTAATATTAAACAACTCCTTTAATTTCTTAGAGTTAATTTTTTAACACCTTATATAAAGATAAATTTTAGCATTTTATGCGCAAGTACAGTGTTTCTCGATAATGATTCTGTTTAAATGTCGATTATTGCTGAACAAAAATTGGCCATCTTGTAGGAAAATATCGAGAAACGCACTGTACTTGTGCATAAAATGCAATACAAAGTATCCATAAAATACACTGTAGTTTGAAATTCCCGCCCTAGCTTCTACTCTCTAGTTTTCGTGGGCGGAATATAGATGGCGCTGGTTGGTAAGGAAAAATTTCCTCAAAATTTGTACGGAGTCGTTATTCTTCCCTTTAGGGTATATATGTTCTGTGGTCACAGCCAGGACTGGCGCACCTTTAGCAGCGATAAATTTTGTCAGTGTGTGCGTGCGACGACGCATACGTACGAGCGCGCTCACATACAAACCGCGCGCGGTGCGAATGTATGAAGATGTCGTACTTGTTTGCTTTTACTATGCTCTTGGGGTCCTCCAAGGGTTTGGCTAGGTACCTATAAAATTTTTAGGGTTCCGCAGGTTTCTGGAATAGTCAACTCAAAAAAAAAATACCACTACATGGAAGTGGGGGGAATGTATTATTATATCAGTCGCAATGAATTTATTTTGTGTGATGGCACACCAGCCCCAGCAGTCTCGACATTCATAGCGATCGCTTTACGACCGAATTCGGTCACAAAGTCCTGTCACTCCATACATTTCACCTGTCAATCCGGGACTTTGCGACCGAATTCGGTCGTAAAGCGATCGCTATGAATGTCGAGACTGCTGGGGCAGGGCCTAAATTCGAAACGGGGCCCAGAAGCCACAGAATTACAATCAGGGCTTGTTTGCTACCCGTACTACACTGATTCAGCACAGCTTGGCGGCAAAATGTACATTCAATTTTGCTGCTCGATCTGTGCTCTATCATTGCCATCCGAACATCTGCGCAGCACCCCTTACACTACGTAACAACCCAGTCCTATATGATGCTCTGTGGTAACAACCCTTTAAGCCGTTGACGGAGAATAGCTCATTGCCACTTAGGTCAACATTTCTTATTGATTGTCTTTTTTTTTTAGGTTCTTTACAGTAGACACTAGGAAGTTAATTTATAATTTGATTTATTTCAAATATTAGCAGTACATTGTTTATAAAAATCTTCAAACAAAAGATGAAATTAGAAAAAGCAAAACAAATCCTCATCAATATTTACTACCCGCTTGGATTTAGTTAAAATTAAAAATAGAACTGTTCATAAACGGACGTTTGGCTAGACGAAGGAAATAACAAGACACATAAAAAACCTACGTGTCAAATAAAAAATGTGTGATTGTCAAACTTCAGCGACGGCTTTTTGCAGTTCTCTGGAGAAGAGTTGTTTTTATTGATATTCTTCCAGTATATAAGCTCATTTTAAGAAATACACGAATATGTCTTCGTATAAAGTAAGTACATTAAGGAAAACACATAATAAATGATTAGTGTTTAGTCCACTTCATTCAAAAATAAAATGGTATAATCTTAAGATTTTCAGTAGTAAACAAACTCGTTTTATCCATAAATTTGTAAAATGTATTCGTTACAATTATACGAGTTCCATCATAAAAGAAGATGTTTGTTTACCGCCAGTAGATGTACCAAATACCAAGAAAGGAGTATTTAAATTTTGTCTTGTTTAAATTTTACAGCCCATTGATTCCAAAAGAGAGGAGTTTCGAAGATACCTTGAGCGAGCCGGCGTTATGGATGCTTTAACGAAAGTTCTTGTGAGCTTATATGAAGAACCAGATAAGCCCGAAGATGCCCTAGAATATGTTCGTAAACATTTAGGAACTGATGGTGGAGACGATGAGCTGGAGGCTGCAAGAGCTCGCATCGCCGAATTGGAGGCGGAGAATGCGCTGCTCAAGGGCGAAGCAGCTCCAACGGAAGGATAAAATTTTGCTCATAATTATTATTATTACTAATTTACCTACATACAAATGACTTGTTCAATTTAAAGATCTCTTAAAAATGATCTCAGATAAAAATATTCTTGTTAATTCTAGAGAAATATAACTTAGTGTTATGATTACTGTGAGAGTATTATTTTTGTTATAAGTAAGTATATCTTATTTGGGAGTGCAAGAAGCACTATTAAATTTTCTGTTCTAATTATTATCTGGCTGTTTTATTTAAATAATAACACAACATACATAACGATTCTGTCTTACAAAGTGGGTGTGGCTAGAGCTCCATTGCGATCAGACTGGATTTCAACCAGGTTCTTCAACTTATTTCCACACAGCTGGGTTATGTATTTTAATTGCTTACAACTTGTCTATAGATTGATTTTCTATAAATTTTTGAATGAATTCTGGGACTGACTAGTAAATTGACAGTGTAGGGATGTATTTGAAAGAACTTTTAAAAATTCAACCCCTTTGTTGCAACAGCTTTGTTTTTAAATTACACAGGTTCTCACCACATTAAGAGGTTAAATGAAACAAACATTTCTAATGTATAACTGATTTAAATATTAGTGTTATCCTTGGCTAAACATTTACAGTTGAAATATTTCATGATTTAGACAGCGGTGGTGATGAGTTCGGTGTACTTCTTCACTTTGGTGGCAACACTCATATCAACGTACTTGTCACCAATAGATACAACCATACCACCCATCAGAGATGGATCAACTCTGGCTGTGAGCTGAAGAGTTTCATTGGATTTCAGGAATTTCTGGAACACAACAACAATTTATTTACAGAACTTGTGTATGGTCTAGTTAATTTAGTAAGAAACCTATGGATTTTTTTGAATGAAATTTAATTTGATATATGAACTGTTTGTTTTCTATTAATTTAATTTTACTCAAAAACATCCATTGTTTTCTTACTAAACTTCAACTATATCCAATGACCCTGGTTACTTATCTCTTTTGGTAACTATACATAGGGGTTTATTTATAAACAATGAGTTAAGTGACATTTAAACATCAAAAATGTACGGTTAAACAGTTTCTAATCACTACTTAACTTTAAGCAATGTTTATGAATAAAGGGGTAGTTTCTTTTGTTATTTTTGTAACCCCCTGTTTACACCAAGGGATAAAAATTGTATTCTACCATGTGTACTATTGACAACCTGTACAGACGAATTGGGCTAAGACAAGGAGGATGAGGATGACTGAAGTTCATTACCTTGAGGGCAGCTTCCAAGTTCTGTGTCTGGGCCTGGTCAAGAGGCTTGGCAGTGATGACCTCACAAGCAACCTCACCACGGTGGGCAGCCATCATGGTCTTAAATGCATTGATAACATTCTCCAAGTTGTTCAGGCGACCATTTTCAGCCATAAGAACCAACAAGTTGCCTGATGTGGCTGACAGTTTAATCTAAAAATATTCAATATAACATAATCAAATGGACTGACACAACATAATAATAATAACACATTTGCTAATTCAAATTTAACTACAATATTACTGGTTTACAACTATACTGAACTATTTCTAAATAATTGGGCAAAAATTAAACAAAATAAATACACAATCATAATCAACTAAGAAATCATTCTGACATACATAATCATGTTCACATTTCATGTTACTGCTTTTGCAGGCAAAGTTACCATCTATCAGTGACTTCTTCATTTGTCAATTACGTCAGCCAAGTATGAAGACCTGTATTTGATTACCAAGGCATTATTTAGAGGAAATTCTTAGAACCCTTTAATTATATAGGATTATGCCAGTTACCAACCCGCACTGGGCCTGCATGGTGGATTTTGGCCACTCCTGCTCACCGAGAGGAGGCCTATGTCTCAGCAGTGGGAACATTATAGGCTGATTATTTTATGCCAGTTACCTAGGAATAAGCTTGTTCCTATTATAACAATGTATAATATAATGCCATTTCAATGAAGAGTGATATTTTCAGTGAGTTTTTTCTAAGAACTGGGAATTAAGAAATAGGTAAACTCAAAGCCTTCTTATGCAGTAATATATTTTACTGTACTAATCCACATTATATCAGCCTGCAATGTAAAATTGTTACACCTATGCCAAAAAAAAACTTTTCTCTTGAAGACAAAATTTTAGACAGGTACAGTTCCAAGTAGTAGTAGATTGCTTTCCACAATTCACACCTTTCAGCATATCATTGGTACAACAAGGACTGTAATTGCATTGGTAATACCAATTCATTGAAAAATCAACATGAATCTAAAATTTTAATAGATAATTTGAACTTACTTGAGTAGCAACATGCTTTAGGCCTTCCATTTTCAGAGCCCTCTTAATTGTTGGGTTCACGATGAATTCCTTCAGCTTCGGATCAGTCTTGACTGCCTGTTGGAACGAACGTAGCTCTTTCTCAACTGAATCCAAGGTCTTGGTTTTGGTGGCAGCAGAATATAAAGCTGACGCATATCTGCCTTCCAGTCCAAAAACTTGTATAGGAGGTTTAACAAGCTTGCCAGCACCAGCCGACGTGCTCAGGGTACGAACCTACAAAATATTACGTAACTTACATCTTCAATTTCATACAAAAAAAATATTTCAATAATAAATTTTACAAACAATCACCAGCATATTTCCCTTTGTGACCGACATGATGATATAGAGATGTAAGATTAATTTAAAACAGGTTTATAAAAACGTGAAGGGCAGGCAGCAGGATTCGATCGGTCGTTTTTTACTGCAGAAGCTACCTGTCAAATGTCATAATTGACATAATATTCTGTCTGGATTCCCAAGGTAGCCAGAAATGAAAAATTCAAATTATTTATTAATTGTATACATAAGTATAAAGGCTCTCCCCCACAGGCGCCTAATCGGCACGAGAGCACGCACACGAGGCACCACGGTGGGATCATGTATGTAAAGATAGTAACCCCATATACATATTGTAGTCTTTGAGTAACCCTTCTACGGACCAACCGCGGCAGTTGTTAACCTGATCGATCGATCCGTGCGGCTGTTGTTTTATAAGTAAAACAACTGTCGCGCGTTGATTTGCTTATTAGGGTTCCGGGCCTTAGCCCGCAAAGCAAATGAAATCCCAGTATGGTTATCACCGGCTGAATGACTCAATATCTAAATCCGGTAAAGTAAATACCAATGGAAGGAATTTAAAAAAAAGGCACTACCGTACTACAAATTGCTATACAAATCACGCTCATTGATAAATTTAATTTAAAAATAGTTTTAATTCAAGTTTACATCAAACTTTTGAAACTATTGAAATTAGTTTCCTGTTCGCATACTTAGATAAATAAAAATAACCAAGGTGGTGAGTTTATGAAAACAAAAAGGAATTAGGTAAATATGTCGCGCCAAGTGGACTCGAATATTACTAAATTACTTGATGGCCTAGGCCTAGATGGCGATGATAATACTATTTGTGATTTTACTATTTCTGATCAAAATTCTGTCGCCGAGTCTCAAGGCATTACACCTACCACTCCATCTAATTTCAAACCGGTACTGGGCAGCAACGTCACTTACGTCGTAGCTTGTGTGATCATTAATGAATCAAACGAGGTATTGATGATGCAAGAGGCAAAAGAGAGTTGCGCAGGCAAGTGGTATCTACCGGCAGGACGCATGGAAAAGGGTGAGACTATAGTGCAGGCTGCAGCCAGAGAGGTTCTTGAGGAAACAGGTCTTATATGTAACCCTACCACACTATTAGTTGTAGAGACTGCTGGTGGAATGTGGTACAGATTTGTTTTAACTGGTGAAGTTAAAGGTGGTGAATTAAAAACACCTGCTAGAGCAGACAAAGAATCATTGCAAGCAAAGTGGATCTCTAACCTTCAAGAAATCTCATTGAGATCTAATGACATTTTGCATCTTATTGAGAAAGCCCAGTTATACAACAATAGAAATCCTGACAGTCAATGGCACAAAGATATCTTACCAGCCCCCATTCACCATATCAAAGATTTATTGAGATTGGTTGTAGTTATAAAAAAAAGGAGTACAAACAAGTTGCATGTGCTATTGAGTGAGAAAACAGCTATTCACTTTCCAACATGTGAGATAAATCCTGGGAAAAGCATTCATTCAACATTGAGAAGGTTTATGGTGGAAATGTTTGGAGCTGATGTGGGTCAACACCGACCATTGGGATTACTAAACTTGGAACATGACCCTGTTGCTGATGGATGCTGTCTCACGTTACTTGTAGCTTTTAGGGCTCCGCTTGAAGAAGTACCTCTTATAGGCAAGTGTGTCTGGCAAGAGGTATCCCATGAGCATGACAAAAGCTTGTTGACAATCATTACTACAAAAAATTCTTTAGTAGAACTACATGTTGTTCGTTAATATTACTGACTCTGTTAACCTCTGGGGATGAGCTGGTACAAATTTGTACGCTTGTGGTACACATATGTACCATCTCTTCCTAATGAAGGTGTTTACAAATACACAATCATCACTAAGTTTATCTTTCATGAGAACTTGTAAAATGCTACTGATGTTGATTGTTTCTCTGTACTCATGACATCTACTTATTATGTATATTATGAAGAATACTCACTATTGTATCAACTGTTATTATAAATTTAGAGTTTTATCCGTCCAATAATGTAGGCTTTTAATTATTATGTAACTAGGTTAAACCTTCAAGGTTGCTAGATCTTTTCTGATCTGATGTATGTATAATTTTTTAGTTACATTCAAAGTTCAATTGGGCAATGAATCGCCTGATATAATTGAGTTTATGCAATAAATATAATCATTTCTATGTACAGACACCAGCACATCAAGCTACTACAATCTGTCAAATTTATTTAATAGATTTTCAACCTTATCACTAAAGCATTAAGGTTCAAGGTTGATTGGGAAAATTTGACAGTTTCGGGTAGCTTGACCTGCTGGCGTCTGTACATAAGTTAGTTTGTTTAAATAACCTACAAACATAACACTATTTTAATCCAACATTGTAATTATTTTTGTTGTCATTGGCAACTATGGTATTCTCTCAGTATTTTTTTGTATATTTTTTTAACAACGGTGGCATTCCATGGTTTTATTAACATAGTATTATTTAAAGTATGTACCTCTATTACTAGAGGTAAGTATAAAAGTTAAAATATAATTTTGTCTGACAGTACCTGTAATTGGGTAAAAGGACTGTTTGGCCAAGGGTTACTTTAAATGCAATAATTAATATAATTGACATAGATGATTGTCAATTAATTTGTAAATATTTCATTCTCATAAAAAAAGCATGAACTTTGTGATGGACTTGCTCACAAAGTAAGTTGTGATTTTCTGGGTAGGTATATAATGTATTTTTATATAACTGAAATGTTATAATTTTATTATGCCATGTAAGTTATTAGTAAAATTATTTTTAACCAGTGACCAAATGGATCTATTATCCAATATAATTTTGACAAAGATGATAATCATAAAATATTTAGAGGGCTTTAATACCTTTATTTTACGTCTACATATGTAGCCAGCTATACTCCATTGTATTAAATGTTATTATTTTTTGTTATTTTTATAATAATGCTAATAATCTTGCTTCAATTGTTTATTACTCATTTAATAAAAAGTTTATTACAATAAAAATATTTTGCTTATTATTTAATAACTCATTATTAACTAAATCTCAATATCTTACATATCAGCAAAGGACAATAAAACATTTTATGTATTTGATGATTTATTTAAAGCGATACAAAAAAAACATTGCATTGACTAGAACAATCGAATATGTAACCTAATTATATTTTAATAAGTCTAAAATCTGGAAATGCATATAACATTAATTGCAAATACTACGGTTGAAATGTCCCAATTTAGCTTGCATATACATAGCTAAGCGCCATATGTAAAACCTGGTCCAAACAATCACTACCAAAGTAACAGAAGTATCTTTCTCATTATTGTCCAAACTATCCAATGATGGTTTTGATAACATTTTAGACAGGTTTACTAACAAGCTGTATTTTAATCTATTTACTAACTAAAATAATATAGAAGTACCTACATTACAGCAAGGCACTGTTCACGCTGTGTCGTAGTGATTTTTATCGTTTTGCCAATGTTATTTCATACTGCACTCAGTGGGACTCAGACTGTTCGCAAATCTCACTGATATCGACACATATACTTTCCGTGGTATATCTGAACAGCTCGAGTTAATTATTTGTAACTATACCAGAAACGACACTGACGAAATAAACTGGATGATTATCTGCCGTTACGTTACGATAAAGCGGGAACTATGCCTTACCCTGTGTCCTAACCGAAAGCGACTACCTACAGCAATCAATCAAGTGGCGTTTGCACGTCAGAATTCATATAAACATTCGCGCGACAATCGCTTTCGGTAAGGACACTGTATTAAAACGTACCTAATAACATATTTTTTCAATGGTATAAGATCACAATTTAATGTTATTTTAGTCGATTTAAACTAAAGGCCAAGTGGCTTCTAAGACCTCGTAGATTATGATCCATTTAGATAATAAACTTTAATTTTATAAATCATCATTCATGTTTATGACGTACATTTTTGTGCAACAGCTTATACTAGCCATACAGGGGTTACAGTTTGAGGGTACTTATAAAAAAAAAAACAATTTGGGCATGAACTTACTCCTAGTAAAGATAAATGCCAGTTATTCGATCTGAATAAGTGTAGAATACATACCTGCGCTAGAGCGCGGCTCATTCTGGTACTTACCTAAACTTTGACAAAGGAGTATCCGACTTTAGCATGATAACGTCTATGTAAGTTACTACATAAGTTATTCAATGTCTACTGAGAAATAATCACTCGATAATCTACGATTATATTTTGTTTGGGTGTAACTTGGGATTTCTCTCAAATGCTCTTTCTTGCTTCCTAACACATCGAGCTAGCACTATTCCAAGTTTTCCCAATTTAGTGCACCAGTCCGACTCGCATTTGGCCGGTTTTTATTATTTAGCCTTTTCTAGTAGAAAGTGTAGTTAGCAATCCTAAGCATAAGTACGTGGAAACTAAATTTTGGAATGACTAATAGAGGTTAAAATAGGATTTCTATAGTACTAAATCGTCCTGCACCCTAATTGCGTAACACACTATCAATCACGATCTGAATCATTTTAAAGGATATTGCTAATCCATTGCTTCATATGTACGTAAAAATCTGCTCAACAACGTAAATAACGCAATAAATGTTGTTGAACTGTCAAAATGAAAGCCATTCACAGTTTCAGTGTGTTACGCAATTATCCCGCTGAAACAATTATTTCCATAAGAATATATTTGATCTTTTAACACCCGTAGCCCTAGCCCCATGTCATACAGTCAACCGCACTTAAATGGTAAAAATTTAACATTTACAGCGCCTGTGGTCATCAGGCTTTTGTAGGTAATGTGTTACCAACTTCCTGTTGACGTGCTATTGACCGTACTTGGTGCTTAACATAAATCGAGAACGACAGCAGTGATGCCAATAGGGTTTTATTGTAAAGCCCATGACTTATAGGAATATAAATTCGCCACGTCCATTTATCAAGACAACATCAGCAGGGTAATTGCGTAACACACTATCTGTAGTAATGGGTTTCATTTTGACAGTTCAACAACATTCATTGCGTTATTTACGTTGCCGAGCAGACACATTTTTCGAACATAAGAAGCAATGGATTAGCAACCCTTCCATCGATTCCTTCAAAATGATTCAGATTGAGATTGGTAGTGTTACCTACGCAATTAGGGTGCAGTTCCCAAAAAAGAGTAATACAAGAACACACCTCATCATAATCATCATCTGCCTAGCCTTTTTCCAACTATGTTATGGTCGGCTGCGAGTCTAACCGGATGCGGCTGAATATTAGTATTTTACATGAAGCGACTGCCTATCGGACCTCCACAACCCAGTTTCTGAGTAGTACGATACCACTTGGTAAGACTGGTTGTCAGACTTTCTGACTACCCGTAACAACTGTCAAAGATATACAAATTACAGCCGGGACCAACGACTTAACGTGCTTTCCGAGGTATGAAGGGGTCTTGGTGTGTAATGGATGGTCCATGATTCACGGACCGACCTCGGCAAGCGTTGCTTACCCTTAAAGATCGACCCGTCCGGCGTATAGTTATAATAATAACTAATAAAATAACATAGGTACAATAAAATTAAGTCACAATATCTCTTGGACAGTTCATAGCATGCCCTTTTTGAAAAATATATTATGTTTTATATTACATAAAATGAAGGAAGACTATAATATATTAGATTAGACTATCGCAATAATATTGTATAAGTAATCGACAGGGTTATCCATAGAGATGACCAGTATTTGTAGTTAGTTCATTCATACTATCAAGGGTAGGTACCTATAAACCGGCCAAGTGCGTGTCCCGCATAGTGAAGGCTTCTGCAATGAGGATTTACAATAGGACCGTAATAATAAGTTTATTATTCACAGTAGTTCTCGAAAAAACCATGAAAAGCAAAGTTATGTCTGCAGTTGTAATTGAAGACATCCTATATCTCTCAAACTATTGACTTTTACCTATAAGGTTTCGGTTTATGCGATTTGGCTACGGAACTCTAAAAACTGTTGAAAGTATAACATTTTATTACTTTGGAACTGTGCAGTTTTCGATGTTTTTTCTTAGAACTTCTCTACCTTTGATAGTTTCAGACTTGTCCACCTTAACAGATAACTCTGTATAATGTCGATAAGGTCGTGCTAAAATAAATATTTAGGAATATTTCACACTTAATATTTAGGAATATAGTAGATTCATTTTACAATTTGGGATTTATAGACCTTTTTGTGTTACAGATTAATTGTGCAAAATAGACCTTATTTGCCTTGCAATTAAGTCGTATTAAATGCGCAGGCATGAACAAATCTTCATATATTTGCAGTCATTTAACGCCAATCTGCAGGCCTGCTTACTCCCGACCTCTACCAAAATTTATTCATACGAATCAAATTTTATTTGATTTAAATCCGAAGACAGTAAAAAAACGAGCTGGGAATCAGCTGTTTAACGTAAACGTCTGATGGAATCCTTTACGTGATGAGGTGTGATTATTATTAGTTCCTGCTTAATACTGTCTCAAACACTAATTTTACATTATACAGATTTACAATAAGTTAACTAAGAAATATTCTAAATGCGTTTTATTTCAAAGACCATAAGGTGGATGCTTCAAGGTAGCCCGCGAAATTCAAATTTTCTTACGTTTTTTGCAATTTACTGGTCAGTACTAAGTTGTACGTTGATTAAAATATGATTCGCGGCCGTAACAAATATGTATTTACAGAATTATAATCATTAGAATCAGTAATACAACCTGTTATGTTATCATAATCCTAAAAGTCAAGATTTCATGAAATAGTCATTCAGTAGGATTACTTGATCTTAGAAAGTTGTGTTGATGACTTTAATGATTATATTTCTGTAAATACAATATATGTTACGGCCGCGAATCAAATTTTAATCAACGTACAACTTAGTACTGACCAGCAAATTGCAAAAAACGTAAGAAATTTGAATTTCGTGGGCTACCTTGGAGCATCCAACTTAAAGCTAGGTATCTTATCAACTTCTTTAGCCAATGGTTGCAAGCTAAATTGCTGGAACACTGATCAAAGTATTGCGGCACTTTAAAGATAGCTACCATAGTACTTAAATCATTGCAAGTAATCAAGAAACCACCTGAGGATATCTATACTTATAATAAATCTGTAGAAGTGAAAATTCTGTACATTGAAAATATCAAAAAAATAAATGGCAGGGGGTGTTACTAGACCGACACCGAACCCAAAAATGTGATTAAAAAAATTTTTGTCTGTCTGTCTGTCTGTCGGTCTGTCTGTCTGTCTGTCTGTCTGTCTGTCTGTTTGTTCAGGCATCACGCAAAAACTACCGGTTCGATTACGATGAAACTTGGTATAATTATTCTTTAATATCCTGGGCACCACACTGGGTACTTTTTATCCCGGAAAAGTATATACAATAAAAAACAAACTTAATTTTGCGGTTCGATCCCTAGATCCGATTACTGTACCAACCGCAAATAATAAGTTTGTCGTAGGTTAGTTCACACGCAGTGGAGTTCATTTTTATTCCTTTTACTTTTTAGAGTTATTTAGGTTTATTTTTATATAAGTCGTAGGTATAGATTTTAATTTTAAAGTATAGGTAGTATATTTGATAGTGTACGTAGTGACCGTAGGTTATTTTATAATACTGTTAGGTAGGATAGTCATTCGTATAGATATTAGTTTTTAGAGATTTTGCTTATTTATTGAGTTTAGATTGAGGGGCCCGTGGCTAAATAATAACAGCCGCACAGGTCGATCGGTCAGGTTAAGCTACGCTTGCCGCGGTCGGTCTGTGGATGGGTGACCATCTTTACATACCGAGACACCTCCGTGCCTCGGAAAGCACGTTAAGCCGTTGGTCCCGGCTGTCATTCGTGGATCTTTGACAGTCGTTACGGGTAGTCAGAAGCCCGAAAGTCTGACAACCAGTCGTACCAAGGGTATCGTATTACCCAATAACTGGGTTGTGGAGGTCAGATAGGCAGTCGCTCCATGTAAAATACTGGTATTCAGCTGCATCCGGTTAGACTGGAAGCCGGCCCTGAACATAGTTGGGAAAAGGCTAGGCAGATGATGATTGAGTTTAGATTAGTTATCGTCATAAATAGGTTTATTTAGGTAGGTAGGTATTTTATTTTCTGTTATTGAGTTTATTTATTTTTTTAATTAGGTAGGTACTTAGGTAAAAATATCATATAGGTACCCTCTTAATCACCATTAATGAGACACAATTGGTTTTCTATTGTAATTAGCCACAAAGGGCCCGCGAGATAGATGGCATCCTGATGCACATACATTTTATCCTGTTAGCACGTTCCCGTGGGATAATTTCTGACATCCACGCGGGCGAAGCCGCGGGCAGAAGCTAGTAAATATAATAAATTAATAATATGCAATAATACCTAAGGTCCTAAATTAGCAAAAAAGTTTTTTTCATGCACAATTATATTTTTTTTTAAATTTTGTAGCTATTTTTGCAAATAAAGCAATTGTTTTTACCGTGTTTATTATAGTTCAAAGCATAATATGGGATAAACCTCTTCAAATTAATACTTAAACATTTTTAGTCTACAGATTTGCAGTGAAAAATAACAAAGATGAATAATATGCCGCGAATATTTTCGTAGGGCAGATGACTAACTATGGTTGTTCGAAGAGACTGAAATAGGCAGTATTCTGACTAAGAAATCCTAGTGGACCTAGTCCTAGTTGGTCTGTCAGTCTAGTTTACGAGATGCAGGCAATTTCAAGACCCGATTTTGCAATCACCTTTTGGAGGCACTGTTGACTGTCCTATATTTGTACTTTAAGATTGTCTTTTAAATGATTTTATAATTTATATGACTACAAAAATTAATCCATGACTTTATCATTTCATTCATAATTTATTTTCAGTTTTCATGGTATAGTCGACCATGTAAGTGCTTTACAATTTTTGACAACAATACCATATATGGAACTGAAACTTCACTAAGGTTGAAACCATAGATATCCGTAGTTGAAACTTAACTAACCGTCACATAGACCTTGTCGTTTTTGACGTGTAAGGGACATTCAACCATATTAGTGATTATTTAGCAATTACGAGGTCGACTATACTTACCTATCTGTTTATATTCGGCCATTACAACCTGTATTTATATGGTTTTGCGAAATTTAAACCCACACATACATTTTGTTTCTTTTAAGAGAGCTAACAAAGTCAATTAGTTACAATCAATTATACAATAGTTTAAATAATGTATGAAATAAATAAAAAAGACTTTATTTCTAATAGCAGAAACAATTTCTATACAATAACGGCAAAACTATTTCCTAATAACAGAATTATTAAACAAAATCACAATTCTTATGAGTAACTTGGACAAAGCCTCTGTCATGTATAATGGATAAATACAATGAGAGTATAATGTACCTAGGCACTGTGCATATGAAGCAGTTCTACATACCATTGATATATAACTAGCCCTCAAGTTGTATTCCTTGTATCCACGAGCTCAGGTCAGCTGATGCTGGACATTCTAGGAAGTTTTCTTCAGGTTCATCCGAGGCTAGCAAGCGCCGCGCTGCCGCCTGACCTGATAGGTAAGCACCGTGCGCGGTGGAGTAGAAGTTGCTGTGGGTGTGCTCTCCAGCAAAGAGCAAGACAGGCTGAAATCATATAACAAAAATATAATCAGTATGGTTTGTTAACAAACTATTGAGGTAGATCCCTCGTGGTGATGGAATAGATGAACAATGGATATGGGGTATTGTGGACTTGAGATCCCATAATTAAAAGATTATATATATATATTAATGGTTTATAATGATTCTATGCGACTTTGTTAGTGTCAATAGTTTTTTAGTTATGGGATCTTTTCGGTCACAACTACAGCAATTGTTTTATATAGTTTTTTCGAGAAATATAAACTTATTTTTCAGTTGAATAATAAGATGAAAGAAGTAAATAAACATAGTATGGGTAAAAAATTATTCTACCTTTATGTTGATTCTACCTTTTAACAAAACATGAATCATTCAAACACATGAAATAAAAGGATTGGAAATCGGATTTAGGATACTGACCAATTAGGCACTTAGTTATTATGCATAGTTTAATTGCCTAATGTAAAGTAAACTCTGCAATTAAATACTTTGCATAAGAAGTCATATCCTGGTTTATGCAGTTGTGCAGATCCTTCAGGAAATCATTTTTTCAAGCAAATTTATGAGAAGACTATGTTTTTCTTCCTACTTAGAATTGAATCATGGTGTAGAACAGTCATTGGAATTACCAATGACAAAACTTAAAGTCACAACTTTCATCCCATCTTTGGTGTGTCTAATAGGAATCAAGTCTTTCAGGACTATGCATATTTACTACAAGAAGAAGACAAAAGATGATACATATTATGACTGAATACCTTTATAATAGGTGGTAGGTAATTACTTATTAGATTATAAATTTTCAGCCAAGCTACATATTTAAGGGATCCAAGATTACATTATTTAAAAGAATACATTGTTTATAATACAAATCAGTGACAAGACCACCATTTTGCGCATGGCTGGCTTTTCTCAAGAAAAACAAAAATCAGGCTTGGATGATAGTTGTTGACATCAGCTCTGGGTAGTGAGCATGTATTACTAAGTAAACAGGAAAGCAATAATGCCATATTGAAATTGTTCCCATGCAGGGCCAAGAGTAGATTTGCTACAGTAAATATTACCTTTTTATCATGTACATTTCTGAATAAGGGCTGAGCTAAACTTTCAATATCACTTTGACTAGCTCCCACTCCTATAGCAGTGTATGATCCTCTTGTAAATGGCTGCTTTTTCCAACTTGTGCTGAAAAGTAACAATGCTCACATCAACCAAACAATAAAATATATGGTTCTCGTATTTTATTAAGTATAATTATAATAAATAGCCTAGGCTTTTCCCAACTAAGTTGGGGCCGGCTTCCTGTCTTACCAGCTGCAATGAATACCAATATTGTACAAGGAGCGACCACCTGTCTGAATCATCATCATTTTCCTGCCCTTATCCTAATTTATTTGGGGTTGGCGCAACACGGCTGGATATTTAGATAAAAGTAACAAAACACTTACCAAACACATTTTTGAGGCTCGGGAACAAATGGATCATTCAAGAATTTTCTGAGTATCTTTGTGCAAGTAGTTGATATTTCCTCATTTGGCAGTGTTTCCATATAATCAGCCTCTTTTCCTGACAGCCATCCTAACAAAAGGGTTTCTGATACT
This sequence comes from Apamea anceps, assembly GCA_951799955.1. Taxonomy (NCBI): domain Eukaryota; kingdom Metazoa; phylum Arthropoda; class Insecta; order Lepidoptera; family Noctuidae; genus Apamea; species Apamea anceps. The sequence goes on along the minus strand of OX637510.1, from coordinate 11,886,995 downwards.
TTGCTAAATGAGTATATTTTTTTATACCATGAGTCTGATATATTTTCAGGAGTAGATGAATTCTCCCATAACAACATGATCTCTGTGATCTCTGGATTTAAAAATGGTCTATCATATTCTAAGAAAATTTTATCTACTGTACTAAATAATAATCTTTCAAGGGATTCCATTTTATATTGCGGCAAGGATGGTTCAAACAAGTTTGAAGCATTGTCTTTTAAAACACCCAGAGGAATTGTACATATCACGTGGTGAGCATAGTAAGACTGCCCATTTTCACATACTACTTCAACATGGTTAGGGTACTTCTTCTTTGGTTTCCGAGTAACATCTGTTAATGAGGTGCCTTCGCCAGGATTCACTGTTTTGTCAGAAGGTGTTTTAGAAACATCTTCAATCACTGTTTGATCAGAATCTTCAGACTCTTCACCCACATCTTCTAAGGGCCGCTGTGAACTATGATCATGTGAGTCCCAAATTATTTTTTTAACAGCATGATCTTTTAGTATTTTATCAGGGGCAATATTTTTGGTGAGTGGTTCCAATATTGAGCTATAGCCTGTTGGTATCATGATATTTCCTCCTTGTAGCTCAGTGTAGCTACCTAACTCTAGGAGATCTATCTCGTCCATACTGTTACATCCAGATATACATGTTTCTCTTTTGAGTAAGCAGTCAAATATTAATCTTCGTAATTTCTTTTCTTCTGAAGATGGTAAACGTTCTAGATAAATAGTAGCTTCTAAATTGATGTGTTCACCAACACTGTGAATGTCCGGAGGGGGTAAATACTGACACAGGAAATACTCCTCGCAACGTCTCAGAAAACACACGTAAGCTTCATGAATCTCGTGAAGTACTCCGAAGGGTACCTGCTTCCCGTCCTCTGTTGCTGCTATAACCTTATGCGGCTTAGGTATGTTTATAATATTTACAAGATTATTGGCCATTGCTATTTCGAAAATTGGATTACCTAATACTCCATGAATCCAATTGGCTCCCAGCTCGACATTCTGATTTTTCATTGGTATTGAAATAATACGACCACCGATACGTTTTCTAGCTTCTAAAATTACAAAGTCCTGCATGCCATTTTTGAGAAGATAATTGGCGGCAGATAATCCAGCCATGCCGGCGCCAATAATTAAGATATTGCACTTATTTGTATCACATTTTTTACTAGAATTTAAGTTTTCGTCGCCCATAATATTGAAAATTGAATAATACTTGTATTATTTTGTCAGTATTGTCACTGCACTTTTGACGTTCAGCTGGTTACGACATCTTTGTCCTTCACTGAAAAAAAAGTTTTTAGTTTGTGGTAAATTGCATGGAACAGATTGGATCAATCGTTGACGTTGTATGTACAATATGATATTGAAAACTGATGAGCCTCGAAACTTATTTGGTATACCAAATCTGAAATCGATCTATCGTCGATCGATGAACGTGAACCACCGATCATCATTAAACATGAGCTATCATTACCAGTAAATTCTACAGCATAGATGGACTTCGAATGAAAACAGTTAAATGTACGTACGGCATAAGTTCGCACGAACAAGCGATGTCAACTTAAACCATTTTTAAGATCGACACGCGACGTAAATCGGTCGAAATCTATAATTATTTTGGCAGTCTCGATTTCTCGATTCACCCCTTTTTTTCTAATTCAGATTTTATACAGGTTGACAGGGAAACTCGACGTATTCCTTGAAAGGGGTTATACTAGAGGTGATTAGCAACAAATTAAGTCCAGTGAACTAGGGGTCAAAACTTGATAGTTAAAAAATAAAAATTTTGCTATTAGAGTTGTCAAAAAATAAAAGGCCCGTTTTGACATTTAAGAATGAAGGAAAGAAAAAACATTTATTTAGTATAGACTACAATACACCAGATACATACAACGCAGTCACATTAACTCTATCTCAATGCATTAACTTGACGCTTGGCGTTGATGACGTCATTTTGGCGCTCTGGTACGGTGTGATAAAAAAGCATCAACAATTATTACACTACCGATTCGTAGACAGAGAAATTATAGGCATACGAGCTCGGGGTTATCACATATCATATGGAATACCTACCTACTGTTCTAATAAGTATAGTTACAATGCAGTTATAATATCGCGTGTACACAGGAAGAGCTCCAGTTACGACACCGCCACGGTGATAATGGTAACTAATAAGTTGTCTAAATAGACACTGCGTCAATGATATTCACTGCGTGCAAAAATATGTACAGAAACAAAAAGGCTTCCACATTTATGTCAAGCCGGAATCGAGTAGGCCCAAGTATGCTGTTTGACAATAGGACTTTATCTCAGCCATCAATTTAAAACTTTGAATCCTATTTTATTTGTAAATTCCAATACACAATGTGTTCGATATAATTATGAGGATTTAGCGGCATTCAAGATTCACAACATTGATAGCACTGACAGCTCTTGACTGCGCTCTTAATCATCTCCTCATGAAAGGATTGATGTAGAGCTTGAAGAATTAAAAAGTCATTTTAGGACCCGATTTCTCTCATTCTACAAACTAACTCGGAACTCCTGTCTTAGACCTCGCCATATAATGTCCTTTCTGATGCAACTGCGTGATAAAGTAACAAGACACTTGGGCAAGTATACGTATAAGTAGTGTACTAGTTAATAATTATGGCTCGTCAGGTGCCCCGTTACAAGATTGATAGCGAGTAATCGGTGCAATGTAAAACTTCAGTGCTTTCATACTAAAAGATCAACTGCAAACAACTATACGTAATTACGGCTTTTATCTGCTACTATCTCTGTCTACGTACCGATTTGATATTGGGGCATGGATTTTACTAGCCAATCTTTGAATATATTTACGTATTATTATCTATGTTTAAACTTTGAATGCAGGGGGGGGAAGCGGGCGGGGCCTCACATTCCAGTGACCGAATCTCACAGCGACTCCATATTATTGCCGCACGATTGATAACTAATATATAGTAATAACTATTCATTATTTCGTTAGTGTTTAGTGATTGGGTTGATATTTTATTTATTTTTGTTGAAGGTTTTGGTCCAAGGAAAATTTAATCACCGTTTCACTTCTATAATAGGCATACGTGAACAACAAACGTGCAGAATCTCGTATTTCATATTAATTATTAAGGAGACTATTACCGATATTACGCAGATATGCATATTAGATTAAGTAGCTATAATGAATCGGTTCACTTATATTTGACTACTATCCAGTAATAGGTATGATATCCTAATATGCGTTAACTAATATATTCAATAATAGGATTACCTAAAAATGACCCTAATATAACATCTCTACTAAATGCGTGATGCGTTCTTGACATCGGTCAGTTTCATACACAGACTACAATATAATATGTTTCATACAAACGAATACGTATTTTGCGGATTTGATCTTTGACTAGAACTGTCAATGTCATAACGGGCCTTTTATTTTTTTTAACAACTTTAAAGACCTTTTATTTCCGAGTTTATTTCAGAGATTATGTAAGTTTTGCAAGCATTTTTTTTAAAAGATCACTCATTTAAAACACTCTGTTTGGAGTGGAGTAGTTTTTTTTCATAATTAATTGTATTTGGTAACAAGTCAGATTTAAAAAAATTGAAGAACCGACACAGCTCGGTAACCATTCAGTTTTAAACCCTAGTTAACTGGACTAAATTTGTTGCTAATGACCTCTAGTTTATCGCCTTTCAAGAAATACGTCGAGTTCCCTGTCACCCTGTACATTTTTGGTTGCAACCGCTAGATAACTTTGTTTTTCCTGAAACACAAACTTATGTTACACAGACATACTGATACTATCCAACTACGGAACCCTTCACTATGCGTGGCCCAACATTCACTTTGCCGTTTTTTTTTAGTAGTTTCGCACTGTTGGGGTTTTAGTTCTTATAAGTTTCTTTATGCATTGCGAGATATTTGAGCAGCATTATTTTAAAATGGGTACGCCAACAGCTTAAACATCAACTCCATCAACTGAACACGGTTCTTACATTTTATGTTCGCCGAAGTACCATACTTATGCTAGAAACACACGCAGCGACTTTAGTCGAGTTTTACAACGTCACATGGATTTTGGCATCGCTAGCGACAAATTAGCGAGTTGCTGCACGTGTCCTAGCATTAGTAGACCCGAGTAGACCATTTTTATGGTAAACTACCACTAGTAAACTATCGTGGTAACTTGGGAATCCATACTGACCGTAGACAAATAGTTTTCATGTTTCAAATAGTAAGAAACATTTCGCATCCCTATTCGCGGATCCTTTCCACTTCCGCCTAGACAAGTAGACATTTCAAATCAAGTTTATTTATCTCTTTCACTCCTCACTTATGTCTATAATGTTTTCTCACTTCAATGACCTTTGAATTTGCTGAATAATAATAATAAAATCTTTGTTTACTTCGTTTACCTCAGCAGTGTTTTTGTTATTGTGGCTATTCCATCAATATAATTTATTGAAATCCCACATAATTTCATTACTGTTATCGCGTGTAACCAAAACATAAAGTGGAATTGACACAAATAAACGTGAAGCATTCTATATATTGAATCTATTGTTTGTCTAATTTCGATATCGAAAGTCATTGTGAATATCAAGTGCTTACAAATTTTGTTTAGAGGGTTGTGTGTTGTTACAGTTATGTAACCGAAGGATGAGATATCTTAGTGTATTTATGATAAAAAGATACGTTTATATTTATTACGAACTTCATAGGTAGGTTCTGGTAACAAATAAAGTTAGGGAAATAGTCCCAACACGTGGGTTTCGCTGTGAATAAATCGATAGAGACGTAAGACGCGTGCGCCAATCTCTATCAACAAGACTATTATACGTCAAGGTCACTGGTCACAAACACGTGCGATGTCGGATTCTATTTACACACATGACTTTCTTCTCGAGCCAGGTGTAGAGATAAAACAGGAGTCGTCGATAGAGATGGGCACGATGTCTGCCTCAGTGCCCATCCCGCAACGCCGACTTGATCTCGGGGACTTCAACACCGATCTAGATCTGTGTCTGCAAGACAACCTGGGCTCTTACAACATGCCTAATGTGGGCTACAATAAACTTGTATTTGACGCTGACACATCTAAAATGGAAAGCTTTAAAATGGATGATGATGATATATTTCAAGTTGATAAAGCTGATTTAATACTTGGACCAACACTGGCCGAGTTGAATGCAAACCCGGATACATTATTGGATGATTTGAACTTTGATGATCTTCTTCTGCCTGAAGAGAGTGGTTATTGTGTGCAAATTGGAGGAGCAATGAGTGGTTCACGTCGTGGCCCAAATACTATCCATCCACACAATATAATGGCCTCCGAGAGTCCTTGCAGTCCCTACAGCCGTGCTCAGCTTGCATTTTCCCCAGCAAGTCAACATAGTTCAGCATCATCTAGCTTTGCTCAGCCCATGAACCAGTTGCCAGAGCTGCTGCTGCGCATGGATGGGTACAGTGGCGAGATAGCTTTGGGGCAATCAGTCCCAGCATCCACTGTGCTGCCACCATACCCTACAAGTGTAAAGCCTCAGCAAGCTCAACTCTCCTCGTCTGCACCCACACACCTCACTATGGAACAGGTGAGTTATTATGAAAATAAGATATTTATCATTAATTTAATTTAATTTAAATTACATTATACTTAATGTAATTTAAATTCATCAATCATACCTACTGGTAACTACTTAATATATATAGTATATTCATTTATTTCAGCCTTATTATTGTGTATGTTTATAATTGTTAGAAGTAGTTAGTTAGTATTGCATCATTCATAAAATTCAAAATAATAATAACACATGTCAAAAATCATATATCATTTCATCACGTAAAAATCATTGACTCTTGCGTCAGCAAACATGCCTGACATGCTTCTGAATCGAGGAAGCTTCAGCAGAATAATAAAGGCATCATTGTATTGCATGTAAAGAGTGTAGGCCTGCTGGATGTAATAACAGTATTCTTTTTATCAGGTTTTTAAAATATTTTAATATTTGCCAGATTTGGCAGCGTCGAGAGCCACGTAAGCATCTCTTGTCTACCAGCTCATTGGCTGAAGCAGGATCTGCATCTTCTCTGTCTGGAGGACTCCTCAGTCCGGGTACTGGTGACTTCTCACAGGATGAAGAGGACCGTGATATTGAGACAGATGAAGATAGTGACAGATATGAGGACCTCTCTTCTGATGGTAATTTGTGGACATTCATCATTACTTTATTATTTATTTTTGTCATTATATCAGTCATTATGAGTATGAAGTAGGAATTGTTGTATAATATTGTGAAATCATTGTAATTACAGAATCAAACGATGAAACAGAAGGTAAAGAGCGTCGTCACAGTTCTAAGAAGGAGAGGTTTTTCTGGCAGTACAATGTGCAAGCGAAAGGCCCAAAGGGCCAGAGGCTTATCTTGAAAAACAAATCAGAAGACCCTCATGTCCTCAATTTAGTCACAGATCCGGTTTTCAGCCCCAGTTGCAGTGTCAGGGGTATTAAACATAGGTAAGAATGATCAAAACTAAATTTCACATTATTCTTAAGTAACTATGGCAAAGTCACAGGAGCGAAAGGAGGGTTATGTTGTTAACAGGTTATGTATGTTTGTTTGTTCCCTCAAAACTCCTAAACTACTGTTACGAGCTTCGGGGTTCGTGACAATTAAAACTGCCAATATAAATTACCAAAAATTACACTTTAATTATACAACAACAATAACAACTCAAAAACACTAATTAGAAAACACAATTGCACTTAAGCACTTGAAGATCGCTTTCGATGTATTCGCATGTATCGCTATTTAACACTGTCGGTCGCGGCTAATCCCGGGCTTATATATAATTATAGTGCCGCAGATAGTTCTAGAACCTTCTATTGTAGAAACATCTAGAATATTCGAGTACATACCGGCCCCGACTGACCAGATGTCGATGTCGATGAGTTCTATAAAGTTCGAAAGTATCGAAATTTCTAGATGGATCTATTAGTTCTGCTAGTCGATACTAGATGGCGATAGTGGTAAATTAGTTCTGCTACTTGATACCAGATGGCGCTAGTGGTAACTAATGTCACCATGTACAGACGCCAGCACACCAAGCTACTACAATCTGTCAAATTTCTATAATAGATTTTCAACTTTATCGCTAAAGCATTAAGGTTCAAGGTTGATTGGGAAAATTTGACAGTTTCGGGTAGCTTGACCTGCTGGCGTCTGTACCAGGCATTAATTGTGGCGCGCAACACTACATCGTATTTTGACAAAATTGTGGTATCATTAGAAGCGTCATGTCTTTCCACGGGCTATAGGCTATATGACGTCACATAAAATCCAACAGGCAAGCATAAAGCGGATTTTATAAAGGTACCAAAAAAAAAAAACTCGTGTTTAGTAGGTATCTAATAAAATGAAAAGATTATACAACATACATAACCCTCTAAGTAATTGTAATAAAAAATAAAGTTAAAAACTAGTGTCTGATCGAGGTTCGGTTTCGGCCAGTTCGGCCAAGCGAAACGGGCTATCGTGAGCTGTCGGCGTAGACTTCGTAATGGGTTAAAAATAAGTGTAGTAAACACAATTTTTTCTGGGTTTTGTATAAATAGAAGTCAGTTAGGTTCTTAGCAGACATGCTGATTTTAGTACCTACCAGCGAGTAGGGATTTATTCGCTTTCTAGAAGATTGAAACAAGCTCTATGGGCAACAGCAGATGCATCTTAGCGACTCTGCGTTCGGTCACAATAGCAAAATCACATGTTTCAGTGATTACTTCGACACCGCATCGCGTTTCTGTGACTCCTGTTTGAATACGTTTTATAAATTGTTTTTTCTAACGATGCTGTATTGTTTGGCGGAGATATAAAGCAATGTGGCATAGGCGGTATTTTTGAATCGAGCATCTTAAAAATTACTTAACCACTAATAGTAAAAGTTAATAGTAGCATAATTAAGGATTATTCAAGTTAGGGCTAATTTTTCAATCTTCATTTTGTTTTTATTTAATTTTTTTATTCTGAAATTTTATAAGAGGATTTTATCCACAGTGGCATGTCAGGCTCATCACAACTTAAACTATTCTAAACTAAATCTACAAAATACAATATGAATTATTGATATTTGGCAAAGACATTAAATTATTTATTTGACAATAGACAGGACATCACGAACAAAATCGTAATCCAATACTTTTGTCCTAGTGGTCAAAAGTCACTCAGTCTAGTGTGGTACGCCTGCGTGTCAAGTCGTATTTGTGTCCACCAAAAACAAATATTTTCTAAGGAAATATGCCAAGTTGCGCATTGAGATATTGTAAATCTCGTTAAGGTAAAACGGCTGGACCTAACTTCAGTTTATTTTCGTATGAATTATTTATATTTACTCAGTAATTAAAATTAAATAATTTTCATAAATAGATCTAGAAAATTTGCTAATTTTGTAATAAACGCCCTCTATTGCTGAGTAGCTTTACTACTGCGTTGTAGAGATGAAATTTTGTTTATCGATTTGGTTATCGATAATATTTATTAAGTTAAAAAATAAATAACACAAAATATAATACTGTTTGAAGATAATCATATCATTTTATTTAAAAATCAATAAATGAACAAGTACTATTCATGTAGGTTTCTGTTATTTTAGGTTTCCGAATGTAAATAATGTAGAACGTGAAAAGTGGATACGATTTGTTCAGATAGACCGTAGAGAAGAAAATTGGCTTCCATCTGGTCTCACACTTGGATTCCTAGATCATAATAACGATAACTATTAGTCATTTGTATGTAAAAATAATTTTATAAATAAATAACTTTTAAACTGCCAATCATTTTATTGTTTTCATAATCTTTTGGCACTTGGTTCAATCTATTCAATCGCGAAAAAAAAATAGTCTTAGTCACTTTTTTAAATATTATCGACACATTTATATCGAAATGGTAAAATCCCTACCACAGGTTTTATACTGTCTACTTAGTGTCACCCCATTTATTGCCAGACCTACGGATTTTTTTATAGATCTACGGATTTTGGACCTCGCCTCGGATATACGTATACATACGGATACAATATTTAGAAATATTTGCAAAGTGAAAAAAAAAATATTTTGCTAAAACCGAAACGCAACCGACAATTGCAAAGAAAATATGCGCTTTGTGACATAATAGGTCACAAAAAGTGTAATAAACTGAGTGCTATAATAATCCAACGGCAAAGCAGGCACATTTAAAATGATTTTATTTTAAAATGTACATAAACATAAACACACACTGAAACTGATACCTAGTATACACGGTGACACGGACAATGGATAGTAGGGAATAAAATTCTAAAATAGTTTTTACTGTTTAAAACAAGTTTTGCTTAATTTGTTTAGTTTTTTATATCTATTTACCATTTGAACTAAGTATATTAAGTTTTTCAGGCTTAACCCACGGATTGAAAATCGGATCTGGCAACACTGACCACACTGGCCACCTACCGAGCAATAGCCGAATATATTTTACTAAATTTAATTCATGTTTGCAATTTTTGTGTTAAGATGTTCCCAATTGCCGCTCTAATTTTGCTATATTATACTAGATGGCGTTACTGAGACATGGGATCACAGTTTTTCTATGACATTTCTTTGCATAGCCTCTCTATTGTACCTATCTTAAATCTCTTTGATATTTGGACAGTTTTTCACACAAATCTGGTAAAAGTAATTTTGTGCTTTGGATAAAAGAAATATGACAATTGCAAAATCAGCCCAAAGTCAAATTATTTGTAACAAATCTACGAAAAATTATTTATTTATTTATACTTTATTGTACAGACGCCAGCATCAAGCTACTACAATCTGTCAAATTTCTTTAATAGAGTTTCAACTTTATCCCTAAACTATTAGGTTCAAAATTGATTGGGAAAATCTGTACACCACAAAAATACTTAACAAAAAAAATTGATCGAACACTAAAGTAAAAATATACAATAGGCGGCCTTATCGCTTTCAGCGATCTCTTCCAGGCAACTTTGGAATGGACAGTGATTAGCCTGGACATAAAATAATGTCAATTGTTTTTTGTTTTACTAACTTTTTCTTAACTTAAAAAATAAATTTCGGGTTCGGCCAAAACTATAACAGGAGCCGAATGTTCGGTTACGGTTACGGCTACAAATACTGTTTTTTTCGGACACTTAAAAATAAACTAAAACCCGACTACTACAAAAACGCCAACTTATAAGGTGTAAGAACATATATTATCAATGTCGATTGTTTTCGTATAACCGGAGTCACACGGAATTTATGCCTTAATTACAAGACAGGTATTTGTCTGGCGTTTTTGTCGTAGTCATTCAGTTGAAAAACTTTCTTTTTTTAGTTAGCGTTTTTGTCGTAGTCTGGTTTTAGTTTTTACTTTCTTTTTTATGTTATGAGATATCTGTCTATCCTATTAAGTTTTCAAATATTTCATGTTATTTGCAGTGGAAAAGCCAGGAAAGGAGATGGGAATGACTTAACACCAAATCCGAGAAAATTATATTTGATTGGCAAAGAACTAGATAATTTGAGCAAAGTAATAAATGACATGATACCTGTTAGTGAACTACCGTTCAATGTAAGACCCAAAACGAGAAAAGAGAAAAATAAACTTGCTTCACGGGCCTGCAGGTTGAAGAAGAAAGCCCAACACGAGGCGAATAAATTGAAACTACATGGCTTGGAGCAAGAACATAGTAAGTTTATTTTACAAATCGCTTTATTTTAAAACTCATACCGACTTTTCACATTGACATGTTGCGCCGACCCTAAATAAATTGGGATAAGGACATGAGAATGATGACAGACTTCTCAGAGCTCAGAAATTTAAAAAAATTGAGAAAGTGTCGTGCTTTATTCATTAATAGAGCCGAATGGCTTTGTGATAGCTTATTCTAGTAATAAATATGGATGTAGATATAAAGGGGGAAAAAAAAAACAAAATCTTATTAACTAGAATAAATGTAAATTGTGTTAAGAACTTTACTGACTTTTGTTAAACTCCTAGGCTTAGTTAGATAATTAATTTTGTCTCACTTCAGGGCGTCTCATGAATGGGATAGCACAAATGAAACAAGTAGTGAGCAGCCGAGTGACTAACTCACAGAACAATGTCGACTGGAACTCGCACATCACGAACATAGTTAATACAGCTACAGGTAATTATATCTTCATATTTGGGTTCCTACAGTTGCTTCTCCTTGTACACAGGACAACATATCAAGCTATACATTTCCAGTATTAGCTTACCTCTCATTGTACAGGCTTTTCGTACAATAAGAAGTCAGGTTATACCAGCCCTAAATTAAAATGTATCTCATTTGGTAATATTTTATTTTGATCTATATTCTTATTAGAATGACAGTTCTTCTGTGTTTATTCTAAAAAAACCCTTGTGTCATTCAATAGAGTATAATTAGGTTTTTGCCACATAATAACTTTAAGTAAAACATCCTATGACATATTGGACATGATACGAATACCATCGAGGCGGTTGCATTGTTATGTAGTCATGATAATTTAAATAAATGATAATATTTCTTTGTTACAGAAATAAAAATCGGAGGCAAAACTTCAGAATTCGTCAATAAAGTTTTGGATAAAGTCAGATCAGGACAAAATAATGGTGGATTAAATGACATATAAATACATAACACTACAGATGTGAGTAAAAAACGAAAGGCTGTTCAATGTACCTCCAAAGTTATTTAGAGAAGAGAGTTCATGTCTATCATATAAAAGCTTAATTGTCGAAGACAATTTTATTTTTGTATGGTATGAAGAGTAGATTTAGTCACTAGAAGCTTTACCAGGCAACTAGGGGGAATATTAAAGTAATCCTCGTCTAATATTATTATGCCATAAGTTAGGTGTCAGTGTCATTTATATTTTAAAAGTTTATAATATTATATCCTTAGGGCTATCTTACATTAAATTAGTAGTAAGCACTGACAGCATCTTCATTGCATTGAGTGTGTAATTTAAATGCTAGTAGCGCTTATTTGAATTAATAAATACACAAATAAATCACATGTGTACCATTAACGAATCAAAACTGTATCACAAAATAACGATAGAGGCGCCGATTCCCTTGTTCAAAAACCAAACTAAATTTAAGTTCAGTGTATATTTTTCTTTCTATTTCATTAAGAAAAGGACAGAAGATAAATATTAGTTTAGTCCAGTCAAATTAAGATACTCCATAGACAGTAAAAACATGGCTACTAAAAACGTCAATTTAAGTCAGGCGCTGACTAATTTGATAGGACTAAACTAATATTTATCTTCTGTCCTTTTCTTAATGAAATAGAAAGAAAAAGATGCACTGCACTTAAATTTAGTTTAGTTTGTGAACAAGGGAATCGGCGCCAATGTCAACTTTTAAAGTGACTCTAGTCAGGCACTAGTAAATGTGTATAATGGTAATGAGAAAAAAATCTGTAATTATGCTGTTTCACATTCCTTACTAATATTAAGAACCTTCAAGTTGGAAATAATACTGATACTGTATAATATTTCTTGGGCATTTCTTTGTGTATACCGACCACACACATTATGGGTTTCTCTAAACTGTAATGTTGTTTAAGTACACACCAATAAATAAATAATATATTCATACAATATGGGAAAGTAGTGATTTATATGTGTATAACATAAATATAGTTTTATACAATAATATTCTTCTCCATAATTCTTAAAGTTCTAGATTTATCAAAAAAATATTTTATCACTTTGGATATAAAATAATTTTAAATAGATTGGTTGGCGACGGATCCGTATAAAAATCGTACAATAGGATATACAAGTAGTGAGTAAATATGACGGCACAACATACATTCATAGATGTATTTAAATAAATAGATAGATAAGCATGGCTTAGCTATTTTATATTTTTACCTATTGACACATTAAGAAGTTTAAATAATTACATCGTATCGGATGATAATTTTATATTTACAAAATGATGACTGTTATTCTTACCAAAAATATAACAATGTTGAGTATTGACTGTCTCCATAAATGAAAAATGTGCAGTAATGTCAAAAAATCTTTTATTTTTTTACATGATCGAAAACGCTTCTTGAACTTCTAGTGAAGTCATGGTGTAGTGAACGTCATTTCATCAATATTAAACGACGTGACACTGGCCGATGTCAGATTGTAAGTCATAGCGTACTTTGAGAAGCAAAATCCTAAAGCAGTTTTCATAAAAAAAAAAAATGTGCTAAATCACGACTTCAATCTATATAAATGAAAAATGGATGCTGTTCATTGGTACCTATGCATATTATTTGAGAACGGCTGGACTGATTTGGCTATTTTTTGTTTTAAAATGTTCGTAATAGTCTGAATCAGGTTGTATGAGAATTAGAAAGGACAACGTCTGTCGGGTCAGCTAGTATCATATAAAATTGGAGACGCACAGGGAAGGTGACACGCCGCAAGGATTATTTCATGCGCGCTATTTTCATATTGTAGTTGATTTAGTTATCAATATTAAAATGAAAATTGCTCGAGCATTTTATACACTGAGCATTGCTCAGAAAGGTATTTACGACGTTGTGAAGTCATTTTAACTCACAAGAAGCGTTTTTGTTGTCAATTTATTTACTCAAACTTATCAACGATTTTATTCAAAATTCTCAAACCACACGGAATTAAAGACATTATATAATATTGTCTAAATTAACAATCTGAGTTAATTCTCTAAAACCAGTTTAATACCCTTAGATAAACATAAAAGTTGAAGATACGTTACTTGATCACAGCGCGTAGTCCTACTAAACTAAGTCCAATGGACGTAGTGACACTCACTTACACGCGGACCACAGTCTAAACAGCGCTTGTCGATACAGCTCAATGATTTCAGGTTTTTCATGTAAATACACATCAAAATGTCTTCTTGTGTATTTAAGAAGTGTTGTAATCACTCAAGAAACAAAAATGAGAAACACGGGATTACTTATCACACACACAGTTATCACGCATCCAAAAATGTCAATTTGTTGAACATTGTAATTTTATTTATTGTTTGCTTCGCTATTTTTGTGAGAGCGAGATAGATAGATCATTCAAAACAGGCATTCATAAAATCGTAATAATTCGGCGGCTAACGCGATTGCGCTCGCTGGACTGTGTCAGTCTTTGTCCTTATCTATCGGTAACTGTTAGTACGCAACTGTGATCTGATCACAGATGTGTGAGTTTCGTTGCATGTCGTGGTGCACCGAGCCCAGGTTTAATGATTGCGATATTAGAGCGTAACGTATCTTCCTTCCTTTTAAGTTTCTCTAATACCATATTTTATCCATGACTGATTGGTTATATCATATACAAACATTAAAATGCTTTTTTATTATGCTGTACAAAATATTTATTGATTAATATTACCTGATATTGTTTATGAACGATCTGCAATATAACTATAGTACTTACATATACATGTTAAGTTAAATAAAAAATATTTATAATAGAAACTACTTTTAATAATAAAGAAATGAAATAAAATTATACTTCATATCAATCTATTATACATATTCGAATTTATTCATTCATTTCGATTATAATAGATGAGGTAGAAATTATGAAATAACAGAGCTTAGGTCCCCATGTATCAATTCTGTATAATGGGCCTAGAATCTAGGCCCAGTTAAGTTGATGCTTATCACCATCTAGGCCCTAGATGGTGATAAGCGTCAACTTAACTGGGGCGGTATAAGAAAGTGTTAAAGTCTAATGCGAGTTGTTACAATGCGAGAAAGAGATGGAGCTATACAGAACGAATAGCTCCGTCCCTTTTTCGCAACGGAACAATTACGACATAACACTTCCCTGTACGGCCTCCGGTCCTAAAACATGCTGTCACCTACTCAGAGGTATAAAAAGAAAGAGCGGCCCTGATCCTGTTTTTCAAGCAGACGACAACCTCTTTTAAACTGCGAGATGCCATTACGAAAAAAAAAATGATCCTGTTTTACAACAAATAATGTGGCGAAAGAAGGCAGAGCAAGAAAGAGATGATGAAGATGTGTCGAAGCTGTTGCCTCGTAAAACTGCAGCGTCTTTCCAATATGAGCTCAACTGTCACTAATGAGACACAATTACTTTTTCTATTGTTACCGAACTTAATAAACTTGCCTAGCAGACGACCTTGCCTACAGGGTGGCTATTTAGTTACCTGCATCCGTCAAGGGGGCGATTCTCCCCGTCATTTTAAACAACTTTCACTACGAAACTCCCAATTTCATACACAACAGTAATTAGTTATTTGTTCTTCCAAGGTAATTCTAACTTTGTATTTTCACGATATGTTTTAAGTATATAACTAAGGAATGTTGGTTGTTAACCATGGCTTTGGCGAAATTATTTGAGGAAACTTTTCCATTGGATTTTTCACCAAACTTCTCGTCATAAAAACGTAGACTTGATAAGGAATATTTACTACATGTGATGATAAAAAAAAAATACCTCAAAAAGTGGTCGGATTAAGCTTTTCTTATCTTAAATTTAATGTTATATCAATTAAAATGAAGCATTCGGAAGCTCCAATCATGATGCTTACAGTGTTGTAGTTATGTAGATAAATGTAACTCTGAATTTAATATTTTGTGATTGTATATTTAAATTTTATAATGTCGTTATATTATGTTTGCTGTCTAAGACTAATTTGTAAATATATTATGTTTTTGTTAATTTCTGTTTATTCTTAAAGGTGATTCTGAACTGTACTGAACACAGTCGCATAAATAGCATTACTTAACATGACTACGAATTGTTCAACTGAAATAAAACTTAAAGTCGGGGCTAGTCAATTTTTAGCGAAGGTTATTACGCCTCGTCGCCTGTCTTATAATAGACTTCATTAATTACTCTAACAATTGAATGCCCGTTCTCACTAGCATAAGCATAACCAGCCTATAACATTCCCACTACTGGGACACAGGCTTCCACTATGTGAGAGGCAGTGGGCCATAATCCACCACGCGGGCCCAGTGCGGGTTGGCGGATCGTTCTCACTAACGTAGGCGATATGCTAATGTAATGCCTAAATAAAAGCACTGTTGGATTTTCAACGTTCGGTTCAGCGCCGAGAGTTAAAAATCCAACAATGCAATAATTATAATAGACAACATTTAGGTGTCGCCAATATTAGCGAAACAGACATAAATGTTGCACCAATGTAACACTTTAAAGCAATGAAAATAAGTTTTATTATTTAATGTCAAAAAAGAACTGCTGCGCGATGAACCATAGAAGAAATTAGAAAGTGTCGCTTTTATCGATATAATTCGTAGTCATGGTTGGGCTCTAAATTTTGTAAATAAGGTTCAAGTTGGGTTTACTTCAATGTTTCGTTATCAACAGTGATAGGAATAGGTAGTGCCTATTTGCCTAAACTTCGAAGAACAGAGAGAAGGAACGGAGACTTCCTTAGGACTAATTTTTAAATATGTTATTTGGAATAAGTAATTCGTCTATATTTACCTTAAATTTGCGACTAGACATAACATTTATAATTTATAACTCCATAATAATAACTTATCCTCTATGGGCTCTAAAGGAAAAATAAAACACATAGAATATTGTTGTAAGTTATAACAATATTCTATGTGTTTTTTTCGGGACAGGTGTCCCGGAAAAAAATTAGTCCTAAGGAAGTCTCCGTTTCTTGTCTCTGTTCTTCGAAGTTTAGGCAAATAGGCACTACCTATTCCTATCACTGGTTATCAAACATTGTTTAAGTACCTACCTATACATCTAATACATAGTATATTTTTGTTACATAACAAACCAAACTCAAACTGGTCTGCGATCCAATAGGCTGTGGTTATTTGTATATTTCATAAGTTTTCTTATGTTATTTTTATTTACTTTATTAAATATTTTTAAACGATTGTCAAATGTATGTTAATGTATTAATGTTGAATAAAATTTTACGATATTAAGTATTAATTTTAGAAAAAAGTCTTTATTTTACACCATTCAACTTTATTTGAAATTCCTCCTTTGCTCTTCATTTTCTGTTTACTTACCATCAAAGCTGATGTTGGGAAGGTATGTTACAACTTTTATTGATTGATTTATCCAAGCGTTATTCGGAGTATTCCAAGTAAGGAATATGGACCTTCTTTACAAAAAAATAAGGTCCATATTTCTAAAAGATAGACTAGAATAGTCATAGACTAAAATTCAAATCTGATCAGACTTTCAAAAACCATGCAGGTATATAGCCTAAATAAAACAGGTCTCTAATCATTTTACAAATTCACAGTACGTACATACAAAAAAAAAAAAAAATCCGGACAAAACACTTTAATGCATTTTTCTCTTTCATCGTCAAATTTCTTTAATAGATTTTCAACTTTATCGCTAAAGTTCAAGGTTGATTGGGAAAATTTGACAGTTTCGGGTAGCTTGACCTGCTGGCGTCTGTACCTACTCCTTTTGTTACTTGGGGGGGGGGCAAAATGAACCGCAACACGTGACTAAAAGCGACATTGCGCAACAACCATGACTTTGCATTTTTGAACATGGCGACCATGTGCGTTGTTCATGGAGGTCATTAAATTAAAGTCATATGAAAACACATAAAATTTTTATTGTATACATTTAGTTATACAAAATTTTAGCAAGGGTTCATTATTCAAATGTACAAGTTTGAGCTTAACAAATTGTCACGATGTGTTTTCTCCACATGTGGAATGATCTTCAACTTTTCCAATAAATCAAACAGTTCTTGTATTTGCTGCTCTTCAGGGTGCTCAATGTAACATACAACAGCTACAGCAGGCATGTCTGTGATTTCTCTCCAAGACAGTACTAAAATCAGAAAAAAAAAACAAATTCTTAATATAGAAAAAGAGACAATAGAGATTTAAAAAATCGCATCAGTAGGTACTTGAAGAATGTACTACCTCCGGCAGATACACCAGATACAATATTGGGTTGCTCCAACTTTGAGAAACTGATATCCAGACCATTTGAAGATTTTTTACTTGCTGATAGACTTCTTATTACATAGTCTTTACTGACTAGTTCAGATACTTGATATTCTACAAGTGGTTTTGTCAATATTGCTATAACATCTGTGCTGATACTGATGTATTTTTTCAACAACTCAACAATTTCGCTGCTCCGAACTAAATCGTAATCCTTAATCATACAAACGTAATTATTCATTTTTCTAGTCCTGTATAAGCGTAGATTAACTTCTGCACAGGCATTGACGAGTTCCAGTTTATGGTGAGCTCTAATACACTCATACAAATATCTCCCTTCTAATATTATGAACGTATCAATTTGTTTAGGGGCTTCTACGTTCTTTTCCAGATGTAAACTGTAAAAAAAGAAGACACATGAAACCTAGACATTTACTAAGAACGCGGTACTGGCACAAAAAATTCGGCTGGATGCTGGAGACACAGAGCGGTCGTTGTGGCAATGCTTTGAGTAGGCTCATGACCAGTGAACGTCTTTTGACTAATTCACTTTTTTGATTGAATTATGATCATCTCAGATGGTCATATATTTTGACTAACTCACTCGACAAAATTTTCGCTACAAAGAACATCATCCCAGTCTTCCCATGCAGTTCGACTTGAAGGTTCGTTTATTTCACCAAAAGTACTCATTCTTCAGTTTTTATTTAATAGAAATGTAGTAACAGGAATGTTTAAGATTAATTTTCAAAAACAACAATGATTAGTGTTTTGATGAAGCTGTCAAAAAAGTCAGTGAAGTGAGCATTTATAAAAATGTAGACGTACTCTGTGGAAGTGAGTGAATGAGTCAACTTCAAAAATCCAAAGACCACCAAATTTTCTTTTCACTGGGCCGGCTTGCCCCAAACTTTTATATATATTAGTCTATGCCGCAAACTACAAACGTGTGTAGCAAGTTTTGATCACATTCAATACCTACCCTACGATGATGCCTATTATTGAATGTGATGGTGTTCCTCCATTCATCATAACAGTGTATTTATTAGTCTACGGTTCAACTTCTGCCCTGCCCCAGCAGTCTCGACATTCATAGCGATCGCTTTACGACCGAATTCGGTCGCAAAGTACCGAATTGACACGTGAAATGTATGGAGTGACAGGACTTTGCGACCGAATTCGGTCGTAAAGCGATCGCTATGAATGTCGAGACTGCTGGGGCTGGTAAGCATAAGCCTCCTGAGGGGCAATTCTCGTAATTTTAAGCACGTTTACAGTCTAATCTGTCTCAATCTATCAAAAATACCTCTGATTTCCCTATATTTTGACAAGTTTTTGACATTTGTGTGTGTTTGAGTGGATCCCGATTTGTCAGTTGCCGCTGCCGCCTGCTGCCGCCGACGGCCTACAGTGTCTCTGTGTGCGTATCGAGCATTATGTTCCTAAAACAGGCTTAGTATGCGTCTGAATAGGGCCCCTAACAACAACTTCAAGGAAAGTGTCGAGTAGGCTTATAGCCGATTAAAAATGTTATAATCCCCCGTTTAAAAGTTCACTTCATTCGCGTTTTAATCTGTCGGTGTAGCCGACAGGTTAAAACGCGAATGAGATCGGAGTGTCGACTTCACTTGATTTTGCTTTTTTCGCATGTAAATAATCACGCTCTGGAAACTGAGATACCTAATAAATATATAATTACTGTACTTTACAATAAAATAGAATTACTTAGTGTTTTAATAACTTTGTAAGTTTATTCGACTATTAATTCTCAAAT
Organism: Apamea anceps; assembly: GCA_951799955.1. NCBI lineage: Eukaryota > Metazoa > Arthropoda > Insecta > Lepidoptera > Noctuidae > Apamea > Apamea anceps. The sequence goes on along the minus strand of OX637510.1, from coordinate 11,867,236 downwards.
AATAGTCGAATCGAGTCTTGGATGCTTGATTTATTTTCACGTCTATTGACGTCGAAATAAGCTACTCAATACTATCGCAAATCGTAAATTAAAATTTGCCAGATATATTTGATTAAGAGAAGTGTATTCGTTTGAATAGTGTATTATTTTGATTATAAAGTCATGTTAAAGGTTCCTTTTCTTTATATTGTGTTATATATGTTATATCTTTAATGATATAATGAGATGTAAAAACGTTTCATGGATTTTCTTTACAGGATAAAGGACAAGTCACTTTTGAGGATAAATGGCCTGCTATGCGCCCTATAGTTTTGAAGCTACTCAAGCAGGAGCCGGTAACACAAACAGAATGGCAAGATCTTTTTGGTTCTGTCCACTCTGTGTGCTTGTGGGATGAGAGAGGACCATATAAGCTAAGGGATGCTCTCCAGCAAGATATAATGATGTATATAAAGCAGGCTCAGAATCGCGTCCTGGCTCAGCGAGAAGACCAAGCCCTTCTAAAGGCATATATTGCTGAATGGGGCAAGTTTTTTACACAGTGCAACTATTTACCTACCCCATTTCGACAGTTAGAAAACTCTATCAACAATGTAAGTAAGGTGACAAGTTCAAATGCATCTAGTACTCAGAAGAAGAATAACAACAATAACATAGAAGATAGTTTGGTAAGAAAATTGATGTTGGATTCATGGAATCAAAGCATCTTCGTGGACATCAAGCAGAGATTACAAGATTCAGCTATGAAGCTGGTACAAGCTGAACGTAATGGTGAATCATTTGATTCTCAGCTGGTTATTGGTGTAAGAGAATCATATGGTAAGGTTTTAATGGTATTTTTTTTGTGATGTTTCCTAAACGTAAATGATAATCAAATTAAATAATAATCAATAACTTCTTTGCAGTTAATTTATGCTCGAACTCTGTGGATAAACTCCAAATATACAGGGAAAACTTCGAGGCTGCTTATATGCAAGCAACAGAAGAGTTTTACAAACTAAAAGCCAGTGAACAATTACTGGTGAATGGAGTTCAATCTTATATGAAGTATGCTGATCAACGTTTGAAAGAAGAAGAAGCTCGAGCTCATAGATATCTGGAACCAGGAAGTGGCAGTGTTACAGCACTTACACAATGTTGTGAGAAAGTTCTCATTGGAGAACACCTTCCCACGTTACTTGCAGAGAGTGCCCCTTTGATTAAAGCTGGTCAAACTGAGAAGTTACAACTCATGTTCCGTCTTCTCGATAGAGTGCCTGAAGGAGTAACACCCATATTAAGAGACCTAGAGGCACACATAGTATCTGCTGGATTAGCAGATATGGTAGCTTCTGCAGATATAATCACTTCTGATTCAGAAAAGTATGTGGAACGTTTATTAGATTTGTTTAAAAGTTTCAGCTCATTGGCTAAAGATGCCTTTTTGGATGATCCAAGGTTTTTAACAGCTAGAGATAAGGCTTACAAATGTGTTGTAAATGATACAACAGTTTTTAAATTGGAACTACCATCTTCAGCTCTAATCCGGGGCAGCAAAGGCACAGCTCCTGAGAGTAAATGTCCTGAACTCCTTGCTAACTACTGTGACATGTTGCTGCGCAAGACACCACTAAGTAAACGTTTAACAAGTGAGCAAATAGAGTCAAGGTTAAGAGATGTATTGTTGGTTTTAAAGTATATAGAAAACAAGGACGTTTTTATGAGATATCACAAAGCACATCTCACTAGAAGGTTAATATTAGATTCAAGTGCAGATTCTGAGAAAGAAGAGGACATGGTAGAGTGGCTCAGAGAGGTGGGAATGCCTGCTGACTATGTTAACAAACTAGCTCGAATGTTCCAAGATATTAAGGTAAGTGAAGATCTGAATACTCAGTTTAGAACTGATACCACAAGACATGATGCTATAAACATAAAAATACTCAATGCCGGAGCATGGGCTCGTGGATCTGAAAGAGTTACTGTAAGCCTTCCGTTAGAGTTAGAGGACTACATACCCGAAGTTGAAGACTTCTATAAGAAGAAACATTCAGGACGTAAGTTGCAGTGGTATCACCATATGAGCAATGGTACAATCACATTTGCCAATTCCGTTGGTAGATTTGATTTGGATGTCACCACATTTCAAATGGCTGTCTTGTTTGCATGGAATCAAAGACCAATGGAGAAGATCAGTTACGAGAACTTGAGACTTGCAACTGAACTCCCTGATCCAGAACTTAGGAGAACTTTATGGTCCCTCGTTGCTTTCCCAAAACTCAAAAGGCAGTTGTTGTCCTATGAACCAGCAGTTCAGAATCCTAAAGACTTTACAGAGAATACAACATTTTGGGTAAATCAAGAATTTGCTCTAATAAAAAATGGTAAACCTCAACGTCGAGGAAAAATTAATTTGATTGGTAGACTTCAATTGAGCACTGAGAGATCTCAAATAGAAGATAATCATTCCATTGTTCAGCTTCGAATATTACGGACTCAAGAAGCCATCATAAAAATACTAAAGATGAGAAAACGAATCACAAATACTGCTCTCCAGGTAAATAATATTTTTAAACTAAGAACACATTATACATTAATATCAAATGCATTTTCGTGACAGAATTACGGTTGTCGTGTTCCGTGCTCATTCTGAAACTTAGCTATTCAGATTTTGAACAGTTTTTTAGTCCCGGTATTTATGACGCTGACTACCTTCCGTATCGGTTCCGACACACCTGCTGGAAAATATGTCGCGTATTTCGTCGTGGAAATGTATGTTTCGAAGTATTAGATTGCTGATGACACACCCTATTGTCATTCATCATCTAAATCATTTTACAATACAAAAGGTTCACCTGACTCAACCAATGTTTATACTTACGCGGAAATTGCACTCCTTGCAATTAAACTCCTTTTGATGTTTTTTAAAAAGCATTGCAGGGTAAAAAAGTCAGCAAGCTCGCCGAATTAAGTAATGTTATGGCACTGAGCAAAATGATGTTACTGCCCAGACGTTACGAGCTATTAATATTGAAACAAGAAAAGGATAGAACTGCAGAAGTCTATTCTCGAATACCTATCCTTGAAATGAGATAGACAATAGAAATTGACGCTTATAATTGAGCATTTAAATTATTTTATGTTTTCAGAGTGAACTGGTGGAGATTTTGAAGAACATGTTCTTGCCCTCTAAGAAGATGATAAAGGAGCAGCTAGAGTGGCTCATCGAACACAAATACATGCGACGAGATGATGAAGATATCAACACATTTATATACATGGCCTAAAATTCATTATTGCAAGCGTAAATGAACAAAATCAAATAAATTGTTTATCCAGGAAATGTTTCTCTCTAAATCATGGGTTCCCAACCCGAACGGAGGGCGCGGCGGTTCCACTAATAAACTACATTTTTATTTTTTCTTGGTATTTGAATTTTGAAATGGTTCAAAATAAATGTAACCTATCCAAGACAGTTTAAAAATTTCGAACTCGCTCTTATATTATTAAACTTTTTTGCATAAGCCGACAATGTAAACTCGGAGGTTTTAAATGAAAGTTACGGGGAGCGCGTATGCTAAAATGTTGGGAATCCCTGCTCTAAATGAACTCACTTTTAAATTAATTTATAGATAGTCAAGTTTAATTGAAATTAAATAATAATTTTATTTACATTTATATTTGCTTTTATTAAATACATATAATAGTTCAATGTATAAAAATAAAATACATAACATTAATTTTTCGCTGGCTCGATTGTCTCTCCACCTTGAATTTGACCCCAGCCAATCAACCTGGAATCAAAAATTGTTAACACATGTAGAGGATAGTAAAATTTCTTAACTTACAAAAAAACTTGTTTTATAAATCACAATCATTTCCTACTAAATTCAATACAATATACCCAATTAGAATTAAACAATTTTCAATCATCTAACTAAATCATGTCAACTCACCTCCAATGATTTTCAACTCTCCTGCTAAGGGCTACTTTTTCTCCGATTTCGGTACACACAGGGTTTGTCAGAGCAATTTTGGCCAAATCAGCTTTGGTAGCGATTACCCTTCCTCCCGTGCTCAAGGATCCAATATTTACCAGCAATACCTAAAAATACGACAAAAATTAATTTTACCCTGATATTTATTATTGTTCCCTGATATTTTCTATTCTCTTTTAACACTGAATCCAAAGTATATGGGCCTGGTGATTCAAACCGCAAAATGTTTTAAACAATACCGGTCGTACAGTCACGAGCGTATACACTTGGCTTTTTTCAAAAGGGATTTACTCCTTTATTTTGTAATGAAATTTTATGTTACTACGAACAGTATTTTTGAACCAATAGGTTTTTGTAATGTGTGTGTATTTCATTGTTATTTTCGTTATTTCACGCAAAAATCGCTGTTGAAAGTTTCCAAGTGTTGACATATGATATTTAATTTGAATTGTAAGTGACGGTGCTGCTGGTGTGCTTATTATTATAAATAAATATTAGTGCTCATGACTGTACATACTTAGCTGCATGGGATATTATGTGGTTAGACGATTTTCTCGGACTAAGTGCTGTTTAGAGACAGTTTTAGCGACTTTGGCGTATTTTCAGATTCTCATAGCTGCTCTGTTAAGTATTAGATATAATTGTGCCTTAACCAGTTGAATTAATTTAAGTTAATTACAGAAACAATTAAAAAGCCATTGTGTCTCGCGTGGCCACGTATACGAAGGGATAAATAGGTCAATTACTAAGATCGCATTACTTACTTCGTTTTTGGTCAGCTTTTGTACTTTAGCCGCTTTCTTGTCACCCTCAGTGCGCACGCCAAGTAAACGTTTCAATAGGTAGTACGAAACTTCAAGCTTCACAAATATTCCGGGCAGAGCACCAACAGCGCCGAGGACCTATAAAAGCAAATTGTTTTACTTATTTCGTCTTCGCACGAAACACTGGAAACAAGGGCAACGATGAGTGACATCATAAAAAAAAGCAGAATATGTTTACGAAATATATTATAATTTTTCAGAACATAACACTGGTACTTATTCGATTTTTTTTTGTTTTTATTACTACGTAAAGGAATTTTGCCCAATCATACTTGGATTGATGAGAGCAGAAACTAACAACTCTGGGGACTTACCACCAGCTCTCATAGCAGGGCAGAAGTTGAACTGCACTACTTTTTTGTACTGAGTCATAGAAAAAAAAGTAGTGCAGTTGAACTTCTAGCCTGCTATAAGAGCTGGTGGTAAGCCACCTGAACTGATAATTTAGGATGCCATCAGCATATAAGCTAAACTTACGTACCTGTCCCACAAGTCGGTCAGCACGGCAAAGCGTGGGCTCAATTTTGGTCCCAACGCCGATGAGACCTCCGGGTACGGCGTATTGAAGCTCATTCTGTTCCGCGAATAGAGATACGATACGGGAGAATATGGGACGGCACGTCAGCTTGCCGTCGGCATCCTTACTGACTAGCCCCGGTCGGACCTGTTCAACATAATGTATTAGAAAAGCACGTAAAGTGTTAAACTAAACTAGAAGGGAAGTAAAAGCACATTTTGACGTTGCGTGACGGCTAAATTGCGTCTCTGCAAATGGCACTAGCAAGAGAGGCAATTCTCGTAATTTTAAGACCGTTCACAGTCTGATCTCAGTCTCAATCTGTCAAAAAATACTTCTAATTTCCCTACATTTTGACAAGTTTTTGACATTTGTTTGTCGCTGAGATGAGACTGCGAATAGGTTTTGAACGTTTTAAATTACAAGAATAGGCCTTAACACGTTCAGTGCCGGGAGCCCTCCTGGAGGGCTCACCCAAATCCCATATGGGATGCCGGGAGCCCTCGCGGAGGGCTCATATTAAATATACGTTTTTCTTAGCGAATACTGCATTATAAACTATGAAAATAAAATTAGTCGTATATTTTAACAAGATTTATCAGTATACTCGTTGGTTTTCAAATACCAGCATTTTTATTTTTTTTTAAAAATGGGAGCTATGATGCCCGTATTTCAGGGGTGCTCAACCATTTGCGGTTACAAATATTCACTAAAAATAAAAATATTTATTTGGAGATTATAAACTACGAGGAAGAGTTTAAAAATAGAAGCTTTTCAGGGTTCCGTATCAAAATGGTAAAAAAGAACATCCATGGTGCGACTTCGTTTGTCTGTCTGTCCGTTCTTTTGTAACAGCTGCTTATTTCACGAACTACTAATGCTATAGACTTGAAATTTGGAATAAATATAAATAATGCTTGTCAATGTTTATAGCAAGTGAATGAATTGAATTACGATGCCTTTACCTACTTCGCATTTTTTTTTAAATCTGCAAAAATCTTTAACATGCATAGGTAGGTACTTAAAAGTAAAATTTAAATTCAAAAGTAACATAAGCGTTTTCCCTCGTTATGAGACACTGCTTTAATTAACTAAAAACATGCATTCCTTTTACTAAATTGTTGTAACTCATTACTGTGTTCAAACATTTAAATAAAAATACAATAAATAAACGCCCAAATCCAACAGTCCATAGACAATGTACGACCACTAGAAATTATCAGTGCTAAGGCCCAAAAAATGCACTTTTTTTTTAAATCAATTTGCAGCTCTGTTCGGTCGTATGGTTGATCACAGTATGATACGCGGTTGAAATGATAAGTACCTACTAGGTTATTTGCTGAATAATAATAATAATCATAATAAATAATAATATAATCATCATTAATATATTACAATGTCTCTTAAGTTTTATTTGTTTGGAAATATTATGACTATTCTGTAAAAACATAACGTTTTCCAGCAAATTTTAATATCTCGTAAATTGATAAAAATATGTTAATAATTTCTGCTAATTTGGTTCGATTTTCGTTATGATATCTTTCTGCTATCCAATCTCAGCGTCTACATTTAATTTCAAAACGATAGTACCTAGTGTCTCAACAATTTTGGACACAGCATCAGCTCATCTCTAATTAATTGTATTATCTTCGGAACGGAACAAGTAAGTATTCGAAGTAACATGAATGAAAGACAAAGATCGAAGGCCAATTCTCGTAATTTAAAACGTTCAAAATCTAGTCGCAGTCTCATCTCGGCAACATACAAATGTCAAAAACTTGTCAAATGTAGGAAAATTATAATTTTTTTTTGACAGATTGAGACTGAGATCAGACTGTGAACGTTCTTAAAATTACGAGAATTGCCCATACTTCGCTACATACACGTCGTTTGGTATGAATTTTTGTCCTCTATGATTTCTGACAGCAATCACCTACATCATATTTATTCTGGCAGAATAGCTCATCAAATTAAGGTCAGCAGAAAAAAAAAAAACGTGTTGGAAAGAGCCAGTATTTTGCATACAGCCTTCTTACACATAGCATTTTTCGTGATGGCCAACCTTTAATTTTGCCATATTAATATACGCTGGTGTATATTTTGTTTTCAAATTTAATGTCCCCGTTGAAATATGCAATGCAATTGCAATAAAAAAGCTTAAAAAATATATGTAAACAAAATTGCGTTAAATAAACGGCTATCTCAAAAGACTAGGATCCTAATTCGTAAAAATGAAAATTTAGTGGATATATATTTGAAATTCGAATTTCTCGTTCCCGCGATTTATTTTACCTATTGCTGCTTTTGTATAACTGTTCATGTTCAAATCATGAGCGGCAAGTATTTATGTAACGTTAATAAGCTGTTACAAAATAATTACGTTTTGATTACATAAAAATCTACTAATAATGCATAATGTAATTGTATGTTGTTCCTATTCAATACAATAAAAAATTTTTACATTGCGTGAAAATTTTAGAAAGGTTGGACACCCCTGTCTCGGGATCAAAGCGAGCGATTATACTTTTTCTTAATTTTTTAATATTTCAATATTTCACGTCTCGACCCCACTAGTACATGTAAATACCCCCAGGGATACTAAATATAGCAATAATAAATTGTAAAAACACTATTTTACTTCGTTTTACAGTGTTTTATAATACGGTTTCTAACCTAATGCCGACGACCCTCCTCGAGGGTTCACTTTAGCGCAAACGTAATGCCGGTGACCCCCCTGGAGGGTCCACTTGCAACATGTATGGCGGCATCCAGCATGAGCTCTATGAAAAGTGGGTGGAGTCGAAAGTGTTAAGGGCGCCGTGTTTCCTTTTATTAAACTGAATCCTTTGCCGTAAAGGTATTCTTAGACGAATGGTAATAACTCTGAATTTATAAAAGGCCAAAGCATTCACTCTTTTAAATGGTAGAAGCTAAAAGGTCGAGTAGGTATTGAAGTTTTCTATGGGACAGTTGAGAAATTTTTCGCGAATGCGATATTGTTCCCATGGAGAAAGTTGTTCAGTTTGATGGCTACATCCTGGTACTTTTATAAACTGAGAGTCAAATAAGATCTAAACACACACCAGTATGCACTAGCATGTGTTTAGATCTTATTTAACATTTATCACACCTGTGTTGTGTTTCCGAATGGAAAAGGCAAAGGTGGCAAAGGTATGTAGGGACCTGCCCCAGCAGTCTCGACATTCATAGCGATCGCTTTACTACCGAATTCGGTCGCAAAGTCCTGTCACTCCATACATTTCACCTGTCAATTCGGGACTTTGCGGTCGTAAAGCGATCGCTATGAATGTCGAGACTGCTGGGGCTGTTCTACCCCGCTGGCGAATAACGAGAAGCGAGTAGAGCTAGAAACTATAAAATAATTTGGCGACCAATGAGCTCTCATCAAGATTTCGTAAGAGAGTCCCACACGTATGTGTAATAGAGACGACGCCAGTGCACTCTTACAAAGCCGAACTTTTTCTTCTAAAAAACGATGTGCCATATTTGTGGCCAGGAACTACTACTGCTAAAGTTTCCCTTCGGAGAAGTATTATAGTTACCTCGATTTCCATTCCAACGGTGAGCACTCCCTGCAGAATAGAACCACCGGCGACACCTCCTCTGAGGTCATCGACCTCGCAACCAGGTTTGTTGACATCAAAAGAACGGATGACAATCATCCGAGGCGGCGATGTGAAATCCCTCAGAGGTACCGGGATCTTCTTTGTGATATATTCACATAACACCTAGAAACATTTTTTAAATATTATTTCCCAGCAAATTCATGCTATAAATGGCTTCAGCTGCGCTTACGCATTGCAAAGGCGAAGCCATGGTTTTAAGTCGAGGAGAGTTTATTATGTGGATTTTTAATTATAGAATTAAGATGTTGTGCATTGTAGTTTTGAGTAGGAATGTTGATGGCTATAAGAGTAGAGGAAGACCAAAGAAACGTTGGATGGACTGTGTGAATGATGTCATGCTTAGAAAAGGTGTGACTACCGAGATGATGACGACTAATAGAGAAGTATAGAAGAAAAAGACATGTTGCACTGACCCCAAAGAAATTGGGATAAGCGATGAATTAATTAAGATGTTGTGTAGTAATAATAATAATGATGTTTGCGTACAAATAAAAGATCTTTTGGTTTTGGTGAAAATTATTTACCTCTATGTTGTACTTCAGCTGAGCTGATATAGGTATTATAGGTGCACCTTCAGCTACAGTGCCCTGCACGAATTTCACGATTTGTTCATGTTGCTCCTTGGCTTGGCCTTCCTTTACCAGGTCTATCTTGTTTTGCAATATGAGTATGTGTTTCAGTTTCATAATCTCAATGGCTGCCAAGTGTTCACTGGTTTGTGGCTGGGGGCAAGACTCGTTACCTGGACATAACAAAGGTTTGGTTATTTTGGTATATAGCAAGGTATGCTTCTGAAATCATTAGACAGCTCTTCTCAACATATTCAGAGAACATATTCACGATACTGGCTCTAATTGTTATAAAACAAATTAAAATAGATACTACAATTAAAAGCTACATACCTGCGATGAGAAGCAATGCGGCGTCCATGACCGCAGCACCGTTAAGCATGGTGGCCATAAGAATGTCGTGCCCAGGGCAGTCGACGAAGCTCACGTGTCGCACCAACTGGAAGCGGCCTGTGCAGTTAGGTCGCAGGCACGGGAAGCTATCGTCCTTCGATGAACCGCCAGATATGAAGCTCGTAGGACGCGGACATTTTGGATTGTCACATTTGTAGATTTTCGCATTAGCGTAACCTGTAGCGAACATTGTATTGGGTTATTTTAATGTATTGCTGAGGGGAAGGAGCGACGAGCTAAATACTTATGGAAGGATCGGTCGCAGCAATTTACAAACCAAAATGAGTGGAAGTAGGGTAAGGAGGCTTATCGGCTTTGAAGTGGTCATGGCTTAATAAATAATATTTCGCAGAATCGGTCAGTATAGGTACCTACAGTAGGATGTAGTTAAACGCAATTCTGCTGAATCCGATGATCAGTATTTTGAAATTCCAAACTATTGACAGCCAACCGCTGTTTACTTGTACTTTGCTCGTGTTTGTTTAGTTTTGGATTTTCATCTCACTCTAGACACACTTCTAAGTTTTGATAAGTGTTTCATGTAGAAATAAAAATATGTTTTGGTAAAATATATATACGTTTTTATTACTAATTAAATTATATTAATACTATCTTACTAAACTATAAGTAAATTCGCATTAAAGAGTTAAATGTCTAGAAATATAAAACTATCATAATTCTATCTATCAATAATGCAATGCAATGTAAAATTGTTCAGTACACTAACATGCTTGATGCTTGTACTTAACAAATTATAATATATAACCACAAACTTAGATAAACTATCAAAATGTAACATGGATGGATTCTTAAACACATCCATTTAGTAGTTGTATATACATAAGCCAATTCATTCAGCACCTTGAAGTTTATTTAGACGAGCGTAGTATGATGATCAAACGTCAGTACGTTTGATCATCGTTTTATAAGAACCTACTTAAGGACTGTGACTGGCAATAATGCTTTTGCGCCACAAAAACTGTATTTTTATAGCCACACAGACTTGTGTTTCAATTATTTCAAGCTTTCTTACAATTAGATAAGAATTTGACAGAAGAGGGTATTTTTCGAGCCACGTGCAGCCTTTATTTGATAATAACGATTCAGAATAGTTCTTGAATCTAAGATGGAAATAACTTGGCCAAAGTGGTAGTTTAGGAAAGCTTATTTCTTATAAGTATTACATCAATTACACTAAATGTTGCACAAGGCAGTCAGTGATACCATTACCAACACTTATATCAATAATAAATTGAGTCTCAAAATTAGACACATTTCTTTAAAATACCATCAAAATATTTGTGATACAGTTGTAATTTCAAAATATGTCAAAATTGTGTAAAATGTCCACAAAAACATAGTATAAAGCTACATTGCTAAAATATATTTTTTAAAGTATTATTTCAGCCCCATATATTTGGTATTTCCACCCATACCCTTACTCATAGTCATAACTAAGAGATATTTCATGGAAACAAATTTTTTAGTTAAGAGTTGGTTTATCATGCATCAGTCTGATAAAAATTCTATACAGCATACTGAGATTCCTTTAATTTTCTGAAAAACTAGATCAAATATTGGGGAGATAATGTATGTCTGACCAATAGTTGATCTAATTTTAAAATCCAATTTCATATCTTTTTTATTATTAAGAGAAATATCCTGTATTTAAAATAAATATTTGCGACATTTTAAAGCACCACATTTGCATTCTGTAAGATTTCTAAGCATAGCCCTATTTTGTTGCTGAATTTCAAATCTAGACTTGACAGGTGATACTGGTGTGATACCTAAAGTAGCTTCAGACCCACTTGGTATATCAGTATCATAGGAACTATCTTGACTAATACTAGAACTGTTTGCCTCAACATCCTCACTGTCTGAAGCTTTTTGTAAATAGTCAAAACAGAGTTCTTCACCAATTTCAATATCACGTGTAGCAAATAAAGCTAACATAGGCAGGTTGGGATCAAGACAATCAGCCCACACTGCCCACACACCAAGATTAGGATCGCAGGAATGATTGATAAAATGCGAGACATTTCCTAAATTTGCCGCATCCACTACATATGGATTTTCAACAGAGTTAAAATCCAAATCAAATAAATATGTGAGACCATTAGCATCATATTCTCTTCCTCGTTTTTCAGCTTCTTCAAATGTAATAACTTCTCCAACATATTGACAAAGAAATTGTCCTTGCCTTATCTTTTGTTCAGTTTTTACTCCCCATCCACATCCATTGGCAGTTCGGAAAATACTCAGTTTAATATTTCTGCCACCTTGAACTACACGATTACTGCATTCTGATGAACATTTACAGGCTTTGTTACATTCGTAAATTGGGGTACCTGATGCAACACGAAGTCTTTTATTTGCAGTATAAGCAAATAAACCAGCTTGCATGCCACAACATGTTTTTGAGCGACAGTTGCAAGCTGCACACTCACACCCAATGGGTGGGTCATCAGGGATTGTGACACCACTGCCAGGTATACATTGATTAATATAGGTAAAATTTTCTGGGGGGCCAGCTAAGTCAAAATTATTCTCTACAATAAGCTTTTTGCATTTATCAACCTGATTTAAATGTTCTTCCCATTTTCTTAACTTGATTAACTGCTGACATCGTTTTCTGGTTACAACATAGAGTTGCAAAATATCTCTTGCTTCTTGCACAAGTCCTGTTGCTGAGGCTTCATTCTCTTCAGGTAAAACGATCATTGCAAGCAATTTCAATGTTAAGCTTTCTTTTAATTTAACAATATCATTGTCCTCTATTTCATCAAACCTTTTTAAAAGGTTTTCTTCACTAAGCAGGTTTCCAAATGAAATTTCTTCCTTCAACTTTTCTATTTGATTGCAATATTTAAATTCTTCATCCAAAAGGAACTGTTTGAGTACATTAGGGCAGTTGTCAAGATGTTCAATTGGTTCCCACGTGTTTTCACTGTCTGGCCATCCTTTCCATTTTATGTAGAAGTATTCCTTGCCAGATTCAAGCTTGAAGTCAAGAATTCTTTCAATAATGAATTCTTCGGAATCTTGTCTACTTTTCTTTTGTTTCTTTGGTGCAGGCATATTTAATTCGTCTTCAGAATCAACACACAAGTTCCTCTTTTTAGACCTCCTCATCTTTTCAAAGAACTCATTTTCATGCCTCTCATCAGTTCTTTCGCGATACATTTTAATGACCGAGTTGGACAGGCGCTCTGCAACATACCATGTGTTTGAATTAATTTACATCAATCTTACAAGATCAAAAAGGATTACATTATTACTTTGGGTTCACAATACATTTCACATGGTATATTGCAAAGCATCTGAACAAATTAATAAAGAGTCTTTCTAAATTTCCGCATCTGTGTCTAATGTATCATAAAGTAATATTAAGGGGGTTTTCTAAGTATATTTTTAAAACATTTAGATTTTTATGGTAATCTTAGTCAAATAAACAAAACAACATTAAATCATTCCGTTCCTCACAGACATTTAGATAGAATATTTGACAGAATCAAATGGCTGACCCAAAACAGCATTAGTTACTTTGAATCTTGATTATGTCCTACCTATGTTCAGATTAACTTTGTCTGACTAGATGCAGCTAACAGTATCTTACAAGGCAACACAATACTTATTGGAAAATTGAGACTTTTGGGCTTTCGACTGCCCATAGCAATATCAGCCTATAAAATTCCCGCCACTGGAAAATCAGCCACCTCTATGAGAGAAGGACTGGGCCTTAATTTACGACCCATGCCCAGTGCGGGTTAGTGGATGTCTCGTGCTCAGGCTCGGGCTTCTGATTGCCCATAATCACAAAATATGGGAACATGTTTAACATAAAGGCTAAAAACAAATGTTGGGGTATAGATATACATACCTAACTTGATAGTAATATTCCTCTCCAGTTCATTCTTGAATCTTACAGTCTGCACTCCTGAAATAGCCTTAACTACAGTTGACTTGCCATGAGCTACATGACCAATGGTGCCAATGTTTATAGTGGCCTGCCTTGAAATTACTTCAGGTGATAAGGCTGACAATTTGGTAACATCCTGAAATAAGAAAATAATATCTAAATAAATAATTATTGTGTAAACAGTCAAGTCAGTCAATTTGTGACTGACTTGACTGTTTTATTGTAATCGGAGTAAACATAACAATGGTTTGAATGAATAAAAATAACATAATAACTGGATATGTAGGTACTGCAATCGGTACCTATTACAAGTCAACCTTTTGTACATGTGTCTTTAACAAGAAGGTTATGTGAATTGTAATGATTACCGAAACAAATCTTAAAAACTTATCCCAGATTTTAGCAGTACTTTATCAAAATATCTTCTCTAGAACTGATAAATATATCATTTTAACTCACCAATTTGGTTAGGTCTTGCTGATGCAAGTTTGACTGAGCACTTCGCCCTTCACTCGAAGCCATAATTGTGGTTTTTGTGCACTTAGTAGCTTCAATAATCTTTTCAGAGAAAGAATTAATTAGTTCCGACCAAGTTTTACAACATTTAAATATAAAATTAGGACTAAAAGTTGTAAAATCCGCTAACGTAGGCAACGAATTTCAGCTTGACGAAGATGAACGAACGGAGATAGCGTGCCAAATAGTGTGTTGACCAGAGAGCGTTACTTTAGTCGATTTATCATTGAAGCAGCGGATGCAAACATATACAATTTCTAATGATTGCAATTTTGTTCATTGCTTTTTTGAGAACAGAAATAATAATTATTTTTTAAATCGCCAGCGAGTTGCCGGCAACTAAAGACGCTGTGTGTATAAACGGTTAGAGCAAAGTATCACAATTTAAAGTTTTTCCTTCAGAGAAATGAGTAAGGCTTGTCTGACGGGTTTTCTCCCCTATTATTTTAGCGGTGTGCAATTTATTAAAATTCTTTGTTTCCAGTATACTTTTAAGTCCAATAAAATCTTGAGGCACAGTACTTTGCCTCACGCACTGCATTCTTGGTGCATATGGTCTGCGTGATGATCAGTGTTTACCTGTGGCGTAGATCTGTGGTGTCTTGAGCTTGAGACCTTAGGGTATTATTGTTCTGTGATTAATGTTGTCGTCACTGTCAGCTGTCACTGTCATGGTTGTCTGATCACCTTGTCAGATCATCATGCAATGTTGTGTCATTTGAATCTGTCAGTAAATAAATTTTTGGAGCTATAGTTACCGCATTAGAAGATAAATTCTAATAAAATCAATACAAATGTAATAGTGATTTGCAATTTGGTATTTCAAATCTGAACACCATGATAATAAAAAATGAGGATGTGCAGGAACAAACTAAAAGGTTACGGTTCAAGTCTTTATCCAATACTCAAAATTCGTCCGGCGATGTAAGTTTTGATAAAGCAGTGAAGGAAGTGAAATGCAAAGGTAAAGTGTTTGAACCCGCTTGGATAAATAAAATAATAAGATACTATGGATAGTAATGGCTATGATATTTAACATTTCAGATGGAGAGAAGGCAGCTTCCTTGTTTGCGTTTTTACACGTAGAGCTAACGCGAGGATATTTACTAGAACATGACGAGGAACGGTTTTCAGCCAGAAGAGAAAAAGTTTATTCCTTTATTAAGATTCCTCAGGAATTGGAAAAGTTTATGGCTTATGGATTCTTTCAATGTGCAGACTCTTTACTATTTGTTTACACATTTCTTCCATTGAGGTTTATCATGGCCATTTGGACCTTTTTTGGCAGACTTTTCAGGAGATGTTTTGGGTTAGAGACTTTACTATTTCATGAAGCTTATTTGTTATAATGAAGTATAACATAGTATTAAAACTATCTTTTTTGTTACAGGTTTCATTCAAGTTCTCGTCAAAGCCTATTAAAACCAGCAGAAACATGTGACATGCTTAAAGGTTTCATATTACTAATATGCAGTATTTTAATGTGCTATATAGACACAAACATGATGTATCATTTAGTGAAGAGTCAGAGTGTGATGAAGTTGTATATATTTTACAATATGTTGGAGGTTGGTGATAGACTGTTCTCAGCTTTTGGGCAGGATACCATTGATGCTCTATTTTGGACTGCAACAGAACCTCGAGATAGAAGGAGAGAGCATTTGGGAGTTATACCTCATCTGTTGTTTGCTATGATCTATGTCTGTATCCTTTTTAACTACATATAAATTAGTTCAATCTGGAAAATCAAGGCCTGGTTTGTCATAGTGTTTCTGTTTTCAAACAATAAGTAACCAAAATATTTTTATGTGGAAAGGTTCAATGACTTTGTATTAATATCATATTTTTCAGTATAAACATATTTAACCTCTTTACATAATGAGTAATATCTATTTCATTAGGACAGTTGACACAGAGTATTATGTAAATGGAGTGACAATAGCACTATAGAAATAATCATGATACTGAATATCCCAACAATCACTAATATTATCTTATGCAGGTACTTTGCTTGGGGTATTTGTTTTATTAAACAATATACCGTATTCCAATTCAGTAAAGTTTGTTTTTTATTAGCAAAAATATTTTTACAAATATGCAGTGCTTGTTGTTCAATATTATCAACTGTAGAAGAAGTGTCAGTTGTGGCCTTGAAAGATGAATTGTAAGCCTAGATTCAATAGTCAATTGTGTTATACATACTACATATTATACTTATACTAAACTAACTTCTGCGCGCGTCTTCGTTCGCGTGGAAGTCGTAAGACATCAAAATATACTAAAATAAGAGCCACATTATTATATTTGTCATTTTGGTCTCAGCTGCCAAAATATGTAAAAAGAGTCTGAACTGGTGACGCGGCAGCAAGCGACGGCGACGTACAGTTGTCCGTGTGAGAAGCAGTTCGTCCTGAGGTCAACACCCGCAGCTTTTTTTTCCAATACTTGCTTAAGGTTTTCGTTTTTTGTGAATTAACAAATGCCTGCCTATTAACAAATTCCTACATAATACATATACTACCTAATAACACAACACTGACTGTTGCATTAGTACGGATTATTCCTGACGAACACGCGCGAACAAAATATCTCTAAAATAATACAAGTAGATTGTAAACATACAGTATTCCTCATTAACCAGTCACCAAACCATAGATTTTTTTATAACCATAGATGACAAGGAGGACTTAACTTGATATTTTTCGATTTATCAATCAACCTTGAACCTAATGCTTTAGCGATAAAGTTGAAAATCTATTAAACAAATTTGACAAATTGTAGTAGCTTGATGTGCTGGCGTCTGGACGTTCTACGAACTATCACTTAATAGTATTAAAAAATTAGCACAAATTATATCATCTGTTGGTAATCGAACTTAGGTTTGGAAAGCAGTCCTGTAATTGTCCTACCTCAAAAATCCATCCTCTATACAGGGTGACAGGCAAACTCGACGTACCTATTCCTTGAAAGCGGTTATACTAGAGATCATTAGCAACAAATTTAGTTTAGTCACCTTGGGTCAAAACTGGATGGTTAAAAATATATTTTTTCTATTAAAGACTTTTTATTTCGGAGATTATGTAAGTATTGCAAGCATTTTTTAAAAAATGGTCTGTTTTTTAAACTTTCAGAAAAGTATCAATTAAATGTTTGGAGTGGAGTAGTTTCTTCTTAAAATTAATTGTTTTTAGTAACAAGTCAGATATTTCTAAAAAATCGAAGAACCGATACAGCTCGGTAACCATTCAGTTTTGAACCCTAGTTAACCCCGCCAGGGCTGCGGGTTGTTCGAAAGAGATACCGTGGCCCTTGGCACAGGCAACTGAAGGAACACGGGTGGGTTTTAGTCAGTAAAAGTCTGACACTCCCTTCCGCTCCGCCCAGAGCGGGAGGGGTCATTTGATGATTTTCCACCCAAAAAAAAAAACCCTAGTTAACTGGACTTAATATGTTGCTAATGACCTCTAGTATAACGCCTTTCAAGGAATACGTAGAGTTTCCCTGTCACCCGTATATGTCATGATTGACTGCTTAGCTACATTTAGCGTTTAGTGTGATTGAAGGTATAGCGTAATTATAACCATATTTGCGGTTAAATGTGTTACTGCAATATTCTAACTTTATGGCTCGTTTTTTTTTTATAATTTGCAGTCAACTATAGAAGAATACGAACATAAAGCAAACCGCTCATCCCTCATAGCAAATAGCGCTATTTTTTTTTTCAAAAATATTCAGTGTAGGTACAGACGCCAGCACATCAAGCTACTACAATCTGTCAGATTTCTTTAATAGATTTTCAACTTTATCGCCAAAGTATTAAGGTTCAAGGTTGATTGGGAAAATTTAACAGTTTCGGGTAGCTTGACCTGCTGGCGTCTGTACAATTTTGACTTTGCTACGAGTTTATTATTTGTATAAGTATAGAGATACTATATTATTAATATTATAGATGTGAAATTAGTTCTGTCCGTCTAATACCTGTTCACGCCTTAATAGCTCAACAGATTTGGATGAAAAATAGCACACGGATAGACCATGACCTGGTATAAGACATAGGGCACTTTTTATCCCGGTAGTACAGTACGTTCCGGTGGGATAACTCCTGACCTACACGCGGGCGATGCCTTGAGCAAAAGCTAGTAAATAGATAAAAGCCTAAAATCTCTATCAGGAGATTGAGGCTACAGTTTTTATCATTTTGTTTTTATTATATGATCCTTAATAAAAAGTTCAGTTCTTCATAGCTTATTGGTGCTGTTTCAAGCAACGACACTGAATGTTGCCTTCAACTCCAATAACAAAAGTCTTCTTATCATAATGATGTCTAACAATGTAATTATTATTATACCCCTGTCCATTAGATTAACCGTTTTTTGTCAGCTGTCTTAGAATTCCAGATTACGTAAAATTTAACATGAAAATGTGTAATAAAATAAATATATAAACCTTATCTTATTGAATTATCTTATTTTATGGCTTCTTACATACATTATTATTCCGTACGTGTATCAATCAATGTATTGTGTGTTGCTGTAATCACTAGTTCCATCTGTCAAAAAACGGTTTACCTATAGTGGGATAAATTCTTATTGCTTATGGATATAGCCATAGCCCAAATGCTTCAAAATTTATACACTTTTTGTGTAAGCCGATTGCTGTGCTTTATAGATGTAACAAAAATAATACTTTTTAGCTTTTGCTGTAAAATTACAATTTTTATTCATATGTTCCATGTTTCTGCCAAAGAAAAATAGTTATGTTTTTTTTTGTTAGTTCGTAGAATTGAAGGGCAGTGTCTTCAAGAAGTTTGACAAGAACAACCTCTTTCAAGTGTCGTGTAGCGATGTGCGGGAGCGCCTCCATCTGTCTGTGCTGCTATTTATAGTCGTGCTGCAAACTATGAAGGAATACATGTGGAAAGAGGAACGGTTCTGGATACTTGCACCTGATTGCGTGCTTGTCCTCACTTTTGAGGTCATCATTGATTGGGTTAAGCATGCTTTCATTACCAGGTAACTATAATTACATGATTATTTTAATAGAATAGAATACTCTTTATTATGTACGTACACCATATAAATTATAGAACATAACTATGTAAATTTTACAAAGGGTGGTTATCTTTTAAAGACAACCTTTGGATGGGTTAAAATTAAGGAGAAACAAATATTGTAGGTGGTGTAACATTTACAATATACAATAAATATACACATAAAGTATATTTTATTTATCTAATAGTCTGGCTCTTTGGTCCTTAGAATACATGCAATAAAGGTACCTCAAAAAGTGATGTAGCAAATAAATTATACCTATAGCAGTGTTCATAATCTCAGATAGTTTACATTCCATCGCCACTTAATCAGTTATATTCTAAGTTTATTTTTGAGTGACCATTTGTAACAAAAAGGTCCTAATAAGTTTTTGGTTGCAATGGAATTTGAACTTTGTTAAGTATGACATTCAGTTTGTTGTTCCATAACTTGAAAATTATCTCAAATTCTTAATTCGAATATACATGCTTTCTTCTTATTTTGGTCAGGTTCAATGAGATTCCCTATGGAGTATATAGAGAATACACAGTGAGTTTGGCATATGACGTTGCGCAAACTAGGCAGAAGCATGCTTTCAGTGATCACTCAGATTTAGTGGCACGCAGAATGGGCTTTATACCTTTGCCTCTGGGTGTCGTTATTACTAGAGTGTTGGTTCATGCTGTCAAAGTGGATGGGTAAGTGACCCTTGTTGCTATAATAATATAATGGCAATCTTCTTTTGCAGTCAACATTTGCGTTCCTTTAAATGATTCGACTTAAGCCACAGACACGTTACTGTGTCGTGTTGTCAGGACTACGTCAAATCACGAGTTTAGATTGATTAACACTGCGCCAGAGATCGCTGAAGACAGGGAGGTTTGGAGGGAAAAAGGGGAGGCCTTTGCCCAGCAGTGGGGCACAATGTAGTCTAAAGAAAAGAAAAAAAACTGCGCCAGAAGTCGTCACGACACGACACAACACAGTAATATGAATCCGGCTTTATGCTATGTCGCATTTAAAGTGGACGTAGTTTAGCAGAAAGGATTCAACCCACAAAATGTAATTTTTAAGTTATCGAGGTTTTAAGCTTAGGTGTGTATTGCTGCAATGATATTGTATATGGAATATTTTGAAATATTTTCACATAAGGGCAAATATACCAATATTTTTATGAGTCAAGTTGTATTACATAGAGTAACACAATTTTAAAGTTATTGGGAAGAATGTGGGTTGAATCCTTTCTGCTAAACTACGTCCAAGTATGGCACACAGTTCAATTTATATGAACTACAAAATAAATAATACGCATGGATGGTAAAAGTTTGTTATACTCGTACAATGTACTCAGTTATAGGATATTCAAATACTTAACTCGTTTATTTTCAGATTCGCAGCAATATTTTTAATATCCATAGCATATTTATGTCTTATATCAGTAAGAGTACTTGTTTCTATTGTGATTCTTGGAAAGGCTTGTGATTTGATAACACAACATCAGACGGAAAAGAGTGACAGCTACCACGCTACGCCTAAAAAGTAAGAAAATTATTAAAATAATATTAGCTATTAAACACCACAGGGGTATAAATGAATGTAGTGCGTTTGGCAGTGTGAAAGTGATTATCCGGCGACGTCTGGTGGAAAATTGCGTATATTGCTACGACAATCACCCACTACCGTGTATTGGAGCATTAGCATTTCAGTTCCAATGTAATGTCAATTAAAATTACCTATGCAATTTCGCATTATCTTTAAAATGGACAATGGCGCCGATTCCCTTGTTCACAAACTATACTAAATTTAAGTTCAATGCATCTTTTTCTTTCTATTTCATTAAGAAAAGGACAGAAGATAGAATATTAGCTTAGTCCTGTCAAATTAGTCAGCGCCTGACGTAATTTGACGTATTTTTAGTTGCAATTTTTGTAATGACGTCTAACTTGTCTATGGAGTATCTTAATTTGACAGGACTAAACTAATATTTATCTTCTGTCCTTTTCCTAAAAAAGATGCGCTGAACTTTAATTTAGTTTAGTTTGTGAACAAGGGATTCGGCGCCTCTACCTAATTATTAACCTTTTTCAGCCCTGCCGACCACAAAATGCGTTCTTGACACCTGTCAGTGCGACAAGTCTAGTAACTAATAAAGATCAAATTCGCTAAACACGTATTCGTTTATATGAAACTGACGGGTGTCAAGAACGCATTCTCTCGAAGGCCGGACTGTAGTCCCTTCAGCTTATAATTAGTGTATCTTTAGTATCACTCCATTTGTGCACTACTCTGTGGCTAAAACTAAAAAGCACATAGAATGTTCTTCTCGTGTTTCTTTATTTTATGTAAAATATTAAATTTTACATATTATAGTTATATACCCTATTGGCACTGGGGTGAGATTGACCTAAGAATGGTTTAGGTTTAGTATTTTTATCTTAAAGCGACCCGCGCTTTACTTGTGATTACCAAGTGTACGAACACGCTGTAAATGTTTGTGTAAGCGCAGGAGCTCTTGGTACCATCCGAGACAATAGCGAAATCTGAAGTGCGTGTGTGTGTTATGTTCTGACGCTATTCGTCTTCACGCACACATTTACAGCTTGATTTTACACTTGGTTACCACAAGTAAAGCGCGCGTCGCATCGTGAGATAAAAATACTGTAAACTCTAAAGACTGTCAACTGTAACTGTCTGTCTATTAAATCCTTTTTTTTTTTGTTTTCAGAGAACAAAAAGACTTGATCCCTAAAGACAATTCCTTTGCTCACAAAGCACCGGAAGCTGAGATGCCACCACCAAAAAAGCCAACGCAATTGAAGTTTACAATCCCTGAGAATGTTATACTGGTAAGTTAACGATTTGTTGCATTTGTATAGAAAAATACTGCAATGGGCCAGGCATGTTGGAGTGTAAGTCTTCCTAAGTGGCCGCGAATCGAAAAGCGTTGTGCAAAGACGACCTCAGGCCAGGTGCTGATCGACGGTCTACGATCTTTGCAGGCTCGCTGGTACCAGCTGTTTAAGCACCCTAATTGCGTAACACACAATCAATCGGAATCGGTTTCATTTTAACAGTTCAACAACATTCATTGCGTTATTTACGTGTTGAGCAGACAAATTTTTCGAACTTATAAAGCAATGGATTAGCAATTTGCTTCAAAATGATTCAGATTACGATTGATCGTGTGTTACGCAATTAGGGTGCTGTATCCATGGATTGAGTTAATCACCTGCGACTGGAGAGGCCTCTCCGACACAGACCTCATAAAGCCGATCTATTCTGTAAAAATCTCACCGTGAAAACTAAGGTCAAGTGAGCTGTCATTCTACCTGATGTTAGGGATTGCCCCTATTGGCAGCTCACTCACACTCGCTTCACTTAAGTTATCACGGTGAAAGATCGGCTGGACACAAGCCTGTGTCCAGCCGTACACTGTGATAGGCTGATGATGATGAAATGGGCGTGGGCCCTAGACCTTTTTTATGGATATATTTCTAAGTGTAAATAATTGTACACATATATAAATGTTGTATTTTATTATGTAGGTATTTATAATAAATCGAATTTATAGCTCAATATAATCTTATCGTTGATATGTTTTCATCAGAGCGAGCCGCTAGTAGACGCGTCCGTCGGCGCTGCGGCGATATTCTCCAACAGCGCGATCGACCTCAATGGCGTGTGTTATGACACACATGTGTTATACCTGAATGACAAAGTGAATGCACAAGTGAAACAGGAAGCTGGTGACTTCCTTGAAACAGAAATGGTAAGTAATTGGCTGTTGTTGACGTGCGGTTGACTTATCATATAATTATTAAAAGCCTGTGATGTCCCAGTGCAGGGCAAATGTTTCTCTACTCTCTTTCCACTTCTTTCTCTTTAAAGCTGCTAATGACCAGTTCTTGTAGAAAGAGTTTAGCTCATCCCGCCATCTCCGTCTGGGCCTACCGCGAGGTCGCTTGCTTTTAAGAGGGACCCATTGGGTAGTAAGTTTGGCCCATTGCTCGTCTGACATGCGGCAGATGTGTCCAGCCTAAACGGACTAAACATATTTATGTGTATTTTCTAATGTTTAGCTTAATCAGTCTTGAAATCTTAGTTCCTTCCTAGATTTGCCTTATACTGCGCACCCAAATACGCCGCTGCAAACAAAACATACAAAATTTGGGCATTAGATACTTCCCACCCAGTGCGAGTGCGGTGGTCGTGACCAGCGGTAATCCATTTTTTCGAGTGCCTAAAGTGTTATGAAAGGCCACACCTACAGGGCCTAAGTAATTTCAAAAAGAATTGTTATCATTCATTCGAAAAGAAGAACTCTTACTAGCGGATCCACTTCACCAATTCTACTTTATTTTACCAGAATTGAAGTAACTGCAAATTTCGCCAGGGAGCTGGGATAGAATGTAAATGCTTGTTCTTTAAATATAATACATTTTTGATCAACTGCAACTTAAATGGTTTCAAGGAACTACTTTTTGTCAAATTCTCGTAATTTTAAGAACGTTCACAGTCTGATCTCAGTCTCAATCTGTCAAAAATACCTCTAATTTCCCTACATTTTTGACATTGATTGGCGCTGATATGAGATTGCGACAAGATTAAGACTGTTTTTAATTACGGGAATTGGCCTTCAGATCTCGATCGTTATGATTAATTTTTCTAAACAAACAAGTCCTAAACATAAAAAGTAGTACAGAAAACATATAAAAGTAGTATATAGTAAAGTAATATACGCTAATGTGTGTTGCATTCATGTAAATCATTGTGTTGCATTCCTCGAACTCATGTCAATCATTGCAATTTAGACCTTATTTCAATGACTTTAAAGTACGCTAGAACATGACACTCGACTATAAGGCGCTCAACAGAACGGCGGACATTTGTCCGCGAATGCCCACGAGAGAGCTCATCACGTAAGCATCGGTGGCGTGATCGCTTTGTCCTCCGTGTCCGTTATTGCATAGATTTCCATACGTTCTAACATCACGGACAAATTGTACATCGTCGGCTCAGCGCCTTACATGAGAATTGTATTGGTTGACAGGCGGATGTGAGTAGAAGTGCGCCAGACATCAAGGCGGCCAGCGTGTGCGCGGAGGTCGAGGAGGCGGAGCGGCCGCTGTCGCCCGACGCCGACGGGCTCAAGCGTCGCTCCGAGTCCGAGCCCAACCTCGCGAAGGCCGACGAGCACTTCGAGGAGACCACATAGCACACCCTGTGCTGCTTGGTAAACATACAACTGTAATATTACGCGGTCTAGTCTTTGGTCAAGTGACAGGTTCGTTGTTTTGATAAAATCAAATAAAAATGGTCTATAATCTTTATTTAACTTCGATTGTTCATAAGATATAAATAAGAATAGAAGCGCGCTCGTTGAAGGTAGTTTTGGTTTTTTTTTCAGATGTGTGTACAGTTTTGTACTAGATTTGACTGGGTTTTGTATTGAATATTTTTAAATATTTCGTGTTTAGTTTTGTTTTTGTCATCGGGAAAGAACACTAATAGTATATTATGATATGTATGTCCGGAAGCCTCAGGAACCGTTGATGGACTGACTCCTAGTTCTTACCTGGTGAACAATTAACTATATGTGAGCAAATGCAGATATTTAGCTAAACTTGTACTCGGGTACCTTGCTTTCTATCTGGTGAACGATATTGAGGCGTTGTTACATTGTTAATATTAAATAAGAAAATTAAACATTATTTGTGTTGAAAATACATGTTTCTTTTATTTCATACATGGTAGAAAGGAAGTTACAGTTTTTATACATTTAGCTAGTGAGACAAATTAAATTAATGGCAGACGACCGCTTAGAATTGGCTTTTTTTTTATAAATTAATACTATTTTTGTAATATGTCTTAGAAGTAGTCTAGATTACCGTAATCGTTAATTCGGATAGGTAAACGGACGCTATAGCTTAAAATCTAAGACTGATATGAATTAGGTGCTTAATATATTCAGTTTCTATATAGCAATGATTATAATTTATTTGTTTGTTTTGTAAAAGTTTATTAATATATCCTTAGGCGTTTGATAGTTCAAAGTTTTACTGTTTTTCATTCCAACGGTACTAAATTTGTAATCAATAATAATATAATAGCGAGTTGAGATAAGAATTAGAGTAATATACATTATTAGCTGTGTTGGTGAACTCGGGTGCACGCGCACTTGTATTGGTATGTCATTGCGTAATGTTTACACGCCATGTTATTTACGATTACTATAAGCAAGGAGTGTAACAAGAGTGAATGTAATAATTCAAAATTGAGAAAATGTGAAAAAAATATTTCACCAACATGTGAAATATGCTCGACCCTGACTTATTTTACAGCCACTATTTTACGTCGGTAGGACGCAGTACGACAATCATAGTAATTATATATAATATGAATATTGCTTCTGTATTGGTAGCCACAGTGCACAATTACAAGTTAAGCTCTTAACCACACTGGACAGCAACATTTCCAAATATTATTTTTTGCGACCAGTCATTTTGACAATAACATGAAAAAGCTGATATTATTTATGGTTAAAGATTCATTATTATTATTTATATGCACTCCGTTTTTTTTTATTTAAATGCCAGATTTTGTTGTCCAATGTTATGTAATTTATTAATGACAAAGTTGTTTTAAGGATATTTTTATTTCTTCATAATATAATACAATATATTTTTTAATAGCGTATAGGTACAAATTCATATCTCCATGAAGTTTTCTGAAGAATTGTGTCTATTAAAATTTGTTCGTGATTTTTATATAAATTATATCACAACTCGTTTATTTAATCAAATTTGTTTTGACTTCTATACCTTTACCTGTAGAAAAATGGTTTATATTTGGTACACAGCACATAGTATAATAAATCAAAAAATGTAGTAGTAACAAGAAATGAATAAAACGATAAAGACAACTTTATTTTAAAAAGTTCAAAGGAACGTAGTCCTTTAAAAGTGACTATACATCGATTTGCAAATCGTACTAGGTACTAGCAGTAACGAAATCCGTTCCAAAAGTAGATATCTGATTAAATTGTAAACAAACTCTCTTCAAGTAAAATTCTTACGCAATCCCTCACAAGGAAATTAAAGTGGTTTGTGTTACAACTTAATCATCACTTTTTCGAACAATTATTGTTTGAATCACATTATTAAATTGTTATTGAATCATTATCGACGAAAATTTAAGTTATTAAATTAACCCTCCATTATTATATATTTGTAAGTGGCACTACAAATTTGTACATCCACAGGTACGTTTTCTAATCCATTTGTGTATATTTTCATTAGATACCTTTAGAACAGACCATATACAAGGCGACCTAACTCTATAAAATATGAATCCAAAGATATGTAGAGATATTTGACTGAAGAAGGGCTAAATGGCACTACAAAAGCATAAAAAAAAACTAAGCTTAATTGGTTAATTTCTTACAAAGCCCTGTAAGCTTGTAAAGTCTACTAAAAGCAATCGCAAGCGTTTAAAGTAGGTATCTACAATTGGGTCTTTGTTTTAATAAATGGTCGCTCTGTCCTTTCTGATTCAAACAGTGCTGGTCCCAGCAATTACCTTGAGGTAATCCAACTTCCATGTCAAACAATTTGTGAGTTCGAGTCCTTTATTAATATTTAACTAGCTTCTGCCCGCGGCTTCGCCCGCGTGGATGTCGGAAATTATCCCACGGGAACGTGCTAACAGGATAAAATGTATGTGCTTCCCCAGGATGCCATCCATCTCGCGGGCCCTTTGTGGCTAATTACAATAGAAAACCAATTGTGTCTCATTAGTGGTGATTAAGAGGGTACCTATATGATATCTTTACCTAAGTACCTACCTAATAAAAAAAAAATAACCTACCTAAATAAACCTATTTCTGATGATAACTAATCTAAACTCAATAAATAAGCAAAATCCCTAAAAACTAATATCTATACGAATGACTAATTCTACCTAACAGTATTATAAAATAACCTACGGTCACTACGTACACTAACAAATATACTACCTATACTATAAAATTAAAATCTATACCTACGACTTATAAAATTAAACCTAAATAACTCTAAAAACTAAAAGGAATAAAAAGGTCGCACAGATAATACTGCGGGTGACGTAACCTACGACAAACTTATTATTTGCGGTTGGTACAGTAATCGGTCTAGGGATCGAACCGCAAAATTAAGTTTGCTTTTTATTGTATATACTTTTCCGGGATACAAAGTACCCAGTGTGGTGCCCAGGATATTAAAGAATAATTATACCAAGTTTCATCGTAATCGAACCGGTAGTTTTTGCGTGATGCCTGAACAAACAGACAGACAAAAATTTTTGTAATCACTTTTTTGGGTTCGGTGTCGGTCTAGTAACACCCCCTGCCATTTATTTTTTTGATGTTTTCAATGTACAGAATTTTCACTTCTACAGATTTATTATAAGTATATAGATACTCACAAATTCTTTCACGTGTATAACTTACACTTACAAAACGTTAAGTAAAAGATTATCCGCTTTGAAACAGCAATGTTTGATGTTAAATGCTTGTTGCACATTCAGGAATACAAGTTATGTATTTTATTATTTCCAAAGCTTCTCATAAATTATTTTACCACGTTAGGGAGTAACCACACTAAATCAGCTGGAGGTGAATAAGAGAATAGTAACGCCATCTTCCTAAATGTGAGTTAACCTGGCGTTTACCTCTTAAACGAAGTTCAAAAGCGCCATCTAGCGGTGAACAGTGGCTTCACGATGTGACATCGCTGCCTGCATCTACATGCGTCACTCGCCGATTACAAGGCGCAGACTGTGGTGATGTTTGAGCCAGTATCGTGTAGATGGCGCCACTATGCACTTGTCGGTAGTTTTACTTTTCTAACAATAAGCAAAGTAACTATTGGATTTGGCCGAAGTTTTCATGTCATTCCCAGTAATCTGTTTCCATTGAAGAACTAAAAAAATGAGATCTTTGATTTGATGTGAAACTTAGATATACAATTTGAATAAAAATAATGAACTTGAATTTTAAATAGAATATAGTATATGGTACGGCTTACAATACCTACCCAATTATAAAATCTGTTCATTCATGTATGATTGATCCATGATGTAGAGGTTGATATTGATATAGATACTTTACTTACCAATTTTTCAATTTCATTGCATACACATGCATTTTGGGGTTCTGTAAGAAGTTTTGAATGTGGAAGGCAAAGTAAAAACATAAACTCCAAGTTTCAAATTTTCAACAATTTGTATTTCCTCACCTTAGGTGGATTCATTAAATAAAAATTTCATTTCTCTTATATACACATTAAATTCAAATTTAGTCAGAGTGTATTTACAAATATTTTAATTAAATAGAATTTAGTAAAAATTAGTGAGATTTAACAATACCTACTTATAACTAAGTATATTTATAGAACATCAACAACATCTTTCACTCAGGTGAAATACATAAGATAGCTTAAACAATAACCATACACAATTTCATAAAGAATTCGTTCTCATTCACTATCAGGTGAACACCATAAAAGTTAGATATCGTATTTGTTGAATAATTCTTTAAGAGCTAGATATATTAACGTGAAGTGTTCGTTTGAAGCACGGGGCTGTATGAATGTAAAACATAATGTAACAATGCGAGATCGCTCCACCATCCCGCCCCGAGGCTCTCGCCGGCGGGAAGCAAACAATGGGCAAGTCGTAACTCGTAACCTAATACAAACACCGTATATCAATAACGTTAACGCGAAATGCGAACGCGATGCAACATTATGTAAATGTGTAAGAATTTAGTCTTTTCCGTTTCAATTTTCACTCGTTTGTTTAACATGAATACGATTTATAATACCTATCTACTCTAGCCTTGTCTATCGGAGACTTCGTCTCTTCTATAACAGTAAAAACATTATAAACTCGTACACCACATTCTCTTGATGCGCGGGAGCAGGGTCGTGCGCGCATGCGTGCAAACGCGGCGCACGAGCGCGCTCCCGCCACATCATCGTACAGAGGCTTCGTAAGCGACTTCATAACTTGGGAACGGCGATCTAATACAGTGACGTGTTGACATTTCTGGACAAATCAGTGCTTTGTATTTGAAGAAAAATATTCACGTTAGACTAAGTGATAACTTGTACACAGCGGAATAGGTTGAACCGCTCCCATTCGCAGTTAGTGGGTTGCATTGCAGGCGCAAGAGTTAGTAATATTATTGTCAGATTTCTTAAATTCATAATGACCGACGTTACTGAAAGGCCCACCCTGTAGTTCCATCACTGTTTGTTCGGTGACACTAACAGTCTGCTCTAGATCCGGATTGTTACGACTGCGCTATTTGATGATTTACTCCTACTTTTAATTCATGATAGGTATTATGTACCCAACACAAATATTTTTTACATGGAACTAGTACAAAAGTATCATAGTTGCGAAGGCAGTTCCATAAAAAAATATTTTCATTTGATTAATTTTAATGACAAAGTTACGACTATTTTGTGCTTAATTTTGTACTCAGATATGAGAAAAACATGTAAATTAAACACTGTTTAAACCGCATTACTTAAAAACCCGAAACTTTTTTTTGTTTTTCTGTTTGTGAATATATAGCAATCCTACTATTAACCGTTCATTAAAATAATGCAATAAATCTCATGAAGTTAATAAGTAATGCAGTAATTATTTAGCTACCTAACGGTCGGCCTGTGACCGTGCTCTTAGTCATATTATAGTAGCAAGTGTAACATCGTCATCACAGTTACTGAAATCCAAAAATGAATCTTACACGTAGTTACACCTATACAGAAACTTTTGAGTATTATAAATAAAGGGCCCTCGCTACGATTGAAAATAATTATTAATGATTAAGAGATCATAATTTAAACGCTACATGCTAAACTTTTACTAGATTAGTCTATGTAATAATACGTACACTATAAAAATATATGCCACTGGGAAACGTCAAAGGGAAATTACTGAACAACAAGTGCACGAAGAGAGCAAACACATGTGTGAGCGAAACAAATATTATTAGTTGAAATGTAAAGTAACCATATCACACGAATATGTACCAAAAGCAGAATTGAGCAAATTTAGTTAAATTAAATGTTTGAGCAAGAGAAGATCATGACAGCAGCTGTCGAAACGTAAATATATAATGTTAGTAATGGCAGATATTAATATTATCTAAAAAACAAACATAATAGTCGACATTCTCGCGTTTATAATTTATCTTCGACTAGAAATATAGTATAACGAAATAATCATAGTTATCACTTATTCAGCAGTCGTGTTATACTTATTTATTACATAATAATGTAAAAAAAAAATTGCAGTGGCACGTTATAAAGTTAAATTAATGGCACAGTTTCACGTTAGTTTGTCAAATATAAGAATATTAAATATACCTACAATACTTAAGTAGGTAGTCCTAGGCAGAATAGGTTTACCTCCAGAATTTGTCACATACTTAGGTATCAATTAGTTCTCGCCGTCGATGTCAAGAAGACGTTTTCAGTCAAGTTACAAGTACAGTTCATCTTCATAATAGTCACTTGTCTTATAATACAACAACGTATAACTAATCGATAGCTTAACAAGAAAATATCTATGCGAGACACAGTTAAGCCTATCCGTTCGCCTGCCATGATCAGACAGAAAGATATGTGTTCACATAATGCCGAGGACGACAGTGACTCCAACATCACCACACGAGGCGACAGAGGTCTCTTTGCATAGAAACGTAACGACACGCACATTGGACACATTAGGCCACATCGCTTCGTATCTACGTTTGTTCCCAGTCAGTTTTTCAATTAACCTATCTAATTAAATAAATACATCGAGCAAATCGAATCCTACCATAGTAATTACAAATATGTATAAAAAGATATATATAAATTTCAGTGAATTTACAAATGTAGAGTTAATAAAGCTTTGTTAAAGACAATTCATTTACACCTAAGCGATGAAATCATTCGATAATTTCAACGTGAAAGTATAAAAAAGTTCAGTTGTCCGCTTAGGAGCTAAGACTACCGCCACTGTCGTCGTCGGAGTGGTCGGCGGCGGCGGCGGCGGGCGCGTGCTAGAGCGGTGCGTGGCCGTGCTCATGGTGGTTGCCGCCGCCGCCGCGCTCGCGCTTCAGTCGCTGCTTCAGGTGCACCTTCGCGTGTCGCTTCTTCTCGTCCGAGCGCGCGAACTTGCGCCCACACACGTCGCACGCGAACGGTTTCTCGCCCGTGTGCGTGCGCACGTGTGTCGTCAGGTGATCCGATCTGCTGAACGAGCGCATGCAGATTCGACACTGGAACGGTTTCTGGCCCGTGTGGATGCGGATGTGCCGCGTCAGCTCGTCCGACCGCGAGAACCTGCGGTCGCAGCCTTCCACTGGGCATGCGTATGGCCGCTCGTGGACGGGGGTTTTGCTCGGCCTGTTGGGATACTTGCGAGGTTTGACTGCGACGAGCCGTAGCGGTTGCGCACTTTGTTGGTACACTTGAGAAAGGATCTCGTGCCCTTTGCTCGTGGACGGGTTGTATTCGGCTAACTGCACGGGTCTGTCGCTGGGGCCGGCCGGGCTCGGGTACGGCTCGCGCTTGGGAAGGCCGGAGGGCCCGGGGGTGGGTTGAGGTGCACTAGCGTACTCCTGCGTGTCCCACGTGTGCTGTTGTTGCGGCTGTGGCGGCGGGCGGTACTCGCAGTGCTGCGGCGGCGGACAGGGCGCGGGCGTGCAATACGGCTGGCACTCCGGAGGCAGCAGCTCCACGCGCTCCTCATACTCTTGCTGGAAGTACTTGTCGACGCTGCCGGGGCCGGGCCCTGGCGGCAGCAGCCATTGCAGCGGCGGCGAAGGCGCGCGCTTGCCGGCCCCGCCGCCCGGGGGCCCGTAAAGGGACGCACTTGCACTGGAAGCATTGCTGGCATCCTCGGCGCGTGCGCCAGGGGACAATGATGCTTCGTGCTTGTGCCGTCGTGGTGAGCATCCTAGCGATAGCTCATCGCCTGTTAGTGTACCTGTAACAAAAATAACATTCCATTAATATTGGTATATTGTATTCGAATTTGACTACCTACTACTGTTATGGCACACGTGGAAAGCCCAAAAGAGACGCGTCGCCGTAAGCCAAAATTTAAGTCATGTTAATTATTACACCTTAATTATTTTACTGCTAAAACAATTGTTTTCGAAGCGGTATTACAGTGCGAGTTAATTTTATTAATCGGCTACGTTTAAATGTAAAATTTAGGATTTACGTAAGTAATAAAATTAGCGGAATACGTTTTTTATCGGTAGTATTTTTGCATGTTGTGTAGCGGCACGGCCAGCGGATGGCGCAATGCTACGCGGCGCTCGATAACGTAGGAAGTCGATAAGTGCGTATCACTAAACTATCCGGACATGTACCGAACGATCATTTTGACCGTTGACCGTCACCTACTACTAGGACCAAGTTTACAAAAACAGAATATAAATAAAAAAATTGAATATCCCCATTCTGTTTTTGCAAACGTATGTCTTTTATGACCAAGGTTCAGCAAAGGACTGTTCGCAGTAAAAGTTAGTGTGCGTTCGCTTTGGAGTATCCGTGTCATGAAAATAATTAAGACCTTTTTAAAATCTATTTCTATTATTAGATTTTAAATAATACCTTACCTACTGATATTTTTTTTATGAAACCTTTAGATTTAATCAAATATTTTATTTTTGCTTGGTACACATAGCTAAAATTTTATGGTAAGTACTTATTACCTAACCTAAGCTTTTAACATAACTTAGGAAAATATTTAAAGAATAATAGGCGATTGAGATTTGCTTAGTTTATAAAAATTACATGTTTTATTCATTCATGAAACAGTAATAAAGTTTAAAGAAAAAGATGAGACATTGGATTAAGTTAATATCTCTTTAATGTCATGACAAGCCCTCCTAACATAACCATTAGATGGGATATGGGCACTTCCACATAATTATGACTTTAAAAAAATAAAACGAAAATAAGTTTATTTTTATTAAATATCAACAATTGGAAAATATCGAAGTTAGGCTTTCAGAGCTGATAATATAACATGCGTAATTCAATCTTTAAAAAAAAAAGTCAGCCCGTTCCAACTTCACAAGATAACTTTCCTACTAAAATGACTAGGTACCTATGTTCAGAAACTTAATCATGTTACTTTGCATAGTTTTTCTAAATGTCATTTTCAGAATTGTGTTAATAAAAATGTATTTTTTTAATTATCATTAGAATTCACTAATTCTAGATGTTTAAGTATAGATTTCCTAAGTATATTTACCCCAGTTCATATGTCCAAAATCTGGTCTTTAAATGATAACTCACTTAGAACGCATGATAGGTCACGACTAGATACGCTGACGGTAACGCTGTATAGCGCAGGCAACTAGGTACACAAGGGAAGCTCCATTCAGCTTCATGTATCGATCCGAACATATGACACGGGCCGCTGAACTTTCCATTTCACTATACACTGTAACTTGAACCGCGCGCCGGGAAACTTTTATCTCTATCGTATCGCGATAATTAAAAGTCGTCCCGAAGTGCTTTTACGGAAGCTAGAGCACTGCAAGTCGTGAAGGGCATCGAAGGACATCCCGATGGCGAAGGAGACCGGATTGTTTATTGACAACGTTATCGGTCGGCGGCCGGCGGGGGCGAGGCCGCCTACGAGTCCCGACAGATCGCGTGCGTGCAGGGAGCAGCAGTGGGGCAGCGGCATGGATTCGCACCTGAGATCGACGGAGGCTCGAGCAGCGTCGGGAAGAAGGCGGGCAGGTCCGAAGTGGTGACGGGCGTGTTGAGGTCAGTCGGCGTGCCGGAGCCAGGCGTCGGCGCCGACACCGGCTTCAGTGCGCAGTCAAACCCGAGCGCACCCACATCAGCCAGGGAGAGCAGGTGCGGTCCGGTTGGGTGATCCGCGTCGGTGCCCATTCCGTCCGGCACCACCTGCTCCTCGGCCCAAGGGCCTAGCGGAATTACGAACAACGCCAGCGTGAAGACGGCCTCTCGCGTGGCCTGTGCGAAGGGGACTGGCGCCGCGCGACCCCGCGTCGCAGTTTTATCAATGGAGCCGCGGTCCCATATTCGGTATCGGCGCGCGCAGCTCCGCCAATCGCGCGGCGCGTTGCCCCCCCTGGCTGACGTCACCGCCTGACGCCGCCTACCGCCCGCGCCGCCCCCCCACCGCCCCCCCCGGCCCGCCGCCCGCCGCTTGCTCCACCACGAAACCTCCGATTTCCTCCTGCTCCCAATGACTTGGCGCGCGAGCCTCCTGACTACTACCTACTTACGTAGCTTTAGATACTCCTAGTTCCATGAAAATGTCTAATGAGCATTCGTATGACCTTTTTATGTATGATATTTTTGTTTTGGATATAGGACTCTACAATAGTTTAACTATTAAATTAACAGCCCTGTAACAGAACCATGTAATATATTTTTGAATACTTAGTGATATTTGAGGAGGTAGGTATGTCACAATGCAGAAAAATACCTGTCTTTCGTTTTTTGGTTCGATATTTATTTTTTTAAGACCAGCAACAGACCATAAACTTATTTTGTAATTAATGGTTGGTATAGGTTAATTTCTTTTGAAACAGTAGGTACGACATGGTAGTTTTACGGTTTGGTTGTTTTTTTTTTTGGTTTTTTTTCTTGAAATAGTAGTACGTATTTCCCAGTAAAACCAAGAAAAAAAAGACTTATAGTAAAAGCCGGGGGAGAGTTAAACTGTATTTTTCTGGCTCTGCAAATAGTGAATATGCTCCTATTTATACTTCGAGAAAAGGTTGTGGAGTAACGGCACGGCCGGTGACTGCTCGACTTCGGCGGCTCCGGATGAACGATATTATTATAGGTGCTCATGGAAGTGTTTCTACCTGTTATGTTTTTTTCCCAACTAGGCTCTGATTTATTCTATTTTGTGGTAGCAGAACAATGCAAAGAATTTACTTAAATAAAATATACCTACTTATTTATTGCGTAGTGCAGGGAGCTGGAATATTTTAATAATTCTATGATATTTAACATACATAATATACATTCACCAAATAAACTAATAAAATACTTGGACTGTTTTAGCACATAAAATTTTATATTACCTATGCAAATAGCGTTTTTGTCGCAAGAAAAATAAATGTTATTTATTACACATTTGATGTTTAAATTTAGATCTCGTAGATAAGTAGAATTTTATGTTCTGGTGATCTACATTCTGTACTGGTGATACATATATTTTTACTACCTACTCTAAATGATTAAACACAAATTAGTGATGTTATAATACGACAGCTAGGTAATAAATATTAATTTCAAAATTCAATCCGTACCTACTACTATTTTAATATAGGTTTTTACGTCCACGTTAATTTATATAAATGTATGAACATATATTTTTTTATTTTATCTAGATATATAGCAGAATAAATAGAAAGATTTATGCATCCGTTGTAAAAAACAACACTGATCTCTTTTCTAATACTAACGTATATCTTTTTTTTGTGTTAGTTCGTTTATTGGGCAAATGTGACATGATCTAGATTCCTTCTTTACCTATAAAAATAATAAAGAGGCCGGTTGGCTTTATTAAAAAAAAAATACTTGCTTTAATTTTAAATAAATACTTACATTACCTATAACTTCCTTGATCCAAAAATGACAAACAAATAAAAAACACTTTATAGCTGTAATATATCTTTGTGTATAAATGATCAGATAATAAATTGGTAGATTGTATAAACGTATGGTTAACAGTAATTACGAGTCGTTAGGTGTAGGTTTAACTGGTGGGCGGTGACCTAACCACTCAAGATCAAGGAAATATAACGCGAGATAATACAATATATGTAGCCCCATAGATAACATGATATACTCGTACATATTAGAATGGTGTT
Source organism: Apamea anceps (assembly GCA_951799955.1). Taxonomy (NCBI): domain Eukaryota; kingdom Metazoa; phylum Arthropoda; class Insecta; order Lepidoptera; family Noctuidae; genus Apamea; species Apamea anceps. The sequence continues at coordinate 11,830,923 of OX637510.1, read as the reverse complement.
TACTCTGCTCGAAGAAAAATAACCCGTTAAGGCGAAATCGCCAGAGTAGTCCATGAAATTCAAATTTTCTTACAATCTGTAAGTCAGTGTTAGGTTGTATGTTAATCAAAATATGATTCGCGACCGTACGACAAATATGTACCTGTTTACAGAATTAGAATCATTAATACAACTTTCTAAGTTCACATTACCCTATAGATCATCCCTATATATAAATCATGACTCCCTGAGGCCAATTCTAACATAGAGAGTTGTATAAATGTTCTTTTTTTTTTAATTATTATAATTCTGTAAATACATATTTGTTACGTTCGAAAATCATATGTTGATCAACATAAAGCCTGACACTGACTTGCAAATTGCAAAAACGTCAGAAAATTTCAATTATGCGGGTTACCTTAGAGCATCTCCTTAATTCTTCCGTCGCAGTTTAATTCGTTGTTTCTAGACTCTCAGCCAGTCTTCGAACTTGGTTTATTATAAACTGAGACATGAATGGCTAAGTGCAAATAAATATAGTCAGTTGAGTAATGGGCGCGTACAAAATTATTCATCGTGATTAAAATAGATAATGCGTTCTGGCTTTACATTTTTCCAGCATGAAGGATTGTTATTTCTAGAAGTCACTTTAAGATGATGATTAATGATGCAGCTTTTCCTTACGTTGACGTTAAGTGGAAATAGGAGGATAACAGGTAGGTGCCTACTCGTTTCATATGAGTGTAAATTACCTAGAAGAGCAGTAGCTCTACCTAATGTGCGCTTTTGTAATTTCTAACGTGACAATATTATCGTGGACGTCTCACGTTCACGTCCGTAAAATGTATGGAAATACGTCCACGTTATAACGTTATCGTGACCGGAAATGTAAAAGCGTCTACATTTATATTTCTATACATTTTACTTCCCTGGGTTATCGTGATGCCATGGACGTCCACGATAATATCGTCACTTTAGAAATGATAAAAGGGCAATTGAATTTTCAAATACAGTTTTCGAATCTGGCATTCAGTTGACCCTAAGTTATTTCGACGATAGATACTATAGTTTTAAGACTTTAAAAAAAAATCTCTTCTACGTCATCCTCGTTCCCATATACCTATTTTGGTTTGGCGTAGTATGTAATTTTTTTCTAAGCATCTGTATCAGCCGTCATCGTATTATTCTCCTCCTTACTAGCCATGTCATCTTTCGATTTTTTTGGTCTTATACATTGGATTGATAGATATGTATGTAATTCTAGTATCTACGGGACTATTATACTATAATTATTCAGATCAACTTTACTAATTAAACCTACGTTCTTATATAAATCCAGAGATACGTGACATGCATTATAATATTTCCTGGTTATACAATACTTTATGACACACACAATAAAATAAACTTTTTAACAAAAAAATTAAACCGCCGAAAAACAGAAAAGCATAAAATAATAAACATTTATTATTTAACCTTAATAACTAAGTTCTTAAACTAATGTAAGTATACCTATGTAATTTTGAGTCAGCGCCAAACAATAAATAAACAAAGATCACCAAATTGCCTTAAATTTAAACGGCGCCGATTCAAAATTATTTATGTATACTTACATTAGTTTAAGAACTTAGTTATTAAGGTTAAATAAAAAATGTTTATTATTTTTTTCTTTTCAGTTTTTTCGGCGGTTTAATATTTTTGTTAATTTTTTTTTATTTTATAATCTTTGTGGTTATAATCTACTAATTGTTTGCCAAAGGGCAGGCATATGTGGCACTGAGTAGAGTAATAATACACTACTGAAATCTGTGAGTGAACAATAAATCACCCCTATTTTCCCACCCTTAGGGTTCGATTTTTTTTTCCAAATTTATATGGCACCAACTTTGGTATATACCCTTTCCAATAAAAAAAGAATTATAAAATCGGACTACGCTGTAAAAAGTTATGCGTGGTCATACTTGTACATAAAAAAAAATATATATACATATACGCGTCGACTTGAGAACCTCTTCCGTTTTTTTCGTCGGTTAATAAAATAAGTACAAAGCTAAACTTTTTGAACAGTCTCGTTATTTATTTCCAAGGTAAAAATAAGATAGGCAGTCATAACATTAGTGATCATTAGTAGATAATGAACACAGTGTAGCCACACAGTAACATACATTAAAGAAAAACAAATAGATTAAAGAATCTATTTCTGACAGATACGTAGAAACATAAAATGTGTTTTTGTAAACACGTAGACGAAGGTATTTGCGTGAGGTAGGGATAATTTACAGATACTCAGTCGTCACTCGCCACCTAATTAGTTCTGACGTCTGAATAGTTTAATTATTATTCAGAGGAAATCTTTTCTTAGATCAGAATAAATTGCAAGTTCTTGAAATACAAAATCGGACTACTCTGTAAAAAGTTATGCTTGGTCATACATAAAAAAAAAATATATATATACGTGTCGAATTGAGAACCTCCTCCGTTTTTTTTCGTCGGTTGATAAAATGATGTTATGTTTTTCTTTGACGCTTTTCTTTCTTAAACTAATAATTGCCATTTTCCAGAAATGCTATTCACAAGAACTCGTGTCAGATCATAAATTTTTCATCAATTAGGTATACAGCATTGTTTTCGCACATAATATACAAATAACAAATAAGTCGTAAAATTCCTCGTAAAATGTGCAATAACGAGACACTTCTCAAATCTAGAATAAGTATGTCAAGTATGCGAGTAGAAGCGAGTGCGGCGTGCGGAGCGGTGCGGCGTGTTGTGGTGTGTTGCGGTGGCAGGACAATGGCCGCAGCAGTGTGCGTGGTGCCGGGCTGCCGGCAGTGTCCGAGACACGCCGACGCCCGATTGGGCCCACATGCAGTCGTTCACGCTAACCCAATTATCGCGTAACGGAGACGATAAAGAAAAATAACAAACCCACGATTTCACCGACGTCTAATTATAGCGCGCTATTTGTGGGTGCGCGGGCGCAAGCGGCATAGCGTGGCCGCGATGTCAGGGCTATTCCTGGCCGTCAGCTGACGCTCCTGCGCCGTCGTCGCGCTGCGCACGCTCGTAAACACCACGCAACCGATTGACGTAAAATGCGAACAATCGAGTTTTCAGCAGGTGAATCACGAGATGAAAACGTCCCTGCGGGAATCGTTCTATAATTAACTTGACTGCTTTTGGTTTGGACTTCGGAGGCGGGGTTCTATTTCGGACTGTTGCTTCAATACCGCTGTCTATTTCTATCGCGCTACTATTTGTTTCTTCTAGATTATTATTCACGCTTTCGTGTTTGTGTGAAGTATCAGTCTTATGACTTAGTAGTTAACGAGGCTACATGTTTTGTTTCTAGTTTATGGATTCTCTGAAGTAGTCAAGATATTTGCTACGAGCTTGACTATCAAAAGTCACGGTTAGATACGTTTTGGGCCGTGGGATTTATTTCCGTAAAATTCTACTGAAACATGCACAACTTTGTGTGTCGTGTCATAATATTCTTTAGAATGTATTCAGATCTACGTACCTACTCAAAACAATTTTCAATTTATTGTAGAGAGCTTGTTTTTTGTCTCACTATATCAAATGCTTCGATTATTTGAAGTGCCATAACATGTCGTAGTAAGTATCGTAGTTGAATTTATATCTGCCGTGAGAATTACTACAATTATGTTGAAACAATCAAGTGCCTTTTTACGGCGGCCGTTAGGATGACCAGTGAGTAGCGAGTAGGTGGACAGATATTGGAATTTTAGAATGCTCATTTCTACGTTTTAATGTCCTACTGTCTTTATTCATGTTTTATTTTGTCTTTTGAGATTAGTAACACAATGGCCCTGATTCCCTTGTTCACAAACTGAACTAAATTTAAGTTCTGTGCATCTTTTTCTTTCTATTTCATTAAGAAAAGAACAAGATAAAATATTAGTTTAGTCCTGTCAAATTAAGATACTCCATAGCTCCTCCATAGACAGATTAGACGTGATTAAAAACATAGCTACTAAAAATACGTCAATTTACGTCAAGCGCTGACTAGTTTGACAGGACTAAACTAATATTTATCTTCTGTCCTTTACAAAAAACATGTTTCCCTACGTAGAAACAAAAATAGCAACAACTAGCTTCATTTTTCTGACTGACCGACCCCTTGACAATTCAAAAGTGCCTGTAATGGTTTAATTGAAATAAATATTTTGAGTTTGAGTTTGAGTTTGAGTTTGAAATATTTTCCGTGCACTTCCAGAAATGATCTCAGACTTGAGACTTCTAAAAGAACAACTTATAAGTCGGATAGGTGGCCGCCTACGACAGTCTAGTAGCATTGACGCCCCCGTAAACGTATCATTGTCGCAGTGACATCAAGTAAACACTCGTGTTATGAGCCGTAGTATTAGTAGAAAGTGGTTCGACAATGAGTCGACCTACTGCTGCCGTTTGGCGAGCATGTGTGAACTCGGGCTAATAATACCCGCTTATGTTGCAAATGCAATTCTAGGTGACGATGCCACGCCGCCGGCGACTATTAATATAAACTGTTACATTATCTTTCATTAGTCCTATTGATGAATCACGGTGATCTACTGAAACATGCCAAAGTATGTTTGCTTTCTAATTAATATTTACTGCTGCTCTTATGTAAGCAGGTGCATAAAATCTTGTTCAGTTCCGCATATATTGATGTGACAAAAATTACTTAATCATTTTGAGTCTTTTTCTTGGCACTATCTATTTGTTGTTTGGTTTTTGAGCCAGGTTTTGGTATTTCGTGCATCATTGCTGACAATAACAATAGTAACCTCCTCGAAATTACTCTACCCAATATAGTCTTTGCCTAACCAAGCTAAACTGGCTAGGATGTACTTACTACGTGTCGGTTTATGGCATTGGTAGACTGTTGCAAATAGCTATGTTAAATGGCTCTTCTTAAGGTCGGTTAAGACGAAACGAGCCAATGCACATTCTATGCCTACTGCACTAGCTATCCTAAAATATCAAAAATATCAAAAGAGAATGTTCGTTTGGTTTAAAACCACCTTAAAATGGAACCAACTGCAGTTTCATATAGAATTGATTAATCATATTATAACACGACTGGTGCAGCTGAAAAGCCTTTCAAAATAAAGACATGGTGTACGAAAATAACAGTACACATCAAGTAGGACCTGCGAGCGTCGATCCGAAGCGCCCACATAGGTTAGCACCTTCCACCCGTTGACCGATAACGCACGCTGACATAGCGAGCAGTGACGCGAAAGTAATGTTGGCACTCGTCACGTCAAGATGAGCTGGTTTACCGCGTCATGTCGCACTCATGCTTATAATTACGCCTCCACCGATCAACACTCGAGAATTCTAATCTAGTGCAGATTTATCACTAGTTTGCTGACGTACACAGACACCCTAAAGAGCTAAATGTTTATCACGATACATTTATAGAACTGTGTAATCGTTGTTTGAACGTAATTTGTACGCATTTACGTAGTCGCCACCACGTATGTAGTATGATTGATAGGAACGTATGATGTAACAGGGTGGTGTTCAAAAATACCTACCCATTAAAAATGTTATCGATGCGATGATGTGATAACATTTTCTGAGAATACCCTATAAGGAAATATGAAGTATATATTTCTGACTGCGATTGAAAATAAAAGGAATTCTTCAATAGGGATTCAAAACTGAAGAACACAAAGCTCTTATTATTTTAAAGCAACTTTGCGAAAGCTAATATTCCCTTAACTTTCATTGATAAATTGGGGTGTAAATAATTCAGATACCTACCCATGTACCTAAGTACTGTTAAGTCTCTTCTCCCCTTTCATGTCCTGAATGTAAAGTAAATTCCGAAAATTATGAATAGAGTAGTGAGTAGCGAGAAACTTGGGGGGTGGTGGTGGCGCTGACGTCACGAGCCCCGTGCCCCCACGGGTGGTAGGAATTATTCGCGTGACGCACGACACTTATGCCACACTTTTATTTTCCGATAAATAACTCGAGTGTAGATCAGCTATCAGACCTAAACCAAAAATTACGCATGTCATGTTTGATATTTTGTACGAAGGACGTCATACCGGAATTTTGACACAATTATGGCTGTTGTTGCAAACGCAATGTTTTTATACGAGGGCCATGCGCCCCATAGGTGTAACATTATATTAAAACATTTAAGTATATAATATATTAAATGGTTTCCAATATAAAAAAAAACAACGAGTAAAAGGTCTTCTAGTTAAAACTGGCACTCATAGATTTCTTAAGTATATGCAATTGACTTAATTAAAGGCAGATAATATCATCATCTCAATTTGAGATAGATACCTACAACATACCTACGTATTTTGTTTTTGTGTAGTGATTATAAGGTTATAGTATGACTATTTTATTATTTTTATATTAGCCTACACTGTCCTACTGCTGAGCAAAGACCTCCCCCAAATCCTTCCAGGAATCCTTTTCTACAACCACCTCAATTTATCCCTTGTGGTACGCGTCTAAGTCTAGTTATAAAATGATTACCTAAGATTAATTAATATCTGTAGTCGGTAGCTGGAAGGAATACAAAGGGTTTGAGTTCAAAGCAATGTAGAGGGAGAAAACAATAATTATGCGGATGACTAATGACTGACCTATTCTGGAAAGAACTTTACGGCAGTGGGCGTGCCTTTCACATATGCGAATGAAAGAGCGGCGCCGCTGCCGTCGTCGCGCCGCTAACGCGTTTTACAGCCACGAAAAGAGATTTCCCTAAAACATCTGTTCGGATGTGAAGCTCCATGGAGAACTTTAAGCCACGTGATGTAGAGATAAGGCATCGGACTAAAAATGCATACTTGTAAGTTATCTAGTTATCAGTCAGACGTCATCACGTAAGTGACAAAAAATATCGGAAGGCTGTAGGTATTGCCGGCGTGCGTCAGTCGGCCACCTGTTGATCGACCGCCAATACTGCCCTTGTGTGGTAACCTCTGCCGGGGCCGCGCAACGCTAAGCCTGCGATCGATATCAATGACGTACGGCCTCATTCATAAACAGGGAGGCACCTCACCCCACTAGCCTATTTCCCCACCTTCCCCACACTACGACTTCCAGTGAAATCGTGGCAGCTTCATGAATGGCGCGCACACATATAAATTCTGTAATTTGTGGTCGATGTCACGATGTTTAAATAGGGAAATGGCGTCTGTATTGTATAAATATGACAATAATAGTGGCTACCTGATAGTTATTATAGCGATAAGGTAAATATTGTGTTTTGTAGCATCAAATTGCGGTACAAACAATGTTTCCGTAGGTTTGATTGCTCGTGGAGTAGTTCGATCATGCAATACGGTTTTATGGTGTATCGTGTATATCGACATAGTATTGTGTGAGATAGTGGCTGATGTCGGGATGTGTGTGTTGAGGCGTGGGTGCTGCATCGATTTGACACGCGCGTGCGACACTTGCATTCGCAATCAGTGCATTTGCACACACAATGCTGTGGAGATTCCGTCTGTGGCATAGTTTGGTGAATATTAATGCCTATGTGAGTACTTAAAGTATTTTCGTTTGGTGTGGTGTTCCCGTTTTAGTCGTGATTTATTCTATAGGTACTACATAGAGCCACAGGTATATCGTTCTCAAGGTACACTGAATAGGTACCTAATTCAGAGGTGAATGTAGGAGTGGTTAGATTTCTTTTAAGTTAGAAACAATAATTATAACTTTATTGATTTCGTATATATTTATTGAGAGTGAATTTTGGCACCATAATATCTCATCTCACTGACTATGGGAAATAAAACTGTTTTAAAAATGTAAACGTGTGAAGTAATTTGTAAACCGTCAAATTATACATTATAATTAAGTATAATTTAATTTTTATTCTCACGCGACTCCATATGATCTCGATGTGCGTGTTCAGCCGTAATGTAATCAGTGTTGCGCATGCGTCCCTTATTTACGGCGGATTACGCGCGCAATCAACTCGCGCGCACCGAAAGAATACGGACTTACCGAACTAACTGACTGCCTCTGTCTCCTGTCGTAAAGTACAATGTATCATTTATTACTTTTTGTTTTCATACAGAATAATAATGTGTTTATTTTTTAAGTTTTTTGCCGTCAGGGACTCCAGAATGCGGACTGTCGTACGTTTTTTTCTTGCCGGTAAGCGATTTTCTGCACGAACGAAAGTTTGGTGGCTTAAAGTGATCATTATTTTTCTTAATTTCTGGCACAACCATTAAATTCATTTATTACTTCAGTCAAAATTATTTCATATTGTCTTCGGGTTTTTTCTATTTACCGAAATAAAACACACAAACTTAAAATTGTTTATTTTGCACATCATTATCATTGCACACAGTATACATGCAGTAATTAAACATATCATGAATGAAATGTACAATAAAATATGGATAGCTACACAATAATAGTAGTGTATTGTCTGCAACGGTGTGGCGGCCTCCGGTGTGGCCGTGGCAATGTAGCGGCATCGATTTCTGCTGAAGAGCAGCGTCCGACCGTGGCTGGGGCCAGCACGGCATTAAGTGCGATCGATTCACGTCCTTGAACCTGCTTCCTTGTACCGCGCATGCGCTGTGTAAATGTCGGACGTCATCCCGTGACCATGGCCACAAAACACGGCCGAGCCTCCCTACCCCTACCTCTAGCACCCTTTCGCCATTCATCCCCGACTCTTGCGGCGATGCCTCACAGCTGGTGGCTCGCCTTATTCATCCTCAACTCTGCCATTTCTTATCGATTGTGACCTTTTTAAGGCAACCTGTTGAGTGGAGTTTACTGTTTTAGGAGATAACGCAGATGTTCAGCCTACTACAAGAGTTCAACGGGCCTTTGATATATTTTGTAGTAAATGTGTAGGAGATCGAAGAGCATGCTGTCTTTCGTGGATGTTTCATAATCTATAAGTTGTAGAAGTTAACGTAGTGCGAGTAAACAATATGGCAACGTGTAAGCATAGGTGTCAGTTGTGTATGGGTCGGCGTTGCAAGGCGACATTGAGAACAAGTCCGCGACCACGCAGGGCTACGTATGAATGAAGTAGCCGTGGGCGGCACACGGCGAGCGTGGCCCATTCATTCATTAGCTCGGAGGCCATTCCTCATGAATAATACCATAACAAAAACTGTCAATAGTGTTAACTTTGTTGTGTTGCAACATTATTTACTTATTGTTTACTTCATCAGATTTGCATGCATTTGTACAAGATTTTTTTGGATTTGTGATATTTGATGGTGCAGGGCTTTGTTGTCATTGGAAATATGTACTTTCATAGCTTTTGTTGTTCTAAGCGCTTTTGCTAATTGCAGTATGCTATGGATTCTAAAGTTCTAAATTCGGGAAAAGTCTACGTTATTTGGGTTTTGTACCTCACTAGTCATCAATCATATAGGTACCCACACCTATCAATTCCCTATCACAGAGCTACTGAATGTGTGTCTGATAAAAGGCGATTTAAATTATTTAAATTAAGTATGTTTAAGTGAATTCTGAAAGTTGAAAAGCAAAAGTGACGTAGTTCAGGTGGAAGTTGTATCTAGGCGACTCATGAACAAGGTTTTATTCAGTAAAAGGAGTTCCGGCGTAGGAGTCAAGGTAAGGTCTGCAAGTTTGAAACTAACGCGGATTAGAAGCATTGTTCCCGCCAACACACTAACAGAGCCATTGCCGTCGGCGTCTTAGGAACATCTTTGACTCATTCCGAGGCATTCATATTTTTTGTGAACATAGCGGCATTTTGAACAAAATTGACTTGTTAATAATCGATTTTAGCGATGCCGCCTACACGGTATGTTTTGCAGTTTTAGAGGTTGTTAGGAAGTGCCAAGACTTTAGCTTTTTGAGATAGTTTGACAGAACTTGAATAAAATCAAATATCTTGTTTTTAACGGTCTCTGGTTAAGATGGGAACATTTTATTTCTCTGAACAACCAGCAGACACGCATCCCCAGTCACCTTTCTGTTCCTACGAGACGACGGCTCCTACTCGGTTATTTGTTTTTTTTTTCTAACAAAGACCACAAGGCATTACTTACCTTGCGGTCCTTTCGTCTGGTTTTGGTTTGGTTTTTGTGTCCTATTTGACAATAGGAAACTATAACTTATACTATTTATTCTATGGGCTGATTTTTCAATCATCTGATAACTTTATTCGAGGAATAATTTTGAATTTTTGACAGTTATTTCATACAAAAACTGTCAAATGTCCATTTTATTCCTCGAATAAAAGTTATCTTACGATGGAAAAATCAGCCCTAGAATTAGTTAATTATGAAATAATTTGTTGGCGACCACCGTCTCTTGGCGGAGATCTGATATGTTATTAATTCTGCCAGGTAATAAATAATCATGATGACATGTAGATATTTTAACCCTTTAATCATAAGATAGACTGTTTGTTAGTTCCAAATGAAGAGACAGGTTTAAAAGTTCTGTACCTATTTTATGTTCAACATCATCATTTCTTAGATTATAATGCTGAGCCAGTTTAGGATGCGTGCAAAATGGCCGTGTGTGCCTCGTCGTTTGGTCAAGACATTTATAACCGCATTTCTTTTCTGTAGGTTTTTTTTTTTAATTAAGACACCACTTTGGCTTATTCAGTTTTTTTCATTGGGTGGATTAATCACTAGCGCCGATATTTCAATCTTCAGATTACTTTTATCTAAGGAATAAAAATTGCGGTCCGTATAGAAAATATACCAAACTACCATATTTAATATTCAGAGAAAAGGTATACATACATAATCAGCCTATAATGTTCCCACTGCTGGGACATAGGCCTCCTCTCTGTGAGAGGGAGTGGGCCGTAATCCCGGTGCGGGTTGGTAGATGTCACATGTCTTCGAATTTTTGGTTCTAGGACATGTCGGTTTCTTCAAGATATTTTCCTACACCGTTTTGAGAGCAGTGACGATAAAATAATTTACAAAAAGTAAAGCGCCTGTCTGGGTTCGAACCTACGACCTGTCGTGGCCGTTACCACTGGGCCACTGTGCTCTTACCATTGGGCCACCATTGCTCTTCATAAAAGTTATGTTACAGTAAAAAAATCGGCCCTTAGCTAAGTTTATAGTTGTGGTTTCCTATCAGTTAAACAAAAAATAACAGGCCGAAATAAATACAATGTACGATTCATTAATTCGAGTGTACTCGAATCAATGGTCCTCCCTTTTTAAAGTGTGTCTCACTTGCTGGCGAACGATCAAAACAAAAACTAAAGCTGTGGCGAGACAGTGCTTCCTTACCCAAACCATTCGTTCCACCCGCTGAAGATCACCAGCACCCTAATTGCGTAACACACAATCAATCGCAATCAGAAGCAAATTGCTAATCCATTGCTTCATAAGTTCGAAAAATTTGTCTGCTCAACACGTACCTAAATAACGCAATGAATGTTGCTGAACTGTCAAAATGAAACCGATTCCGATTGATCGTGTGTTACGCAATTAGGGTGCTGGACATGAGTTGCCTTGGGTAATCTGGAAGTCTTTAAACAGACTCCGGATCCAGGTTGGCCGAAGCAAGGAAAACCTGTTCAGGTGGAGATTCATATGATAGACGACTTCCGACTTGGAGTCTAAATATGTTGCTGTTCCACAAACGATGGGCCATTTATTATCATGTCCTACGTGTCCTGTCAGCTGCACGTTACAGGAACTGATGGACGCTAGTGTTTTCGCCAAACACGTAGCCGAATTCTGGGCCGAGTCCATTTAGATTGCCATAGACACGCTAAGAAGAAGAATGGTCCTAATAACACAAAATTACTTACGTTAAAGTCAAGAAACTAACCTAATCTAACATTGTGTTGTTTTTCCTGCAGTTGATCAGTTAATATTGTCCTACTTTGAAAGTGTTATTTTAGATCGTGAAGATAAAAACTCGCAAGTAAGGAGGGAAGGAGTTCCAGAATGAAACGAGGCTCCGAGGAATCCTAAGCGCAGCGTTCTGCAAATGTGCGAGACAAGTGAAGATCACAAACACCAGAGTGGCATTCTCGTAATTTTAAGCATGTTCACACTCTCAGTCTCAATCTGTCAAAAATACCTCTAATTTCCCTAAATTTTTGACAAGTTTTTGACATTGATTTTCGCTGAGATGAGATTACGACTAGATTTTGAACGTTTTTAATTACGGGAATTGGCCTCCAGGCGTTACGGCTGAACGTATTTAAAAATACTTGCATGCCTTTTTGTCCACTTGCGTGACTGTTTCCATACTTGCTTGCTTTGTGCGCTTGATTGTTATTGTGTTCTCCAGTTTGCGGTTCCTCTTCATTGTTTGTATGGCTCCTTATTTCTATTAATGAATTAATTCTGACGCAGTTCGCTTGTATATGTGATGAAATCCAATGGGATTTTTCGTACTTTTTAAGACACATACATTTTTTCATCCTTTTTAAGGTTCCCGACTAAAAAAGAAACACGGAACATTTATTAGAACATTTTTTGTTAGCAATTGCGAAGGATTCTAAAAAACATCTTCCTAGGCACTAAGTCATTTAGGACCAGGTTTGTAACTTAGCGCAATACAGATGGTAGGTAGACCAGTGCGGCGGCAGACTGCTTAGAGTAGTTTGATTCGGAACGCTAAAATTGTGCAAGCCCGACTGACTATTAGCTGCTTTTTTTAAAATTAATTCTACTATAACTCTTCGATAGTTTTCTTGTTTTGGTTTCATAAGAAATCAAACTATTCCACTGATTGTCAATGCGCGAACCAAATCTTGCACAGTCAATGTATTCGTAGCCAAAATGTAGAGTCGTGGATGATCGCGAATCGTTGAAAAGCATTAATATTTTTACGAGGAAATGTTATTCTTCTTGTGTTATTTCGTAGGTCCAGATGTCGTGTAGCGACAAGGAAAGCTAAGCTAGGGGTAAAATGAAAGGGAGGTTGAAAACAATTAGAGGTATATTTACAAGTAAAAGATGAAGATGGTCTGAAGAGTGGTGTGTAGTATGTGGAGGTGGGGGTGTAGGATGACGATGCGTGATAGAGGCTGAGGTGAAGACACAGTTGGAGGTCCAGGAACAGGAGCAGAAACAGGAGGAACAGGAACAGGTGAGGACAGATGCTGGTGCGTAGCGACACGGAGGACACCCGTAGGAGGGTCCACGCAGCAGGCCAGGACGCAGCACAGCAGCAGGAGAGAGAGGCACGGCGGAGACGCTGTCAGCCCTTCAGGTGAGGACAGGAGGGCTCACGCAACAGGCCAGGTCGCAGCACAGCAGCAGGAGAGAGAGGCACGGCGGAGACGCTCGTCAGCCCGCCAGGTGAGGCGGCGTTCAGGTGAGGCGGCCCTCAGGTGAGGCGGCCTTCAGGTGAGGCGGCCCTCGGGTGAGGCGCGGCCTAGTAGATGGAGGAGCCCTTCACAGAGGGCGGAGGACGGAGGCGTAGGCAGGGTCCGTCAGGTACCGGAGCGGAGAGGTACGCTGGGTATTTCCGGGATAAGAGGCCCTGGAGTATCAGGATAGGTGGCCCTGGAGTATCAGGCTCCTTATACTGTTCGCCTTAGAAGCGAAACTCGAACTGATCCTTGCTTTGCGTGAATCTTTAAAGAAACCTCGTAGAACAGAATCTTGTAGAAAATATGAATTTGAGATAGGAATTCGGCCAGTGGCTTCTTTACATAGTACATACATAAGTTTGCATATAAAAAGATACAGGCCGGTAAGAATTAGAAAGGTACGTTGCCATGGCGACGTATTAAACGTCGTTGTCAAAGCTGTCATAATAAAATATATTATTACTAAAATACAATAAAATCTATAGTTATTTTGTATTAGATGTATAGTGTTTATAGGAAAAATGATATCCATCAATGTGGGCGAAATTGCCAACCCTTGGATGACACTAAATCGTTGTAGACTCATGTTAAAGTTGGAGCTGTGTCTGTGTACTGATTATGGATAAAACGTGTCGTGAGAAATAATCAGAACAGCGCCTAATGGTAACAGAATGCTTGTTCTGACCTGGAGGAATGAATGTAGATAACTGTGAGTATGTACATTATGTTACACAGAAAGTGGCCACGCTATTTACGTTTTTGATGGCCTAGGTCAACTCGTATAGCACATGCACTACAGCAGATGTGCCAAGTTCGGGAACACCGTACTCACACTTGGTTAGGGTGGGGTTGAGCAAGTTGATGAGAAGATTAGGTAATAATATAATTTTCATGATTACATTTTGAAAGTTCAGAAGCTATTGACCTATGTGTCTAACAAGATCAGGTGCTTCATATTAACTAATACCGAAGCAAATCTGCAGTCATATTATAATAATTGATGATCATGGACGTAAGCTGCTTAAGCGTGAACGAGCTTGCATAAAATCAAATCTTTAGGTTTGTTTTGTGCACTAAGAATACGACTTAAATGTCGATATTGTCCATAAAGTATTCTTATTTCCTTGCTCCGGCACTTTTTATGAGTCACTTTAGTCTGTAGTCCAGAAGGTAATGCCTTATAGATTATAGTATTTTATATCTTTCTTCATGAAAGTTGTTTCATACTTCTATATATGCATTTTCAATTGTTAACGTGCCATATGCATGCACATTCCCATACCTACTTTAAAACTTCCGTCAATATAAATAAAAAATAAAATTAAAATGAAACCACAGGAACGGTTTTATTTTAAATCGTCATTACTTACCTAGAACTGTGACTAAAGTCTGTTTTGTCATGATGTAAATTTTATTAATGGTGAGCTATATCGGGCAAAGCAATTAAAACTGAACATAAGTCAGTAATAGTGACCGGTCTTGACCTGAGTCGGTGCTCGCTTTTGGAATTGTAATTAACAACCAAGAACAATCCATGAATACGATCAATTGTTACAATCAAAGTTACAATATTACAGTTTTATTGCTTTTCCTGTTAGGTTTTTGAACACAATGGAAAAGAACGATTTAAGAATAGCAAGTGACAGAAATAGGTATGTAGTTGAAATGTTTGAAAACGTACAAGGTTGACACTTAAACAATGTACCTACGTTGGTAAGTCTTGAACTGTGCAAATCTGTGTAACAATGATAAATTACTTATCAGGATATTCCCGTCTAAAAGCTGTGAAACTTCCATACATCAACTCGCCTGTCTGATCAACAATACAGCAATGCGTATTGACACGACGTATTTGTTTGTCTCATACGCGACGTTTTCATAACTAGTTAATGTTACTATCAGTTAAGGCTCATTTAATCATGGCGGCGTTAGTTAATGTAAGTAGAGGTTGCGCACGCGCCAGTCGGGCGTTGCGCGGTTGCGAGTTGCGGCCGGGGCAGACGTGCGCGCAGACTCTCGCACCGGGACGCTAATTAGATAAACGAGCCGTGTGGCGGGGTCCCGACCGCAATTACGAGTTGCGCTGCAACCCGTAAATAATCAACGATATAGGACGCCACTTGTGTCTGACTCACTTATGTCGGTCACCAATTACAGTTATCCACTGGACAGCTAGGTCTCTGCGAACTGTGGCAGTTCCAGTCTCAGAATCATATTTTGTGAAAATATGTGTTATTCTTCTTCGCACCTATTATGGCCTGCGATCAGTGTTTCCATATGTGCGCTCTTCGCTTCTTCTAGAGCTTCTTTCTTGTTTTGATTGAGCATGAGTTGTAGGGGCTTGGATAGGTAGGTATTAGATAGGATTTTGAAAGTTCAACATTTAATTTGCTACCTTTTGTTGTTGATTGATATATTGTTACAGTGACCGCTCCCAAGTCTCTTCTTAACAGTTATGGTTATTGCTCTATCAAGTAAAAACTATTATAATGGAAGCCGCTCAATGCGGTTGTTTCAATCTAAAATAATTAACCGCCAGCTAACGTGACTGTCTATGATTTTTTGAAGACTAGCTTTATGATTTGTTGGTATCGTGTAGAATTATGATACCTGCTACTACTGTTGCTACTGTATGAGGTGGTATATTGTTTTTTACTTACCTACGTATATTTTAATTTAGCTATGTTAAAGTAAATATTTTATTTTTAACCTAATGAAAGATGATAAGTGTTTCTCGCTCCAAATGTTTCGGAATTATTGTTACTGGTATATATACCTACATAAACTGACTTCTTTTTGCTTATTGAACATTCCTTCTTATAGATTTTTGACCATAAAATATAGTAATTAGTAAAAAAACAAGTCAATAGCTATAACAATAAGTTCAGTCTACGAGATAAGAGTGCGATGTCTGATTCTCTACAAAACTGATTAGATACTGTATATTTAAAAGCATCAAAATACTTATGATGTTGATTTTTAAGTCAGTGATAAATTAAACGTTGTCTAGGTAGTGTGTTTATTCTATCATTATTCACTCCTATGCTAATAGTGCTAATATACTTACACATTTGATGAAACAATAAAAAAATATGCAAAATTAACACAAGTATGAGACAAAATAATAATTATTGCAACAGGTTCTTAACAACCAATCCTTGGCATATGCTAGTTTTACAATTTGGCTGAATAACTGAAGATTCAGTATACACATTTTTCTGTGTTTAGCTGTTTATTTGGCCCGTAGTACTTGTTTGCATTGCATGCTTGCTTTACCTGTAAGATTATTTTTGTTTTCGTGCTGTAATTATTTGTTTAGATCTCTGCTTTCCTGTTTATAGAATCATTGCAACCTTTGTAAAACATATTACCGGGTAGACAAACAAGCACTACCTAGACATCAGTTTGATTCATCACTGTCAGTACACAGTGCTTAGTACGCAGCGATAGCACTAGGAAGTGGAGAATGGCGGGCGTTTTTGGGGGACTGTCTTTTGTAATTTTGACGTTCGAAAAGTGTTGATTCTCAGCCTAATTTGAATAAATGACTTTTGATTTTGATTTTGCCTATGTTTCTCGGTTCTTGAAGTTTTTGATTTTGTCACGCACGTGTATAATATATACCTCGTTTGAATATTTTTTGGATTCATTTTATTCTTAATCATTTTATCACTCAGACAAGCATTTCTGATTGCTCTTTCTTGCGATAAATTAGATGTTATCTTAATCAGCTAAACCATAGAACTAACACCTACTAAATATATTTGTAGGTGTAATGTTTGCGCAACTCCCAGCGAAAACTGTAGCCAGTGCCGAATCCCCAATCTGTCGTTCTCTAAAGGTGCTGAATGCCCTTCTGGCTGCCAACCCTGAATGTGATGTGTTTGTGGATGAATGGATTAAAATTATGCGTATATGTCTGGTGTTCTGTGAGAGAATGTATGCAAGGGAGTTCACTGTTCCATGTTAGTTTTAAGTTATATTATTGTCAACGTAACTATTGTCCTCTATGTTAATTAATGTAATTGGTGTTGTACCGTTTTAATTAACTATAAATAAAAAAAATAGATAAATACTTAATCTAATCATCCATAATAAACTGGATTCAGCTTTTAAGCTTAAAATCTTGTTATTCACGATTGCTGTTTTGTAATACACGGAAGTCTGCAAAAGCATTCTACGGCGCTCTTAATGAGTTTCTAAGACTGATGACATGTCATTTCGCGGAAGCAAACAGCACTCTGCGTTACAATAATTTGTTTGTGACAAGGTCACGACGTTAAAGTAGTGGCGTTGCAGCATCGTGCCAGTTCATTTGTCCAGTGTACATCAACGGTCAGGGTCTTGCGTCCATTAATTAGAGTATCCGCATTTTTTTTTCTGTTGAGCCGTTTATTACATTAGTCTTCCTTTGGGAAGTGAGGCGATGAGTCAAGTCCGAGGGCACGCGTCCGACATCATGACAATTAGGTATTATTAATTTTTTAGTGCATTAAGCGAATCAGAGGGAGGTCAAGAATGATTTTGATTAGTCGCTGGTTCGTGTGTATGACAGGCTTAATTATTGGATGAGTGACAGCGACCACAGAATTTCAGTTCATCATTCGTTTTGGCAAGGCTTTTGATAAGTTGTGTTTTATGTGTATGTTGATTATATGGTAAAGACATGTTCGGAGATAAATATGAACATGTATTAGCATAATTAAAATGCCTACCTACTAATTAAAACACATCTCTATTACACGAGAAACTTAAAATACTTTATAATAGACTATAAATATTACATGGATCTTGGAGGTAAATATTTTGATGTCTTCTCGACACACGTTATGTGTAGACAAATGTTCGAAGTGCTAAATATTATTGAAAACAGCTCCGGTACTCTTCAAGCGTGTCGCGTGCAACTGTTTTAGTTTAGAAAAATAGGGCGATTGCACAAAACTTAAAACCAGACAAACATTGGCTCACATCCAATTTTACAACACCGATACTATTAAACTGTCGTCCTCTAGTTTCTTAAAAAATCTAAGAGTTGAAGATGAAAGCAAAGACAAATAATTCTTAGGTATTATTAACATTTTACCACAATGGGTGGTATCTAGGTACTATTTATAGAGCATTGTGATATCAATAACAGATAGAAAATATGGTGTTCTAATTTTAATAGAATTCTTTCATTTGAATAACCTTTGTAATGTGTGATTAGACTGTTATGAACGTGTATGCATGTGTTTGACTGGCATTGTGACTATACCTACATAAGTCTGATCTGAGAAGCCAAACTTAAAGTTTATCTTAAGATTATTTAACCTAGATTTCCTATATGATTAGTGTACCTGCTTGAGTATATTGAGTACATCGTTAAAACCCCGTTATTTTACAAGACCACAAATTGAAGTCACTCAACTCAAAGTATCTAGTTTCAAATGTTCCTCCTGTTTTCGTCAAATAATAATCACTGGCTGGTTTAGTTTATTACGACACGTAACCAGGACGCAATTCTCGCGCTCACAGGAATTTCGTACAAGATTATAATCAAGTCGACGGTGCGTATGTTGTTATTCGTCTTGAGACATTCTGCAAACATTGGAAGAATTCGGCAGTATCTACTGTTTAAATGCCAAGCTTCGGGCTAAAAACACATTTTTGTTGGATTTCGCAATAACTCCGATTCACATGCTGAAGCGTCGCCAAATTGTTGGTTAATTCCGGTTTTAAACCAAATTAATTGTGTGATATTTTTTAATAAAGGAAACCGAGTTTAAATGTTGTATTGTTCATCTTGTCATCAGCTATATCAGGTTACCCAGCATTTGCCAACTAAATAGTTTTTAAAGGAAACCGAAATTCTTAACATCTTTGACAACACTACTATCAAGAGTTAGTTATTCTTTCTCAGTTTCATCTAAAATATTTTAGCATCTTCATTTTAAAGTTGAATAACTGCTTAACTTTATTTTCCCTTAATATTCATGAGGCACTGTGTTTTAGAATGTACCTCGGACTAGATTTATATGACTGACTTGAACAGAAATACTGCCATTGTCAACTTCCGGCCTAAGATAAGGCAGATTGCGAACCGACATGTATATTTTACATCGTTTGTGATTTCCAGAAGCTGTTTGGCTACACGTGATATGAATTTCATACGGACAAGTGTGTGACTCAGTGCTTTACCTGACATTTTTTCAAACCTACTTACTCACGTTTAAAAGCACATGTTTGAGATTCAGAGGCAGATTGTCGACAAAGAAGGCAGATATCGGTTTATCGGAACACTAATTACGTGTACTAAAAACAATGTTTTATAGTCGCAGTCAATCGTTCGAATCGAAGTCAACTGAGTCAGCTGTAATCGATACAGTGTAATTGCAGAGCATGTATCGAGTGAGACAATGACGTTGGACGGTCGGACACAGATCGTATCGTATGCAACTACGCAGTTACACGAGTTTAAGTAATTGCGGGAACGGGCATTGTTAACCGGTCGACGCAAATTGGGCATTAGCGATAATTTATTGTCTTTAAAATAAACTTGCATTGTCGTGGCACCGTTTGAATATGTATCGTGTGGGCTTGCCGCACGGCGATGGGCCCTAATGATAGCAATTGTTCTCCATCATTGGGCACAGGTGCGCGTGCACTGACTGTAGCAGCTCGAGGGAAACCTGCCGGCCACTCGACACTCGTCACTTACTAATGCAATCGACGATTTACTTGTAAAACGTTTTACAACTCTGACTGAACCAGATTGTGAAAAGCTTTATGTCACCTATCCGCTTTCTATCCATGAACTAGCTAGTAATTAATGAATTGCGCTAACTCATTGTATACCTACGCATAGATCGATATAGTACCTAAATAAATTTATCTTAGCTCTAAGCATAATCTGAATTGTCAATACAAACAAACTCACTCAAAACGTTAATCGACATAGGTTCCTACATTTAGCATCTGGGTAACTGGAAAATGTTGTTGACTCATGTAAACTATTATCTGTTTAATTTTTCCTCGAGTTTTTGCTTAGAAAAACACAATAGCATCCCTACAAATTCCGTTGAACGCAATTGAAAAAATTTGAACCAATCACCACAGAAGCTTAAATAATTTATTTAACAATGAAATCCGTGCCATACCGAAATACATTAGAAAAGTTCTGAATAATTTTGGCATGGTTCTTTTACATAATTCTGTGATGTTGTTATCATCATGAATCATTATGATTATTGGGCTTGCCGCCGGTCGCGCGGTCGTCGGCATTTCGGCGTCGTAAAGCAGATCATTTAGAGGCGCGGATAGAAGCTCACATTTGTCTAGTAAAGGCTAGATTGTCAATTTATGTGTGGTGACGTGAGACGGCGCGGGTCGCCTCAAAAGCACGTGCGTGCCCCCGTGGCACCGCGGGCCGCTCAAAGCGAGTGCACCGGCTATCGCACATCTGGGAACGTCCAGAGAGGTGTAATGCCCTCATGTAGGCACCTCTGACAAGCCGCCGCTTCCGATGTGACGCGTTCGGCGTGGGATGCGCTTTTTTGACAGTATCGGCACGGATTACAAGGAGCTCTTATGTCGAGTGATAGCATCGTAATAGGCGCCACGTTTGGGTGCGCAATGTTTGACTTTCTACGTAGGAAGAACGACATTTCTGGTGGATTGACTGGATTTTTTTAAAGATATCTCGTTATTTTTGACTCATCAATGAAATCTTATAGTTGTAATGACGTTCAGTCTAGCTCTTATTTGGTGATCAAAAACGTTAGGTACCTGAAGGTCAAACTCAAAGCATTTATTTCAATTAGGTAAACCATTTACAGGCACTTTTGAATTGTTAAAATTAAATAGTCGGTCAGTTAGTCAGAAAGTTGAAGCTTGTTGCCCATTCCAAAACGTAGATCTCTATGGGGAAGAACGGGCAAAAAACTCCAAGGACAATCTTTTAAATTCAAGATATTATTACAAACATTTGGGTACATTATTCTTGTTGCTTTTATATGTGAGAACAATGTAAAAAAAAAGACAAATAAAGAAACTATTAAAAAAAAAATAAGCCCTGGCAGTTAAGAGATGATCAGTCTCATCCGACGGCGGCGGGTGCCCGTTCACGAACATGACGCGTGGATCAGCACCATCCAGCTCAACCATTTAGCCAATTCTTATACTTCAAAATCGTTCAAATTCAAGCGCAATCTCATCTCGACGACACTAAAAGTCTGAAACTTTTCAAAAATTTAGGTTACCTAACAAGAGTTTTTTTGACAGTTTGAGACTCAGATTAGCATGCGTGCTTTCTTAAAAATACGGGAATTGCCCCTCTGGTAAGTTTTCCGGGTGTTTCCAAAATAAGTGGTAAGTATTTTTATAAGTTTTCAGATGCTCAGTTTCCAAACTGCTCTCAAACGGTGAAGGAAAACATCGTGAGGAAACCGGCATGTCCTAGAACCAAAAATTCGAAGACATGTGACATCTACCAACCCGCACTGGGTCCGTGTGGTGGTTTGTGGCCCACTCCCTCTCACAGAGAGGAGGCCTGTGTCCCAGTAGTGGGAACATTATAGGCTGCTTATGGCTATGGCATAAGTTTCCGGGTCTTTTCAAAAAACAACTATGCATAATTGAAACAAAATACTTGCATCACAACTTCTTTCCATGGGGGCAGGCAGAAACTACAGAACGCCACCTTCTACGATCCTTACAGAACTAAACAAAACAGTTTAATTTAAATCTACTTTTCATAGTGAAATTAGTCGGAATGGAGATATAAAACAAAACTGTTCTTGGGCGCCAATCTTGCAATCGCGAGCGGTAAAGATGGTAAAGCGAAAATTATAAAAGAGCTTCTCAAAATCCATAAAAATACTCATTTTCAAAATTTCTCCAGGTAGGTAAGATAGCTACTATGTAATTAACAAATCTTTTTAACCGACTTACAACTTAAGTACATGAAATGGGGTACGCGTACTTAAGTTGTAAGTCAGTTTGTGGAAACCCACCATTCAAAATTGCAACAAGGCATGACAGAGATTAAGAATTACACGTACTGTACAACTGACCAAGATAATAAGGGACTGACTTCTGAGTTGGTTTCAGTGTTTCTTCTCAGAGTAGTCTGTTAGGAAACACCAATCAAATCTAGGAGTTTTAAATACCCGTAGGCTATGGGATAAATACAGCTAAATAGGCTCGGATGGAATAGTCGACATTAGCGCAGGAGGTCGACTCAGGGCGGCGCCTGAAGAACGTCTTGCACGTCAAAGGTGGCGCCCATAGGTCCAGTCAGGCGGTTCACTGTACAAGTGTACACCTACCAACTCGCACTAGACAAGCGCGG
Source organism: Apamea anceps (assembly GCA_951799955.1). Classification (NCBI taxonomy): domain Eukaryota; kingdom Metazoa; phylum Arthropoda; class Insecta; order Lepidoptera; family Noctuidae; genus Apamea; species Apamea anceps. The sequence goes on along the minus strand of OX637510.1, from coordinate 11,808,322 downwards.
TGGGTTAATTTGTCTGAACCTCTACTCTCTCATGTCACACAAGTTGAAAGAGAGTAGGGAGGCCTTTGCCCTGGAGTGCGACATCACAGGCTTTTAATAATAATAATTCTTTCTTTTGCCGTATAAAAGTATTTAACAACCAACCGAACTAACGATTGCCTTGTTGGCTGCGTGGTCGCAAGTGCTACTGCTGAGCATGACATCCTGGGTTGGATTCCCAGCTCAGGCAAAGTGTTATTGGAAGAAGTTGTCAGAAGCAGCTCGGAGTCTGGATTTGTGCCCGGTTGATGGCAATAGGCTCGCCCCCTTATTACATGGGACTTAAAAATAATTGACGAAATGTGGGTGTACTATAGAATGATAGGCACATCTCTGCCTAACCCCCTTTTTTTTTTTTGAGGATGGGAAATCATCAAATGACGGGAGGGAGTGTCAGACTCTTACCGACTAAAACCCACCCGTGTTCCTTCCTTAGCCCTTTATGTTCCAGGGCAGCGGTAACCCTTTCGGACGATCCCGCTACCCTGGCAGGCTTCGGCCCTATTGGGCCCCGTCACTCATGCTGACATCTCTTTGAGGCGCGCGTGGAACACATACACGCCGTCCGGCACGGGCCTGGTCCTGATCGGACGGTGAGTTACCCATTACTCACCGCCCGCAGGCCCGCGCCTACGGTGGCCGGGAGTCGTCACGCGGCTCCCGATCTGCCTAACCCTTCGGGGATTACAGGCGGCATGTCATAATAATATAATAATAATAATTTATTTGACACAGAACATATGTTATATTTGACCAGATATACAGGACACATTCAAGTTTTCTTAATTTTTAACCGACTTCTAAAAAAGGAGGAGGTTCTCAATTCGGATGTTTGTATTTTTTTTTTATTTTTTTTTTATGTTTGTTCGCGCATAACTCCGTCGGTTGCCAACCCATTTGAAAAATTCTTTTTTTGTTGGAAAGGGTGTACTTCCCAAATGGTCCCATAGAAATTTCATCAAAAACGGTTTAGTAGTTTGGTTTTTAAACCAAAATTACTGGTAAAAATTACAACTAAAAAGTGAAAAATAAAAACATTTTTGCAAAAAAAAAACAACCGACTTCCAAAAACGACACTACAAACTGAAAAATAACTTTAATTTCGGAAGTCGGTGGCAAACAACGAAAATGCGAACCCATCGACACCGACTTCCGAAATTAAAGTTATTTTTCAGTTTGTAGTGTCGTTTTTGGAAGTCGGTTGTTTTTTTTTTGCAAAAATGTTTTTTATACTAAAGGCATCTGTGTCTGAACTAGATAGAAAATATCTGTATCTCAGACATCAGCGCTCTTCCTTATGATGACCATTACATTACTAACTTATTTAGACATATTGATAACGGAAGGTATATCATTATTACACAGAAAAAGAAAAAAAATTAGATCAAAATAAACAAAACGGTGTGTGGAGGGTTAACCTCTCGGTGAGTAGTGTGTGAAAGTGCGTGAAAGAGTGTGAGAGGGTGAGTATAAAAGGGATTTACTATTTAACAATTTTTAATAAGTTTTCTGTCTCTTCATATGTATGTTTACTAACATATTTAAAGATTTTACTTTTACATATTTTTTTATTTAGAGGGTATATTTCCAAAGCGTCATTTATCTTATTAGATAAGTACGGTCCCAAGAAGCAAAAGTATTTGTTTACGTAAGCATGCCTAAAAGAAGGTCGGTCAAGATTACTGATATTGTTTCGTCTTCTAGTTAGATCACTTTTTGAGAATTGTAGTAAAGAGTGTTGCTTCAGAACTACCAGAAATATAAACAACTGTAAACAACAACGTGTTTATTTTATGTGTAGAAATAAACACGTATGTCCTTGTTGTTGTTGTTGTCTTCTAAAATAAATGGAATTGATAACAATTTGTTTTTCTTTATGATACTTACGATCATAAGTAAGTATCATAAAGAAAAACAAATTGTTATCATTTCCATTTATTTTTCTCTGTTTTAATGTTGATGTGTTACGTACCTATAGGTGGGTAGGTAGTGTTATTATATTAGGTACATACTTACCTAATACATATAATAACTCTGACGTTAATAAACAGAGTTATCTATCTGATTGCTGATTAGAACCCAATGGCTTAGTACGCGACGATGGCAAGAGACCGGACGGCATGTCTTTATTTCCATGGAAGGTGGGTAGGACTTTAGTGTCGGACACAACGTGTGTCGATACTCTTGCGCCATCCCATCCCATCCCTGCTGCGGCTGCGGAAAACCTCAAGCGGCGAAAGTATTAATAACCTAATCGGAAATTATATTTTCGAGCCCTTTGGGGTCGAAACCCTCGGGCCGTGGGGTCCGAGTGCTCATTGCTTGTTCAATGAAATCTCTAAACGGCTGGTTGACACTGCCCGTGGCTGGCTTTTACCTTGGCCAGAGGCTAAGCATTGCCATAGAACGTGGCAATGCCACCAGTCTCTTGGGTACATTTCCAGTCGACAGCGATGCGGAGGAATATTTCGACGCAATATTTTAGTTTTTTAATAGTTTTAGTTAGATCAGGATATTATATCTTTATTTTAATAATTTATAGTTTATTTAGCATTAGTAAGTTTATTTTAATAATTTATAGTTTAAGTAGCGTAAGTAGTTTGTACATATTAGATAATATTATATACCCTTGCTGATTGTGGTATTACTATAGAAAACATAATCAAAAAGATTGGTATAGGTAAGATTACCTCGTCTTATCGAAAGGTTCTAGAATATTTTTGAACAACATTTTATAGTTAATGAGAATAAGTAATCAGTCTTATGTAGGTAGACATTCTGCGTCAACAAGACGTACCTAAGTACTCTTTAAGGTCTTCCAGCTTTTCTACTCAACCAATGCTTGAATTCTGTGTAGGCTACATAATTGCAAATTTTGTAAAGTTTCCAATTAAAGGCATTTTTATTGACATAATTATTCCTTTTATTTATTTCCAATTATTTCTGTCTTCTTCTACTTAGGGCTGCCAACGCCAACGCCAGATAATTTTATCCGAGGAATAATTTTATATTTTTGACATTTCTTCAATTCAAGTCAATTTTATTCCACAGTTAAAAGTTAAGTATGTGCCAATTGAAAAATTAGCCCTTAGTGGCCCTTAGTTTGTCGATGGCAAAAATAACTCATGAAATATATATTTTTAAATTTGTTTGGCCCAAAATTCAGCAACGCGAATACCGTTTGCTGATGCCATTGGGTCCTCACGAGTGCAGGTCACAGGGCATGTATTAAAATAATTTGTTTTTCCTATGTAAATTTCTACTCACTGTATTTTATTCCCTTATGGAAAGCATTTAAGTCTTCCACAACATACTTGGGAAAGGCAAACTAGACCAATGTTGTTGGTATATTATGAAGAAGCATAATTTGTTTTTTTTACGAAACTATTTTGAATAAACCCTGAAAATTCAATTTATAATTGTAAAACCACCTAAAACAGGTTAGGAAGTTTTACAATTATAAATTGAATTTTTAACTAGCGAATGCTTTGTAAGTTTGTAACAAGCTACTTTGGAGACGAGTCCGTGTGGCAATTGGTTCAGATAATTTGATGAACCAAGCAAGTAGGTATCGATAAATTATCTGAAAAGTGAAACATGTGGCAGTAGTACCAGCCTACGAAGCTTAGCCTATCTGAAAATTCGAAGGGTAGCGTTTCTATTTTCTGTTTACTTTTTAGGGTTCCGTAGTTAACTAGGAACCCTTATAGTTTCGCCATGTCTGTCTGTCCGTCCGTCTGTTCGTCCTCGCTTAATCTCTGTGACCGTTAGCACTAGAAAGCTGAAATTTGGTACCAATATGTATATCAATCACGCCGACAAAGTGGTAAAATAAAAATTGGAGAAAAATGTTTTATTAGCACTTTCGACTCCACCCACTTTTCATAGAGCTCATGCTGGATGCCGCCATACATATTGCAAGTGGACCCTCCAGGGGGGTCACCGGCATTACGTTTGCGCTAAAGTGAACCCTCGAGGAGGGTCGTCGGCATTAGGTTAGAAACCGTATTATAAAACACTGTAAAACGAAGTAAAATAGTGTTTTTACAATTTATTATTGCTATATTTAGTATCCCTGGGGGTATTTACATGTACTAGTGGGGTGGAGACGTGAAATATTGAAATATAAAAAAATTAAGAAAAAGTATAATCGCTCGCTTTGATCCCGAGACAGGGGTGTCCAACCTTTCTGAAATTTTCACGCAATGTAATAATTTTTTATTGTATTGAATAGGAACAACAAACAATTACATTATGCAATATTAGTAGATTTTTATGTAATCAAAACATAATTATTTTGTAACAGCTTATTAACGTTACATAAATACTTGCCGCTCATGGTTTGAACATAAACAGTTATATTTGTATAACTGTTCATGTTCAAATCATGCAGCAATACGTAAAATAAATCGCGGGAACGAGAAATTCGAATTTCAAATATATTTCCACTAAATTTTCAATTTTACGAATTAGGATACCAGTCTTTTGAGATAGCCGTTTATTTAACGCAATTTTTTTACATATATTTTTTAAGCTTTTTTATTGCAATTGCATTGCATATTTCAACGGGGACATTAAATTTGAAAACAAAATATACACCAGCGTATATTAATATGGCAGTATTAAAGGTTGGCCATCACGAAAAATGCTATGTAAGAAGGCTGTATGCAAAATACTGGCTTTTTCCAAGACGTTTTTTTTTTTCTGCTGACCTTAATACGATGAGCTATTCTGCCAGAATAAATATGATGTAGGTGATTGCTGTCAGCAATCATAGAGGACAAAAATTCATACCAAACGACGTTTATGTAGCGAAGTATGGGCAATTCTCGTAATTTTAAGAACGTTCACAGTCTGATCTCAGTCTCAATCTGTCAAAAAATACTTATAATTTTCCTACATTTGACAAGTTTTTGACATTTGTATGTTGCCGAGATGAGACTGCGACTAGATTTTGAACGTTTTAAATTACGAGAATTGGCCTTCCGATCTAGTCTTTCATTCATGTTACTTCAAATACTTGTTCCGTTCTGAAGATAATACAATTAATTAGAGATGCATGCATTAATTAGAGATTGTTGAGACACTAGGTACTATCGTTTTGAAATTAAATGTAGACGCTGAGATTGGATAGCAGAAAGATATCATAACGAAAATCGAACCAAATTAGCAGAAATTATTAGCATATTTTTATCAATTTACGAGATATTAAAATTTGCTGGAAAACGTTATGTTTTTTACAGAATAGTCATAATTTTCCAAACAAATAAAACTTAAGAGACATTGTAATATATTAATGATGATTATATTATTAATTATTATTATTTATTGTGATTATTATTATTATTCAGCAAATAACCTAGTAGGTACTTATCATTTCAACCGCGTATCATACTGTGATCAACCATACGACCGAACAGAGCTGCAAATTGATTTTAAAAAAAAGTGCATTTTTTGGGCCTTAGCACTCATAATTTCTAGTGGTCGTACATTGTCTATGGACTGTTGGATTTGGGCGTTTATTTATTGTATTTTTATTTAAATTTAATCTTTTTGCGATTTTGTAAGACCTACCTATGCATGTTAAAGATTTTTGCAGATTTAAAAATGCAAAGTAGGTAAAGGCATCGTAATATTTTATCAATTCATTCACTTGCTATAAACATTAACAAGCATTATTTATATTTATTCCAAATTTCAAGTCTATATATAGCATTAGTAGTTCGTGAAATAAGCAGCTGTTACAAAAGAACGGACAGACAGACAAACGAAGTCGCACCATGGGTGTTCTTTTTTACCATTTTGATACGGTACCCTGAAAAGCTTCTATTTTTAAACTCTTCCTCGTAATTTATAATCTCAAAATATTTTTTTTTTTTTAGTGAATATTTGTAACCGCAAAATGGTTGAGCACCCCTGAAATACGGGCATCATAGCTCCCAATTATTTTTGAAAATAAAAATGCTGGTATTTGAAAACCAACGAGTATACTGATAAATCTTGTTAAAATATACGACTAATTTTATTTTCATAGTTTATAATGCTGTATTCGCTAAGAAAAACGTACATTTAATATGAGCCCTCCGCGAGGGCTCCCGGCATCCCATATGGGATTTGAGTGAGCCCTCCAGGAGGGCTCCCGGCACTGAACGTGTTAAGGTAGCCCCCCTATATGTAAAGTGGGAAGTGATTTATTTTTTTAATTTCAACCCTAACGTGTGATATATTGTTGGAAAGGTATTTAAAAATGAATATGGGTTTACTAAAATAATTTTTTGATAATGTCAATAATTTCGGAAATAATCGCTCCAAAAGAAAAAAACAATGTGCCCCCCTCTAACTTTTGAACCATAAGTTTAGAAAATATGAAAAAAAATCTGAAAAGTAGAACATTATAAGGACTTTCTAGGAAAATCATTTTGAACTTGATGGAAACAACAGTTTTTGTACAAAAAAGACAAAAAGTTGTACAAAATAATTTCTGGACTAAGTTTGTAGTATAATCGTATATGCAAGCATTTTTTTTAACTTCGTTTACATATTTTTTTTTTGTTATCACCGTCCTTTGTGGGCCCGTTTTTAGTGTTCCGTAATTATTAGAGTTCCGTAACAAATAGCCTTTTTTAAGTTGGGTTACCACTATGTTCGTGCTCCAGCAACTGCTCCAATGGATACGTCGCGCGCACTTCTACATGCGCTCCCTTTTGACACACTGCGTTCCCCTTTGTGTTCGCGCTAAAAACCGTCACGAGTCGGAGCGCCTGCCGCGGAGCGTGCAATGATGCACGCTCCGTGTTCGCGCACGTACCCACTACCGGGAGCAGTTGCAGGAGCGCGGAGCGCTGCTGGAGCGCGAACATAATGGATACCCACCTTTAAACTCATAAGTGGGAACACTTATTGTGACGGACGGGAAACTACGGAACCCTACACTGAGCGTGGCCCGACACGCTCTTGGCCGGTTTTTTTTTAGTATGAAGAGGCTTGTGATGTCTAGATCTCGGCTTACAGTAGTTAGGCGTGAGTAAGTATTATTTTTTTACACAGTAGCCATAATATACATACATGCTATATCGCCTCGGCTCTGGCCAATCAGAGATCATGAACTACTATCGGCGACGCCTCTTTTTAAATGGGGGAAAGTTCTACGAATAGGGGCGGCGGTGCCGTGGGCATTCGTGGGTAGTTTAAATATTAGTTGTAAAGAAAAATATTTCATTTGTTTCACATCGATATACCTTTGCTAATCTCTAATTAGTCGACTCTCTAATGATTCGTTTTTGTGAACCACTGCGAGAGTCCCTTTTATTATAGATTTATTTGTCTAATCGGCTTTGTCTAGAGCATTTATTTTGGAAAGTTTATTGATATAAAATTACCATAACATAACAACATTATACATACATAATATATATTAAGCTAACATTTAAAATAATAATATTTATATGTGAAAAAATAAGCAACAGAATCATAGGCCACCAAAAAATTCGTCCGCATCGCTGTCAACAGGAACAGTACCCAAAAGGCTGGCAGCAATGCCACGTTGTATGGCGATGCTAATTCTTTGGCCAAGAAAGGAAGGCTTGTAGGCTTTTTAGGTTTTAGCAGTGTTAGGACCGCACAGAATATGTCAGCCATATTGAATGTAATAGGTATATCATTATAGACGTCTACTACGTCTATAACCATCATCCTCCAGTCATTTTCTCCATTATTATTATTACCTATACCTAGTCGAAAGTCTTCCTACAAACCCCGAGATGTTGGGATGGTTTATACTTTTTTGTGCCCAATTTGCATATAGAACAGACTTGATCAAGCTTCCACAAACAAGAGGTAAAGTTAGAATACGGAATGGATGAGCCTGATAGGAAAAGCCTGAAAAACAGGCTATGTTACCGATCTTTGGTTTCATCAATTGATTAAATAAGAACTAAGATAGGTTTAAAAATGATTAAGGTATTCGCTGTGACCGCTGGGCAACATTCTTCACACGGTAGGTGCCTGATGATCAGTGGTCGGAGTAGGTAGAGCTGTTTGGGGTGAATGACCGCAAACATTGATGTTAACATGGATATGCCTCTGAAATCCCGGGATTTTGAAATTGTCGATTGATTTAAGTGAGTTAATATGGGTAAGTGGGCAGTTATGAGCAGGTAGTAGGTGAGCACCCAAACAGTATATACTTACTTATATACACACATAGGGATCCTGGAATGTTGTTAGAGGTAGCTTCGTGAAATATGAATTAATTAAGTAAAACTGTTAGAAACAATACTAAATATACTTTACTGCACAAGGAAATATTAAATGCCTACACAATACAGAATAAAAAAGGATGTAAAGAGTTTTATATTTTTTTTTTATTTAAACAGAGAGAAGAAATATTGATCACTTTTTAACCGACTTCAAAAAAGGAGGAGGTTCTCAATTCGACGGTATGTTTTTTTTTTTTTGTGTGTTTGTTACGCCATTACTCCGCCAATTGTGGACCGGTTTTCAAAATTCTTTTTTTGTTCGAAAGGAGATACTTCTGAAGTGGTCCCATAGAAATTTCATCAAAAACGGTTCAGTAGTTGGGTTTTTAAACCAAAATTACTGGTAAAAATTACAACTTAAAAGTGAAAAATAAAAACTTTTTTGCAAAAAAACACAACCGACTTCCAAAAACGACACTACAAAGTGAAAAATAACTTTAATTTCGGAAGTCGGTGGCAAACAACGAAAATGCGAACCCAACGACACCGACTTCCGAAATTAAAGTTATTTTTCACGTTGTAGTGTCGTTTTTGGAAGTCGGTTGTTTTTTTTTGCAAAAAAGTTTTTTAATTACCTATAAGTACATACTATTTTAAATAACAAAAATACCTCTACCTACTCCTATAAAAACTACTTAAACAATGTTTTTTTAATTCCGAGAATTCCCGGGATTCCGTGAAATATTTGGCATATCCATTATCCATGTTATATCCGCATGTCGCAAGTAGCAAAAACAGCTCTACCTACTCCGACCACTGCTGACGATGGACGGTGCCGCCGAGACCGGCCCAGGAAGAGATGACAAGATGACCCAGACACTTAGAAGGATGCCTGGAAGGATTTGGGGGAGGCCTTTAATCAGCAGTGGCACAGTGTAGACTAATTTAAAAAAAACTTATCAATAATACAATGAATGTATAACTGATAAGTAACTTATCATAATACCTAATTATGTATGTAAGTAGAACTGGTCGACAACTGCATAAACTGACATGTTTATGCTAAACAATATTAAAGTATTAAGATATTTAGAGCTTGAATTAGGCAATAAAAACAATCGGCTTAATCTATTATATTTTATTATTTATTTATTACGTATTTAATTTTATTATCTCATATGACATTCTTATATGAAGATGATACTTTACATACTTGTAATGTTACATTTTTACATAGATTATGCCTTATAGGTGCCTACGCGCAGGAAAGAAGTTCAACTTTGATGACGGCACGGTTGGCGCAGTGGTTAAGCGATTGACTGCTGCGCTGCGTGTCGCGGGTTCGATTCCCGCACGGAACAAATATTTGTATGACCTACATGTATTTGTTCCGAGTCTGGGTGTTTTTCTATCTATAATATGTATGTATTTACAAAAAAAAAAAAAAATGTATATAAGTAGTTTATCAGCCATCTTGTTACCATAACACAAGCATTAGGTTGCTTAGCTTGGGACTAGATGGCGCTGTGTGAAATGTCCAGGGATATTATTATTATTATTATTAACTTTTGATTGCTAGCCTTGAATGTGTTTTGAGATTTTCGGATTAGTGGAAAGTTTTGATGTTAGCAAACAGTTATCTGGTGTTTTAAACCGACTTCTAAAAAGGAGGAGGTTCTCAATTCGGATGATTATATATTTTTTTTATGTTTGTTCGCGCATAACTCCGTCGCATGCCAACGGATTTGAAAAAAAATTTATTGGAAAGGGTATATACTTCCCAAATGGTCCCATTGAAATTTCGACAAGATCTGATGATGAGTTTCGGAGATAGACAAGGAACTCTTCAATAAATGCCAGCAAATCAACGGCTATAGCTGCTATCGCTTGTGTATGTATTGTTTACGCAATCACACAACATAACGTCACGCCTGTATCCTCTAAAGGGGTACGCAGGTATATAGCACGGTACACCCTCATTTCTGTCAAAGTTGTTTTGTTATTGGGGTAGCTCTAATCTTGTAAGTATATACGAATTTGTGTGGGGTAGGTACAACTAAAAAGTGAAAAATAAAAACTTTATAACAAAAAAAAACAACCGACTTCCAAAAACCTAAACTTCCATGTTTAGGTTATTATTTATTAGGTACCTAAGAAATCTTGTATATATACATAATCGGCCCATAACGTTCCCACTGCTGGGACACAGGTCAACTCTCTAGATCGAGTGGGCTTTTAACCACCACGTGGGTTCATTGCGGATTGGTAGATGACACATGTTTTGCAAATTTTTGGCTCTGGAATATACCGGTTTCCTCACGATGTTTTCCATCATCGTTTTGAGACCAGTGGTGAGGAAATAAATTACACAAAGTAAAGCGCCGAATCAGTTCGAACCCCCACCACTGCGCTACTCTGCTCACTGACTCATAATATACTAAAATTCTCCTGTGTAACAAAATATAGTGAATCCACTACGTATTTCCGAAATAAGGTAATACAGATATAGCGTATCAGTTATGTCCGCTTAAACAGTAAAGAGTTCAGATGGAAACTGGTTTCTCGTACGCGGTACAATATCAGCCCACAATTTGAATGTTGTTGCAAACTTTAAAGTCGTCTCATTGTTGAGTTAAGAACCTTTGTCACACATCCGGACGATAAAGATGATTATTTTATTTCTGAATATATATTATAAATTCCATGTTTGTATCTATCTTTGATAGCTTCAACAGCACAGCATTGCGAATCCTGGTGTTTTTTTTTTACCTAATTTGTTTGTCTCTGGGTAGGTTCACCCAGAGACAAACATAACATAACCGTGTGTTGTTTGTGGTCTGATTCTATGATAGATAGCTTCCACAGCCAAGTATAGCCAATCCTGGTGATTTTATACCTATTTTAAAACAAAGTTCTAGTTAAGAATGGAAGGAAGAAGAATGCCTCTGGCACAGTGCTGCACTTGATATCGGTTTCCAAGAGAACTTTTGCATGGTGGGACCACTTTACCACTAAGGTCAAGAGTGAGGTATTTGTAAGTCAAGTCGTTCCGAAGGTCAACGCAACGCTACATAGCATTAGTACCTACATCTGACCGTATGTTTATGGTTAGTTGGGTGAACATGATAGCGTTGGTTGCGCAGACGCTGCCGATTAGCGCCGTCCGGTCCAGATAACAGTGTGCCGGAACGCTGATCCGAATTATTACGAGCTCGTGAAGCTGACGTTTACGAAATAACTCCATACAATGTCTGTGGACATTCTTAACTGACTGCAAGATTATAGTATTGATACTCTTATCATATAGCTTAACTGTATTTGCATAAATTGTGACATCATAAAATAATTTACCAGCCAATACTTGGATGCATATTATTACCTACGTTTATTTAAATGCTTTTGGGGCTTATTATTTTTATGTTTTTTTTTTTTTAACTAGTTTTTAAATTCAGTGAAAGAAGAAAGGAAAAAATAATTTTACACGTGAAAAGTGACTCCTAACCAGTAGGAATATATGGAGTGTATTTATCAGAAAGGTGTGGTCAGTGGTCCATACAAAACTTCAATACCTATTCGACCCAAATGTATGGGACGATTGATTATTTTTTCGCGATTATGATGTTGGTCCCATGAAGAAAGTTGTTTAGTTGGATTGGCTGCACCACACTCTTAATTTTGACTACACTTTTCTGATACAGAGTGTAGTAAAAAAAAGTTTTTTTTTTATTTTAAGTTTGGGACATAAAGGCGTATTTAGAACGGCGAATGTGACACATTGGCACCGATTCCCTTGTTCACAAACTAAACTAAATTTAAGTTCAGTGCATCTTTTTCTTTCTATTTCATTAGGAAACGGACAGAAGATAAATATTAGTTTAGTCCTGTCAAATTTGTCAGCGCCTGACGTAAATTCACGTATTTTTAGTAGCCATGTTTTTAATCACGTCTAAACTGTCTATGAGTTTAGACGTGATTAAAAACATGGCTACTAATCTTAATTTGACAGGACTAAATTAATATTTATCTTCTGTCCTTTTCTTAATGAAATGGAAAGAAATAGATGCACTGAACTTAAATTTAGTTTAGTTTGTGATCAAGGGAATCGGTGCCAATGTGTCACATTCGCCGTTATCACTGATCTCATTGCTGTAGCAATAATACCATGCATATCTTTATTTTTCAGACTTCTAAATACAGGGTCACTGGTTTACACAGCTAAAAAGTGATGATATTGTATCCAGTGTATCCAGGAACCATGCTAGGAACAAAGTATCTGACAATAGATAATTATCTCATTTGAAAGATACCTCACTGAAGTATTACGACGAGCAACACGGTCGGAGGGATCAGGCCGGGTCAATTGGATGTTACCAGCAGCTAATTTTCGACAAACATAGTCTAAATCAGTATTGTTTGTTCGCCTAGGAGCGTTAGAAGATACTGCAAGTTTCTGTTGTTTGTGAGCGTTTCAGAGTTTCAGTAGATTTGTCTAATTTATGGAGGTTAAAAAAAAAAAATTCAAGGTTTTTATCAGTTAAGTAGGTACCTATTTTTATTAACTGAATAATGAATATCTACGTATGTGGATTGTCGATATAATAGATATATGCCATACAGGGCTGCGTGTTCACAATCGACGTCAGAGTGAATGGTGTATGGAACTTTCATTCATTATTTCAACTTCATGAAAATAATATTATTGTGTCGTAGATTTGGAACTAAATACGGCGATGACGCATTGCTAGAATCGGTTATAACATAATAATGATTGTTTACTCGTATATTGATTTTATTGCTTACCATTCAGCTGGTGTAGAGTATTCAGGGGGTAATTGCGTAACACACTAAAAGTAGCAATGGCTTTCATTTTGACAGTTGAACAACATTCAACGCAGTGAATGTTGTTGAACGGTCAACTGTCTAGAAGTAATTGTTTCAGCGGGATAATTGCGTAACACACTAAAACTAGGAATGGCTTTCATTTTGACAGTTCAACAACATTTATTGCATTATTTACGTTGTTGAGCAGATAAATTTTTCGAACATATGAAGCAATGGATTAGCAATATCCTTCAAAATGATTCAGATTGTGATTGATAGTCTATTACGCATTTAGGATGCACATGTCAATTTAGCCTAAGGTGCGATCACCTGCAGTAATAACATTACTCAAGTAAAGAACAAAACCCAAAATATGACTAACTCCTGTAACTTGTACCGAACCCTCAAAAGCTTCTGTAGTAAAAAAAAACTTTTTACACACAGTCAGCTGATTACTGTTATACAAGAATAGAACAACAGGTAAGCGGAAAAAGAATAAAGTTTGAGTTTTGAACCCTCGAAAGCTTCTGTAGTAAAAAAAAGAACTTTTTACACACAGTCAGCTGTTTACTGTTATAGAACTGAAAAATAATAAGCTTTGAATATGTTTTTTTGTCAAGAGTGTTAACAGTGCAAATGTTACGGGACCAAAGAGGTGTGTAACAGGTGGTCGTACAGTTGTAAAGGGGTAATCGGATAAACCCTAACAAATAAACTTTGAATAAGATTAAAATATTTTTTGGTAAAGATTGTATTTTTTGTTTACGTTTTATCCAAAATGCTTACAGCATCATAACACTATAATCGAAATTATAAAACAAGTTCAAGAATGACGACGATTTATGTAAATCCGACTAAAACCGGTTCTGCATATCAGTTGTGGTTTTCTTAAAGGATGAACTATAGTAAGAAGAGTAATAAGAAGACGAGAAGGTTTGTGCTCACCATGTGAAGTGGGTGTGAAGTAGAGTGCGAACAGGTCGTCGACAGACGCGGTGGTGGTGGCGGGGTGCGCGGGCGGCTGCGCGTAGGGCTGCGGTTGCGCGTGCGGCGGCGGCGGGCCCCCGTAGTGCAGCCCGCTCGGGCCCGCCTCCACCAGCAGCTGCATCTGCGAGATGTCCACGAACTCGTCGCCGTCGCCACGGCCTCCCAGCTCCTCGTCCTCCGGCCGACGCATCGCGATCACCGAGAGCATCGCACGAGCGCATTCCCGCACTGCACAATCCACACCACCTCGTGCGCAACACCGCAACTGCACTCACATTCAACCCCCTTGTAAACGACGCCGCACCGGCGCGTACGCCACTACACTCGCCTACTAAAACTAACTTAATGTCCTATCAAAATTGACGCGATCACAGCACATTACGGTTAGGAAACTACATAAACACGGCACGTTAATCACACTGAAGGGTCACGAGCATCTACTGATAAATGAACACAGGTTTTGCACGCGGACTGTGTCGTCGCGCCGAGAACGCCACATCCTCGACTGAGGCACAGGCGGAGCGGCGAGGGCGTGCATACGCCGCCCCCGTCAGCGCCGCGGTCGTCGTCCGCCGCGCGCCCTATCAATGGACGCCAGCCACCCGGTCGAGGTCGGCGTTCATTCACGACGGTCGCGTTAATGGCGTTCGAGCCGGGCGTCCTCGCTCGGCCGCCGTTGTCGCCCACGTGCGCGAGAAAATGGCGCGGCGTCGCGACGGCAAAGGGAGGCGCGCGAAAAGCGCGGGGCGCACAAGTGTAGTGATGGCAAAGCGACGGCGGGCGGCGCGAGCGCGGGCGTCCGGCGTGGGCGCGGAGGCTCGGCGGTCGCGTCACGCGGCCAGCGGCTACCCTGCTGCCGCGGCGCACTCCTGCCACTCGCCACTTTCTCTGCGCGTTGACTCACGATCCACTTTCGGACGCTACGCTCTGCGCTGCCGCCGGGTGACGGATCCCGGAGACCGTTTTGGACATGCTACAATTAGCCGGGTGGCACGCGCGCTCCCGTGACGTCGAGGGACCGGCCCGAATAGTTCGGACGTTACGTAGTTCTGATAAATCATCGGCTTATTCTAAAAATACGTAACTGGTCATAGACGTAGCTACGTAATGATACCGAAAGCGTTACTCCATATGCTATTTCTGATTTTTTGGTATTTGACGTATGTATACTGAACACGTAGGACTTTCAAAAATAGACAGGCGTACCAACTAGAAAATGTGTTAATGAAATGCCTATGGCAACAAGCATATCATGGCATTCGGTTATATTTTCCAGGTGCTAAACAATTCCATTTGGCCTGAAAAATAACCAATACCGCGTAGATCACACCGGCTTGAATCGTAAAGGTTGGACAGAGCTGCACCTTTAATACACTTTCGCCAGTTATGTTGAAGAGCCATGTAATAGGGGGCGAGCCTATTGCTCTCAATCGGGCATTAATTCAGCCTCCGGGCTGCTACTGCGAAATTCCAGAAAAACCCAATAACACTTTGCCCGACCCGGGAATCGAACCCGAGGCTGTCAATAATGTAGAAATATGTACTTATATTATTTTAACGACCTACTCAAATTTGTGAAAAGGTTACCTGAATATAAAGTTTTAGCGATCCAGAATATTCAACAACTTCAGGGAAACTCCTTAGATGTAATTCGACAGGGTAAAATTAGGAAATTATAGAATTAATTAAATTTTGTAGGTATTTGTTAATGTGTAGGTGCGGTAATGATTCATAACATAACCCACATATTTTGATACTAAGGATGTATGAATCCCTGAAAGGTCATGGATCGTCTGTGCGTTACCATAGCAACCTCCTGTTGATCCTCCACGCTTCGGGTAAATGTCAGGGTGCATGGTGTGGGAGAGACCGCGTAGGCCGCGCCGCGCCCTCTTATGTTTCCTGCTTCTGACAGCTGCTAGAATTTAGCACCCAGCCCCTCTGAGAGTAACATGCTTCTTGTGATGACATTTATCTAATCGACCGTCATCGAACCTGTAACTCTGGGGAGGCGCACACGCCCACTCGGCGCGTGGGTGGAAAAATTGTTATCCGTTAAGGGTTTCTTGTTATGAATTTATAATTTATGCAATATTCGACTAACTACGATACTACTCTATCCGAGTTTTGTGTTGCCCTTTGAACCTCTATATTTACCTTTTTAATATTTTGTATATTAAAAAGCTAAGTGCTAGTTTGCGGAAAAAAATATATCTGGATTCAATACAATCTTATGAAATTAGGCTGAAATCTTGTACCTAGTTTTCCACAACAAGATTACAAAATACGGCATGTAGATCTCACTCCTCACTAGTAAAAAACGATGAAGCAACTGCTAGGGCGTTGAAATACCAAGCCCTTATCAGCTGCGATGAGGCCTCTGTAAATGACGCAAATGTAGGGCCATAGGGCCTTAGAGCAGCCTTCGCACATCCGGCGCCCACGTCCTGCGTTACGCCACTATTTCAAACTCGTAGCTGCGACCTGCAACTCATTGAGCAACAATAGCCTTAAGGCTGCTATTATAAACAATATCAATTGTTAAGACGTACTGATCGCTTGTAAATTAAATAAAATAGTTAGCTTATGGGACTTGTCGACAAATGACAAACGCTTCCTGAAAAAAAACTGAAACGAAAATGGCCAGTGAACAAAAGATTTTTCGGGAAAAGTACGTTCATGGAAAAGGACAAAGTTCACCTTTGAACTGTATTCAGTAGAAAATTTGCACAATCCACGCTCATTTACGTGGGTAACGGATTAAGGGATTGTTTTAGGAGAATTATGGAAATATATGCTGTCACAGCTTCTCGAAAAGCACTTTTCTGGATTGAAATGCCTAATGTGTCAGGCTTTATTCATAATTTTGTTCCCCTTACGGGAACTGAACTGAGCCCGCGAACTATTCCTTTGTCTAAGCCTTTCTTGTTTTTAGTACAAACTAAGTTGTAAGTCATAACAGGCAGGACGCACTGATTGAACACTTTAGTCTTTAGGCTCGGCGGAATAAGCGACGAGAAGACTTGAAGAAGCTTCCCAAACGCTGCCCAGACCAGCTGAATTCTTCTGCTAGCCTCCTTCTCAAGGCTGTTCTTATCAACCTGCAGAGTTTGCCCGAGGTAAACGTATTCTCGAACAACCTTGACAGCACCGCAATTGACAGCAATCGGTCCCGGAGTAACGTGTTCGTTGAATATAACATAAGAATCAACTAGGTCGTCCAGCACGTTGTGAAGCGATTCAATCAGTATGAAAATGTCATCTGCAAATCTCAAGTGTGAGATGTACTCGCCGTTGATGTTAATGCCTCGTCCTTCCCAGTTCAGCGTCTTCCTCCATTGCGTTAGAGAACAATTTCGGGGAAAATAAGGTCCCCTTGACTTATCCCTCGATGCAGGCGGATATGTTCAATTCGATGGTCCTGAGTTTGGACGGTCATTGTCGCTTTTTCGTTTTCGTCGACCCTCGACGCGTCGCCGCTGCCCGACACTACTCTGCGTCGTTTGCTGCTAAGTTTCATTAGGAAATGATTATATCACCATTTGTTGGGTGTCAGGGCCTCGTTTGTTATTCAACAGGGTGCACCACGAGCAGGCGAGGTTGACTTGGGGCACTGAGATGGCAAGTGTGCCCCTTACACCCCTTGTGGGCTATTTCCCTCAAAATATGATATTTCAGCAAAATAACAAAACTATTAACAAAACTATTTTTACTTGCAAATATAACTGCTACTTGTTGATTGGTTTGATTATAGTTTTAAAAGAAATCATTCATGGTCGTGCACCACGTGGTAGATAGTACTTAGATACCTAGATACTATTCGTCTTCACTCGACAAGACTACCAAACTCGCATTTCTAATTACTATTGTAAGAACAGATTAGTAAAGTAAAACATTATTGGTAAAGATATCGACGCGCGCCGAGCACACGCCGACACAACCGCCAACCGCCGCACCAAACACCGCACCAGGCGGCGCGGCGGGCGGCAGCGGCACGTCGACGGAGAGGCGCGCATTGAATAATCCTCATTCCCGAGCGTTCGCGGTCGTAAAGACGCAAACGCACACGGGCGAGCTCTGTGTGTAAATTTTAGAATTTTTGGGTCGCACGCGCGAATATTTATAACTGTTAATTCCGTTAACTAAAAGTTCGATTATGTCGATCATTCCCACCTCTAAAACTGCCAAGTATTGAAGTTTCTGATGTCAAGCAAAAAACGTGAAATTTAGAATTTTTTTATTGTGTTATACGTGGCAAAGATATCGATCTCTTCAGCCTCCTTTTCGAAGTAGAAATTATTTAGGAAATTTATTTAAAATTAATGACTGCTTCCGTACGCAAAATACGCGCATTGACGTGAAGTTGCGGACACCAGCCCGTAGTAACTAATGACTGTTTGGAAAACCAAAATATTGAAATTAGTTGTTTCGGTTTTTATTATTTTTAATCGCCTTTAATCCATCAAAATGAGGATCTACAAAGATCAGATCAATTATTACTGGTGATCAGATTATTACTGGTGATGAGATGTTCTTAGACACATAAAATGAAACTGGTCGATGAAGTAATTTACGAAGTGACCGGAAAAGTGGCGTCGAGAGCACAGGGCGATATTAAAATCGAAGGCTTCAACCCCTCGGCTAAGGAAGCTGACGAAGGCACAGATTCTGCAGTTGAAAGTGGTGTTGACATATTCCTGAAGAAAAAGAGAAGGCACCTGACCAAGTTGACATTTTGGCTCTTTAGTCAACTGAGGCCGCTCGAACTCATGACCAACATGAACAAAGTAACGAAAAACGTCCTCGGCAGGTTTAAGGAGCTCCAGTTCTTCACTGGAGAATCCATGGACTGCGATGGCATGGTCGCCATGATGGAGTACAGAGTTATTGACGGCACACAGATCCCCATCATTTACATCATCATTAAAATAATTCAATCTATAAATAAAAAAAATACCTGAAAAAAACTTTACATACCGAATTATCTTGATAATGTTCCACTTTATTCGGTCTAGTTCTCATTCTCAAAGAGTACATGAGCCAAGGGAAATTCGTTCCAACCGGGTGTCCCACGACTACTTCCGACAGTTTTTTTTTATTACAAGCTTTTATTTAACTTGCGTTGTTCAAAATTAAATGTTATGATGATGATGTTAAAGTTAAATAAAAGCGTGTTGCACTGTGTTCTAAAATGTTCTTTAATGTTCCATCAAAATGTAACACGCTTTTATTTATTTCATATCAGGTTTAAATTATTTTTAACTTTTTAGTTCTTTTTATTAATAAGTAATAAAAGCTTGTTTTTAAAAAGTTTTGTTTTTTCTTTTAATTTTTATATCTGAAATCATAACTGCAAAACTAGCTTTTGCTGCAGCGCGGCTTCCTCCGCATGGACGTCGGAAAATATCCTACGAGAACGTACTACCGGGATTAAAAAGTATCCTTTAAGTTCACCCAGGTTAAAAACTATCTGTGTGCCAAATTTCATCCAAATCCGTTAAGCCGTTTTGGCACCAATCCGGAACATACATACTGCAGCATTGGTAAATGCTACATTTTAATTTTATCGCGAACAACCTCCTTTTATAACAAATTCTACCTTATTTACAGTCAGAAAGGTTTTTTCTTCATATTGTTTTTTTTTGAATTTTGAATCGAAAACTGTCATGTTGTCTTTTCTCTTGCCGAGATTTTTTATTTGAAGCTTTTATTTGGGCACAGGACGGTCGTCTATATTACTATTTTTCCCATTTTACAATATAATTATTTGCCACTATAAAGATTTGAACGACCGAGTTCGTCCGTTGTGCGACCGGATCAAAAGGAACTGTTCCCGAAATTACAGCACCTAAAACTTGCGAGTCAGGTTTCATCTTTCAGGACTTGGTATGTAATTTAACTTTACTTCATCTCTTTTGTTATAAAAGATTCTGCCTGCGTCTTGGATTATCATTTTTTCGTTATTTTCTATAGATTTATCCGAAGACTATGGGCAAATCTTGAATTCGCCCCCACCGCTAGCCTGGGACCAGACTGCTGCAAGCTTTTATTGGAATTCAAACCCCACGCTGGTGGTTTCCAGTACCAGCCAGTCAGCGAGCCTTCCAACTGCCAATCTGGAGTCTAGGACCGGATTCACGTATTTTTTTTTAGTAGTTTTTTTAAATTTCTCGTTATATTGTCTTATTTAATTTAAAACTTTCTTCTAAATTGTTGTCTCGCTACCGGATAACAGATTGACCTGGTGCGTGTTACCCATTTTAGGATGAGCAAATATTTTTTAATTGCGAAAGTTATAGGAACGTTTGCAAACGGATCGTGACCAACGCGTACTTAACAGTGGAATTTATAGGGCTCTAACACCAGGGACGTCGCTTCAGAGTTTTACTATTTTTTTTTTAATCGTGCTGTGTCCTACATAAGGTTTTGTTTACAATATTTTTTTTACCACTAAATTAAACGTGTATGTTATCATATCTGTATAGATTAGGTTAATTTTGTGGGTCTACCCTTTTTAGCAGAACTTTTTATGTCATAATATTGTTTTGCATAACAGCGGATAGCATAAACTTCATTTCGCAGAAAATCGTTAGGCAGACAGTCATTTATCATACATTCAAAATTCATAATTTTGTAAGTCCGAATCATCTTTAGGCATAAATTTCATATCCATAATAATTAAAAAGTAAAACCATCATATCGCAGAAAGTTCAGTCAGAATCGTCTTTTGGCATACATTTCATATCGATAGTCATTAAAAGGCAGAACTGTCATATCTCAGAAAGTTTAGAGTTAGAATCATCTTTTGGCATACATTTCATATCCATAATCATTACAGAAAATTCATTCATTCATTCACCATGCATGCAGCATGCAAACAAGCATACACCATGCATGCAGCATGCAAACAAGCATACACCATGCATGCAGCAATCATGCAGCATGTAAGCAAACATGCAGCATGCAAGCGAGCATGCAAACATGCATACACCATGCATGCAAGCAAGCATGCAGCATGCAAGCGAGCATGCAAACAAGTATACACCATGCATGCAGCAAGCATGCAGCATGCAAGCAAGCATGCAGCATTCAAGCGAGCATGCAAACATGCAAGCAAGCATACACCATGCATGCAGCAAGCATGCAGCATGCAAGCATGCAGCATGCAAGCAAGCATGCAAGCATGCAACATGCAGCAGGCATGGTTTCTGTCACGGCTCCGGCGCTACGGGGCTCCGGCGGTCCCACGCGAGCTTATCGTCGCAGATGGTTTTAAGGCTCACCACCGCAGCTTCGGCTTGCTGGCCGGCTATGCCGGCCAGCCTCAGCTGCGGCGGCGAGCATTACTACCACCTGCTCCTCAGCTCGCGGTCCGCCTCGCCCCTCCGCGCCTACGCGGGCTTAAATTACACTCTAGGGGTAGGGCAGACAAGAATACGTGGAGTCGGTTTTGCAGCGATTCGTTTCTGTCACTAACTTTTGTAGCACGACATATTATTGACTTTTCACGACAATGTTTTAATTTAAGGTTAAAAATGCTATTGTATAGAAATGTGAATATGCCTAATAAAATTATTCCAAACGAAATTCTGCCATTTTCATAAGTATGCGAAGTGAACGTTATGCTAAACGAAATTATACGAAATTTTAACTTTGCCAAAGGTAATTATGCCAAATAAAATTCTGCTATCTTAAAACTATGCCATTGTAAATTCGGACATATAAACATTCGGCCAAACAATAATTATATTAAATCATTTTTATGCCTTAAAAATATTCGTTTAAAGAAGATTATACCAAGTGTGTTATGCCAAATAAATTTCGGAGCATCAAGATTCTGCCAGATAGAGGGAACCCTTTCTGGAAGTCGGTTGTTTTTTTTTGCAAAAAAGTTTTTATTTTTCACTTTTAAGTTGTAATTTTTACCAGTAATTTTGGTTTAAAAACCAAACTACTGAACTGTTTTTGATGAAATTTCTATGGGACCATTTGGGAAGTATACCCTTTCCAACAAAAACAGAATTTTTCAAATCGGTTGGCAAGCAACGGAGTACTGCGCGAACAAACAAAAAAAAAAATACAAACATCCGAATTGAGAACCACCTCCTTTTTTAGAAGTCGGTTAAAAATAGTAGCTCACCAGTATCGGGAACAGGGTCCAAGCTACCGGTGTTCAGGGCTCCAGAGAGAGGAACCTCCTGACAATGCGAGCCGTGTCCAGAAGTTTCGCTTTCTGAATCAAGCCCTTGATCCAGCTGCCCAACGAGAACCTCCTCAGGTGTTGAGCGAGGCTATTGGCTATTAAGCCATTGGCTGTCACGACTATCGGCACAATGATCGCTGAGTCCACATCCCACATGTCGATAACCTCGCGAGCCGAGTCAAGATACTTGATTTGTTTATCTTTCTCGGCTTTCACGAGGTTCTCATCATGCGGGACGGTTATGTCAACAATCATTGCGCGTCGCTCTGATCGATCCACCACCACTATATCAGGCTTATTGGCAACAATAGTCCTGTCAGTGATGATGGATCGATCCCACTACCATTGGACATTTCCATTTTTGAGAACTGAGTCGGGCACATGCCTGTAGTACGGCAACTCCGATTCCACAAGGTTGTATTTCAGAGCAAGTTGCTGATGTATCCTGGCTACAAGGTTGTGTCAATGCAAGTGCTCTCCATTAACTAGACGAGAACACCCGGAGATAATATGCCTGATTGATTCTCCCGGCCAGTGGCATGCCCGACAGATGTCAACCGTGCCGTCTTTCACAATAAATCTCCGGTAATAGTTCGTCATCATAACTTAGTCCATAATTGCACAGACAAAACCTTCGGTTTCTCTAAAGAAGTCACCGAAACGAAGTCAGGCTATGGACGCTAGTAGATCTACATCAGGCCCATGTAGGGCCCGGAAGAAGCGTCCGTGAAGCTCCCTACTCTGCCATACCTCCATGCGTTCATTAGTGTCAAGCACTACTGGTTTGCGCTAGTTCTCTTTACCCAAGGAAAGCGGTGAGGCCCTTGTCCATCGCGACTACATCTCGATGCATCCCCACATCGGTTCCTAGGAAATACTCCCTGAGACTGCATATCTTGCGATTGTGGAGGTTCTTAGCGTTTAAAAAGCCTCGACCTCCACACTTTCGCGGGGTATACAGCCTCATTACCGATGACCGTGGGTGATGCATTCGATTTGCAGTCAGCAGCGTACGGATCCTCCTATCTAGGGCGTCGAGTTCAGTCTGAGTCCATTTGAGTATGCCGAATTACATCAAAACCGGCATGACCCAACCGTTGAAGGCGCGCACCTTGTTTCCGCCTGATAAAAGACTATTAAGTACGTTTTTCAGGCGGCCAAAGTAGCGCTCCTTCAACGATTGCTTCATGTCAATAACATTGATGCCCAACGCTTCCGACATACCCAAATACTTATAGGTTTCGGAAGCGGAGAGGGCTCTAAGGTTTGTGGAATCCGAGAGTTGAGTTCCCACGGATTCCACAATCTCCTCTCGCTTACATGCATTACCGCACATTTGTCCACACCAAATTTTATCCTGATGGCGCTACTGAAAGTTTCAGTAATTTTCAGTAGCTCCATCAGTTGCAAATTGTTGGAGGCAAAGAGTTTTAGGTCATTCATGTAAAGGAGGTGAGATATAAGCATGGTAAAACAACATTAATGACATAATTTTGGATAAAATATGTGTGTGCCTTTATCAGTTCAAATATGTCTTAGACTTAGCATCCTCTTTCACGTCTGAAGAATATATTGCTATTACTTTTCTACTGAGACCATAATGACGTCAGCGTGATGGTGTTACAATCGGGTTCCCTCTATCTGGCAGAATCTTGATGCTCCGAAATTTATTTGGCATAACACACTTGGTATAATCTTCTTTAAACGAATATTTTTAAGGCATAAAAATGATTTAATATAATTATTGTTTGGCCGAATGTTTATATGTCCGAATTTACAATGGCATAGTTTTAAGATAGCAGAATTTTATTTGGCATAATTACCTTTGGCAAAGTTAAATTTTCGTATAATTTCGTTTAGCATAACGTTCACTTTGCATACTTATGAAAATGGCAGAATTTCGTTTGGAATAATTTTATTAGGCATATTCACATTTCTATACAATAGCATTTTTAACCTTAAATTAAAACATTGTCGTGAAAAGTCAATAATATGTCGTGCTACAAAAGTTAGTGACAGAAACGAATCGCTGCAAAACCGACTCCACGTAGTCTTGTCTGCCCTACCCCTAGAGTGTAATTTAAGCCCGCGTAGGCGCGAAGGGGCGAGGCGGACCGCGAGCTGAGGAGCAGGTGGTAGTAATGCTTCGGCCTCAGCTGCGGCGGTGAGCCTTAAAACCATCTGCGACGATAAGCTCGCGTGGGACCGCCGGAGCCCCGTAGCGCCGGAGCCGTGACAGAAACCATGCCTGCTGCATGTTGCATGCTTGCTTGCATGCTGCATGCTTGCTGCATGCATGGTGTATGCTTGCTTGCATGTTTGCATGCTCGCTTGAATGCTGCATGCTTGCTTGCATGCTGCATGCTTGCTGCATGCATGGTGTATACTTGTTTGCATGCTCGCTTGCATGCTGCATGCTTGCTTGCATGCTGCATGCTTGCTGCATGCATGATGTATGCTTGTTTGCATGTTTGCATGCTCGCTTGCATGCTGCATGCTTGCTTGCACGCTGCATGCTTGCTGCATGCATGGTGTATGCATGTTTGCATGCTCGCTTGCATGCTGCATGTTTGCTTGCATGCTGCATGATTGCTGCATGCATGGTGTATGCTTGTTTGCATGCTGCATGCATGGTGAATGAATGAATGAATTTTCTGTAATAATTATGGATATGAAATGTATGCCAAAAGATGATTCTAACTCTAAACTTTCTGAGATATGACAGTTCTGCCTTTTAATGACTATCGATATGAAATGTATGCCAAAAGACGATTCTGACTGTGAACTTTCTGCGATATGATGGTTTTACTTTTTAATTATTATGGATATGAAATTTATGCCTAAAGATGATTCGGACTTACAAAATTATGAATTTTGAATGTATGATAAATGACTGTCTGCCTAACGATTTTCTGCGAAATGAAGTTTATGCTATCGGCTGTTATGCAAAACAATATTATGACATAAAAAGTTCTGCTAAAAAGGGTAGACCCTTCCAGAAACGACACTACAAAGTGAAAAATAACTTTAATTTCGGAAGTCAGTGGCAAACAACAAAAATGTGAACCCAACGACACCGACTTCCGAAATTAAAGGTATTTTTCACTTTGTAGTGTCGCTTTTGGAAGTCGGTTGTTTTTTTTTGCAAAAAAGTTTTTGTATATTTTTAAATGTTTTTATACTTTTTTAAATATTCTAATATTTAAAAATATAATTTATATGATAACATTGAAACAAAGGAGATAATAATATAACCAATCATAAAGGTATATCCCTTTATGATTGTGTGTATGTCTTCTAAATTGACGGTTTTTCTCTGGCATTCGCGATGGGTTGGTATTCTCGATACGTTTGCTCAGTCAGCCCATCGAGAATACCAACCCGTCTGAAAATAAGATAGAAAAACTGAATATTTTTTCCTTCTTGAACACTCTGAACCTTTGACAAAAATAAATAATTTTATAAAATTGAATGTTTGTTGGTCATATTTTAAAATATTTACACAACTTGTATTCTTACGAAACTTGTAGCCATAAAAAGCATGTGAAGACTCTTTGATGAGATTAAAAAATAATCGCACCTCTCTGACTGGTATATCTGTGGCATTCTTTCCCATACTAGTGCAGGAGCGCAAAGGAAACAGCACGCGTGTTAAATAAAGGTGTGTGAAACTGGCGTAGCACTTTTCAAGCAAGTGTGTTGAAAAATCAGATTGAGTTAGCTACACATGGTGACCCTCATAAAGTACGTAAGTACTTGTCATCAACTAGCAGTTCAATGCTGGACAAAGGCCTCTGGTAAGCTGCTCTAAACACACCTTATTACCGATAAATTATAAAGATGTTCTACTCGAACGCTTATACCATACAACAAAACTTTCAACATGCTGTAATAATGTTACATGTTCACGTTATGAATGGGGGACTTTAATGTTATGTGACTATAAAGCATATGAAGTACTTTGTACGTATTCGCTTGAACACGAGTTTGTTGGCAAGTTAACTTTACACAACCGTATGTTACACGTAACATTTTCAATAATAGCCGGTGAAATACGTACGTACGATTAGCTAACAATTATTTGTACACTGTAAAACGTATCCTTATATAAAATATAACGTTTGATAAGTGTTCAATGTAGATGTCACAGACATTATTTCGGAGGCGTGATGACGCACTTGTCTATACATTTCCCTTACACGATGACGTCCGTCCGTTTCATAACATCCTATTTAGATAATAAAGACTGATAAATAAATATCGGGAAATGTTTGACACGCTGCAAATATAAACGGGTGACATTTTCAGAAGTCTCTTTAATGTCAGTATAAACTTTGTCTTTGAGGGTGTGTTGACCCAGACCCGCCAAAAATAAAAGGAGTACAGTTTACATGACCTTAAAAATAATTTGGTCGGTTATTCCTTACTTAGTTTGGCTTTTTATAATCGACGCGTAAATGTTCTTATCCATAATTATGTCGAGACGAGTAAAATGATGCATGAGTCTGCGCTAAGTCGTTCAGGATCTGTATAGCTTTCAGTAAGTTACCGGTAAGTATTAAATATTTGGTAAAGCTATAAGACTTATGTCATGATTCGATTATTTTTGTAAACAAATAAGAACATAACTACCATTTGCTTCTATATAACCTTCCTTTTTTAAGGGTTTCTCATACAACTGAAGCAGATTTCCCAAAAAGTAAGTTTCCTCACGATGTTTTGCTTCAATGTTTTGAGAGCAGTGGTTATGAAATAATTTATATAAAGTAAAGCGTGTAACATAATGTACATACTCACAGTTATCAACATTCATTCTTCCAGGTCAGAACAAGCATTCTGTTACCGTTAGGCGCTGATCTGATTATTCCTCATGACACGTTTTATCCATATTCAGTACACAGACACAGCTCCAACTTTAACATGAGTCTACGACGATTTAGTGACGTCCAAGGGTTGGTAATTTCGACCACATTGATGGATATCGTTTTTCCTATAAACACTATACTTCTAACATAAAATAACTATATATTTTATTGTATTTTAGTAATAATATATTTTATTATGACAGCTTTGACAACGACGTCGCCATGGCAACGTACCTTTCTAATTCTTAGCGGCCTGTATCTTTTTATATGCAAACTTATGTATGTACTATGTAAAGAAATCACTGGCCGAATTCTTATCTCAAATTCATATTTTCTACATGATGCTGTTCTACGAGCTTACTTTATAGATCTACGCAATGCAAGGATCAGTTCGAGTTTCGCCTCTAAAGCGAACACTACAAGGAGCCTGATACTCCAGGGCCACTTATCCCGGAAATACCCAGCGTACCTCTCCGCTCCGGTACTTGACGGACCCTGCCTACGCCTCCGTCCTCCGCCCTCCGTGAAGGGCTCCTCCATCTACTAGGCCGCGCCTCACCCGAGGGCCACCTCACCTGAGGGCCGCCTCACCTGAGGGCCGCTTCACCCGAGGGCTGCCTCACCTGGCGGGCTGATAGCGTCTCCGCCGTGCCTCTCTCTCCTGCTGCCGTGCTGCGTCCTGGCCTGCTGCGTGGGCCCTCCTGTCCTCACCTGGCGGGCTGACAGCGTCTCCGCCGTGCCTCTCTCTCCTGCTGCTGTGCTGCGTCCTGGCCTGCTGCGTGGGCCCTCCTACGGGTGTCCTCTGTGTTGCTACGCACCAGCACCTGTCCTCACCTGTTCCTGTTCCTGCCTCTTACGCCTGGACCTACAGCTGTCTCTGCACCTATCGCCAGCACCTGCCTCGCGTCCACCTTCTCAGCTCCAACTGGATCTCCACCTCAGCCTCCTCAACCCACCTATCATGCATCGTCATCCATACACCCCACCTCCACATACTACACACCACTCTTCCGTCCATCTCCATCCTTTTCTTCTAAATATATTTTTAATTGTTTTCTACCTCCCTTTCTTTAATTTAATCCTACCAATAACTTTAAAAATTAACTTCCCTTGTCGCTACACGACAAGCGCCTGTCAAGGTTGGACCTACAACTCGTAAGTCGCGGCTGTTACAACGGGGGCGCCACTGTCAAAAGTTCTTTTTGGGAAGCACATATTAAGCAGGGATCAACGGCAGGTGACGCGGTTGTCATCCCATCTTTTTCAATGTTGTATTGATTTTTTCCCTTTTGAGAGTGACTGAAACAAACACCGTCAATGTTTGTTTAACAGTTTGCAGAGGTAGACTGATAATCACAACATTGACCCACACCTATAAGTTTTTTTTATACCTGAATTTACTAAATAGACATATGATATCATTTGTTATTGCTACGCCTGCCTAAATACAAATAGACAAAACAAGCGTGACATTAAACATAACAGCTTATTATGCCGACCGTGTTTCGCTCCCCGTAATGATTTTTTTGTCATTAACATATCGAAAAGGCAATCGTCGGAAAATCGGGCAGCGTCATTTAGTGGTTCCGTCAGTTGCGAGCAGTTAGTGCGGGGGCGAATAGGAAGATTGACTTATATGGAAGCGGCGCGCGCGCAAGTTAGCGTCACCGCTCGATTAACCGACCATCGCTTGTTGTTTAGGCTCTGGACCGATAGTCTTGTTCGCATGTACTTTTAAGGTCTTATTATTGAGTTCTGTGTGCCGCCTACATACCCACCACGATTTGGGAATGAGAATAACTTTGACGGAATTGCTTCCTATACCCACATAGAGCAAGCCTATATGATGTTTTCAAATAGTAATTTAATAATTAATTCTTAAATGGATATATTTTACATAATAATGTAACGGAAGCGGTATTGTAGTGTATTCGAGGGCGGTTAAGACAACAACTCTGACAATGTTACATAAGTAAGTAGATCTCAAATACATCTACTTGATGAAACTTGAACACTGAGTTACATTCAATTCTCTTAAATTTAAATTATTTGAACACGGTTGTGCTCATACAGCTGTCTTTATGGTACTCATTAACCATAGATATCACATAAAAAGCTTGGGTGAGCAGTTTACAAAGAAGATTAATAACATGAATTCCGACTGGAACATCATATAAGACGGTGGGGTTCCCATCATTACATCGGTTTTGTAGGAAAAATAAATAGAATGAAACGTACACATACCAGCACATCAAGCTATCCGAAACTGTAAAATTTTCCCAATCAACCTTGAACCTAATGCTTTAGCGATAAAGTTGAAAATCTGTTAAAGAAATTTGACAGATTGCAGTAGCTTGCTGTGCTGGCGTCTATACTTGAACTTACACAGACTAGACAAAGAATATTATAAATTGAAATCTCTTGTAAATTCTTGTATAATTTACAATATTATGTAAATTCGTCATAAAGTACTATTAAGCTTGACTAAACAACATCATAATCAACATCAACTTGCTACCTCTTGTCAGCTTAAAAAGGACTTGTACCGTAAAACTAACTTTACAATGTAGAGATTGGTGGTTCGTGGAATCAAGAGAGTAAATTGAGATGTTAATTTGGCCTGCCTTTGCTTAGCAGGATGTAAAAGGGTGACAGTGTCTATATTTGTTGCAGAAAATGTAAACTCAGTGTCCAAACGATACGAGAAACAAGACAATATCGTCGGTACTCTAGATAAGGATGTATCCCAAGTTAGCTCTGCGTATGGCCACAAAGTTCTAGCGCGCATACTTGACATAGCCGGCATAATGCGGTTGCTTAATTACGTGTACTCCAGCCGTGGTAATTAACCACTGCAGCGGTTATGATTATTCACGCGGGTACCCGCAAATCTGACTATCAATTACGGTGACGGCTACATGCCCATGCGCACTGCTAACTGAACGCGATGACCGCGTTTTGTGCTTTCTTATGTTGTGCTTCAAGTTTTATACCTCACTGGTAACTGTGATTTATAAGGTTTTCTAGCATCGTGTTCAGTTTATTCCATTTTCCACTTTGGAATTTTTAACAGGATTGGAAAGTATATCTTGAAGCATAAAGATTTCCTTCGTTTCATGTACAATTTGCCATATAAAAATGTGAGTACTTGTGGGTTAAGTTAACTGTTTTAAAGTTAACAGGTAATAGAAACATTAGTCTCGTGTAATAAACTAAAATTTGGCATTGTCGTGTGACCCCCTATACTATTTGTGACTTCGCAAAACATTTTGCATTCACTTCTGTTTGTGTCTGAAGAACGTGGCAGCTCCTAAATTCATTATAAGTAGTTTTTTATACATTTGAAATCCATTTGATATTATAAGTTTCATATTAAGTATGTCCAATTTGTTTTCAATGATTAAAGCGATAACGTGTGTTTTATATCTCTAGCAGGTCCTAAATACATAATTGTGTAGGTGGTAGAGTGCTTACATTGACAAACATAGCAAATTATCGCTATCTTTTGGCCCGACCTGACCTCAGAGAGCAATTTTATTACTTACTCTAAACATTCTTGTATCTTATTTCCAACCAGGATGACCCATTCAATCTATTTCTACCCATAAAATAGGTTGTATAGGTCATCTTCAAGCACCTCCTTTTAAAGTTGTTTTTCAAACTTTATTTATGGAGATTACGAAATCGGTCGAGTCCACTTGTCTGTTTCGGTGCAACCTCGTTTAATAGATTCAAGTTTCCAATTTCAGAGGATCTTAGTCATTTAAAAGATCAGAAGTGCAGGACGCAGTAAAATTTAGCTATAAATTAACATTAATTATTCAGAACACAGACAGACTTTAGTTTCTTAATAAAGGCAGGGCAAAATCTGAACAGAGCATAGTGTTGTTAATTCCTTTTTGCACCTATTAAAGGGTATGCGTTCAGTTCATCCATTCTCGGTACAAACACATGCAGTGCAAATCCTTGGAACAAAACAATAATAGAACAATCTACATTCCCTACCGTTTGTAGAAGCAATTTGGTGTCATGCTAGGCAACAGGAAATACGGTGCGGCAGTTGCAATGCAAGGTTGGGGTTCGATTCTTGGGCAAGATAAATTGCCCACTGTCGATAGATCGCGCACCGTATTAGAGTATTCGTATTGAATACAAATAGCGAGGGGACGCGTGCGAAGTCAGCCGCAGTCAGCTCCTCGCAAACCAACACTACAATATAATATATTTCGTTTTATTTTAAGTTCGTACGCTATAATTAAACTATTTCAAGTAGCAGTCTCTTCAAATATTCATTCAAACTTTCTAATTTGTGACTCGAGGTGCTCCATCAGTTTGAGCATTTTGTGGGGCAATTCACTGAAATTAGTTAGGCAGATATCCAAGCCGCGTTTAACCGGGTAATCGGCGTGTAATTAAACGCTTCCTCTTACAGAAATTACGTTACGAGTAATAAATAATAAAATAAAACATTGAGAGGAGCGCTACTGAACGTGTGAGCTGTTGACATTGATTTATTGCCTCAAATTGTGTATTTTTCATCGTCAATGATCTCTCGCCGTTTCGGCGTCGATAAGTGCCGTTTAACACTTGATATAGTGTCGGTAATTTGTGACTGGGTTCCGCTTTTTCCTTTTTCAATTAGTCCGAAATTGGAGTTTATGATATAATACGACGGCTGGTTAACAGCCCATCAACGGAACGCTTCTTTCATTTATCGTCAAGATTTAATTTAACTCTTATACGTTTTTAAATTATTATCAAATAGGAATTTGTGGACATCACTTTGATGGAAATAATTTAAGGTTATATAACATTTTATAATGGTCACATCGAGTTTTATAAACAGAAAGCTTCTCAAACGATAAATTATAATTAAAAGTCGCTTCCTACTGAAGATGGTAGAGCATTAAGCGACTTACACTTTAATATTATTAATTTACAATGCTCGATGTAAGAATGATTTTAAAATGCGATTAAAATATGATAGGCTTAATCGTGATTTGATCAGTTTTTATAGAATAATATTTTGTTGTATTTTACATCTACTCGTTATCATTTATGTCAATGGAAGTAGATGTACGGGAGACAAAATTAAATGCATTGAGAAGTTGAAGAAGATTTATGTTACTAAGTTTACTCTATACAGGATGGCAGGGACATGTAACCATTTTAGAACATGATTCTAGACCTACTGCATGCCGTAGACAGTTTTCGTCGGTAATAAAAAAAAAATCTACTGTTTCATAGAAAAGTACATGTAGGTAAATGTATGGAATAGCTAATTAAAAAAAAAAAATAACCAACGTAAAATTTCAACGGTTTGATAAATTTTTTTAATCGTTGTTAATCATTATCGAATGCATTGAATCCATGGTAACAGGTTGCGCGTCGATGTCACTGCTAACCTGTATATTCTTTTTTGTAAGTAATTTTTGCAAAAAAAAAGCATACGTTACGGTTACAGCTCTAATCAAATCATCGCACAGTCAGTGAACTCCTACCGAATTTATTGGTGCACTAAATTCTAGGCAAATAACACGAACAGTTTCTGTTTATAGCAGTTATAATCATAAGATTCGCAGTACTATACAGTACGTAGAAGTCATAGGTCAGTTCGTACGGTGCGTTGGCGCCGTCCGCGAGTCCTCGCGTAACAAACCTTCGCCCGCGGGCGCGTTATAATTGCGCCGGAGGAGACCCGGTGCCGCTCTCACCACTGCCCATTACTTACCACAGGGTTGCCCATTCAACCTGAAAATACTCTATGTTATGGCTTTAAGCTGTTGTAGTATCGATGTAAAATAATTGGAAGTAAATGATGAATGGATTCGGAAGTGTGTATGCTAATTCTCGTGATATTTATTTGCTAAGCTAATACCGTACGCAAACAGCCTGAAAAACATCGTGCAAGAATAATTTATGCAATTGACCTACGCTGACTTTAATTCGTGGTTTGTTCAGTTTGGCTATTTTACCAAATATTTTGGCATGCAAAAATCATTTAGCACACCTGGATATCGAGATTCTCTTAGTAGAACAAACCGTGTGGAAATCTTAGTCGTTCGGTGAAAGCGAGTGCTGGTACCTTATCTATGTTGTTTCAAAAATTAATATCCATTACGATGTACGAGTATTCTCGTCAGCGGAAATACGACCGATTTTCTGGTGTTAATAATTGGTACCAACAATTGAAAAAAACAATCACTTGATAGTTTGGGTCACAAGCGGTCCGCTGTGAGATGTTTAAAGAAAGAAAAGAAAAGAAAGATTTATTTGTCACAGAAACACGTGCATACAAAAAGATAATAAATAATTAATACTAATATTAAGGAAAAATAAAGACAAAATATATCTATAATCGCGAGCACAAAGCAGAAATAGTCGACAGCTGCACGGCATGGCTTGACAAGAAGGCTTCCACACAGCATGGTGCTGTGCTATGGGGACCCACAGCACAGCGAAGATTTTCAGTGGTTACCGAAAAAGGACAAAAGAGAATTTTTCCACCTATATACTATCATATTTCCGCCTACTTTTACAATGATCCAAAAGATCTCCTCAGGGACTACCATCAGTTCCTTGTCTGGTTGTGTGGCTCAGCATTGTAAACTAAAATGTTAATGTTGTTTGAGGTGTCATAGAACGTGTCGCCTCTCCGTAGGTGATGGCACTTATAAACATTCCCCGGGTGACATTATGGGGCTCATACATTTTTCCTTATTACCAATTCAAAACTGATAGTCTTAAATGCAAGCACAATTTATTCAGTTTTAATAAAGAGAATTAAATAAAAACTTACATATAAAATAACTTATAATTTTATTATGGACATGAAATGAATATATTCTTTCGTCTCCAAGTCTATAAACTTTTAAATACAAATGTTCCCACAGTTTGATTAATTTTCTAAACTAATATTATGTGAAATGGTTATAGATAGCTTATAGCTGTTTGTTTTGGTAAAATATAGTATTTAAATTGGTAAAGATCTTGAATTATTTATGTAGGTCCTATATATACTTACCTACTGACGACAGTGATACTTATTGATTTGGATTTCAATTAATTAACGTATATTTTTTATGATTGAAAGACTTCGTGTGTTAGGGAACGATTAAGTTTTCTTTTATTAGAAGAAATAATTTTACATATTATCCTTATGATCTACCGACTAACTTTAATATTATACTTACTTATTTATATTAAAAAGAAAATAACCATGTCATTAAAATACATACATATATATTTTTTTTTACTTTTAATTTAATAATATGTGTCCATTAATACAAAATACCATGATTTAAATCACAGTTGGACTTCACTGGCACAATTTTGGAAGTCGTTTTTACATGAGTTGTACATAATGTAGTTATACATAATTATATTCAAATTTTTATCATAAAGTCTTATAAAATAATTATAGATAATGCAGTGTGGAACTGGCCAAGAATATTCATACGTAATAAATGAATTCGTTTAAGTATGGTGAGGTGCGATGACGCTTGTTCTTTATAGCCTCGGAGGCTGTTCGCGCAGCTTGACTTTGTTTTTACGACACCATAACCGTCTATATTTATGGAGTGTATTTAGCATGGGCCCGCTTCACTATTTCCTTCCGAAGGGCGCAATACTTGTAAATGTAGTTGGGCGCGCTCGCGATCATTGTGTTCTGCGGCCGCTGCGCCTGCGCCGCCGCGTGGGACGCACCTACTGGTTATCGAACACCGTATCAATAAATTGCACTTGCGTCCGTCGTGTTTTGCAAATAAAAGAACCTCAATACTGCGTGTTATCGACGAAAGGTCTAAATAAATTCGAATATGTACTTATTTGTTGCTTACGTCTGACGATATCATCATCAGCCTTGTTTGATATACCTACATACAAAGAACGTTACATTGTTTATTCGACCCCATAAGTTTAATATGAAAGAAAGAAAATAAACTGCTTGTACGAATCGCTATTCAGGTATCTTTTAAAATTTAATCCATACAGAGCGTTCACGATTACTTTTTATTTTTATAATCAAGAAACAATCGAGAATCGAGCTTAACGAGCAATTACGTTTTGTCCATCGGTGCAGTTGTGTGCGATGCAGGTCGGGTATCAATTAAATCACCAACGAAACGTTCCTTGTGTTATGAATATTCACATGCGTTGAGTCGAGGCGAGGGCCGAGACCCGTCCTGCGCCGGCCGCGAAAAATAAAACACATGCAGGTGGCAGATTCAATAGCCTCCCATTAGAAGCCATTATATGCCAATAAATAATGCAAGGGAGACAGTCGGGCTATTCGTCCGTAGACGGTGCCGTAACTCATACCGCTGTAATGATTCCCATAATAGAAATAAGAACAGACAGGGCCAGCAAAACGAGATCACTTGAACCAAACTTATAATAAGAGTAGGGACGTATTAAATCTTCTTTCACAATATCCATTTTGTATTTATTCTGCTCCAGCTTCATTTCGTCAGCTTCCGTCGCCAGATTGATAAGCACCAATTACCAATATATACATATCATATTCATCGGCAATCCGTCTCCCGTAATAACATTTCCTGTGAGCTCGACCTTTCAAGTTGCAAGACGATCATATGTAGCTTCATCATACAGCCTTTTTATAGGTTCTTTTTCAAAGTATCCTAATGACAATGTATCTTTGTAGGTTTCAAGTTTCATATTTTGTAGTTTAGATATTACCTAGGTACCTATTCTAAAAACTTTTAAAATTATTTTCCTTTTTGTCGTATTTTGTTATTTATAACTCTGTAATAGAACCCCCGGCATTCATTTATGAAAGCAGTAAAAATGATGATGGACCCATCTTTTAAATTATAAAAGGGGTAATCGAAAGCCGATGCAGTCGACGAATTAATTATTGTCACTTAAGGTAGTGATGGGCTCAAAGACAGGTCGTTTCAACGTGTGAGGAGGAGATTATTACATCATGATTGCTGCGTTAATATTATATTTCCTTAAGCGGCGATGGTGCGGTCTCCCACGAGACCACGAGAACCGGCACGGTGTCAATTTTCATTAATACCGCCATTATCGTGACCGGTGCATAAATCGCTCGCAGCATCGACCACCGGCTGGATGACCGACGTCACGTAAAAACACGCGTGCAGCATGCGAACTACAGTTAGACTTGCACACAATTGAGAATATTCGTAGAAGTTGTCAAAAAGAAATCAGCTTATTGTATGGTTGTCGTCAATTGTGGTTTCATTGAATTTGGCGTGGTAGACGGAGCTGACGATGGAAGTATGAGTAAGCTTGAACTTATATATGAAGATTTTTCAATGACAGCAGAAACTGAAAAGAAAGATCTGGGGAGGCTTTTCCTCAGCGGGATTAATACTTCCATTTCGATACGACATGGTATTGTTGATGCTAATGAAATAACTGACTATCAGTAGCTATGCTTGGTTTCTAATTACATTTGTTTGGTCTACAAATATCCGATTTCCACAAATCAAGCTAGGAAAGTTTACTAATTATGTGTATTATTAAAACATGACGTCAACAGTGCCAGCAAGTCGCAAAATAGAATGGCCAAACATAAACAAAAACATCCCTCACATATTATGTATCCCACATAAATGGAAAACAATAAACAAAAATAGTAAAGCTTTATGTGAACAGTCTGGTCGTGATCATCTTACATCTCTACACTCCCCCACGGTTTGACTTCGTCATAACACATCATTAGCAGTTATTTTATATGAGTCTGTCACGCACCAAAGTGACACGTGTCGCTATTTACACAGGATTCGTGACCTACCTATATCTTGTCATGGCATGCTGCGTCAGTACTGTTCTTTAGCGTTTGCTCTGGAAGTATGGAAGGTTAGTTAAATTTAATGCTTGAACCCAACCAATTCATAAAAGGCCAACGCTACTAAATTTTGCTGTTCCAATTTGCTATTAGTATCTAAAGAACGCGAGACAAGTTTTCCATTTACAATCTTACCAAGAAAATCTTAACCAGATAAGATATAGCAATACAATATTTTGATAGATAGATAGTCCATTTATTTGTCAGAATATTGTTACAGAGTTGTTACATACTTTTAAAAGTTCATAATATTCTGCCGTTTCCGGCGTACAAATACATTTTCAGGGTTTTGGTTATTTTGTTAGATAAGAATGTTACTTAGAATTAAGTATTAAGTAAATTAGAATAACATTCAAATTGCAAATTAGTCGAATATTAGGAATGGAAACGTCAAAAAGATTAAATTAAGGCAAAGAGATAATAAGAACACAATATAATGATTCTAATATTTAAGTCAACTTTTCATTTCATTCATAAAATCATTAGTCGAGTTTGTATAGGTACAACTAGTTTTCAGTTCTCTATAGTCTCACCCGCCGTAATAATTGACTTCATCCAATAAATGTAGGTGGTACATGGAAATTTCATGAAACTCAAATGTCTGCCTTTATGAGATATGTTCCTGCTTTGACCTTTTTATGTATTAAGTGAAAAGTGGGCGGTGACATTTGGTATTTAACTTGGTTATTAGGATGCGCTAACAGGCCTCCGATTAAGCGTGGCAAGAAAAAGAAATACACTTGTGTGGAATAAATTATAGAAACAATAAAAAGTTTTGATTAAAATTAGTGTTTTATGACACTGTCGTTAATAGAAAGTTGAATTTCGAGTTGGACAATAATTTATTGCATGTCATTCTTGATTATCGCTGAGGTTTAAATTAATCCTCGTGTTATTCGATAATTTTGTTTATGGTTGGTTATGAAGATTGTTTTTACCTATTGCACTTGAAATTGGAATCTTGTGGAAATGTGTGTTTATTTTTCATTTCACGAATTTGTGTTGGCATACGTTTCAAAAATGTGTTAACTATGTCGCACTGGACAAATTATTTGTGGGTACATTTGTACCTAATAAACAAGTGGACAAATATCAGCCGAGTGAGTCGGTGAAACACGTGAAACAATCACGTTGTATGCAAAACTACTACTTGTGTTGGAACAGAGCCAAGTGTTGTGGCCGTTTGAGTATTTTTAGGTAATAATCACCTCGTAATTTTGATTGCAACAATGTTTCAGCGGTGGATATGCTCACTAAATTGTCTTGTCTCCACAAAATGTATACCTACCAATATTATTTTGTCTATGCTGTATGGGTAATCTAAAATATCTTCAGGGAAAACTACTTTATTATTTTCTCGTCTACTTGTTATTAATGAGCTGTTATAATAGCAGTGTTGGCAGCAATAAAATATGATACTTTAATTTGTTCTTGATCAACAAAATATACATTTCTCACAAGTAACGGTGCCCATAAAATAGAGATGTATTATTTATATATATTATGTAATAAATTATATAAAATGAATGCCAGTGGGGCCAGTATCGTTTATTTCGCGTTTAAATATAGTAATAATGATTTGATCTGGTTAGATTTTATAGGAATGTAGCGAGGTGAATCTCTTAGTGCTTGGGTGTAGGTCTGTATCGCGTGCAGCGGACGTTAGTTGATGGATGGCTGCAGCGGGCAGGAGTGTCGCCTGCCTGTCGCAACACAATGCGACCATGTCCGCTAGATTGATTAGCCCTGTAGCCCGGCTCGCGGCCCGCGCAGACAAACGGTTACAACGCGGCGTTTAAACGCTACGTGACTATTATTAACTCAGCGTGTTTTCACAATTTCTGGTAAGTGTTTCATCAATAATATACTCGTATATTTATTTATAAAGCTTGCCTTCAATCAACGGTGTTATTTGAGACGTGGTTATTATGTAAAATTGAATGGCCATAGTACCTCAGTATTTATGTTTTCTCAATGTAAATATGCTACGACTTGTAAACCGATCAACAACCTAGAACTTAGCTTTCCTTTTAACAATGTAACCAATGAACTGTAAATGCTGCAACATGCTCAGCACCACAATAAAATACGTAAAATAACGTTACAGAGTAGTTTGTTCGAATTGAATGTTCGCGTTTAGAACGCGCTGTTTATGGGTGTCACGTCAGTCGCTGTCGAGCGACTCCAATTAAAACGTAGCACCACATCAAACCTGTTCCAGCTTTCTGGTGCTCCTGATGTACGCAGATGCGCCGGCGCAGTGAGCGGAGCGCGCTAATCACATGCATTAATTTAAATCTATTTAGGTAAACAGCCGTGACACGGCGAGCCCAAGAAATGCGCTCTCGGAATAATACGTTACCAAAACGGTACCTCCATTCTGAAAGCAGGTAATTCGCGCTACTCCTATCTAGATAATACAGTAATTATTGATGGTATCGAATGACTACGCGGGATAATTTAATGTAACACGTATTGTAATAATCTGCACAGCGTTGGAGCTGTGCGGTGCGTATAAATTATGGAGTTCACTCGGCGATATTGTGTTTCATGTCCGGCGGTTTAGACACGGGCCGAGTATATCTGCGTGAAAAGGGCGAAATATTGCAGAAATTTCAAACGCGACAGGACAGCGTTCGATTCGTCGCGGTGTAGGATTTCATTGCGCTATATCCACCTCGAGCGCTACAAGACTCATGTGCTTACGACAAGCTCTTACCGCAGCGACGTTTATCGATAGCAATGTTTTTGTGTAAATCGTGCTTATTAAAATTAGACCCCCTTCACATTGGTCGTTTTATACGAGCGCGTGTTTAATTTACAACTCTATTATAAGTGGTATCTAGATTATTACTCCATCCGCGTCGTTAGAATTTAACTGCCCGCTGTTAAACTAAAGAATTTCCACCATTTTATATTATACCTGTACATTATCGTTGAATTTTGCTTATTTTCCAATTATAACTAATTGCAGAAGTGCATAGATGTTTATAACGCCGGGAGCAAAAGGTAGCGTATGTCTTTAGTATCGGTAGGCAAATATCGGATCGGGAGATGGTATCCATACTATTGTTAATCCGGTAATTTGAATTTATTGCACCATGAATAAATGGTCCGGTGCTTGGAGCGGGGCTATCGCGCAACACATCGACACAGCAGCCTGTAGTGAGGCCGACGTCGCCGCGTGGCCGCTACCGCCGCTGCGCCTGCGACACACACCTACATTCAATCTGACACGCCAATACACCTGAATAACGGATTCCGGAGCTTGTTTACTTCTTGCTCTCCTACTGAATACATAGTTCGTACGCGAACAGAGTCTTGAAACGGTTTTGTTTACAAATATGGATTTTTGATACTTGTTGCCTTTGCCGCTGACGGACCATTTTCATACTATCAAGTATTTTACGCGTTACAAGAAATATCGATCCAATTTAGAACTAAATAAGGGTCTAGGATAATCATGCGTCATGTGAGTCAGCGGTAGTATGTAGAGAACTAATCTTGCTTATTCCTTGTTTGAGATGTGATTGTTTCTCCTTAATGGGCGAGCCGCTCTAATCGGTACATCCTCGATGCTGGCCGTGTCCGAGTGCCTGCGTTAATTAGACTCCGATTGCATTCTAGTGAGCCGAACACATGCTTGTTTTAGAGGTCACTTCTTGTTCTACAGATAACACGTAGATATCGCAATATTTTAGCCGTGTAACCTTATCGAAATCGCGTAACTACCGATACATACACAACGGTATTAAGTCCCGACCGGCGACCTGCCCGATGAGGTGTGGACCGGCAATCAGGAATCATTATTTACGGACAGCTATTATCACCTCATGGCTTTTCTGGTTTATTATCGGCATTGCTCGTTATGTTGTCCTGCGACGGATAAATTATGCTATTAAGTTAGCAGATTGACAAAGTTATTTATGACATTAAGTGAGAGCGGGCTGAGTGGTGACCGCTAGGGCCGTCGTCGGAGGCGGTACTATTGGCGCGACACTCACCTCGTTTTCACTCGTATAATTCTTGATGCATTTAACTTTTCTAGTGAAATGAAGATTGAGTGTTGGAAAGTGAAACTCGTGTGAGGCTGAGCATTCGTAGTATCGCCGTCGGACGGGTTTTGCGTTTGCGCAGATAACTCGCAAGCGTTCTGCTACGATAGTTGTCGCACAATGTACGATTCGCGTCATTGATATAGAATTATACTGAAATTAAATGTCTAATCCTTTTTTTTAAATGTTACCTGGTGAATATGTAGACTCTTTAGACGTGTGATACAGAAAAATAAATATATGTAGTTACGCATGCCTGATGAGTGATGAATAATGCATGGTTGTTTTTTCGAAATACTGATGAATGCAAATCTTACTAGGACAAAAATAACTTGATTTCATGTGAAACCTTGCAATCCTAACTAACTTATTACAGAAATGACTAATGCTATTACTTCGTTATCAAAAGTTAAGGTATTTTTTGCGATAGAATTTGCAATTTATAAAGGTATCGAATCAATGTTGGTACCTATGTGGTATATGTTGGTTGATTCTTCGGGATCATTGACACGAGGTCCATGTGTTGCCGTCCGGAAAATACGGAGTAATGTGAGAACACCCTAATAACAAATAACATCAGGTGTCCGTGTGAACATTCAATACTTATGACAAGATTAAAGGAAAATATCACTAAAACAACTTTTATTGCTATTCTCATTTGCATAAATGTATTTTGATCGTTATTTTACTGGTCGTACTTCAGTTTTTAGTGTTTAGAATTTTGCCTATATTTGCAAGATTACAATACACTTGCCTTTTTATTTGTTTGTTTATTATCCATTTTAATGTAGGTATAGGCACATCAATTGTAAGTTATGGTTCTAGAAGTGAAACCTTTAAAGGGTCAAGATAAAAAGTATAAGTACATAGTGATTACAACTTTCAAAGTTGTTAACTATATTATCATAATTTTGCATTGGAAATGGCCATTAAGACAATGTAAGTAATACACGTAAAAAATAATGAGAGACATGATATGACGAGCACGATCATTAACTTTTTAATAAATGCAGAACTAACATATACAAGATTATTGTAGTCTAATAAATAATAAAGCAACTAGTCATTTTATATAAATTTCGCTGATAATACAAATTACAAAAATTTCAAACTTGTACACATGCTCTCTCATTTCATTCAAACCGCGGCGCCTGCGCTTAGAGCTGCGCCTGCGCCAACCGTGTGTCGCCCGCTGTCATACACGTAATACAAACGTCAAGCGATTGATATCGATACAGCTACCTTCAGATCGCATGCCATGTCTCGATACCGTCACTCTATAAAACATAAATTAATTGCCAAGTGGAATGTAATTTGTAGTGTCCTCCTTTAACGAGCCTTGATTGAGATGTGAACGCCGATCTTGGACTAATAAGCTCTCAATATCTTAGTGACGTTTCCTTTGGAATTGCAGCGACGTTTTTATTTATGGTATGCGGGTTTTGTAGCTAATGAGGTGACGTGATCATACCCTGATATAATTTACTTCTTTAATTATATTTGCTACTGGATCTTAAATGCTACTTAATGCTTTTAAATATACACATTTTATCTATTGGACTCTGTGTGCGTGCGTTAAGAATAGTTTGAACGGGTGATAAATGTTGTAACGCTAGTACCAACTTATTTCTTTAAATTTTTTTGGCTTGTTAAAATAAACTTTAACGTAAGAAATTTAGCACGATTAGAAGGTATTAAATAGGTATTAAATATTTATCCATCGAAGATCGCAAATAAATCGCCCATTTACCTGTGGCACTAAACAATTGAATCGTCAATTTGGAGGGACCAACTTATATAATCGATATCTTTACAACGATATATGTTTCGGACAGCTAAAATCAATAATATTAAGGTAGAATTAAGGTATTATAACACTAACTAGGTAGAACATTCCTGGGAGTAGTCTATCAGTTTGGTCCCTCCATCTTGATATCATGATGGAGGGACCAAGCATTTTGTTAAAATATTATGTATATGATGAGGTAGCTAAAATTACAGCAAAGGTAGCAAATAGTAGATTAATGGTATTATATTTTTATATATGTATGACAGAGATTGGAGATTTGGTCCCTTCATTTTGACGCTCACGCTTTTCCGACCAGCCACTAGAATCCTGCCTGACTAACCCTGTTCCAATATTAGATCCCTTATCATTTCTATTCTTATTACGATGGAACTGCCTCAACTTTTTAACCATTTATCCGAAAGCCTGGGCGCGGAACTGAATCTATTTTTAATCGACTTCAAAAAGGAGGAGATGATTCATTTCGTAGTTTTTTTTTGTACGTATGTTCATCGCGATCTTCGCCAATTTTAAACGGATTTTGATGATTCTGTTTTTGTTTGGAAAAGTATTCTCTCGATGTGGTCCCGTTTACATTTGGTGAATATCTCATGAAGATCTTTGGAGATAGGCAATGCAACTTTTCAATAAACGACAGCATATCTTCCGCGATTGCTGCTATCGCAGGTCTATGTATTTTTATTATTATTCATTTATATATTTCAGGCGACGCAGGCCCATAGATAAAACACACAAAACAAGACAAGATTCCATAACATGCATAGTCGGTGGTCAGTTTTACTCCGGTCACTATTATTTACATAGCAAGTAGTGGTCATTAATTTCGGAAGTCGGTTCCAAAAAATGAATATAAAAAAGAACTAAAGACGAAGAAATCTGGTGTTGTTGTTTTTTGTAAAAACGTTTTTTTTTATTATAGTACCTAATTTACTATTCATTCACACCGTTTCAGAGTTATGTATTCGTTTCAAAACTCCACTAAATTGCAATATGAATATTTTTTCCACCATTATTTCTATATAGCTGTCATAAATGAAACAGCTGTTATTCATACATCAGCCTTATTCATAATAATCTCGCTAATCACTCATTAGCTACTGTTTAGCTAACCATTTATTTAGCTCTTAATCAATGCTTAACTTTTCTTTATTCATAAACGCTAGTTAGCAGGTGATTAGTAGCGAAACGAAATAGAGGTAAAATTATGCGTTTGGCACAGATTATAATCAAAATAGTCGACTAAAAATAGAATAAACTTGTCAGAACTACGATTTTTTATCTGTCGTGACTTTGGCAGATAAAAGTCAGAAATTTCATCGGATAATTTGAATATTAATAAAATAATGTATTATGTTTAAATAATTGTGTTTGCGATGGTAGCAATGAAAATAATAAGCTCCAATAATTG
Organism: Apamea anceps; assembly: GCA_951799955.1. Classification (NCBI taxonomy): domain Eukaryota; kingdom Metazoa; phylum Arthropoda; class Insecta; order Lepidoptera; family Noctuidae; genus Apamea; species Apamea anceps. Next base: position 11,764,101 of record OX637510.1, on the reverse strand, counting down.
GAGTAAACAGGAAAAGGTATTTATCTCTGAATTTATATTTACTTACTAATATAAACCGACCAAATTAATGTTAAAGCAGTAGCCGATAATAGCTATATATTTTCATGCCCTTTATGCTTGTTAACATGAATTTACTCTTTTAGATATGTAATTTGGTACTTGTTTCTATATTATATTACTTCCTACTGCTTATGTAACGGGGTTTCGGTGTCTTTTAGTAATAATTATTATACTTGTTTACAGATACAAGTTTGACTGCTGCTATGAAAGCCATTATTAACACCTAGCACCAATAATACTATTCAACCTCGTAAAGACGTCGATGGAGGAGACCATGCTACGTGAAAAAGATGAGGACTGAGAGTGACATGAGTAAAGAATGGCACCCATGTCTTTGGAGGAAGAGTATTGGAAAACAAAAAGAATATAGAACAAAACTGTAGTTTTATTACGTATCAAAATAAATTATTTCTACAAAATGTCTCTTATTATTTGTGTGTGACTGCCACGACGTGGCTTTTCTTTAGTACTGTACCATAGAACTGACGTCATAAGATAACACATGGGCATATGGGATAACACATTGAATAATCACTATCTGTGATAAGCTTGTTCACGAACTCATTCTCTTCAAACCTACTGAGCCACCTCATTGAGCTTTTCCTATAAATCCTTTCATCACATGTACTCGGAATGAAAAATATGCAATAGGTAACCATTCTCGTAGCGGTTTTGTACAACCTTTGTAGGTCTTCCTTCTTTTACTTCCCTCCATCGTTTCAAAATTATTTAACTCTGCTACATCGTTTTGGAAATCCAGTAAAATATTGTCGAAATCCATATTTACGAATTACTCGATACTATGAATAAAATAACCTCGAAGTACAATGATCCGATCAGCTGATTCAAATAAAATCCGCCATGTTGCCTCTTAGCATCCTCTTAACAGTGGTCCGGTGGTGTTTAATTTTGACAGCTACTAATCAATTGCTTAGTATCCTCTTAGCGCTATGAATAAGAATTTTGTTAATCATTTGCTTAGCAATTGATTAAAGTTTTATGAATAAGACTGTTAGTGTAGTAAATGCCGCTTTTGCTCAACATATTCTAGAATACATGCTAATGTCTTAATATATTTTATATACAGGGTAAAAAAATCTTCTGTTTCATAGAAAAGTGCAATACCTACGCGGTCAAAATGTATGGAACAGCAATATTTTTTTAATAACCGATGAAAAATTTCCACGCTGTGGGGTCTAGTATCATGTGCTGAATACATGGTTACAGTTTGCGCGTCGATGTTCCTGCCACCCTGTATATACTTAATTTCACTCAGACCTTCACTCTTACACTACCTCCCCAACCATTTCATACTGATACATTCTTACTCATACATTCTTACTTTATCATTGTCTTGGACGCATCCTTGCAAAATTTCAATAAATACCTTACGTTACATTACGTATATACATTTACGACACACCTTATTTCAAACAATTGTTTTTAATTTTATTTTGGTTTACGTAAATTAATTTTATGTTGTTAATTTTTTCTAATCTTAAAACAATATGTAACAAACTTTACAATACAGTATCGACTATGATATTTCAAATTGTTAAAAACTCTCACGGACTCCACGAGACAGGCTCGACGTAGTGTGGAGTTCACAAGTTAAAACATAAAATTATGTTTTCCCTGTAAAAATAATCTTAGGAGTAGTTTATTTGTACTTAGTTAGAAGGAAATGTAAGTACACTATTTGGTCAATAAACGATTTATTATTATTATTTAATACCCCCATAACTCTTCTTCATCAGTACTTAATTCAGCACAACGTTTTACGTACGTAACACTGCCGTATAAACGATTTTTCACAATTTTTTTGTCAATGTTTTTTAGTTTGATGTGAATGCGTACATAATGGCTATGGGATGGATCTTGCGGATATGTATAACTATTGATCGATGCATTTCGGGGTTAGCTAATTTTATCCGGTATCAAACGGTGTGACGATCAATATATTAGTAGATAGTTATTGCTTTCAACTTCGACCTGATAATCAGAAAAAGGTCGTAACTTTATAGGCACAATTAATGCACAACACCATAACTGTCATTACTAATATCGACATCAATAAATATTACGATACATTCCTAAACTTTATGTCGGATCAAAAGTGTCGTTCTCAATAAATTATAAAATATATTATTACGAATTAGAAAGCACAGCTATTAAGTGGCCCGATGTAATAAGGTGGAGGAATAGGGACGTCGAGTCTTGATAAGGTCAATCATAAACGGAGTATTGAGTTTCATATTGCCTAATTTTTGTGACAGCCATTATAGTTGTTAAGGACCAGTTCTTTGGAAAACCCGGCTCGTGTTTCAAAAATATACTACTTAATATGTATAATACTTTGTAATTGTAATCCTAGATTTTTTTGGTAAAGTGGTTTGTAAGGATCGTTGCAGGTGCCGTTTTGTAGTTTCTGTCTGACCCTATGGGAAGAAGGCGTGAGTAGTATTTAGTAGTACATGTATGTGTATGTATTTTTGGTAACACAACATTTTTTTTTTGCTACTTCCATAGTAATACCTTATACTTTGAGAAGCTTATGTCCAGCTGTGGATTGCTATCAGCCTTTTTTGTTGACGAGACATGGAAGAGTCAACAAGTAATTACGAAACAGTAATAAAGTGAAATATGAAAGTTATCAAGTTGTATTAACGGACATATTTTTCGTGATATCTTTTTGATTACATTCAATATATGAATTTATCAAATATACATCCATAACCCGACAGCCAAACAACACGTTACCAAAGATTAAAAAAATAAAGAACTAGTGGGCTGTTCGTTTATTCATACTGATAGCATTTTATTAATTGGCCTGTGTTTCAAAGTACAATATTATTATGCGCTGAGAAATTACAACATCACTTTTAAGGCGTGTTCGCCTTAATCATTAATGTTTTGATACTTATTAAGTTAAGTATTGGTACGTCACTAATGAAACAAGATACCGCCTTGTCGCAGGCAGAGCCGGATGTTTCTCTGTTTTCGATACAACGTTATCTAATTATATCAGTACACCAGGTTGGACACCTTTAAAAAGTAATCAATCCGTTGCAAGCAGTAACTACTACAAAACTTCTAGGTACTTAGGAATACGTACCTCACTGTAAATACTGATGAAACGATGGATGGACTGTGGGAAAGATGATATCATCATCATGATGATGATGGTATGATGACTACCGAGATGACGATTAACAGAGAATGCATGGAAGCATGGAAGAAAAAGACATGTTGTGTCGATCCTAAATAAATTGGGTTAAGGACAAGAACAGTGGTGGCCCAGTGCTCACGGCCGCATCTTACGAGTTGTAGGTCGTAGGTTCGAACCCAGTCAGGCGCTTTATTTTGTGTAAATTATATCAACACCACTTTTTTTTTTTTTTTTTTTGAGGATGGGAAATCATCAAATGACTCCTCCCGCTCTGGGTGGAGCAGGAGGGAGTGTCAGACTCTTACTGACTAAAACCCACCCGTGTTCCTTCCTTAGCCCTTTATGTTCCAGGGCAGCGGTAACCCTTTCGGACAATCCCGCTACCCTGGCAGGCTACGGCCCTATGGGGCCCCGTCTCTCATGCTGACATCTCTTTGAGGCGCGCGTGGAACACAACACGCCGTCCGGCACGGGCCTGGTCCTGATCGGACGGTGAGTTACCCATTACTCACCGCCCGCAGGCCCGCGCCTACGGTGGCCGGGAGTCGTCACGCGGCTCCCGACGCCCGGAGCGTCTCCCGCGGCGGCTGAGACGTGAGGTGCGTTCTCTCGCCCACCCCGCCACCTCCTTCGCTAGCATGACTGCTTCGCAGAAGGAGGTGACTGCCTCCCACTCCCTCTCGCCCCGGACCATGGCTTGAACCAGGGCCGGACGCGAGAGGTCGCCGCCGCTGCCGATCGCCTCTACGAGGAATATCAACACCACTGCTCTGAAAACGGTGAAGGAAAGCATCGTGAGGAAACCGGCATGTCCTAGATCCAAACTTTCGAAGATATTGTGACATTTGCCAACCCGCACCGGGTCCGCGTGGTGGATTACGGCCCACTCCCTCTCACAGAGAGGAGGCCTGTGTCCCAGCAGTGGGAACATTATAGGCTGAGTATGTAAGGACAAGAGAATGATAAGTGTTGGTACGAATGCAAATCGAAATCGTTGGTGAAAAAGTCAGTTACAGTTTTCCAAAGATTTGCTATCGGCCCAAAATTTCGAATGGAGGCGTTTCCTTGAAGTGCTACGAGCTACGATCAACGTGGAAGCGTGCTTTTACTCATTTGCCCAAAATATGTATTGATTTGAGTTTTCTTTTAGTACGTTATGCTGTACGTCCAGTCACAAGCAAAAGTATGTATACACTCGGCTTTATTTAAAAGCGATTTACTCCTTTATTTTTTAATGCAATTTTGTGTTGTTACGAACATAGCATTTGCGAACCCATAGGTTTATGTGATGTATCGTATTTCAATGTTGTATTCATTTTTCACGAAAAAATCGAAATTGAAAGTTGCCAAGTGTTGACATATTGGTGCTCGTGACTGTACAGTACATTTATTCTGACTCCAGTGCTGAGCCAGCGCCCTTCAACATCACAGTGCGGCTGGAGTCGTCGGGCACTTGGGACATACACTTGTGCTTTCCATTTATGGGGGTTGGACCTCACCCCCCCACGCTGGTCTAGTGCCTGTTGGCGGATTGCCAAAGCCTCGTTGGTCGAAAGCAGTGCGTACCACGAGCAGGTGAGATTGGCTTGAGTTCTTATTGGGAACCCATTTTTTTTTTTTGATTATGGGAATTCATCAAATGACCCCTCTGGGTGGAGCGGAACGGAGTGTCAGACTCTTACTGACTAAAACTCACCTGTGTTTCTTCCTTAGCCCTTTATGTTCTAGGGCAGCGGTAACCCTTTCGGACGATCGGGACCGCGGTCCCGGTCCCAAAAGCCCCACGATCCGATCCCGCTACCCTGGCAGGCTTCGGCCCTATCGGGCCCCGTCAATCTTGCTGACATCTCTTTGAGGCGCGCGTGGAACACATACGCGCCGTCCGGCACGGGCCTGGTCCTGATCGGACGGTGAGCTACCCATTACTCTCCGCCCGCAAGCCCGCGCCTACGGTGGCCGGGAGTCGTCACGCGGCTCCCGACGCCCGGAGCGTACCCGCGGCGGCTGAGGCGTGAGGTCCTGTCCCTCATCCATCCCGCCACCTCCTTCGCTAACATGACTACTTCGCAGAAGGAGGTGACTGCCTCCCACTCCCTCTCGCCCCGGACCATGGCTTGAACCAGGGCCGGACGCGAGAGGTCGCCGCCACTGCCGATCGCCTCTACGAGGACATGGCGGTGCTCTGCCCAAGCGGGGCAGACCTCTACCGTATGCTCCACCGTGTCCTCTGGGCGATCCTGGCAGTGATGACACCCAGGCGTCTCCTCCCGCCTGATAATGTGCAGGAACCTCCTGAAACATATTGGGAACCCCTTACACCCATTTATTATCTTTAGTAGAACATAATTGAGATTTGAAAGGGTAGTCAAGATCGTCTGTATCAAGCCTACGAGTATTATTTGTATTCTCCATTTAGAATACAAAAAATACTAAAAATAAGCAATATTATTCTTAGACAAAATGTATTATCATCTCTAGCAAAACATCTTTCACAGTATGGTCGAGTGTTCGCATATTTTTCAGCATAAATAAAAAGTGTATTCTATAAATAATTGCTTTTAGTCAATACCTACCTATCGTCAATTTAATAAGAACCAGCTGTTGAAGAATAGTTTCCCCTAGCCATATCAATTATCTATGCAAACAAATCAAATTCATTAGATTTTTGATTGGTTTATAGTTCTTGTATTTCACTACTACGATATGTATTTTATTAGCATATTTCATAATTTCCATATCAATTTTGTAGTTGTCGTAACCGAATGCCAAAATAAATCACTTTGAGAAGTATCGCAGGCCGCGGCGACGAGGTGTCGTTGGCCGTCGCACGCGTTCTATCCATCTGATAAATATATGTAAATAATTATTAAATATTATCGAAACGGTAGATAGGGTCGTTTAGGCGCCCGTTACGTTATCTGCATTATTTGTCGTTAACAGTTTTACCGGACAGCGAGTTATCTTGCTGAGTTATGGCTACGGACGCGCGTCGGGAAGATTCCTCATTTCTTCTCTAGTTTCAACAGTGCGTCCGTCACTGCACAGATAAGTGACACCTGGCCACTGCTGACCATCCGCACTTAATGCTGCGATATCATCTGTGTGACGGAATAACTAATGTCCACCAGTTTCAACCAATGTTTATACTTTTTCATCGCGTCCTTCATGAAACACCTCAGCTGTGCTTATGAGGTGCCGACTCGATCGTATATTATAAGTAGGTACTCAGAATGTTGAGCTCATGTTGAGCTCATGGAGTATCCATCAACTTGGATTTGATTTGAGTAATGTGATTATGATTTAAACGATTAATAGTTTCGGTTCTCAAATTCCAGGTCGACGATAATTTCGAGTACAAAACAACGCAATGGAATAATAATACATATCTTAACTGTCAATAAATTCGATTCAATTTGATTTTAACTCTCCTGAATGGCGGAATAATTAAGTCACCTACTTTAGCCGGTTTCATGTTTTGTTTATTGCCGGCTTAAAATATTATCTTGATGTTAAACAATAAATCATAGCTGAGATAGAATTTTGAACGTAGTGGTTGTTTCACGTAAGAAAACTTGCTATTTGTTATCGTTTAATGAAATAATAACGATCTTTTTGTTTACTGACAACGCGAGTTAATGTTTTTCTGGTTTTGATAAATGTAGTATATACATGTAGAAATAACTATGATACGATATGAGTTAACCTGCTTGTAAAGTGGCAGTTACCGGGCGCCGTCTCAAACTGATATTTTCTTTTTACCGGGACTGGTTTACCGGCTGAATATGATTTACGTGAATTATGATGGCAGACATAACGGTCAGCATGTCCATCTTCCAGCGAAATAAAACACTAGGCCCATCTTTGTAAATTACGTATATTTTTACGACGCTCTACATCACGGCATTGAAAGCCTTACATTAAGTGTACGTATCTATCGGACAACGATAAATAATATGAAATAAATAGCGATTTAAACAGGGCACGATACTAGTTTAGTTCAATTTGCAACAGCAGTCAATATTCTTAGTGGGGTGTTATTAACCACTTGCTGGTACAGCCAGCGGCTGCGCCTGATCTGATTCCAATTCTTTTATGAATAGAAACAGTAATTGCATCAGCCCGGGTACCGCGGAGCCGCCACTGTGCAGCTCTTACAAAATAACTGATTTAAACCTAGATGACTATCTGTGCTAAGTGTAAAGACCGCATTTTACGCCAGCTCCAGAGCTATCAGTCATCTACACGAATAACTTGATAGGTTATAAATTACTTGTCAAACCGCGACGTCGCGCCCCGCGCCGTGCGCCCGACGGCCTCAGCTCTACAAAGTTATCGCTCCTATAACGTCTCCGATATGGCACTCTTAGTGCAACAGATGAAGCAGTTGCATTAAAACTTGTCCGGTGAATATCTGAGTGTAATTAATAGTAAGAGATAAGTCGCAGAGAGCGTCTGCGATACCTCCGTACGGCTGCACGTAATCGAGGTTGTCGGGAGCACCGCCGTGCCCGCGATGGCCGCCACCGGCGACCGTCTCTGGCCCTATATTAATAACAGTCACTCGATATCAGAGGTGGTCGCACCAAATGGGAAATTAAAAGGCTTTCATGAGATCCACTCATTAGACTGATTTGTATTGGTGAAGTCAGCGGCGCCGCACAAGAAGTTATTAATGAGCATTGTAATCGCTTGTCCCCGACATGGGAATCGTTTGTGTGCTCATTTATCGAGTTGCCTCCCCGTTCAGTTTGACAACTTGTGGTTATATTAAATTAGTTCGGCTTTGCGGCGATTGAGCGTAGGCAGGCACAATTTGTTGTTCGTAGGTAACGAGTAACGTGGCTGTCAGTGATTGTATCGTCGGTTGTGCATGCAAGCGTATCAGTGCAAGCTAATTTGTCAATTAGAGAATCAGAAGTCGCGCAGGGTCGCGGGGCAGTGCTAAAGCGCGTAATAGCGCAATTTATGCCATCATTGTTCTAAAGTAGCGTCGGCCGTATATCAGTGAAGCAGACGGGAGCAATTGATACAAACGAGCGCGTGTCACGTCTAAATATAATATTAGGAATCACGGCGCGAGCCAGGATATATTAATTTGGAGTGGTTGCTGCATGACACAGCGCACCACTAAGCCCCGCGATTGTCACAACGCGTCACACACCACTTTTATTGTCCACTTAGATTTCCTCATTACATAACCACATTCCTTCAGACAATTGTCTACTTCTGTTAATATGCTTCATGGTACTTATCATATCTTACGATGATTTGTTCTTCCAGATTTCTGTCGTGCATCATGCTAATCGCGTAAAGCTACATCTAGCATAGATTTAACATTTGTTAAGACATCCTATCCTATCCTACTAATATTATAAACGCGAAAGTTTGTATGGATGGATGGATAGATGGATGGATGGATTTTTGTTACTCTTTCAAAAACAACTGAACGGATTTGGATGAAATTTGGCATACAGATAGCACCAACTAGTATAACCAGGACTAACACATGCGGGTAAACCCGCGGGGTGCAGCTAGTATATTTATACAAAATATCATACAAATTACTACAATCTTTTATAACTTTATCTCCAAAATATTCCCTGGTCCCTCTCCCCATAAATCAGGCATCATTTTAAACCGTACAAATCATCAGCAGACACCGTAATTCAAGATATGGCAAAATCTGTAGTGGCCGGGGACCCTTGCTCTTTGAATATAAGTTTAAATGACGATTTATGAATGAGGTCAGTGCGGTGGCCGGTGAGTGAGGTCGGCTAACTCGGTGTATCAATCGGCGTCACTGGGGCGAGCGCGGCGCGGGCGCACTGGCCACGCGCGCGGCACACGACACGCGCCTGCTCTGCCTTCTAACACCACTTAAACAACGGCCGAGATACACTCCAACACTTCCTCATTCATGTGTACATGTGCTACCGCATCGGACACAACATCAATGAGGGCTATTCACACACGACTCAGAAGAGCAAAATTATATAAACATCGGCACAGCACCGACAGAACGTTAACATTATTAATGGAATTAACGACGCCACTTGTATTGTATTTTCCTTTGGGGTCAATTGACGTATAAGATATGAACCGAGTCAATTTACTGGCATTAATTTTATGATCAAACGACAAAATAAATGGATTCCATGTCACGTTTAGTTCCTGACTGAATGAGATTTATCTAAGAATGTTTCGTAATTAACGTAGATAAAACGCTTGCAGCAAAGAGACACCTCAAAACAACATTGATCATTGCTAATACCATTCAACAATAAATCAGAAAACCAGGTTCAACACCTTGTAATAACAACTTGTTCCCAGTTCACGCTTTTGTGCACTCCGCCTGGTTATATATTATACGTTATTTAGAATGCTAGCTATATTTCACACTGGCCAGTTCGTTCTGGAATCCGTATTGAGGTCATACTTATCTTATTACCGGACTATAAGTCTTTGGACAGCGGCACTACTTTTGCATATCTTTTAATCTTAAAGGTTAGAGTTAAATTGAGAATTGACTCCATAAATGCAAGAATTGACATCGATACAAGCGTTTCACTTCGGTTTAACATTTTCGTGTATTCTAGTTTAATTGGCATGTTTCCCTGCGGCTTGGGCGTTTCTGTTCGTGACTAAATAAGTTGTAACAGTCATATGAATTTTAATAATGTTTGTATCTAATCAATTCAAACCACTAACTTTTTTCGAATCATCATACAAATATTCGGTCAGTGTAGACGCGGAGCGCTCATTTCGTACTGTTCATAGCTCACATAACTTCATTACGAGCTCAATTGAATAAACTGTGATAGGAACGCCGCGCCGAGGCGCTCTGCAAGTTGATTGCTCAAATTTCCTCTTCAACTATCACAAAGATATGGTGAATTTCTAATTGGATAAACGTGTCGTTTCCTATTTAAAGGCGACGGCTGGCTTGGCGTTACCACTTAAGTTTTACCCGTGGAGTTTGGTCAGGGAACCCTTTGGGTCGCAGCGCGGGAGTGGCGCGGGGGGCAGGGAGGATCCGTCGGCGGCGGCCGTGGTACGGCACGAGCGCCGTCATCCCGTATAATGGCTGCCGCTCCGTCTTCTTGTCTGCTCGTACGCATGCTCAATGACCGACTAATGAATTATGATTTTACTTTAAAATGCTTCCTGGGTGATTTTCGTGTTTAACCGGAGCTAATCTTATTGTGATTTATAACAGCGAAATCAGAGCGGATATCATTATCTGGGTGGATAATGATAAACAATGACAAATTGATTCTCTACCATTAACATAGATAGCGAAATCTAGTTTATTGTGCTCGGATATATCATTATTCGATGGTAGGGAATGGCAGGACGTACTATCGTTAAATAATAAAGTTTTCTCTGACTTTGACGGGGTAGCAATTGTAGCACTTAGGTACGTACGACAGATTCCTCTGAACATTTGTTTTTAGCAAGAATCTTAATAGACGGTTTGACGTCAGTTTTTGCAAAGTAGGATTGTATGAAAATAGAAAAGAGGAACATGAAAAAAACATTGTTTACTCGTGATCCGTCGTACATTTGCGGATATAATGAAATCGCTCATTGTTATGAGGCGAGGTAGTTAAAAATATAAAATTGACGAAGAGAAATGCGTAGGCAAATGTAACTCAAATAAACAAAACACATTAATCATAGACAGAAAACTAAACGATGAGTTAATTGTTTCGTGAAAAATAGTATGAAGCTGTCACTTTTTTTAAACGAAATTCGTCACACATCTTCGTTTAAACAAGTGACTGCTTCATAAATTCTGAGAAAAAGTATGTCGAAGGGTTGAATTATTTTGACGAAGTAAAAAAATATATATGTAGGTAGCACACGCCACGTAGTGTAGCGCGTAGTGTTGCTACGGCATTTTTCCAGTTCAAAATGAACTTCCGGTCTCAGAAAACCTATATTTTACTTAATCTATTTTCGAATAAATCCTAATTTATTGAACGGGACTTATTTTGTCCGGCACTAGGCAGCGTAAGTTCACGTAAGAAGGGTTTATATTAGGTAATTTTGTATCTACTAAAATAAATAGTATAATACTTGATCAACTAAGTATCACTACGGCAAGTCGACAATAGCCTCTTAAAACTCAGTAGGCAGTGATATTCGAATTTCTTTTCTTATTTTATGGAAACGTAAAAGTGTGTAGTGAGATGGCATGTCGTAAATCACGCGTCGATGGACGACCGATAGCGCTTCCGTGCGGTGCGCGCGTGCGCAGCTCAATACACACGCACATATAAACATACACTCACACACACGTCACTCATTTTTCCTTCGAGCTTTGGGAAATAAAAGTTGCGCATCATTCCTGCTCCAATATGTTTTTGTTTTCCGGGAAGTTGTAGCATAAAGTGTTCCTGGCAATAATGTTAACGTGTGTTTTAGGATGTCGATAAACATTTTATTAGTACGATAGACACGATCTACTACGGATCTTAACATAATCTCGCCGAGTGGATAGGAAATATTGTAGTTAACATTGTTGCCAGCAACATTAAATGTGGCTATCAAAGTCGGACACAATGTTTAGCAACTGTTGCTCAACTTTTGCTTCCCATGAATACGCGGCTTTATACACACAGGCGTATCTAACACATACACATGAATCATATTCCTTAAAATTAGAGTCCTGTACAATTAATCAAACGAGCTTAACGCGCACAACACTATCATTAAAGCTAAATTGACTAAATCCGACGTTTGATTAAGAGAACGTAACGGAGGTTCTGATAATTTCTTTTAATCATATGTTTGTTTTGGTCGGTACTAAATTGAATGTTGAGCTCTTCTTTTTTGTAATTAATTTGTGTTTTTAAGCGTTTTACGGATGGTACTTATTTTAGTTATATTGGTCATTAAGGTGCTATAATTGACTTGTCATATTTGACTATGGTCATTTGAAATCAATTTCATAGGTCAGCGGCTTAGGGAACGAAAATGAACAACTTAGGATATTCAATACAAGAAAAGTTGTCCTTTCATTTCTACATAGACACTGAAATATGGTGGAATGATGGTTTCAAATCCAAATTGTGGAGTTGGAATAGCTACACTCTTTGGGCCCCTGAAGGTTTAACTGAAATATTAATATTGTTAACTACTTGTATCAATATTTAAAGTTATTTGGTACTCTTCGGTGTTCTTCGGAGTTTTAAACAAAAATTATAACTAATAACTGCCTGTCAAATCAAGTTTCATAGGATTTACGTAAAACTCCGGTTGCGATTACACCCTAGCACGGAAATGTGCTGCAATCGTTCTTTCGTTCCATATGACGTGGACATAATATATGACAAAACGATGGACATAAGGCAAATGACAAAGCTGACTTGGTAAATTGAAAATTTATTACATTACATTGTACAATTCATGGGAATAGTAATCATATTCAACTACATAAATAGTAAATTATTAACCAACACCTAACATGGAGGCGTGAGAAGAAAGGTTTTGTAATAAGCCAATTTAAATGAATTTAGATATTAATACAAAACTAAATATATGGCACACGTCGGTCCCACGTCGTGAGCTATTAACTAACGCAATTCAATTCCCCCCACAGTTAATATGCGCATAACTAAATAGTTACTATTAAACCAATTTGTTTAGAGCGTCAAACCTTCTGTTTATATTTTCAAGCCTCCTTGAAATCCTTTGAAGAACTTGGCACGGTATTAATCAGTATTTTATCGTAGATGTTTATTGTTTATGTGTCGTAATTCAATTAAGAAAAACTGTATTTATTAGTAATGGAACAATACTACATATGTTGGCAATGTCTTATCTTATGTTATCTTTTGAACTATATACCCATGAAAACTGTAAGATAGATCTTTTCGTTTTCTCTGTTTTGGATCTTTCCCAAGAGCGAAACATGCAACTTGTAGCAGAAGTAGAATATGGATACCAATTTCAATAAATATAAAAAGAGACTTGAGGTCACATCCATAGAGCAATACAGGATAAATTTTTATTCAGTGCGTAAATTTTCACAGGGTGTTCTACCCATGAATATGAACAACTTTCACTACGGGACCATCTCTGAAATCACAAAAAAAAAATCAGCTGTTTCTAATAAAAGTTCAATACCTACTCGACCAAAATGTATGAATCTGCTGATTTTTTTTTCATGATTTCAGAGATGGTCCCATAGTGAATGTTGTTCATATTCATGGGTAGAACACCCTGTAAAAATTTACGCACTGAATAAAAAATTATCCTGTATAAATATTCATAGGTATTATTTTAACACTTAACTTAAAATGTAAATGTAAAGTTAATCGCGTTATTTAAAATTCAGTTAGTAGAGATATACAGTAGGTATCAGCGGAGATCGTTATTGATTCCCCATAGCGGTTATCTCTCCACTATCTCCGGTAACGTACGATATCACTGCCGCGCTACTAATTAAAAAGCAAATTGAACGCCGCGTGTCAAGGACTATTAATTTTTACGATCGCTATCACAGCTTCGGCCAGTGCAGTGGCCACAGTCTTATAACGTGTCTCATAGCATTTATCTTTATGTATGCAACGAATAGATTGTATCTGGTCGTTCGTTAACTAATAAATTAACTATTGAAAAGCCATCGCCTTTTTTCATCTGTTATCTGGTAATGATAGGGTGTTGTAAAAAAAAAAATTAAAGAGTTTTCGTTCCCAGTCGTAAAATCTGTAGATATTTCTCATTGATTGTAATGAAAAAATAATTAAACGGATGGACAGATGTTCATAAAGAGATTAATGGTCGATATCGTGTTGTAAAATGTGTAGAGTAGTCTTAAGTCAGAGTCGCAAGGCATGATGAGCGAGCGTGCGGCGACTAGGGGCAGCCGGACAGCCGGGCAGACGCTGAGGCACGGAGACCACCCGGCAGAGAGCGGTGCTTTACTTACAACGATTTATTGTTATAAAAATAATGTATCATCGGCCGCGCCGCCACCGCCGTACAATGCTCGTAACAAGCTCGGCTCGTGTGCTGCATTAACGGGGCGACCGCGGACTTACTTCACCCGCAGTGCTGTCACTGCACTGAAAGCTACGAAAGTTAGCTTCAACCTCTAAATTGAAAACTCACATACCTTAGTAAGGAGTTATTCAAACTGAAAGAAATGGTCGTAAATCTGTAAAAAAGTTTCTCCGTTCAATGTTCAAGTAAGTTTTGTTTTCAGTTTGATTAATACTCACCTACCTACTTTTCATGATAAATAAAACGTGTTTGCAATTTTACTCAATAATCTTATCTCTGGTTGCTGCTTTCCTACCAAGAATCTTTTTGGTAAAAATTTCTCTCGAGTTCTCTTCCGTTCATGTCGATAAATTTTCAACTTAGCTTTTGGTGTGACAATGGCCTTAAATGTATCTTTTATTATTTCCACTTATTCACATTGATGGATGTTCTAACTCAGCAGTTTTTGATCTGTAGGTAAGTGCAGTAGCTTTTGATACACGTGATAACGATATTTAATCAGACCGGAGCAATTGCCTACATCTTTGTAATGGCAGTACACATGCACCGCGCGGTTGGTCCTAGGATATCGTGCGGCTGATTGTGTGTCAGGCAAGTTAATGTATTGATTGATTCTTTAATGTACTTATAATATATGTGGGGGTGAGACAGATTTGTTGTGTTATCAAAAGATGTATCTGGCGAATGAGTTGAGTCTTTAGATTTGCGTTTGTGGATTAATGATTTCTATGAATTGGACAAATAAGTAATCTTTTCCACTGAAAAGAAGGCAAAAACAAGTGAGTACCTACATATAAAAAATACAATAAAGTGCTTTGACGAATTTCCACAATAACATATTACGTTATCATATCGAAAAGGTCACTTGTGACAATTGGACAGTTTGTGCCACAATTCGTTCGGGCTCTACGTTTAGTTACGCAACAAATAGAAAAGTTGCACCTGATACAGTCACGGCGACTAATATCGCTTCTCAAGGAATTGATAATAGTTTAATTTTACTTGAAACGAGTTCCGAGCGCTAAGAGTTAGAACCGGGGACTACAATTAAATTCTATTAGATCGACAACAGCACCGTGTAATTAAGCGACAGCATACAAACGCCTGAAATATCTCTCATTCTTATTTGACGGGGCCGAGCTTGGCGGGACTCGGGGAGTTATGAAAGTTTTGTACCAGTAATTATACGGTGCACAGGTCTCGGAGAAGTGGTCGGCGACTCCGTCTGTCGCAACTCCTAGATAGCGTCCTGCGACACTATTAATACAGCCGCGACAAGCGTTTGATTGCATGTGCCCGCTGTGCGACGTTGTTATTACATGTTTTGCGTTTTATTTAAACATTCGTACAGTCAGGTGCAGCTACGGGTGCTTGCTTATGATGTGATTGCGCATAGCTGTCTCATAGACCATGCTATGTCAGCTTCATATATTCTTCTGACAGTTACGGCTACGCAAACCAAATAGTTTGCGTAGCCATTTCAATTCATCGCTAAAATTGAATGACCTAACTTTGTTTGATCAAGAATCTTAAATGTAAATAGCCAACTCAGAGTATTTGAATCTTCAAAGGACAGCTGTATCTGTATATGTAAGAAAAAATCTGGACATCCTTATCGACATTGACCGCTAAAATGAATCAACAAGAGACGGTTAGAGTTAAAATAAAAGATTCCTTCAGCCAACAGTTTAAAAGTTACCGTATTAATAACTTACAGAATATGACGCCGACAGTACAAGTACTCCGTTTATGAAGAAACTGAGAGATGATAATTATACGACACGTCAAACGCTGATTGATCAGTGATACTACATTACGCGCTAAACCGGTCACTGATATGTAAATTAACTTCTAATAAACTTAAAAAAGGATGATGCGATTGCGAAGTCAGTCCGGTTGCAGAGTCCACGGCGGTGACGAATGGAGTGGTGTGGTAGGTATATGCTAATGATGCCGATGACTGCTGTCCACAGAACATACATGCGTTTATCAGAGCAGCTCGGATGAGGTTTGATTACATCTGATAAATGGCAGCTCACTAAACTTGCTAACTGTGCTAATTTATTAGGTAATTTGTTTTATAGCTTCACACCTGACAAAATGTTCTGTTGATCACCTACAGTTACTGGTTGATAAAGGTGTCCCGTTTCTATGTTATTTATTAGGTACTCTTACGCTTTAAGTAGTCGCTTGGATTGAAAACCTAATACTCCTTCATGTTAGGCAGCTGCGCTTGCGGTCACTACACAAATGAGGTGGTCAATAACCCTACTATCCTATCCTACTAATATTATAAACGCGAAAGTTTGTAAGGATGGATGGATGGATGTTTGTTACTCTTTCACGCAAAAACTACTGAACGGATTTGGATGTAATTTGGCACACAGATGGTTTATAACCAGGATTAACACATAGGATAATTTTTATCCCGATTTTCCCACGGGATCGAAACTTATGCGGGTAAAACTGCGGGGCGCAGCTAGTTACTTATTTAATTATTTACACATAGCGTAGTCTTGGTATCAACTATCAATAACTAATATAAGACATCCGTTTCATACATGTACGTATTTATTTTCAATTAGCAGTACATTATCGAGCTAATTACTTTTGGAATGTTGGTAATATTGATTTCGATTTCATTTTGCAAACCGTAGCCTGCAGTATGATTGTAACTAAGCTTGAGGTTGAGCGTTATAATTTCCAGCGCGCACCAAATTGCTAAAGATCTTCTGGGCTGATTATACAATTTACTGTTTTGGTATTATTGGAACCAGTGTAGATACAAGGCTGCCTAAAGTGTTGTTTTAAAATAAAATTAGTTCTATGATTGTTATAGTGAATAACAATCATAGAACACATGATAACAATCATAGATAAATGAGACTTCTTAAAACAACGCAATCAACCGAGGTTTGATCTATTTGTTAGTAGGTCAGCATCATCATTATCCACAGCCTTCACCCACTGCTGAGCATATGCCTCTCTTGGCTCGTGCCATTCCCCTTGCCCCTGTGCCAGCCTCATCCAGGTTCTACCCGCGATGGTAACAATGTCGTCCGCCCATCTCGCTGCCGAACGACCGAGCGTTAGTAGGTACCAAAAGGAATCTGAAACGTAAAAATTAAAGTTCTGTTTCGCGCAATTTTATTTTTTTTTATTTTTTATTATAATTTTTTTTATAAACAAAAATATTGCATACTGAAAGGCTGAATATAGCGGCTCGAAATTATTCGATAACATCTGTATTCTATATACCTATATTCGCAATAGATGAATTTGAATTTTTTTTTTTCAAAAAAAACGTTGCCTCACAATTGGGCATTTCTTCTGTATCGTGGGTGCGTTTACAAACATGTAAACTCACATACACAAACAACTATTTGTAGGTCATACAAATATTTGTTCCGAGCGAGAATCGAACCCGCGACACGCAGCGCAGCAGTCAATCGCTTAACCACTGCGCCAACCATGCCGTTTTATTCTGTGGTGAATAAAGTTTAAAGTATAGGTAGGAATAAAGTGATGAAATGTTCCTAAATTACCCCACAGTATGGTTGAAGTTAGCAATAATCAGCTGTTAACGTGGGAAAATGATACTTAATATCTACGAAGAATAATGTAAATTGTAATTTGATACTGTACAAATTCTAATAAATATTATAAATGCGAATTTGTCTCAGCCATCAAATAATGAAAGAGGTTCATATCGTGAGAATATTTGCTCGATAATACTTACCTTCATAATTGTTAGTTGTCTAATGTACCAAAAGCAGTTCCAGGTAAGGTTACCATATGACAGGCGTTTGCCGCATTTGACAGGCATTTTAAGGTTTGGACAGGCGTGCGGCCGGCATTGGTCTGATACAGGCATTTTTAAATTTCGCGCCCGCGCGCCCATCGCGAACTATTAAAAAAAATAATGTCCTCTGACAAATATCAGTAATAAATATCCTTCTTCATTATTATCTGTTGACTTTTACTTATTACCTACAGCGTTTTTCTGAAAATTCAGGCATTTTAGGTACCATAGACAGGCATCCCTCTATTTACATATGGTAACCCTCCAGGTGGCAGGTATCCGATGTCAGGTGTCATGCTCCGCTTAAACTATTACAGCGATTTGGACAAATATGCTCGACATTCACAACGAAAACCAATGAAGTACCTATTACAGCCTGCAGGCCATATAACCAAAGCTGTTCGAATTAAAATCAATATAATTTTATCTTTCTAGAACCACACGCAAATCTGTCTGCCCAAAATTAATAACAAACCATGAATCCAAGTTCGTTCCACGGCAAGTTCCGTACTTTTCAAGTCTTATACTTAATTAATTTAATTTCAATATGGCATTGAATTAATATATCAAGTCGAATCATAATTATTCTGTCTGACTCATTATATGGCGTCCACCTACATAATATTTTTTCAGATGTCTACCTACCTACATATTATGTATATTTAAAACGACCTGCTTTTGGAAAAGGTCATCGGTTCTGGCCAGATCTAATAAAAAAAAGTTTAAATCGCCTTAAATTATTTCGGTCTACGAATAAAATGAAAAAGTTATAAGTAAGTAGAAGATATTAAAATGAACAATATTTTGTCTATATTTAAATTTTTGGCAACATCTTAGAACCAATAGATATTTACAAAGGCGTTCAAAAAGCCTTTGCTAGAAGAAAATAAATGTAGGTATTTTTGGAGAGGCTTGCCCTTTACTTCTATATCACAGGTGATACGGTACAAATAAAATCTATTTCTATTCTATTCTTCTCTATGGTAATGGTGCCGATGTCGACAATTCTGCCAATGTCAGATATGAGAGCAAACGTGCGAAAAATAAAATCTTTGTTAATAACAATTGTGACGATAACAATCCGAGATATTGTTTGTTATTATTTTAGGTAATAGTTGTTCGTGGTCGGGCTCTCCATTGAAGTCGCTAATTAATTGAGTACACTACCGAGTGTGGCGGTACATCGCTCTGATTTATATCGCTACAAACTGTTCGAGATACACTTGGCTCGCGTCATTAATAATTTTTAATTATTGTTTGTTGATACTCCGCTCAGTTCTGAGTATTGCGGTTGGTTTATTTTTGTAATAGCGTTGAGATATACTTTATCATTTTATAAATAGTTAGTCTAGGATTCAACATTCTACGAAAGCCTAACTTATTATACAAATATAAACAAAACTGGTCCTATAAAAGAGACAAAATTATATAGAACTGATAATAAAAATCACTAGAGCTATTTAATCCCTTGTTCATAAGTTACGCCAAGCAAGGTGTTCCTACAATTATTCTTAATAGTTTATGGTAACAATCAGTCTGTTGATATATTTATTATCTGCGGACTGGTTTTGCTCATATTGATCCGTACAGGAACACGCCACGAGCATTAACTGAGGACACTAGGAAGTTGATCACTAAATAACCCGATGTAAAAACCTTCCAAGTCTTACAACATTGTAGATGAACTTTCCTTTTATACGATACGTAAAAGGTTTCAAGTGTTATAAATAACAATAACTGTAGATAAAAGTTGTATGTCGCCTTTTGTAACATGGCCTACATAAGAATATGGCGGTACATAACGACAGCTGGGTTTTATGGAATTTAAATAAATAATATTTTCTTTATATCAGCGGGTATTGTTGTGGGACAGTAACGGTGGCCACACGCGAGCCACTCGTCGGCGCGCGTCATCAGCGCCGGACCCCTTTACACTGCACGACTTTTGTGCACATTCACAATGAGATTTGCCTTATAAGGTCCTTATAAAGGTGGTGATTGGATTTCTGTTAAAGTTGTATTAAGTTTAAGTAGGTGAAAGTGGCTGCAATGACTGTTCCTAGCGAGACAACGTAACCTTTTTATTAGTAATTTTTTAAAATGATTTTATTGTGTAATTCAAAGAGACCAATGATTAAGCAAACTTTGTTATAAACAATATCTGCACCGTCTTGTGAGGTCTTTTTTTAGTCCAAAATCTATCGTACACTATAAAGAAGCTGCCACACCGACCAGCTGAACACAACGAGCGTACCTACAGCGCTTCATTGTTCTCCATGTTATTTGTTCTGTATGATAAGAGCTGCCTACTTCAGTTCCAAATGTTTGAACCGGAACACATCATTTATAACGCACTACGAACACCTCCAGTTAGTTAAAAGATTCGATTGTTTTCTATGAACACAACTCCATTATTTACTTTAGGACTTTTGTAATGGAGAAAGTATTACCTTCTTTTGCATTGCGCCACATGGCTTTCTGCAGCTTCACTATTTTACTTACTGTAACTGATTATAGACTCAAAACCATAGCAGATAACGTGCCCCTATGATTACAATTAATACCGTATAATTGGATCGCATTGGTTTTCGAGATTAAACGTGCTAACCTACAGACAGATATTGCGTTTAATAATATGTAGAGATTAACGATTGGGTTCTATGGTCAAAAATAGTTTCGTGCCCGCCTAGCCCATGGCAAACTGGGGCAATTGCTGACTAATATGGAAACACCATTATCGGTGTAATAGGCTCTGTTATAGAATGGTGTAAGCTGTGAGAATCAAATTGCGTCTGCCACCGCCTTTACCTTATTGAACATTCGAACAGTGGGAAAATACATTACCGACATTCATGTACTGATCTATATTTATTGTCACGAATAGCAGGTACGAAGACATTTTACGATACCATTGTCCAGTATTTTTGTTAAAGTTCAGCTAGCAATCCATTGTCAAAAACAGTTAAATAAAATTTCCTACCAGCTAAAGGTTAAATGGTCCATTTGTTTCACCTACTTACGTATCATCACATATTCACTCTTCAAAAAAGAGAAGGCAGAGTTGTACTTTTGTAATACCACAGAATGCCGATGACAGTATTCTCGGAAGCAGCCCGAAATCTGGATTTGAGTCCGGTTGTCCGGAACAGGCATACCCCGAGCAACATGTGACCCTTCCACCCACCCCTTCGGGGAATACAGGTGTTATGTAATATTATACTTGTCGGAGAGGGTATGACTATCTCTCGTTAGCATCAGGCATATTTTAATTACTGTGGGCGTACTATGGGTAGTGTTGGTTTTAGCACCATAGAAAAACGGTTTGCAGTTCAAATCAGATTATAATTTACGAACCAGTTAGTCACACTAGCGAATCACGCACTATAGGTACACATTCAACAACTATTATGACTTTTACCCTGCTGTGAGACAATGGCAGGCAGGTATAAGGATGATGGATCAACAAAACGTAGGACAGTTCCGAAGCGTCTTCACTGCTCGATCACCAGGATTAAGAATGCCGACTTGGCGCGTTCTCTTCAACCTCGTAACCGACCGGAAACGCCCCGACTCTGTCAAAGCGCGCCAATCCTAGTCCCGATAGTTGCCGCTAGGTGGCGTGCCTTGTTTTGTTGTAAACGTCAATTATCGGATGCGACATACTTATATTATTATGCTGTTAACGCACACCACCTCTTTTTTTTGGTTTCGCTGTGGAAATCCTCATGGACTTCCTCCATCGTGGGGGAAATGACGGAGGGGTATGCCGGACTCTTACCGGCTAAAACCACCGCGGTATTCCACCTCTGCTTATGGCCGGGGGTGCAAACACGCCAATTAGAATATTATGTTAAAATACAAAATACATACACTGAATTTTTATTTTTATGTATAACACATTGTTTTTTTAATTAAATTAGTTATACTGACTGTGGGAGAATATTGTGGTCGCGTCACAAATCTACGCATGCACACAGTTACACAAGTATAAGGGTCTAGCGTATTTAGTACATCAATTTTGTTCTGTTTTGACTGTACAGCGGAGTGCAACAGTAATTTATGTAGTTTTCATTATTTTTGGGATAAAAAAATTGCCTATACTAAAAATGACAGAAATCGATTCAGTAAACGATTCTGAATTAATTACTTTCATGATGTGCATTAATTCAGTTACACATTATATATCAGTTCACTATTATGGCAAAGAATCTTTGTTATTATTCACCTTGCAGCTGGGAACAGCAGGGAGTCATTTAAAAAGTTTAGTTGAAGTGTAAGCACAAAATTCATGGTGTAGAAACAGGAATTGTTACGAAGGGCACATATCGCTATATTACATTTATAATTTAATGAACAATAATCGCCCTATTACTGGTGCATTATTACTTCGCAGCAATGCGCGGTGGTCACGACACTGGCGGGTCTGCGCTGGCGCTGCGTGCCCGCTACTAATACGGCTCGTTTGCGCGCGCGCCGGCACGACCCGCGCCATTACCCAATAAAATTAATTTCACTTAATGCTCATCGATTATTGAATATAATAATCGTATAGTTCGGTGTTTCGGCGGTTCGTGATGGATCGCCGGCGCAGACCCCCCGCGCTCGCGCACACGATCTACTGACGATCGCCGTGCAGGCTTGCCGATGTACACCGCTCCTTCTCACTGTACCCTTTATTACTTGATAATTTAGCACATATACTTACGTCCCGGAGTCTTAGATTTTGTTTTTGTTAAAGCACCTTAAAATGGTTGTTTATGGTTAGGATCACCTTTTCAGTATGTACTTACTATTTAATAATTTCTGAAGCTAACAGTAGGTTTTGTTGTTTCCTCACTGGAGTCCATTTTGTTATTATTGAATATATCGAAACTATTACATTCTACTTAGAGCTGCGTCTTGTTACTCAGAGCAACGCTGAGTTACGCCATGCGACGCAGAGCTACGCAGAGCTACGCAGAGCTACGCTGAGCTACGCCGAGCTACGCAGAGCTACGCCGATCTACGCTATGCTACGTCAAGCTATGCCGAGCTACGCCATACTACGTAGTGCTACGCCGTGCTACAAAGTGCTACGTAGAGCAGGGCAAACGTACGTAGAAACGTAGAACTACGCAGATCTACGAAGTGCTACGCATAGTGTACGACTATCCTAGGGGGGGTTTGTGTGATATTCTAATAAATGTTGCCATTTCTAGTAAAATTTTCAATTACAGTACCTACACAGTTTTCAATATACAATTATTATTGGTTTTGAGGGGGATACTTTTTCCCAGCAGTGGTACAATAAGGGTTGACAAAAACAACATCAAGACAAGACAAGAGTAACTAATTCGTGTGGCCATGAAGAAAAATTTTTACCTCGCTGCTGATATATAAAGTAATAAATAGAAGTGAGTATTTAAGATGATAAGTTCTACTGCGCAACAAGTGTCCTTATTAAAACATTATTTATGAAGCTTGTCCCGCAGTCCCAGGCCTCCTCGTGATGTATAGAGCTGAGACAACCTCTCCCAATGTAACTCACATGAAGGATGTTAAACACACAAGCTAACATCGGCGTTGATAGGGAAGGCAATACATTATATTTATTAAACATTTTCTTAAGGTAAGTCGTGAATATCAAACACACCAGGAATATACGTATTCAAAATATGTATTTCAATAAATCAGCAGTCGGAGCAGCGTGCGTAGTACATTCACTACGAGCACCCGATGAAACGAAATGAATAATTACTGTACAAGGCACAACATAAATAGAGGTAGATAAAAACGGGTAACGACAGGATAGAATGGTAGCCATCCAACACGCGCAGTCAGCGGCAGATCGCGCAGTAATGGCCAGCCTTGTAGCCCATCCATAACGGATTTCTTATTCATCGATATTAATACGGGTACATGACAACCGTCCGCCGCTGTACAAATGAGCGAAGCCGCTCACGGCGGATTATATTTATGTGAACACACTCTGATCCGCAATTAGTACCGCCAGCAACAAAACTAGTTGCCTTGTAGTAGTTGTAGTTTACAAACAATGCACGTGTCCGCTGATAGATGAGTCGACAACTTGATATATGATGCTATCGACTACCGACTAGTGTTTTAAAAACCGGAGGTTCGTTTAAAAGAAATATACATGAGCTCAACTTGAGTTTCTTTTACGATATAAAAAACTTGATTTATACAACAATTCCTTTGACACGTGAACCCTCATCAAAATGTTATCCCTTGATGTTCCTATTTTCATTAGCAATAAGGATTCCTTACTCTTGGCTAGTATTAGAATTTTGCAATCGTATCAAATTTATTTTCAATAGGGCTCGTGGCTAAGTAATAACGAGTCGATCCATCAGGTTAAGCTAAGCTTACTGCGGTCGGTCCGTTGATGGGTGATCATCTTTACATACCAGACCCCTCCGTGCCTCGGAAAGCACTTTAACCCGTTGATCTCGGCTGTCATTCTTGCATCTTTGACAGTCGTTATGGGTCGTCAGAAGCCCAAAAGTCTGACAACCAGTCTTACCAAGGGGTATCGTGGTACCCAGTAACTGGGGTCTGGGGGTCAGATAGGCAGTCGTTCCATTTAAAATACTGGTGTTCAGCTGCATCCGGTTAGACTCGAAATTGACCCCAACATAGTTGGGAAAAGGCTAGGCAAAATGCAAATAGCCATCGCTCTTTTGTGAACCAACTTTAGAATTTTGTTTGAGCCTAATAAATGTTACATAAGTGCGTCCAAAATGGAAGCATCTCGTAATCAAACAGGAGCTAAAGGTCCTAATTGTGTTTAATTGAGTATACTTGTAAATTAATAATTCAGCGGTTGCGTCTGACCCTGCGTTTGATCTCGTAATGTACTTACGGGAAGACGTATCGACCTCATTAAGAGCCAACACACGGTTTCTTAATCGATATTCGACAGTTTAAACTTTTTATTTCACTTCACGATGCTCATGTTTTGAAAACGGCTTGGGTTACCGTTGAGTTTTAAATAATTAGATGTTTGCGCAATCCGCATCTAATTAATTTTATCTGTCTGATATAAAGTATTTGTTATAAGTATAAAGGTGTATCCAATTTCATAAGAGCTTTGTGATGTTTACTATAATTTATTATTTCTGATCTATATAACAGAAATACCTAGAGCAGGAATTTTAAAATTATGTATATTTTTAAGTTATTAAATCTAACATCTCGAATAATTGACAATTATTTATTTATTCCACAGTATTTATAGCTAAGACCGAGCCATCTTTTGATGTTTTCCAATGAATGTTATGACTTTTGACGGTTTGCATAATACCCTGTAGAGGTTAAATGTTACGCGTGCCTGGCCCACCTAGCAATTGCAAATTGATAAAACCATACAAAATAACCAGATTGCTAATAATAAAGAGATCAATTTCAAGACTGATTTGAAATTCTTGCGCAGTTAATAAATAATAGATACCTTTTATCTAACAATAAAGTAGCGTGGGATGAAAAGCCCCATCGCCCCCTAGTACATGGGATTTAAACTGAACTGGTGAAATGTGGGTGTACTATAGGTGCATCTCTGCCTAACCCTTCGGGGTATACATGCGTGATGTTATGTTATTTGTGTTAACGGACCTTTGACGTCAGTGGATCACGCTGAAAATTACCATCAGTGATATGTGTTTATATGTTATAGATATAATGTATCATTAGAAACAGTTAATGCGATGGCTCCCCTTATCAGTGAACATTACAGTTAGGTACCGACTTGTTGTATTTAGTTTCACGACGGCGTAGTAATGAACTAAATTTAAGATAACTTTCACCAGATGAATATCTAAATATTTAAAACGCGATAAAATATACTTTTAATGACTACCCTGAATGTATTTTATGAACCACGGGAAGCCGGAGAGCCGGAGAGCCACTAGTTCGAGTTCACCTCAACCTGATACAGATTAGAAAAATTACACATACGTTTTCTTTTATTGCCTCTAGCATTTTTATTTTAGATTTAAATTAATTGAACGCAAACAAGACGCACTTTATGAGTCAGGAATATATGTGTCTTGTAACGTCTTAAATTAAAGCGCCTAATGGAGATTAGTTTAGGGAGTTTTAGCATAATTTAGAGTACGTTACCATTCGATGTTATTTTTCATAAATTTTATTGCCGTAGCCGCTCGTAACATTATGTTACTAATAAGTTATCTATTGTATTACTTTTCATTTATTAGTCAAGCCTTTTGTTGCTCTGTTCTGGAGCTCTGCTTCTTAGGTTTGCTTTCAAATCTTTATTCTCTCATTTTTCTTGCTGCCAAATGGGTAAATGCCGATTGCCTTGCTCCCTATTTTTTGCTGGGCATAATATGAACACCATGAGCTAACTATATTAATTTTAATACACATAACTAGCACAGAATAGCTATAGACTACAGGTACGATTTATTAGCTCACATGTCACGTCAGATTATCTGGAGATCCTATACTTTGTGCGTTAAAAAAGCTTATAAATTAAAAGCCAATCCTTTAGGGTGCAGCTGATCTCCAGAAGTATCTCATTAAAAGTATACTCGTTGTCGTTAACAGCCTCACTAATGCACTTATTAGACCACCTGTCTCATTTTATTTAATCGACTTAAATAATTACGCCTGTAAAGTTAACATGTAACATTCTCAGTGATATATTTATTACCTTAAACACGTTCTTATTCTGTACGCGACGACATTATAAATTGTAATCTATATTTTTTTTTCGATAAATATTCATGAGTGATAGAGGCATTGCGATACATTACAAGAGTCATAAGTCAACGAAACGCCGCGCAGGCGCAGGCTGGCGCCGGACGCGATGCGCGCGCGCCTGTCGCGCTCGTCTTCGGTATATCATCCACGGAAACGTTCCGCCGGCATCGCCTAGCGACATGTCCACACAGCCAGACTTCGGATTTTTATGGCGCTTTCTTACTGTCTTATATTCTGTCTACACATAATTTAAGTGTCATAACTATGAAAATATTATTATAACGGATCATTACTTTTCATAATGTGGTTAAGTGGTCGTGCCGTCGCCATCGTATAATTTTTATTTGAGTGTTAAATGAGAGAGGTGTTTAATAAATGTTGTCCTTCTAGATGTTTTGTAATGATATGTTTATTCAGGTTGTTAATTTGTGGTGTAAATGGCGGCGCTACCGGCGGCTGCTACTGGCGGCGCGCCCTCGCCGGCCGCCTTCGAGCGCACGCGCCGCGCCCACGTGTCGTATGAAACAACCTTACACACTCATACCGATTTAATATATTCTGCAAAACAACACATATTGACACTGCAAATGAAAATCCATGATGTGTTCGCTTAATATCCTGTCAAATTGCTGTAGTTTATTTTTCATAATTATGTGCGTTAAGTGCATGGAGGAATGTATGGAGGGTTCGTTGATAATTAAATACTGTAATATTGAATATTCAATTTATTCGTGTCGCCAAAGCTTAACATATTATGGCGTTTTTTGTACAATTTTGGGGAAAATATTGCATTGAAAATTAAGTATGCATTTTAGTCGACCGTTCTTCGTTGCTGAAATAAATTACACAAACAGAGCCGTGGTTATTTTTGCCCACATGATTTACTTTATTCTGACGTAGGAGAAAAAGTAATTCATATTACTTATTTAGTATTATTGGCCAACTCTTGATGACTCTTCTTCCTTGGTAAGGAAGAAAAATATATTTTGATAAATTCATTCATTGTTATTTATTTAAACTAGACACAACGTATTTCTGTCCAAATTATGGAAATATTGCATGTTTTTCCTTAACTAATTGTCTACATAATCTTTAATATAAATTCCATTTAATAAATTTTAACAAATACACAGTTTTGCATTTAAAATGTTTTTAATTACCGACGATACTATAATTTTATTTAAAAAAGATTGTATCAAAACCTGTAAACAGGTTGCGCTAGATTTCGGGAAACATCTAATAACTATTAAACCTTATATTAAAATTATTATACCTACAGATATTCCGTGATAAGATAACTTAATATATTATGTTTAACTTTATCAACGAGATTCTTCCTATTTATCAACTTTTTTAAAACCTCAGGTTTTTTAAATATTAAATACTGGTATCAAATTTAACAGCGTTTTAATGAGCGCAATAATATAGTTTTAAATATTTGAAAGGCACGTGAAGCATGTAATTTCAAACTTTATTATGTGGTGAAATCCAACAAATTTATTATTAACAGCTCTTTTCTTAATAGCGTTACTTAAAATATCTGAAATATCATCCTGTTCTCGAATTTTGTAAAATTCAAATGAAAGGGATTTATTTTGTTTCATTTAAAACTGTTGGACGTTTAATTTGCGATCGTAATTGCATTTATTTAAATGATTACGAAATGACAATCGCTATCATTTTGTGTGTCATGTGGACGGTGGAGTGGAGTTGCGTTGTTTGAATTTTTGTTTATCATCACTAAATAAACATACATTTCTAATAAGTACTTTATTTACATTATATAAGCTAACATAATAAACATTAGGTTATAAATACTATTTAAAGCAACTTTAACTTGGAATGGTTTAAACAAAAAATAACTCGACAGAGAATGATGACAACCTTTGCAGAACTGGATCAGTTTCATGCTAAAACCACAATTTTTTTTTTTTACGTGTATTAAACTTGATTGATTTAATGGACCAGTTAGTGCTCCAAAGAAACAATTAAACAGTTAGAAACACCAAGCTTAACTCGTAAACTTAACTCATTACAAGTTTACTAAAATTAAAAAGAGCTTTAAAAACTCACGTACAGAATTACGAGCAGTTAAAAGGATTAAGTTTCGTTTGAAATAACTCTTCATTTCAATTCTTCCGAACTGCATTCTTAATTTTGTGATCATTCCATATAACACAGTTCAATTATAATAAATTAAATTAATAGATCATAGCCATCAGATTACTGTGATTGGTTAAAAAGTGTAAATATGATCCAATTGCTTTGGAGATTTTCACTAATAACAATAAATTAAATCTCCACGTCGTTCCTGTGCTGTGTCCATTAGGCCGAAAGTTGTTCCGTTAAGTCAGTTATGATAATTACCTGCATCTCCTTAATAAATATGATTGCGGGTACAGTTCTCGGGCTCTTATAAAAATGAATGTTTGACCCGTGCTCGGGGCTCATGAATATTTAATATTTACAAATTATTAATCCAACACTGATCCCTCATGGTTGTACGGCGCATTCCTGCCCGATAGGCTGTGGGGCCGACATTGGGCGCACGCGCATTATTCTGATATCGATGCCGTCACTCTGGAGGCTTTATGAAGATTAGAAAATAGAGTGCCCTCGACACTCCATTTGTGGCAACACTCACTTCTCTGCCTTCATAATTATACGTTTAACAACGTTTTATTATCCCGTGAATGAGCTATTATAGACAAGTGTTTTATTATGCTCATCTTCTGAATGACTTTATCTGCCACCATTCCAGCTGTCATGTTTTAGCATGGTTTGATTTGAGCTCATCTTGATGGATCCTAAGGAATGCTAATGTGCGAATATTCAGGTACCTTTACGATCTCTACTTATTTAATTACAGTTATTGGTGTTATTGGAATGCAATTTTATTTAACCGAAAATGTGTCGAAAGCTCCAAATTTCATCAACGGGCGATCATATCAAATTTCTTCACTATCTCATCCAGAATATTTCTATAATGAACTCAGTCACGCGTACATAAAATTTAAATGTGTAAGTAGTTACCTGCTACCGTATTAAAAATATTGATAACACATATTTTGAGAAGTCTTTAATTGCTACTAATAATTCAATCCTATGCATTTCAGATAAGCTAAGTCGGTCGGCTTGGCATTTTAAAAGGGAACGACTTAATTGCCGCTTCTTATGGAGACGAATAAATCTGTGGCGGTATGTGCGCGGCGTCAGCGCGTGCGCATGTTATTTGTTCTGCTCAACTGTACCATTTGTATTGCCTTTACGTTTTTATTTGCCATGCGCAATTTTTAATGAACAGACTCCAGCCTCGATCGAACAATGCCATGTTGCTTGTTCTTACTGAATAAGTACAATGAACATGATTTATTCAAGTTACATACGATTAACGCTGCAGCCTGTAGACTCTCGTTATCAACGAGCTTACAAGACAATCATTTGGTTTATGCCATAATAGATGGGAAAAGAATAGGCTCAGTCGTATTATGGTAAAATGGTTCTTTGTGTCGGCCGCGGCGCGGGCGCAAGGTAGTTCGATTGTCGGACAGACAGCGGCCGAGGCTTTGTGTTTGTAGGGCGCAAGCGAGCGAGGCGTCCGCGTCGCATCGTCTCGTCAACCGCAGTCAACCCTATCGACTGAATGACGGGCCGATTGTTCCATCGACTTTACATATCAATTATGTAGAACATAAAGCTAGATAGGCGGCTGAGCGACGTGAATAAAATAATTAACTGATTGGTGTTTGTATAATTCATCAAGTGGACGTGCGTCGTGATCGCTGGGCCACTTAGTAGTGCGTTATCAGATACCGTGCTCGCTATCAGTACGTGGTAGGTCACAATGGAGCTGTAAATGCACTCCGCTATTGTGTGAGGCTTTGGAGAACATTTATCTGTTCACGTCGATACAGAGAGTATTATGACGGCCGCCCTAGAGATGCTGTCGCTAACTGGACGCACGATTTTATTAGTGTGTCTTTATCTTAAAAGTTCATAATAGTATCTACTGTGCTGTCTGCCTGCGGTCTGTTTGATCATAATAAGTCCTGACTTTATTCATATTTCATTGTTTGAGCGTATTCTATGTAGACTCATGTTAGTTGGTGACCATTTGCAAACTAGTAGAGAACAGCACTATTCATATTGGTTGGTAATGTATGAGGAAGTGTATTGCAAATAAATTAAAGTAAATTTAAAACTCATATTAAAATGACACTTTGTGAACAAGCATATTACAAAGTAGAGGATTATATCCAAGATAAGAATACTTGGAAACATGCTGGTCCTGCTGCGTAGGACAAATCTAGAGTCTAGACACAATCAAACTGGTTGCTAATTTAATTGTAAAGAAAAATATTATTTTTATGACATTAATTTAAATTCTGTGATAAGTATTTAGTAATAACTACTAATCAAATCACAATCATATATTTACAAACATTGTTAAAGAAAAAAAATAACGAGTAAGCGTTATTATTTTTGTAAATATGTTTATAACAATGTTTGTAAATATGTGAGCAC
This sequence comes from Apamea anceps, assembly GCA_951799955.1. NCBI lineage: Eukaryota > Metazoa > Arthropoda > Insecta > Lepidoptera > Noctuidae > Apamea > Apamea anceps. Next base: position 11,732,815 of record OX637510.1, on the reverse strand, counting down.
CATGTACCAGACAAATAAATTGATCTATTACATAATTTATTTATCTGTCATTGCTTCATTTCGAATTCTTTTATTTATTGTGGTATAGTAATTTTATTCTAGGTGCATCGTTTTCACATATAATTATAAATTATTGTAAAACATTTTAAAAGAGTAACGGTGGAGTTTCTTGCTCATTCTTCTCCATACGAAACTACCTTTTGGAAGGGGCGACTAGAATCATTTCTATTTTATTGTAAATTTCAACATTCAAAAGTGTCTTTTATGTGCCTATTTGAAATAAATGCTTTGACTTTGAAGAAGAAAACACATAAGTGCAATGATTATTTTCTGCTTGGAGCTTGAAAATATTAAACCTTTAAGTATTAAATATTCTAGAAACCCTTAATTTTATGCCGCAGTAGATGTTCAAAGTACAGTCAACAGCAAAAGTAGATGATCAAAATCAGAAATTCAATACTAATGAACGGAGTTCGCAGCTATATGGCAGCTGTACTAGTAGTAAATGTTTGGTATAATTTACAATCACATACTTTTGAATCACTTCGACGCCACACAGTTCTGACGCGAACTCCGTTCATTAGTATTGAATTTCTGATTTTGATCATCTACTTTTGCTGTTGACTGTACCTACCCATTCAAATGAACACATTAAATCCAAGTTTACAATTGTCATTAGTGTTTGCCTGAATCATTGAAGTGTTAAAACAAAGCTTTGTGGGCTACAAATGATCGTAATTACATTTTGTACTCTGTGTATGTACTGACGAATTTCATTACTATGGCGACTAGTGGAGCGCCGCGTCTGTTCAATGTTATTGTGTCCCTGCGGCGCTGCAGCGGTACCTCGGTACTAGCGCCATCATTTATGTCCACTGACGGAAATTAAAGAGAAAGGAATAAAAATGTCCCGGCTAATGACGGGCGCGGACCTCTTGCGGCGTATGTGTAATAATTCGCCTCGGGGACGCGCCGCGCCCGGCCAAGACTTTTAATTACATGTTATTGATAAATATTCTCTCCCGAAGCGGTCGGATCTGTCGATAACGCCGTACAATTAGGCGGTGAACTTTGACTCTACGATTTGTTGTGGGAACGGCGAAATTGGATCCCCGAGTCGTGGAAACGCAGCCGCGGAGAGCGCGCTCCACTTTGTCAAAACCGTTTGTTCGACTTGTATTGTATTTCCATGAATATTTCCCATAAAAATCGGACAAAAGACGTATTGTGTTACAAAATATCGTAAAAAACAAGCTCTTTTATAGATACCGATGAAAATAATAATAAACATGTCCACTAAAGTATTAAATAATTTATGTGATACAAACAGTTTAAAACTTTACGATGTCGGGTGATGAATTTAAAGGTAAAACAATAACGAAATACAACCATAAGCAACTTTATAAGCGGCTATAAAAGTGGTACCGGTCTACGACTTAACTAAACACATGAATATTGTTCGAGGGGACAGCGACCACTCGCATAATAATCATGATTCGCCCAGCACGACTCTTTAAGTTATTACGCGAAAGATTGAACGAAAATTAGCTGTCCCGGAATAAAGCCGTAAAAATTGGCTGTATAATGGTTTCTTGTGCAATGAGTGCGATTAAAAGGTTGGTGCACTGAGTACGGTCTGCGGGACAGAGGCGACGGAGCGGCCGTGATTGGGAAGAGCCGCGATGTATGGAGGCGCGTCGTGTTGGAAAGAGTGTGCCATAACTCGCGCGTCGGGTGGCCGCGTCGACGACCAAAAGCGTTTTGTCCCTGTGAATTTACTACTCCTGCCTAGTAACACAGCTCTATGCCGGGAGCACCCTGTCCTGAATTCCTAATGCCACATCGCCGCGAAGATGTGCCGAGAAATTGTCAAGATTATACGAAGGGTGTGCAGGGAATTCGCCTAACTTCAAACTATCAATCGATGGAGCTGGACTAAACAACTCTATATACTAACGCATATTTAAAAGTTGATCTGATTTATTATTGTAGTGTCGTCGGTGGCCAGCCTAAGACCCTTTGCTTTGCACACGGCACGGTTTGATGACGGCGTAAAAATCGCGCCATATTAAAAACGTGCTCATGTACAACCTTCCATAGTTATCGATACATACGGCGAATAACCAGTAGTTTTTACGGCAAGAAAACCGTGTGTACAAAGGGCTTAACATTTTAATATCTTGCTAAAGGTCGTTCTCTTCGTTATTTTACGCATCGGATCTTCGGTTTATGCATCCACCTAAGAAATCCTTACAAAACGTGAAAGTATGTACCTAGTAGTACCTTTATAGTTGTCTATATTAAACATATTTCGATTTAAGCTCTTTGATACTCTCGGATTATTTTGTTCCTTTGACAAAAATAACTTTATGTAAACGGAGATGGTATTATAGTACATAATTTTGATGTACAGGTACTTAATATCTCCACTACAGAAATAGTGGAGATATAAAGTACCTACGAAACGTAACGCCTAACGTAGACGGCGTTATAATATCTACTTATGTTCTTATAAGTATTATTATACTTATGTTATCATAAGTACACACGACGCCACATCAAGCTATACATGTCCAGTATTAGCTGACCTCGCATTGTATAAGCTTTTCCAACCACGAGAAGTCAGCTTATACTGGAAATGTACTGTAGATCAAAATTGGTACAGTAATAAACTCAGAAGGAGACCACACGTTTGAAAAATAACTAATGTTATTGTGATCGACACTCACACAATACCGAAATCAATATTTGATTGTAAACTAATCCTACACTTTAAAGTCTACGTACACTTCACCCACATCATGAGTTCATTCAAAAGTATTTTCCTAACCGAATTGTAGCATTAATGTCGTTATAATCGATGGATAACCTCAAGCCATTCTAAATGTCAGGGACAAGAGATCCGATATGAAAGTTCATCACACCATGTTCATTATGGTACGTAATAACGACGCAGATGACTATATCAATCTCTTAAACGGTTCTCCATTATCATACGAGATTACCTTCTTAGGATCGCTCGAAACTGGAATGAAATTATTCATAGAAAAATATAGTCTTAGCGTGGGAATGTCCAGCTAAACAGGAACGTGACAAATACTTTTTGTAATTAGTTAGAATGTTAATGAGCTCAGTAATATGACTGTTTTTATATTCCTGATTGTGATCAGTGTTTCACGGCAAAAAATATTCTGCCGTCACTCTTCCTTCGCGTGGGTGTCCAAAAAGGTGACTGGAAAGGTCTATATAATATCAGCTCTGTACAAATCCCACCCATCCGGTGGATATTTATATAGGTCATATTAAAAGTAAAAAGCCCTATTTTTTATCAAGAGTAAGTATAGCCGACCTCGTAAACGTTTTATCATCCTTTTTTTTTGGGTGGGAAATCATCAAATGACCTCTCCTGCTCTGGACTGAGCGGAAGGGCGTGTCAGACTTTTACTGACTAAAACCCACCCGTATTCCTTCAGTTGCCTGTGCCAGGGGCCACGGTATCTACGTTTTATCACCCTAAGGTTCAATAACACTTTAATAAAACAACAAGGTAAACGACAAGGCATATTTGTATATGAGACAGACAGTTTAAACCCTAGTGAATTTTCTCGGAATTGTTGGAAAATACGGTAAAGAAATTACGAGGTCGACTATACCTAGGTACTTACAACTGAAACTTTTTTTGGCTAATAAAAAGTAAAGAAGCTTCAACTGTATTAAACGCTTTGTAGCCTCTTTCCTAACATTAGTACAATGGATATGCACAATCTCGACATTTGGTAGGTGAGTGTCCAATCAAAACGTTATTTGTCATGCATCCGAGTCATTGTGGAGTGTTTGTCGGTGGCATGCACAGAATTAAAGGCGATGTGCTTCTGAATGTCGATTTAATTGCCAGATAAGTCGAGTACTCGCGCAACACTATTGAAAGATAATGGCTTAAGATGTTATGTAGCTTATTCGAGATCCAAGATTGTGTGCGGCCATTTGTTGCGGTAATATTGTTTATATGATATTTTAATGGTTGGTTTTGCTTATTAAAAGTGCTGAGACGTTGATTTAATAGATTGGTTAAAGGATTTATGGGCATATAATAATCGACAGGACATTATAAAATATTAGGTTTCTAAACGAACCAAATAGATTGAAAGGATTTGTGAAAACTAGAGTCACTTGGTACGTCCCTTATTTATTTTTGGGAGTAAAAGTAGATATCTAAACCTAAGTTTAAGGCTAAAACTAAGTTAGTTGCACACACCAGTTTCACTGTTCTAAACAAGTCCATTGACATTTTAATTTAAAGTCAATAAGTCCGCCTGTCACTCCGCAGCCTAGCCCACTTGCAAACAAAGCCGATATGCCATAATTCAAGTCATGTCTATTGTTTTTTACCTTTCTCGGGCAAGCCAACACAACACAATTCCATCTGGTGTTATCTTTGCATATCTGAGACAGTTGTTGTTCCAATAAGCAATAATCCACGCGAATGATAAATTCAAATGGTTAGCTACTCGAGTGGGCGCCTAAACACTACAAGGGCTCATAAACCGACGGGTATGGTAATATAGAGGCACTGTATCCACTCACTATGTTATATGCCCCGACTTGTACTGACAGTTGCTACGACCTGGCTGAAAGTGGCTCGCTGAACACACAAACTTACTGAGATGTAGGAGTTTATTACCGATTTTACAGCTCATTAAAAAAAAATCAGACTGTTGGTCTTTATGGTGGGTTCATTGCTGATCTAGCATTCCCTTAAAATAATATGTTAAATTATAATATAGTTAGGTGTGGACACTTCACATTACGTGGCATTTTGCATGCCTGCAAATGTCTGTTTGCCTCTGGCAGCCACACTGATTTGATAATGCTCAGACAGTTCATTCTTTATGGTGCATGAAATCCAAGTACTTGGTATACAGACTATTCAAATTACATCAAATAGTGACGTTTACGTTAGAGCCAGCGTTGTTGACATCTGACAAGGCGGGGACTTGCCGTCGTATATAGCAGATTACGAGACAGATTCGAGGCACATTTCGTCACGGATCTGCTGATATTTCAACAGGACAGTAAATCCGCGCGAGGCAACGACAGGCCGGCGGATAAATCACGAGAGTGGGCGGCTGCGCGCGCGCCGACTCCCGCCACTGTTCCCGCTAAATAACTGCTACCGTTTACCTGCCTCTGATCATCTGATATTTGATTTAATGTTGCTTCCAACACTACACAGCGTGAACTTAAGTAGATATCATAAATGTTCCGCAGACCACATTCCCCTGTCTATCGTGTTCCTCTTTAGAAATTAAAGACAATTTTATTTATCAACTCTATCAGTTGTTGAGAGCGCTCAGCAGATATTTTACTTAACTCTCACTAAGCCGATACTCGAATGTGATGTTTGAACGTGATTTTTCCAATAATACGGCGAAGTTAATGATAAAATTAAAGATTCGATTAGCTGTTAAACTTAATAGTCTTTTTGCCATTAGACACCCATAGACACTGAAATTACTTACTTAAAATCTGAGGGTTTTCGGAATGGAACTATGAAGGAAATACGATTTCTTTGCCCATAAAAGACGCCATAACATAGGTACACGTATAGAAACAATCTTGTAATTACAGGCAAGATTGCGCGAGGTAGTAATGTTTTAGTACGAATTAGAGAGAAGAGGCTACCCTCAATTAGTTGGACTATAAACTGTTTTACAGCCACTGTTAGGCGAGAGAGAGAGTTTAATGCCAATGTGGTGATTGGACATCGTTATGCATATTTCTGTCATGCCACTAAAACTGAAATACTGCCAGTAAACCAGAAGTCTCGAACATAAATAACACGTTTATTATTTAGATCAAACTCGCACCTTTAGCATCATAATAACAAATATTTAGATACTTCGAATTGTTTCATCATAAAAATTTTGGGAAAGTTCTTTAGCTTCCAAACATTCTCAAACCAATTTGGTAATAATCATTTCTTCGACTGCACACTTCTTGTGTGTCAGAATATTTTCTTTAATTAATTAGATAGGTACTATCAAAATTAAATGAAAGCCATTTTCAATGACATACTTCCTTGTTTATGATTCTTAAAAGATCAGAAGTGACTGTTCTACCACCCTAAATGGTAGAAAAATGTCATAAACCACAAAGTCTATGGGGTTCTAAAAACTTTTCAGACATTTTTTTCTCTCAATATGCACAAGCTTTATGGTAAGCTATTTAACTGATTGGAATGGGGACATCTAAAAATACTTTGGCTAATTAATAACTGATTAGATTCAATTAAAATTTCCGAGTGGAAAGATTGGGTTCCGTACTAAAAGGAAGTAAACACAGCTAGGTATATAACTTAGTTCTATTACTTAAATTAATTAATAGAATTCATTTATTCTTTGTTAAATTAATTAATTTATTCTTTGTTAAATTATAAATTAAGCTTTATAGAAATTGGAATAATTTTTGGTCCTTCTGCTCTAAATCCGGAGCAATGGATTTTCGCGCATATAGTGGAAAGTACAAGTAAGTAATATTTGTGTTTTATACCCGAAACATGTTATTAAACAGGCGAATCCGCAGGCAAAGCCTCATGAACATCGTTGTTCATACAATGATCAATTTAATGTAATCGCTGTCATTACTTGTAAAGCGTGCTTCCCGCGCTAAAGTCGCATTTTGTTAATAAAAACTAAAATTACATGTCGTGGCGCACAAATTGTTCGTTTCAGTGTAGAAAATTAACGGTAAGTGAACAACTCAATCTACGTACAGATTATTAGGGATATTTACTTACAGATAACTTAATAAGCAAGATTTAGCACTTTGCCTGGACGTAGTCGCATGTTTTACTACCCATAACAGCTTTTTAATGATTTCTGGACGTTAAAAATTTTAAATGGCATTTTTATCGCGTACTCCATAATAAATTAAAATTGATCTATTAATAGGTTCGCAAGAATCAACAGAAATCTAGTATCGGCAGCAGGGTGTGGATGTGGAGCTTTGTCACAAACTATGCTCGATCTCGTATTCTGCCCAAATTGTGTTCCAAAACATGCAGTTAAAGTACACACAACAAAAGAGATAATTATGCAGGGTCGTCGGATATAGTTAAAGTTTTGTAAGAAACGGGAGCCTGCCGTTTTGCCAAAATTATTTTGACAAAATTTCAGTTTTTTACTCGGCAGACTACAAGGAAAATGTCATTAAGGCATTTGGTCTTTAATCAAATGATTTATTACAGCAAACAATCTTTAGACAATAAACATCTAGGGCTGATTTTTCAATCGACAGATAATATTTATTCGTGGAATAAAATTGACGCCTGACAGTATATATATAAGAACTGTCAAAAATTTAAAATTATTCCTCCGATAAAATTATCTGGCGTTGGAAAATGAGCCCTTACTCAAATGATTTGTTATGAAAAAAAAATATAAAGACAGAAATAAGATTTTTTGGGAATTATATAATTAAAAATGCATTTTTATTTGATGTCATTTGCGTACTTCTTTGTAAGATTATGTGCTTGATTTTTTCTGAATCAAGTCAAATTTATGCCTACATATTATTATCTATGTATACGAACGACGAATGAAAAACGAACTACTACCAGAACTGTAGGTTAGGTTAGAATCTATTTTAATATTATATAATTGACATGTGTAGTTTATAATTTTACGCATATATCTTTTAAATCGCAACAGCTAGTTTTGGTTAGGTTAGAACTGTGACCACACATCCAGTACCAAAGTGCCAGAAACATATTTTTGAATGTCAAATCTTTTGTCACTGATTAAGCAATTGACTGAATAGAAATGGTAAATTGAAAACTGAGGATACTAAATATTTGGCTTATATTATTTTGCATAAAATATGTTATACCAACTGAAATATTTGACTACATTAAAATTGGTAAAATAGTAGTAATTGGTAAGCAAGTTATTGTTTAAATGTTCACTTACCGCACATTAGGTTTGCGTTACAATTATTTGTGAAGAGTTTATTTGATAAGTAATAATTTGGTAAATTAAATTATGCGGAAAATTGTTTGGGAAGTAATAATTTGTAATTTTTTTTTGATGAAACTAGGAAGTTCCGTTAGAAACCTATGGATGTTTTCGAATGAAATTTAGTTTGATAAATGTACTGTTTGTTTTCTATTAATTAAATAAAATTTTACCCGAAAACATCAATCCGCTTCTTACTAGAAGAGGGTACAGTCAACAAAAAAGATAAGTATGCAGGGTCGTCGGATATAGTTGAACTGCCACCGATAACACCCTGGAAGTGGCGAAGTCTTGGGCCAACACAATTTTAATAACTGTGGCGCCTGCGACGCGAAGGAGATAAAGCACAGAACCCTCATGTCAAAATCTTCTTCATTAGGCATCACGCTCATATTTTCAATGTTGTAGATACCACTCCAGATTTCCATTCCAGTGGTGCTGATTTCTTACTCCTAACAGTGAATGTTTGTTTCGTTTACAGAATAAGTAGGAACAATTTATAATTCCTAAGTTTTACAACAGTTTGGTGCGTAACTTTATATTGCTGGTATATTGACATGGTGTTGTGTGTATGTGTTGACTACGGTAGGCTCGCCCCGCGTGGCGTGCGCGCGGCCGCAGCGCGTTCCTATAAATCAGCGGCGCCGGCGCACGCTGCTCGCCGATTAATCGCAGCCCAGCTCTACACAAATCAAAATGTAAATGGATATAGTATGTTAAGTGCGCCGTGCCTAGTAATAATGATGTTAGCATTAGGCATATTAATTGGCTGGATAGGCGCTATCTCTCTGCTACGGGCAACCGCGCACGCCATTCGCGTTCTTTAAGCCATTTCAAAATACAACTGCGCGGCTTTAGAATACTTGAACGTCAGCGACATATGTTTGTATTTTTGTACCATCAACTTAAAACGATTCCATATTAAATAAGACAGTTACGAAGTCGTAAATACTGTCGCTTTTTAAACAGCGCATAAAATTTAATTATGCATTATTAATGACACCAACAAAATGAAACAGAATAAAACTCGTACAACCTAAACGACTAACATCGAGGCGAGTTCAAAAGGGCCGCTTCCTAAATACGGCATTATGCTGTATTAAGAGCGTTGTTACCGCGGAATCATTAAGGCTCCAGAGCTTATTGAAATGAAGAACCGGATCCCTAATGAAGGCCGCAAAATCAAATCGGCATCGATTTTCAGTCGATACAAAGTTTATATGCATTTAGTGTCGGGCAGAGACAGGCGGCGCGCGCGACTGCAGTGCTCAGCTCGCGCATGCGCTGCAGCCGCGCGCACACTGCCTGCGCGAGCGCCGCTAACGAACCCACCCAGATACTATTTAATTGAATTACTTTTGATCCTTCGCAACAATGAACTTGGCATCTAAAGGGTTAACTCACAAAATGATTTAGTAACACCGCCTTATATGCAATATTTTATTCACTTCAGTATTGCTATTAGACTTTTATTGCTTCGTGAACGGTGTTGAACGAAATACTATTAATTATAAGAAAATTGATTCATGTTTTTCCGGTTCCTAAATTAACGTATCCAATCAAATACCGCTCATATTATGCATCGTACAGCAATAAAGCTGGCAAGTAATTTTAAATCAACAACGAATAAGTATACTTTAACATAAACATTAAGTTTTAACTTTTGGGCGGCTGCATGAGAAAATATTTCAAAGCAATTATGCGAGATGCAGGCAATCGGGCGGAACGATAAACAACTCTATTATGGACATAATTAGTTTACAGACGGAGGATTATTCTTTCAGCCATTAAATGTTAAGAACTTGCATTAACGTCTCTTATAATTTTGTAATATTTGTTAGTAACATGTTATTTTGTGTACAGCTGTTGTCTACAATTTACTATTAAGTAGCTTGTTCAAACAGCCGGCGTCGCTACACTTGTGATTATGATTATTTGTTAAATGCAATAACTTTGATAGCTGTATTTTATAGCATGATGCGTGGGAATAAAAGCAAGTTTGTATTCTATGTTATTTTTTTAGCAAGATTATTATTACAATTCTGTTTTTCAGGACTTTGCATTTAATATTTGCAATAAATTACACAAAGTAAAGCGCCTGCCTGGAAGCCGACCCCAACATAGTTGTGAAAAGGCTTGGCGGTTGGATGAATGAAAGCGCCTGTCTGAGTTTGAACCTACAACTTGTAAGTCGTGGCCGTTACCACTGGGTCACCACTGCTCAATAACTCATTACTTTCTCATTACTGTAACGTAAATGGGAGAATAAATAGCTTTTGTGCGAGTTTGTGTAGTCTCAGAGCTCACAGCGACAAACATGCTTGAAGCTATGTGCACAAAATATGACACTAGTCACCGATGCTCCTCACTGGGCCACCAATGCTGCTCATAGCTTATTTTTGCTTATATTTTTGTGCATACTTTTGAAGTTATATCTTTATAAAATGAAGCGGTTGACCTAAGGCGGAGCACACAGACGATATATACCTGACAACAAATGAAAGCGATATGCCCAAATAGCTACAAGCATGGTTATCATGAGACTTAGCGCAGCCGCCAGGCAGCTGGCTCCAAAGTACAGCCATTAAACTAATCGCGGTGATAACTCACAACGTGTATCCCTTACCTTATAATTTCAGCGATTTTTATTAATAACGTTTAGACTTCCCATTGACTTTTTATAGACTGCTTATTATAGACTGTCGAAGATTTTATTTGGTGATCACTTATTGCGGATAAGTGTCATGATTAGGTGTGTATCTAATCATTTATAGTCATAAAAATGAAAGTTACTAATTAAGAGGGACTTAATAGATATTTGTTTAAGTGTTAATGAAGGCATAGGTCATGAGAAAATTAGTAAGCAACGGAGGTGGAAAGAGTCGTCAATCATTATGAGTTAACATTCGGTGGACACGCAACCACCACTGTCGATGGGGACTAGACGAAGCACCAAAGAATATTACGGTGAGACATGAACTTGCCTATTCAAAGGAAAAGTGACAATACCTATGTCGGTATAGATAGGAAGATTCACGGCATTTTATGGCCGATTAGAATATTCAGGAGATCCATCTAATTTCTAGCAGTATAATTCAAACTGAAGCATGAGGTCATTTTTTTTTTTTCAGGATGGGAAATCATCAAATGACCCCTCCCGCTCTGGGTGGAGCGGAAGGGAGTGTCAGACTCTTACTGACTAAAACCCACCCGTGTTCCTTCCTTAGCCCTTTATGTTCCAGGGCAGCGATAACCCTTTCGGACGATCCCGTTACCCTGGCAGGCTTCGGCCCTATCGGACCCCGTCACTCGTGCTGACATCTCTAAGTAAGAGGTCTTATGTTCAATTCCCAGGTTAGGCAAAGTGTCATTCAGATTTTCTACGAGGAATTTCTTAGTGGCATCCGGGAGACTGGATTTGTGCCTGCTGTTGGCTCGTCCTCTATAACATGAGCCTTAAACATAACTGGAGCAATGTGGGTGTTCATTCAATTTTATACGTCATAATTATCCTTGCTATTTTGGTGTTATCTATATATTAGGCAAAATTTGCACTTGTACACTAAAAACAGTGATATTCACAGTGTTAACACTAGAAATAAGGACAAACTACGTGCCCCCTTTCACCGGCTTCATAAGGTTCATAACTCATTTGTTGGGCTTGGTATAACCTTTTATAACAAGATACCGTCTTCTTTGCTAGACTTGCCTTTTAATGCGTTTAAAGCTCAAGTAAAATCCAACCTTTGTTCAAAGGCTTACTATTCCATCAACGACTACTTACACGATAAGAATAGTTGGTCGCCCTAATTAACGCAAGACAATGTTCATGTTCTTTCTCCAGAATTAGCTTAGGTACTGACAGGTTACTGTTATTAGTATTAACTCATTTATTTCACATCGATGGTCCTAGTTCATCATCTGTGACTGCAAGTGACAGCTATGTGACGAACCCAGCAATGCATAAATATGTAAGCTGTCACGCCCTTTATGCCTGGAGGCTTTTATTTAGGTAGTGAGTTTTTATTTTTATTAATTATTTTTTAGCTTGAGTACGTATAGTTTTTATTATATTTGTTGGTATATTGGCGTGGCTAGCTGACATAATATGGCAAATAATTTAAGCTTCTTGTAATGTTCATTACTGAACATAGGTTCCTAGTATTGTATACATGCAACTATATTTTAACTAAACAGACAGCTGTGCTGCTGGGGAGTTTGTTCCGCCACTTCTTCTTCCCAGCGATAGCACTAGGAAGTGGCGAAGGGCGGGCGTTTTTGGGGGACTGTCTTTTGTAATTTTGACGTTCGAAAAGTGCTGATTCTCAGCCTAATTTGAATAAATGACTTTTGATTTTGATTTTGATTTTATCACCAAGAACAGTGAATACAATTAGCTAAATACTGAGTCAACATTCTTCTAATATGGTGAAAGGTGTAGTGGAACGTCTCCATGAAGCAAATTTTCCCGCGTAGGCATATTACCTTGCTAGTGTCGGACTATGTCGCGTGATCTATGTCCCGACAATGTTGTAGATGCTGCTGATAACAGGGCTGCTGGATATACATTGTCGTGTACGGTTAATTGATCACTTAATTATTTTGCGTGTCCGTATAAAAGTTTCCAATTAAACTGTACTATTATTTTAATAGATAATTAAGAAATGCTCGTTTAATTAATTGCAGGTAACTTTTTAAAATTGAAATGGAGGTAGGTAATTTACTTTATTCAAATGAGATGTGTCCGTAAGTGGTTTTTGTTGTGTGCTATTATTATTTTCTTGTGCTTTATTGGAGTTACGTGTTCATTAAGTGCGGGCGTGGTGTTGATAGCTTATTTAAATTAACTTAAAGGGTTCGTATTTAATAAAGCATACTTTACGCTTGATTTATATCGGAGGGTAGAGAAGGACATGAGAGTTTGATGGTATCGGTAGATTTTGTCGCCAGGAAATGACGGCGAGCGCGGCGGCCGCTTGATGTGGTTTTATTGTTGCGCGCGCGCCTCGCGCCCGTGTTCTATCGCCGATACGATGCGCGCGCGCCGCCACTGCCCTCACCTTAGGAAAGCGATATTTTAGCGACAGCCTACATGATTAATTTATAGCTTCGAACCAATATTCTTGAACATAAATCCGATTAAATGTGAAGATAAGATGATTTATACAATTGTCATCTCAAAGGATCAATTCTGCGTGGATGTATCCATATTTTTAGATTATGAACATGCACGTATATTATTGTAGTTAAAGATATTTATCGTTTAATCTAGTTGAGCTTGGAAGCTCTACGAGTTTTCTAAAATGCGCTAGCGTTATAAATTAAATAAAAAATAGCAGCGATCGAGTATCGTAAAGCAGTGTATTTATTACAATGTCAGTTTTACTGGTGCTCTATTTATAAACTACCAGTTTAGATTTAAGTAAACTAAAGTAGTATGAATACTTTAGTGTTATAAGGTATTTGCATCGGCCCTTAAGAGGCCGGCGGGCTCTGGCCCTGCACCAGCGGGCGACCGATGTTTTATGTGTTTTTAGTTCTTACTATACAATATTGTATAAATAGACAACATACTTTCCATACGAAACGTATTGACTACCAAGCTTTGTGCTTTACACGGTGAGTACAATTTTGTTACTTTATTAAGTAAAGTCACGACAAAGAAAATGAGGTCCATGATTTGTGATTATTGGATCCTTTCTGTAATTCCTTTGTTTTTAGTTCAAAACTGAAATATGATGCCTAAAAAGCGGTGGCGAGGCGACCTAGACGCGTACCGCATGGGTTGGATCTAGATGGCTCTAGAAAAGGATGCCTGGAAGGATTTGGGGGAGGCGTTTGTTTAGCAGTGGGACAGGGTAGGCTAAGTAAAAAAAACATCAAATACATCTCTGAATCAAATGAAATCTTAGGTTTCCACCCGACAGGGAATTATTCGATGCTTAATTTACTAGACGAAAAAGCTCATCTGTTTCTAATTAGGATTAGTTCACTGCGAAGCGTGTTGGTCCTTAGAATCGAATTTGCTGGACATGATAAAGCATTCATGTACTATATCAGTTTCAACTTGTCTAGCAATGAAGTGCGTGCTTTAAGCTAAAATAAAACATATAACTAATAAAAATATCTTTATAAACATTATCAAATGTCCTGCCTTCCGAAAATAGTTTTCACCATATTTTTCAGTTTTTTTTTGTAGATACAGTTACTTAAAATTTTCCTAATGAACACATTTAATGACGCAAAGACCAGCGTCGTGTGTCCCTCCATCAAACTACTGACCAATCAACGTTTTTTTATTATCACTTAACTTCCCATTCCTCGTCATGATTGCTTTTACTGTACTTAACGATCTATTAATAGCTAATAATATTCATGAGTCTCTTAATAGATCGATCAATAGATAACGTAGAAATATTTAACTTATCCATAAGGTCTTCATCACAATTGTGTAACTGTTCCCCGAGCCCCCAACAATCTGGTGTCCCATTAATTTTTGTTTAATTTGTAATTTTCCCAGTAATTAAGACCAGTCTCGTCTGTTTAATGCAAATGAACCTATTCTCGATCATTAGTCTGTACACGTTCTACTAACGTTACTTTTCGTTAATTAATCCCGAGATCTAACGCTACGGGCGCGATACTTTGTGATTCACACGCAACTAAAGACATCGGACAAAATGTAGTGTAATTGTGAAAATAATCAGGAGGGTTACAAACAAGGTCCACATTAATACATTCTAGGATTTTATAGATCTGCGACTGGAAGGTAGTAGGTTTAACGTTATATTAGCGGTTCTGTATGCGTTTTGTACAAGCAGTGTTTTCTTAATTTGTGCGATTGGAAGGACATTGTTTTAAAGTGCTATCTCATTGTACCACTACACAAATAAAGTTTTGAAACATTGATGGGAACCGCTGCGAAAATCAATGTTTTAGTGTTAGTATACTTAATTAAATAAGCTCAAGTGTTACTAGTCTGCGACCATACAAAACTGTAGAGACCTTTCTTTTGTTGGTGACAGAATCAGTCACCTATCTTCCTCTTATAAGATTATCTTAAAGTTTGTCACGCATATTGACTAGCGTGTCTGTGTCACTAGATTAGCCTTTTCCCCCGTTAACGATGTTCATTTTTGTAGTAGGTCGCGCGCACGCCACCCGCCTTCTCGACATTATCAATAAAAAGTTTCTAACTCAATTTATCTTATCACACGGTAGTATCGTGAGTAGTTTCCACAATGAACGACGTGCCGATATCTACCAATTTCTAATCAGAATGATCCACCTTGTTAATTAGTTTCTGCGTTGTGAAACGCATCTAATGTATCGCAATTTAAGGTCTAATGTTGTTTGAGCAATATGTGACATTTATTTTTAATTTAATAACTTAATACGTCGATAGGTATAGGGAGCAACGGTGCGCACGCTATCGGTGAGCCGATAACCACGTCTGCGCTGTCCATGTGCGCCCAATCAAAGTACTTCATTAAAATCTTATCGACGCTAGATAAATCACCTAACGACTGCGATCGATTATTTGGATAATTAATGGTGGTTTCATAAATATGTTGGATTCTTGTTCCCGTGGCACTGGTTTAGATGAACTTGCGCCTTAGGGGAGCATTGTGTCGCCGGCCTCGATATTGTGCTGTGCCCGTTTGATGGCTAGAAGGCAATTTTAAATCATTACCATGTGGTTTCTAACAGTAATAGATTATACCAACGTATGCGCGCATCTATGTGCATTTCTAGGTTATAGTATGTAACAGTTTTTTATAAAATGAAGTGTACTAAAATTGCAGATTATTATTTGATAATTGAATATGGGGTGGGTTTGTCATTGATGGATTGTCAGTTGTTGGTGGTGTTGAAGCCGTTAAGAAATTTTGAAGTGGCGAAGACTACCACTGAAAAATTACTAAGAGATACAGACGCCAGCACATTAAGCTACTGCAATCGGTCAAATTTCTTTAATAGATTTTCAACTTTATCGCTAAAGCATTAGGTTCAAGGTTGATTGGGAAAATTTGACAGTTTCGGGTAGCTTGATGTGCTGGCGTCTGTCTAGCTACCTACACAAATCACATCAGATTGAGTATCTATAAATCGCACCTGCTCTCAGTTCACTCTCCCGCTGAAAGACTGATGGCGTGATAACACTTCCTTACGCCAAGGTAACTTTTATAGCGATGCAAGATGTCGCAATAAACGTCTAGCCTCTCCAGTGTCAGCGACACGCAATGTGTTTGTTATAGTGCTTTAATCACTGTCAAGCTTTTATACGTCCCGTATCAAGCGTATTATCTTTATTAGTCAACATATATTATCTATAAAGACAGTTTCCTAATCTTGAAACTACCAGTGTAATGTGACACGGTTAATTACTTACTCTTTTAGTGCCGACATAATTTTATAATGCTTGGCAATATAGCCTGTTTGTTGCAGTGAAACGCAATACTTCTGCTTGCGTTAGCGCAGGTCGCGTGCAGCGGCGCGTCCGTCGGAGGCACCTCGGCAAGAGATCCACATCAGTCCCAGAATAAATGCTATCCTACGATGGTATCGCCGGCGCCCGCGCCACCCCATTAATCTACATCAGCACGCGCTCGCTACCAGATTAATGAAGCAGATAAACCTTAAATACGACTACAGATGTCTGCTTCTTTAACGGCAGTCGAGAGAACTGTATACTCACAGGGACAATAATTGATGAATTAAACGGATTCGACGCTTTTATGAATGTTAATGATAACGCTCGATCGGTCCGTTGATACGGACGATACGGCCACCATAATTAGAATAGATGGTTGGAAAGCTTCGGCTGAAATCGATTGCCCCATGTGGAATCTACGTTAGGTAGCAAATGACGGGTAGTTAATGCGCGCTCGTCTCGTTAACGGATCGGTATGCTCGCACTGCCACACTGCTTGTGTGCCAACGTCCTTATTAATGCTGTGACAAACCATTACATTATTATTCATTTGTTTACAGCTTTTTTAATTAAAGATCTGATTTTATAAAGACGAGAAGATCGTTAACGTCGCTTGTATATTTGTATAGCAGTTATATTCTTATTCATGTAATTTATAGATATGTATACAGCATAATCTGAATCTGTGATCAATCTTAAAAGCTGAACTTTAAGATAATTAAAATAGGCATTAAAAATGAACTGCGTGACATAAACGTAAGATGCATCTTTTAGAAGATATAAGTCAATAACTGAAAGAAATCCGAAATTTTGAGGTTTTCCTGTCCACGCAGTTGGCGCAGGTCTTTCGAAGTTGGGGGCGCCCTTATTGCGCGGTCCGAGGGAAACTAAGAGCCGCGGCGCCCCCAATTACGGAGAATCTCCAACCCGAGCTGCTGGAGGAAGTGGTCGCAGCCCTCTTCCCGGCAAGAGCGGAGCATATGCCGCCACCGATGGCTTTGTCCACAGCCACAGAGTCCACAGAGGAGAACGCCATCAGCGTCCCAGAGGTGACACAGGCAGAGATGGGGGCAGCCGCGATGCGGCTCCGGGCCAAGAACGTAGCTCCGGGGCCCGACGGGATCCACGGCTGTGCGTTAGCCCTCGCTCTGAAGGAGCTTGAGCCCCAACTGAGAGGACTCTACACAGCGTGCTTTGAGCAGGGCCAGTTTCCCTCTTTGTGGAAATCTGGTCGTCTGGTCCTGCTCAGGAAGGCGGGGCGCCCTGCGGACTCGTCGTCCGCGTACCGGCCCGTAGTACTGCTAGACGAGGTGGGTAAGCTGTTTGAGCGAGTAATCGCAGCTCGCCTTGTCGGCCACTTGTGCAGAGAGGGGCCGGACCTGGACGACAGTCAGTTCGGGTTTCGGTATGGGCGCTCCACCATACACGCAGTGTCGCGAGTGAGAGTCCTGGCGGAGGAAGCGGTGTCCCGGGGCGGGGTGATGTTGGCGGTGTCCTTGGACATCTCCAACAGGGGGGCTTATCTGTCGGAGAGGTGTGTCACCTACATGGGACGTGATGGCAGAAACCAGCGCCACATGTCGTGCGGCGTTCCACAGGGCTCGGTCCTAGGCCCGCTCCTGTGGAACGTCGGGTACGACTGGGTGCTAAGGGGCGAGCTCAGACCGGGGGTAGACCTGACGTGTTATGCGGATGACACGCTGGTCACTGCCCGGGGGAGCTCGCACAGGGAGGCAGCGTTGCTGGCGACGGCTGCGGTCTCACAGGTGGTGGGCCGCATACGTCGCCTAGGCCTGGAGGTGGCCCTCAGCAAGTCGGAGGCCATGGTGTTTCATGGCCCCCGCCGGGCGCCACCGCCCGGCTCACACATCGTGGTCGGGGGGGCTCGGATCGCTGTCGAGTCTACCATGAAGTACCTGGGATTGGTGCTCGACAGCCGGTGGGACTTCGGCCCCCACTTCCGGCGGCTGGCGCCCAAGTTGTTGGGCGCGGCTGGGGCGCTATCAACGCTGCTTCCCAATCTGGGTGGCCCGAGCGCCGCCTGTAGGCGGCACCATGAGGGGATCGTGCGATCGATAGCCCTGTATGGGGCCCCGGTGTGGGCCTCTGACCTGACGGCCGGCAGTATCGCAATATTGCGAAAACCGCAGAGAGCGATGGCCGTCAGAGTCATCAGGGGATATCGCACGATCTCCTACGAGGCGGCCTGTGTACTGGCTGGATCCCCGCCCTGGGACCTCGAGGCGAGAGTACTCGCGTCATTGTATCGGTGGCGCGAGGAAGCGAGGGCGCGGGGTGAGCGACCGATGCAGCGACACATGGAGCTGCGTCGGTCTCAGCTTCGCGAGGTCCTGGTGGCGGAATGGCGGGACAGGCTTACACGCCCTACCGCTGGCCTCGTCACCATCGAGGCGGTCCGGCCGGTGCTCGAGCGCTGGCTCGGGAGGAGGCCCGGCTCCCTGTCGTTTCGGGTGACGCAGGTGCTCTCGGGGCATGGTTGCTTCGGGAAGTACCTGTGTCGCATAAACAGGGAGCCGGACGCCCGGTGTCACCACTGCGTCGACTGCCGGGAGGACACGGCGCGGCATACGCTGGCAGAGTGTGCCGCCTGGGAGGAGCCGCGCCGTGCCCTCATCTCAGAAGTAGGCAGTGACCTGTCGCTGCCGGCCGTGGTCAAGTCGATGGTCGGCAGCGAAGAGTCCTGGGACGCGGTGGTTTCCTTCTGCGAAACAGTCGTCTCACAGAAGGAAGCTGCGGAAAGGGAGAGGGAGATCTCGTCCACTCACCCTGCCCGCAGCAGGCGCACCGGGCGTCGGCGGAGGGCGGACAACGCCCTCTTCCAGACCCCCTATATGGGTCCAGGGGCGACGGACTCGGGGACGTCCGTTGCCCCCCACACATCAGGACCCGAGGTGGCGGCGCGTAGTGTTCCACGCGCGCCCCTCTTAGACGTCGCGGGGGGAGTCTTACACCTCCCTCCCCCCCCTGACCCGAGGAGGCCCACTGCGGTGGGCCGGCACCAGTCGGGGGTCGCGGAAGGATCGTACGTTCCCGTGACCCCCGGCGTAGGTGTGATATGGAACACCGGGGTGGTTTTTAGTCAGTAAGAGTCTGACAGACCCCTTCGCCCGCCTCAGGGCGGCGGACATCCATGAGGATTTTCCACCCCGGAAACAAAAAAAAAAAAAAAAAAAGTCTTTCGAAGTTACCAACTTGGTTTTAAACTACTGGTATCTATCCTAACAACATCCCAAAAATTACCTACGATGTTTTAAGTGACTCGCCTGTAAATGTTTACAATTTTACATCAACAGAGTCTTGAAACAACAAATCATTGATAGATATTTTGGGTAGATAGTTACGTTGTGCATTTGATTCGATTGTGGGAGCAGTTCTCTTCACGATGACTGTTCGGCTAACCTTAATTGTTTCAATTGAAAAACTACTTTTCACACAGCAGCGACGGGAATTGTTAATTGATTTTACAGATGTTCAATTTATTTTATTTAGGGCGGTTCGATTGCTCAAACTTTTGTTTTATGTTACCATACAATACGAAACGTACCAACAAGCTTGACTTAAGAATTCTTACGAGATTAAAATCAAATCAAAATCAAAAGTCATTTATTCAAATTAGGCTGAGAATCAGCACTTTTCGAACGTCAAAATTACAAAAGACAGTCCCCCAAAAACGCCCGCCCTTCGCCACTTCCTAGTGCTATCGCTGGGAAGAAGAAGTGGCGGAACAAACTCCCCAGCAGCACAGCTGTCTGTTCAGTTAGAATATAGTTAGTTGCATGTATACAATACTAGGAACCTATGTTCAGTAATGAACATTACAAGAAGCTTAAATTATTTGCCATATTATGTCAGCTAGCCACGCCAATATACCAACAAATATAATAAAAACTATACGTACTCAAGCTAAAAAATAATTAATTAAAATAAAAATAAAAACTCACTACCTAAATAAAAGCCTCCAGGCATAAAGGGCGTGACAGCTAACACATTTATGCATTGCTGGGTTCGTCACCTAGCTGTCACTTGCAGTCACAGATGATGAACTAGGACCATCGATGTGAAATAAATAAGTGAGTTAATACTAATAACAGTAACCTGTCAGTACCTAAGCTAATTCTGGAGAAAGAACATGAACATTGTCTTGAGTTAATTAGGGCGACCAACTATTCTTATCGTGTAAGTAGTCGTTGATGGAATAGTAAGCCTTTGAACAAAGGTTGGATTTTACTTGAGCTTTAAACGCATTAAAAGGCAAGTCTAGCAAAGAAGAGGGTATCTTGTTATAAAAGGTTATACCAAGCCCAACAAATGAGTTATGAACCTTATGAAGCCGGTGAAATGGGGCACGTAGTTTGTCCTTATTTCTAGTGTTAACACTGTGAATATCACTGTTTTTAGTGTACAAGTGCAAATTTTGCCTAATATATAGGATGTTGGCGAAGATGAATTGTGATGCAACCGTGAGAATACCAATATCTTTAAAAAAATCTCTTAGAGAAACTCTGGCACCTAGCTGGTAAATTGCTCGAACAGCTCGTTTTTGAAGGACAAATATATTTTGTATATCAGCGGCTTTGCCCCACAGCAGAATACCGTAGGACATAACACTGTGAAAATAACTGAAATAGACTAAACGAGCTGTATCAACGTCAGTGTATTGTCTTACTTTCCTGACGGCGTAGGCAGCCGAACTGAGCCTTCCTGCTAGACTTGATATATGAGGTCCCCACTGAAGTTTGGCATCTACTGTTAGTCCTAGAAAAATTGCCGAGCCTACTGTTTCAAGCACCTCTTTATTTAAGACGATGTTGGGTCCTAGATTTCTGACATTCGGTAAGGCGAACTTTACACATTTCGTTTTCTTGGCATTGAGAACTAGGTTATTTGACGTAAACCAATCTCTAACTATTGTGAGTGCACTGTTTACGTCGTCAAAATCTTGTCTATTCCTGTCTACTTTAAAAATAAGAGAGGTATCATCTGCAAACAGTACAACGTCACAGATGCCCTTCAAATGGAATGGTAAATCATTGATATAAACTAAGAACAAGAATGGACCCAATATTGAGCCTTGCGGAACACCTAACTGAACTGGTAGCCCGGAAGATTTCGCGCCATTAACATCTACACATTGGACCCTATTATGTAAATATGAAATTATTATGTTGAGAGCCTCGTTTCTGACACCGTAATGATGTAACTTACGCAAAAGCGTGTCATGGTGCACGCAATCAAAGGCTTTAGAGAGATCACAGAAAACTCCAATAGCATTTTGCGATTTCTCCCATGCGTCAAATATGTGTCTCAGCAGAGCAACACCCGCGTCTGTAGTTGAACGACCCTTTGTAAAGCCATATTGATCATTATGGAGGAGGCTGTTTAAATTAAAATGTCTTAGCAACTGCTTGAGTATTAACTTTTCAAATATTTTGCTAAATGCAGGTAAAATAGAAATAGGCCTGAAATTGCCAACGTCATTCTTATTACCTGATTTAAATAATGGTATGACTTTACTACTCTTCATGAGGTCAGGAAAAGTTCCTAAATCAACACATTTATTAAAAGTAACAGCTAGATAGGGGGCTACGATGGCTATTATATTACTTAAAAGTTTAATGGAGATGCCCCAATAATCACCGGTGTTTTTAGACTTAAGTGTATTAAAAATATTAACTACATCACGTGGGGTTACATGTTCGAAACTAAATAAAGGACTACATTTAGGTACACTACTATGCAAAAGGTTTTCAGCTTTAGACGGGGACGAATTTAAGGAGCGAGTCGTAGTTATCGGTATGTTGGCAAAAAACTCATTAAATGCCTCAGCTACGTCAGCTGCATTATTAACTAATTTGTTGTCGACCATAATCTCAAGTTGTTTTTCTTGTTTAACAGATTTACCAGTTTCATTGTTAATAATTTTCCAAGTGGCTTTTACTTTATTATTAGAATTTTTAATTGTATCGCCTAAAAATTTTGATTTAGCAAAAGCACTAATCTTTTTGAATAATTTTGAATAATTTTTGACATACTCTAGGAAAGGAGTATCAAACCTGTATTTTTTCAAACCATATAACTCGTATAGTCTCGCTCTACTTTTATAAATACCTGGAGTAGCCCATTGATTAAAGCCAACAGAGGATCCATTAATGTTAATAGTTTTGGTCTTAAAAATAGATTGGTACTCTTTTTGCACAACATCAAAAAGGGCACCATAAATATCATTGGGATTCTCATATTCTACTATAAATGGTGTAATTCTATGAGCTATATTATTTTTAAACATTTTGCAACGACTGGCTGTATAAGGCCTGCATTCAAGTTTATGCGGTTTTTTATATAATGGCATGGGGAAGCTAGCTAATAAACCACAGTGGTCGGACGTTAAGTCAGTTAACACTAATTTATGTTTGGCATCACAATCACTAAAAATATTATCAAGACAAGTTGACGAAGATGCTGTGATCCTAGTAGGTTCAAAAAACAAGTTAATTAAATTATAAGACCTAAAAAGATTGAGAAGTCTAATACTTAATGGAGTAACATCTAAAATATTAATATTGAAGTCTCCACATAATATAATGCTTTTGTTACTAGATTTCAACCTATTGAGAGAATCTTCCATTACCGATTCGAAACTAATAAAATCCCCAGAGGGGGGTCGATAAACGCAAATTATAACATATCGCTCAAGTTCAACACAAGACAACTCTATAGTGCGCTCGATTGAAAGATTAACTAAATCTAAACGTTGTTTACATTTCAACTTGTTTGAAACAAGAACTAAAGAGCCACCGCGAATAGCACTTTTTCTCACAAATGCACTCTGTACGGTAAAGTTTTCATCATTAATAAACACTACTTCATGTTCCTTCAACCAGTGTTCAGTCAAACATAACACCTGAACATCATAGTTCTCCATAAATAAACTTAATTCTAGCTCTTTGCCGGACAGACCCTGCATATTTTGATGAACAACATTCAACATATGCGGCTGACCTGTTGTCGCACCTAATAGTTTAAACTACAAGGCGTATCAAAAGTAGTGTTAGTATCAGTACTAACAGTAATCAATGGTACACTACAAGTACCAGTGTCACTTAGTATATTGTATGCTAAAAGATTAGCAATTTGTCTCCTACAACTAGGTGGCAAATACATAGTATAATTAGTCAGTTTGTAATCAGTAATGAATTGATTACAATCAAAATATAAAATAGCATCACTGTGACGACAAGTCCTATTATAAATGAACATATTTAAATTATAAATATGCTTATTTTGCTTATCAGTTAAATAGTAAGAATAAGGCAAGGCACAAAAAATAAATTTACAATTATTAGTCTCATTAAGATGCAACATCAAATGGACACATTCAATTAAGTCCTTTTTTCTTACATTTAAACTATCCCCATATAATAATATAACAGTTGAGCTGGGGTTTATTTTTGTCAATTTGATATTACTAATTAATTGGCTAATACTGGCACCGGGTAAACAATTATTAATTACATATTGTTGCGAACACTGACTTAATAAGCTACCAAAACCTTGACCAAATTTGTCAGAAAAGATATAAGTAGTGTTAATCAAATTGTTCATACTATTGCTATCATCACTAATAAGGCTACCTACTGGCTGAGTCACTGAGGGAGTGGGTGTAACAAGCTGGGGTTCCACGGAGCAGGTACAGCTAAAAGAGAGGTTATTTGTCAAAGACTCGTACCTCTCCGCATTATACTTGACCAGGTCTGCCAACTCATTAGCCTCCTGCATGCGCTTACTCAGGTCTTGTTGAGAAGCCTCATATTTACTAAAGATATCCTTTAGAGCGTATTCCCTAACAAACAATTCATCCTGAAGGCGCCGAGTGTCTGTGTTATACATAGCATTACACAATTCTAATTCACTGTTACAGTTTTTTAATTCTTGTATTAAATTTACTTTTTCTTGCCTAAGTTTTGTATTTAATTTGTTTACTTTTTGGCATTTTAAAAGTTGTTTTACTGCCGCTGTGTCTCGTGGAAGAATGTCTTGAGAATGTCCACATTTGAGTACCGTCAGACATTTCAAATCCACCATAAAATCGATCGATAAGGCTTATTGTGTGAGTAATTAAGGCGGTGTCACAAGTTAGGCCGTTAATCTTATAGATTGCTATCGGAGATGATCGCGTGTTGGCCCTCACCCCGGCTCGGTACAGTGCAAACACTGCGCCCGCCACAGACTAAATAATGATCGTCTGCCTCGTTACACAATATGACTTCTTTAAAATGTCATATCTTACACATACGTGATACAACACGTTAATGCATTATTCGTGTAAAAGCTTTTTCAACGCCAATATGAAAATGATTTATTTTAATACTCTCCGGCAACAGAAAATGCATATGAATATTTATTCTTTGAAAGCTTTTTTACCATTTTACTCATTTGCTGAATATGTAGATAGCATAGTATTTTCGTCGCAACATTTAGAAGGTGCGCATTTTATTCTCCCGTGTTTTTGAGAGGATAATCAGGGCACTCTTACATATGTCAACTCTTTGATGTGACGGCCAAATGTGTCTATGAATGGGAGTATGTGTGAAACTGTGTCATTTGACACAGTTTCTGGGATGAGTTGCTCGCACAATAACAATTAAAAGTTTTTGAAAGATTATATTATTAGCTGTTGTTTTGAACGCGCCTTACTCATGCTGAAAGTGTCGTAGTTTTGTTTATGGCCAATGAAATTCAATAACCATAACAATTGTGACACAAACCGTTTGTTGTTAAACTAATCCGACGCACTAAATTGCTTGGCGATTTTATTGTATTTCAAGAGAATAATCCGCAATCAAAAGGCGATATTTCCCAGAGATGCGCGTGCGCCGATATAACCGCAACGTTACGCTTGCGAACAGCACTGTCACGCCGCCGCCCTACGCCGACCGTATTTACTTTTCAACCTCACTAACAGATAAAAGTGTCATAATATTTATACCATAACTTAGCTTTCTTATGAACCACTGTCGTAAAGTTAAGCTCGCTTTCTAGACATACAAATGCTGGAACAATATGAGTCGTGACCTCCAGGAATAAGGTCTAATTTGGTGAAATGTTAATGTTCGAGATGTCCCCGGTTATTCAGAGCAGATTGTGGCCGTCATTCGATAATGTTTCTAGTTAGTTTGCAATAAATATGAGAGTCGGAGAGTCCGAGGCGCGGCCGGTGATGTTCGCTCAGATGACGGCATGGACTATCTAATTTTATTACCAATATATTGTCATTAAGTCGATACTGATCTTGTTATACGCACAATGAGAGGTACATGGGCCTTCGACGCGCCCGCGCCGAGCCCTGCCCGATACAATTTATATTCAAATGACATTCGCTTATGGTCTCAGGAAATTTCTCACTCGTCGGATTTTCACGTAATCTTAAATTAATGGTGTCAACGACTGGGCAGATGTCAAAACCCCATAGATAAGCATGTATACCTGTATAGTAATTGGATGACCTTTGACCTCGACTTCGCGCTATGTAAACAAAGAT
The DNA here is from genome assembly GCA_951799955.1 of Apamea anceps. Taxonomy (NCBI): domain Eukaryota; kingdom Metazoa; phylum Arthropoda; class Insecta; order Lepidoptera; family Noctuidae; genus Apamea; species Apamea anceps. The sequence goes on along the minus strand of OX637510.1, from coordinate 11,706,810 downwards.
TATGGTTATAAACTTAATGGGACAAATGTGTGTATATTAAATATGATGTTTATTATCTGTCGAAGCCAAAATATGTATTCGGTCCGTATGTCTGGTGCCATATTTGTATTACTTAGCTGTTAATACCAGCGACGGCAGTAAGTCACGAAGCGTCTCAGAGGTAGACACAATACGGATTATCTTACACGGAGCATTAATTAGACAATCTATAAGCAATGTGCTGATTGGTCTGATTACTGTGTGGTGTCATTCAAGATTATGGTGGCGCGGCGTCACGGCGCGGTCGGTCCCACCGTCCAGCGCCCGCGCTGGGAGGCGTGCACTTCTCACGGGTATTTGAGCCAGAACCAGCAACTATACAAATAAAAAATCACCTTGTGTACAGTTCACGTCGCGCTGTTTACAGGCCATATAAACTGACCGTATTTACTGTGTAACCGCTCATCCTCCATTTAACGTTGAGCTTCTTTGGTAACGTCTAAATTAGTGAAGTGAGAAAAGCTAACGCTCGTAACCGCATTCGATCGACGGTAAATCGTGTCGATAATATCTTTTTTGACTCTCTGACTTCCATCACTTATTGTATGTTTATACAGTCCCGTTGCCGTAAAGGGAAACTTGGCTGTATGTTATTAGATCCTAATTTTGTCAATGCTTATACGCCTCTAAATAAGCTTACTTTCTCATGTTTCGCTGTGTTTATTACGTCTTCATTGACATAAGTCTGTTCACACAAGATACAAATTATGTCTATCCATACGAATATGTATCTTCCCATCGGCCATGCGTACTGTACCTCGGATAGATGGTAATATCACCTAGCATGTTAAGAGTGAATATATTAGGTCAGTATATCCATACAATCCACAATTTATATTTCCCGTACAACAAATAAAATAACAATATTTGATTTACTGTCATTACTTTTATCAAAACAAGGTTGTGTGACAACTAATTATAGGTATCGATTGAAGCATTAATAAGATTAAGAAACGTCGTATGGTTCTCATGGGAGGCCGTCAGTGCTTGATCATCGTGGAAGTTCCCACCGACGCCTGCGCCGGTTCGGATTAACCAAACAGGCAAGCGTTAATCCCTTCTCACGTGAAATCTCATGAAAAGACGCGAAGCAATTAATGTTATTATTGATATATATACTTGGGTCGGTCCGGCGAGCTCACCAGGCGCCGCGGTGGTCCGGCCGGCAGCGCTCCGCCGATGGATGGCACCACTTCATCATATTAATAACCTTCACCAGGCTCACTCGGCTTACGCGCTCCTAGATTAAACGGCTCATTACACACTATCTTTAGGCTAAATATTAATTGAGACATTTCGAACTACTGTCAAGAAATCGATATAGCGAAACAAATGAGCATCGATAAATAACGTCCAGACTCAGCGGTTTATGCTTTGACGATTAAGGAAGCGACCGTCATTATTCCGAGCGAGGATTTGATGAAGAGCAGAGCATAAGGATCCGTGCAATCAGTCGGATCGCCATTCTTTCTGTTAATCGCATTATAAATTGACGTAGCGGTCGCTGCACGGGCCTTTGTCGGTGTCGTAACGGATGACTACAGAATTTATTCTTCAAAAATAATGATTACAAATTTAATCTCAGAGTCTATACTCGTAATTAGTCTACCGCTTTAGAGTTTTATATTAAACCAAAGATGTCGATAAATGATTTTGTGTGTCTCTTGCCTGTTATTGACTGTTTATATTTTTTTAAATAGATACTTGTTGATTATTTAATAAGAAAATGTGAGGATATTTAGAGATTCATTTAGAGTCCGTTTGGTTCTTAGCATGATACAAACTCCTAACGCCTGTATCCAAATAAATACCAGTAGAACACTTAAAAACACAATTTACTTGCAAGACACTGACAACACTTTATGATTTACAGCCAAACACAGGTAGGGTTAATAAATAAGTAACCAGTAAACGCCAACAGCGATAATGACAGGCGAAAACTTTGTATCTAGTATTGTGTTACGGAAATTTTATCTTTGTTAGAGCGAGCAGTAGTTTATGAACATGATTGCAGTCAAATCAGTGGAAGCTTAGTGCTTGGCGCGGGGGACTGTAATGCGTGTTGCCACGCGAGCCCTGCGTGTACCCACAGCATTACTCAACCCTCATTTAGACCTAACTACGTTGCATTGAAAGGAGCAATTTTATTGTACTCTATTGATTCTGTTGACAGTCGAAGAGACGCAGGCGCACGTCCTGCTGCAACTAGTTTATTTATTCTGTCATTGTTGCTCATTAAAATATGGCGGAATGTATTCATTTATATATTTTATTTATTAAAATGGGTTCACTTTTGCTTTGTTGGCAAAAGAGGAAAGCAGAAACATATTCTGTGTTAGTATTTATATGTGTTTAATACAGAGCCTTTTGTTTACTTCTCAATGACTTTATAGGTGGGTCATCTACAGAATTTTTTCAGCAAACAATCGGAGGAACAAAATCTTAAGGCAACTATGGCAAAGATGTATTACCTACGTCCTTAGCCAATCTAATCGACGGATGTGTTTCCTCTATTCCAATTCCCTCTCACTGCATCGATACGTATCAGAGGTTTCACAAGTTCGAGTACCTACGACAATGGGTCAATTACACTGAGCGGCGCCAGACTAATCACGCGATTGGCTCTCAATTAATGTTTTTTGTCTCAAACGTCAGATAAAGCTGATTTCAACAAATAGCACCTAATAGTTTACGTTAAAGGTTCTGCATTTCAGCGATGTAATTATTTCAACATTTAAGGAGATATAAAATAAACTTCGCCTCAAGTAACACGGCTATTTTTGTTATTCTGTTGCATACCAGCGCATTCAAATCTAATTTACAACTACCCTCATTCAAATGACATCATTACAACAAGTGCCCGCTAAGGAGTGACAGTGTACACCAGAATGGTAACTCTAGTCATAATAAAGCCACCTTATGTTTGCTCCATAAAGTCTACCACGAGTGTACAAAGCAGAAAGAGTTTTAAAACCACTACGTTATACATCGCGTGTTTTTACCTGTCACATCGGTAAGGTACTTTGATGAAAAATGCAATGAAATGCAAAACTGATTGGAAATCGTTTCGAGTTGCGTCGCTACGGTAGCCTGTGAACATTGCAAGGTTTACATGACAAGTGTTTAGCAGGCAGGTTTAGTAATCAGGCTAGATAGTACTGTTAATTGCTTACACATTGAACTAACTTAAAAGCAATATTATTCGGAAAATATGCGAGTGTTTGTATTGCCTTTCCATAAATTCAACGAAGGGAAATTCGCTTACCGTAAATGGTATTCTAATAACATAGTTCTTGAGTGTATTCCAGAAAGCATTATATATTTCATTAGTAAGTTACTAAAACAGCAGTCATTCTATTAATATCTTTCTAGGATTGGAAATCGTTAGGTAGTTCGAGTACGAGCTGCTTTACATCTGGGTTCTTTCCATCTTGCGTGTGAACGATGACGAAATTTTATTTGAGAACACTAACATCTGCCTATCTTTTTCCCAACTATGTTGGGGTCGGCTTCCAGTCTAACCGGATGCAGCTGAATATCGGTATTTTACATGGAGCGACTGCCTATCTGACCTCCACAACCCAGCTACTGGATAATACGATACCATTATTTGAGAACACTATGATTACTTATTGATTTTTAGCATAACTCACCGGTGAAAAAAAACCAACCCAATATACTGAAGCGAGGGTCCGACAACTATTACCTGTAGACGTCTGTTCTTTATGATATCATCATCAATATTTCAGCCGAAAGACCTCAACTACTGGACAATCAGCCTCCCCCAATTTTATGATATGAAGAAGAGGTTATCTCAAAAATAAACTGGTTGATAAAGGTTGGTTGGTTAAATGAAGTTTATTTCTGTAAGTTTTCAGAACATTTTTTTTTGTCAATATTTAAAAACGAGACAATGATTAGACGACCACTTGAAGATGTGATACCAAGATAAACTAATGGAATCATTAAGAATAATTTTTGCAGCAATCTCAGAACTCAAGAAGTGTGAAGTGTGCCATTATAATTTCTCAATCACGTCACCGGTGCTATCAGAAAATGTATTATTGTGGTTCTTGTCAGCAATGAACCAGCAACTTGTCGCCATTTACAGCACCGTTATAATCTGAGCCCATGCGGTATTGCCGGACGCGGAATAAACTTATATCACTCATAGATTAACTCGTGTTCAGCAATTTGCAGTCATTTTTCTTTGAAGGGTAATACTGTCACCGTAAGTACTTTGGTATGGTTCGCTCTTGAATAAAATCTAAATTTGTGTAACGATAGAGTTGTAAATCGAACTAGTTATTGTTACACGTCTAACAGGACAGTAAGTCGGAAAGTAGGTTCTAGGAATCTACCTGGAACATAATACAGCAGGTTAGATATAGGTAACCTGCTGCATTATGTTCTAGGTAGACACTGTTTCATATTTCAGTCCTTCCATAAATTACTAATACTCTTGAACATGAATAATATAAGGTATTCCACTTAGAGCACGATATCTATCAACATAAAGGTCATGGCTAACAAATTCACCTTTCAAACAAAAAAAAACAAAATTAAAATCGGTTCATCCGTTCGGGAGCTACGATGCCACAGACAGACATACACACACACACACACACACACACACACACACACAGACACGTGAAACTTATAACACCCCGTCGTTTTTGCGTCGGGGGTTAAAAAAAGAAAATACAAAAAAGAAAAACGAAATGAAAAAGTATTGTTTATTTAAAGAATAATATCAAACAATTGTGAATGATTAACTTTTGAAGCTTACCTGTCTCGTCAAAGAGACTCGCTGTTAAACAAAGCCAGATAATAAGTTAACGTTCTGAATGCCTTTTACCAGAAGATTTAGTTGAGTCTGCCTACCCCCGAGGAACAAATAAGTGCCGTGTGTTTTAGTTTATTTAGTTTGTTTAACAATACCCTGGCGTGAACTCAACTCGCATTTCGATATTCGACTCATATGAGCTTTTACATACCATATATTTTGACTCTTAGCGGTATAACAACAGAGTTCAAAGTTTATAAGCTTCTACGAGCTTTTTCTTCATTTAGAGTGTCTCGGAAAAGGCGTGAGCTACGATTTGAGTTATTTATAACGTCCAGTTTGTGCAGTGAGTACATAGTCCTTGGCTTCATTGGACTCACGAATGATCTTAATTAGAAGTATTGTGGGGAGAAGTAAATTATGGTCGACGAGGCTTTTGTGAAGCCGTTCGTCCCTGTGGCCTCTTTATCCAGCGGCTCCCGGTAAATCATGCACGTATCTGATGTTCGACACTCGGCTGCGACGGCTCCGAGATGCATGCCCCACAGCGTTGATTAGGAAATTAATGAGACCTTAATGGAAGTAATTTTAATGCCGTTTAATTTTTATGTCCCGATAGTGATTACATGAATTTTAATGCGCAAAAGCAATAAATGTCAGTTAACTGTATTTGATTTAATGGTTCATCTACATATATTGAAGATGCCGCTACAAATTGACTTTGTATAGGTGTCCATTATTCATGGTATACGTACTGTATAACATTTACAATGTATCTCAGTTAGTGTCAGCGTAAATAATAAATTAATAGAGTTTTTAACTAGTTCTCGGAACGGGTGGAGTGGATACATTAAGGTTTCATTGGAAGGTCGTCCGAGATTTCAATGATGATTTTCCGAGTGCTGCACCAGTGTAGCAGTGAAAGACGCTCATTACACTGTTAAATTACTAAATAGCGTGAGCTGGTTGCCGGCAGCCGGCACCGACCGCATTCTGCGGCTTTAATGCTCGTATTAGCCGATAAACAGTTCATTTGCGTGAAAAATAAACCCAGTTAGTATAACAAACATCGTCGGTATGCGAAATGAAACGAGAAATTACTGAGGTACTAACAGGGTACCGCCAGTTCTCGTTCAACTGCCCCACGTCTATTACGCAAATACACTTTTCTTACAAATCTCACGCCATTTTTTACCGACTGGCTTTGTGTTTACTCTGCTCTTTGAATGTGGAGACGAATATAAAAGGATCATCCTATTTCGTAAACACTAATAACTCTCAAAATTTTAAACAAATAGATTGCTTGGTGACTCCTTACTATACCTACATGGACTTCACTACAGTGGAAAACTTTTAACAATGATTTCCGGAAAACTTTCTGTTTGAGTAGTGCACCTAATTTGTTTCGAGCGTTTGATTTAAAGCTATACAAACTAGTTATAGATATCGTTACAAATTACGATAAGCTGTACACATTAAAACGATAATGTGGTAAATTATTTGGAATAAAATTATTTGGACAGTCAATAAATATCAGTTGTCACTCCGCATCCAATCGGAACGTGATGAAGATATATAGAGGTAGGTGCGAAAACTGAATGTGACGGTAAATAACAGGTGACGGCGCGTAAACACGTCTGTGGTAAAAAGTGAACATAGTGAGGAGGATTAACTGGCACAAGTGGTGGAAGCATCGTTGCAGGCGCAGCGCGCACCACGCGACACGCCACGCCACGCTCGATCCCATATCGACACGCAACTTGACGCATGGCGTACGTCTTAATGCATCCATTAACATAAACATTCTCATCGTAAACACTTACTGACATTTGTATAAATTGTTTTTATACGTTTTTGGCATCTTGTTTTCTTTGTCGAGATTATCCAAATAATAGTAGGTACGAGTATGTGCCTTGATACCGGGCGCGGTTATCTCGTTTTCGGTAATAGAATACCGGGAATATTTTATCAACGCACGACCGAGTAATTTAATATAAAGCGTATCACTAAATGATCTCGCGGTCGCGATGACTATCGCGAGGTTAATAACGGTGTTGGAGGTTCCTCTACGCGAGACACGCGTCCGCGATATTATCGCCTCCGAAGCATTATTGATGAGAGCCCGCCATAACCAAATAGCCCGCGGACCACGTTTGTTTACTTATCTAACGTTGGTTAAAATGTTCTATTTTGTGACTAATTGAAAGTCGCGCAGGCCGTTCAACTTACGTTTATGACAGGTGCAGCTCAGAATGGCGTTTTCGTGAGATTGTGGCGCGATAGTCGACTACCGAGCGCCGATAAGAACGTGCCTTTTTCGTGCTTTGTGCGGGCCTTCCCTAATTGTCGAACAGAAGCTGCGCCTGCCCCTTAACGAGTGCTTCAAAAGCCACGTCGCTTATGGAAGAGAAACGGTATAAATTACGTTTACTGCTGTTAAGATTGCTTCATTCATTCTTGTCATGCCCATTGAGTAACTCGGCTACAAGCGACGCAGCGCAAATTGCGAACAATGCTACGTGTCCGAGAATAAACTATCTGCTTCGGCTATTCGCTATTGACATTTAATTTTCTTATACCAACAACAGCCGTCTTAAGGCCTAGATAAAATCTCATAAAAATTCTTTGCGAGTTAAATATTAAATGTACCATTCGTTCCAGTTGCCGGTGGATATGAAAGACTTCAACGGGCGCGTATGGCAGTGCATGTATTAAAAGCTTGTTTGTTGCTCTGGATAAATACAAACTATAGTTACTACTTACGAGTTGCGCGTTATCTTATAATTAGTTTGGTATCGTTGTTACTTCATTAGATACACAACTTTTCAATTATTTTTACTATATGTAAATTATAGTTTCCCACACACGATGTGGTCGTTTTTTACAATTGACAAATTACAACTTCTTTAGATTTCATAACGAGTGTGTCCGGTAAACGGCAGTTGTGTTATTTCATGTACCTATAAGGTAATAAGTACTGCGGTGGTATTCCAGCTGCGACCTAACACGCTTAACTGATTTCTCGCGACAATCGAGCCTTGACATTTGCGATGCGCGTGCGTCGGCCAACCATTGACCCGTAGCACTCACTTGGGCTAACATGTGGGACATATCGTCCGCTACAGCGAGCATTAGTGTCCATTCATACAATACACTATTATATCTGTGTGTTTACGACTGAATCACGACAGTTTACATCGGCTCTATGACATCGAGTGCTCACTGAGATTAGGGACAATGAACTCTAAGCTTGATTTTCAATCAGCAAGATGTTATATTGTATTGTCGACGTCACGGATAGCTTTCGAAGTGTTATGATGATAGTTCACAATACTCGTACCTTTTCAATTACTCTCGAAAGATGACTTCTAGCAAAATTCGAATGATGCTACGTGGGTGCTACGTTTGTGCTACGAGTTTGCTACGTGTTCGCCACTTAGGAATAGATCTTTTGTAATGGGAACTTACTATGATATCTGTGAATCTTAGGCTGCGATCATTATTTTAAGATATTTAGTCCAGTTAATCTGACCAGTAATAGTAACTAGTAAGTTATGTACCCGCTGTATGAACTACAAAGTTCACTTCTACGTAAATTCAATAACAAAGGTGTAAACTCCACATATCACACCTCTCTGTGGTTTGGTGTATATTTTTATATTACCTGAATACACAAGTGGCGCTGGAATGCTAATAATATGGTAACAAAATGTATTGGGTCCTATAGAGATGCAAATGTGGATAGCTACTCCGATAAAACTCGAAACGTTATGGCTTCGCAGCGCGTCAAGCATTCGACATCCAAAGGCATCGGTGTTTTTATTTTTATCGAAGGGATCGATTGTAAAGATAAGTTTATCGTAAGACAAGTAGCGGCCACCCAGCGTCGGCGGCGCGGTATCGAGCCATCGCGCTAGCCGCCGCGCCCGGACATGCTTGCATTTTATTACATCTGATAACGACTAATTCGCATATACGTCAAATAATTGAAACGCCAGCTGTGCCGCCGGACACAGGCTTAGGAGAATGGAATGTCGGCGTCACATCTTAAATACAAGTAATCTCTTTTATGTGATATTACTTGAACAACAGTGACGCATTCTATTTCTACGACACGTGAATATTCTTAGATCTCGTATTATTCGGATTTAAGTCGTGTGGCACGGGATGACTGGAAGTAGTAAATGTAAATACAAATATCTCGTATCTAATAGAATTTATCTTATTGTATGGGTACTTGTGTTGTGTATTTTATTTATAAATAGGATTTATTCACCAATTTATTTTTGTTTGCCACTTTATGTAGTAGATATACGTACTACAACTTTGGTTCTAAAATAAAATGATCTTATCGTTATTTATTTTCCATTGTGTCGTAATAAATGAGTATTTTTTAATTTTTTAAACAGTTTATATAATAACTGTTAGGTACTTAAAGTTATTTACTCAAAATTGTTTAACTTTTTCTGGCTGATAGCTGTATGAAGTAGATATGTCATTATATATTGACTTATTTAATAACTACAAAACAAACAAAAAAAAAACATAACACTATGAATAATTGCTCATAAGTATCGTCAAGTAGGTACTCATAACTTAGTAATGACATCACATTACGACGCTGTAAACTGCAACATTATGAAAAACTCGTGTTTCTTGCATTTTCATTTAACTTACTTAATGTTACTTTTATTGCACTAACATAATAAATAACGTTTTATGTAATCAGGAACATTAGTTATTCTAACCAAAGAAATGACTGTTAAAATGTATCTTGTATTGAAGATAAATTGAGTCTATTATCTAGATATGCAAAGATTTTCATAACCTAGTAATAAATGCTAGGACTACAACGTTTATATAACTTTCAGGAACGAATGTAAGGGGTATTTCAATAAAGCCTGATAGTAAGGACGACACTCATAATGACAGACGGCGGCAGGTGGGGGGAAAGGGGGGATGCGGCGGCGCGGGCGCAAGACCTGATTCAAGATTATATTAAATCGACCGACAATAAATCACATCTCACCTATAAAATATAAATCAAGCGTAGCATAAAATACATTTATATTGTTTTCACTTCGAAATGACAATAAAATGTTTTAAATTCATGAGTGATTTAATACGTATATCGATATAAGTGCCTAACTAAGATGAGAGAGATTTAAATATAACATAATATTACCTCTGAAATTATATCGAAGATCAAATTTTTATTGATGCTCGGAATTTGATTGTGATCCGACTTTTATACGACAAAGTTTACGTTACATACGAAAGATATAAAAATATTTTAACAATCAAATCAATCAATAGATGCAATATTAAGATAACAAATTCTTAAATATTTAAAATAGAACTAAAATGAGAGGAGGACTATAACTTTACAAACCGTTCCGTTCTCGTCAGAATGAGGTAGAATTCTTTTATCCATGATGTTTTAATTGAATGTGAAGAATTTATTTAGGTAGGTATTGCCATAAATTACATGTTAAATATACTTACGGCAGATTTTTCCAATGCCAGATAACTTTATCGGAGGAATAATTTTGACAGTTCTTCCATACAAAAACTGTTAGACGTCAATTTTATTCCACGAATAAAAATTATCGGTTGATTGAAAAATCAGCCCTTAGTTATATTACGTATTCAGTAATGTCCTTGCTCGCCAAAAAGTTCATTACCTGCTATAGTTTTTCTTATTGGTTGCTTAAGGTACAACTTATGCAACTACAAACGTAAATAAATCATAACAAAAATTCAAGTACAGTCATAAACAAAAGTTATTATACTTTGTAATGCAAGTTATACACAAAGTGCATTGTTTTTATTCATGTCCGCGTTATGAGGTGTCTCGCAAACGCTGAGACATACAAATAAATACATCAATCACATGACAGCATGTTGTTAAATGAGCATAATATATTTACGAGTGACCTCAATGTGTAAATTACGATTTCATTCATCCAATTGAAAGTTTTTTTCAAAAATTTTGGTCCTGTCTGTATTGAGAGTAAAATTAACGTGTTCTTTATTTATGGTGTAACTGTATGTGTATAATCATAATCAGCCTATACTGTTCCCACTGCTGGGACACAGGCCTCCTCTCTGTGAGAAGGAGTGAGCCGTAATCCACCACGCCGCCCAGTGCGGGTTGGTAGATGTCACATGTGTTAGAATTTTTGGTTCTAGGACACGCCGGTAGCCTCACGATGTTTTTCCTTCACCGTTTTGAGAGCAGTAGCGATTTAATTATTTACACAAAGTAAAGCGCCTGCCCAGGTTCGAACCCACGACCTACAATACGTAAGTCGCGGCTGTTACCACTGGGCTACCACTGCTCTTCTGCTCTTGAACTGTATGTGATAACTAATACTAATACCAACCTAGTATTGTTCCAATGCAGGGCAAAAGCTTCTTCTCACACAAAGAAGGCACGAGCATTGATCACCACAATAGGGTAGTTTCCTGGGTAAAAAAATAATTATTATATTCAGTTAGATTATCGAAAAATAATGGACATATATTTTTTCTTTTATTAATCAAACAAAAAATGACAAAGATAAAGCGCGTCAAAATTTGGGAGTCCCCACTCCCAAATTTTGACGCGCTTTATCTTTGTCATTTTTGGTCGTGACGTCACGCCATGCTAAAAGTGTAGCAAGGTGTGACGTCACGCGGAACTTTAACGGGCGATACCTTCATCATGTTTAATATAATTGACAAAAGAAAAAATACGGGTCCAATATTTTTTGATAATCTAACTGACGGACTAATTAGAATTTTTTAGGAAACTAGCCTATTGCTCAAGATTTCAGACTTATTATATTAACTATAAGTTTAGATTTCCTCACAATGTTTTACCTTCACTGATGTTAATGTCCAAGAACAACTTGTAAAGTACCTACATTGAAAAAGTCCCATTGGTACATCCCCGGATTTGAACCCCACCACAACCCCGTGCTAACTATTAACTGATCATGTAATATTTGTTTTATAAATAGTCAAAGTTAATAAGTAATAATGATACCTACTCATTTTACTCTGACATCAAATAACTAACTGCTTACCTGTTTACTTAATCACAGATGAAAATGTCTAGTAATAGTAATATCTGTTAGTATTACTTGAGGTAAAAGGTAAGTTTATTGTACACTAACGTTATCCTAAAATACGTAACGGTTATTATATCTGCTTAAGTCTAAGGTGTGGTTTATAATATTGGATAATATTCGATAGTAAAGTTCCGCATCGAATTGCATTAGGCGCACTTGGTGGAGAGGCGATAGGCGCCATGCTCGTAGCCAATCTCGCTGTTTTTAATGCCCTTCACTTACAGTATTCATAAGACGAGCTTTACATGTGTGAAGCAAGAATAAAATAAAGTAGGTTAAATTAGAGGGGTATTTACTAACTAAAACTAAAATTATAATTAGAGGGGGCTCGTGGCTAAATGATAACGTCCGCACGGGTCGATCAAAGGTTAAGGTACGCTTGCCGCGGTTGGTCTGTGAATGGGTCACCATTCGTTAGAAATCGAGACCCCTACGTGCCTCGGAAAGCACATTAAGCCGTTGGTCCTGGATCTTTGACAGTCGTTACGGGTAGTCAGAACAAAAGTCTGTTAACCAGTGTTACCCAATAACTGGGTTGTGGAGGTCACATAAGTAGTTGTTCCGTGTAAAATACTGGTATTCAGCTGCATCCGGATAGACTGGAAGCCGACCCCAACATAGTCGGGAAAAGGCTAGGCAGATGGATTTTTATTTTAAAGAAAGAGTTGAAAGAAGAATTGAAGTAGGTAGTTTTAATTTTAGAATATACAGAAGTAGAGTTACTGTGCCTACTTATATTAAAAATTAAATTAAAAATTTAAAAAACCCCCGACTACTGAAACCTTATAAAAAGAAAAAAATAACCTTGAAATCATGACCCTACGTTATTTTAATTTAATTTTTTATTTCATGTTTTTTATAGGGATTCCTTATTATTTCATTTCTTTTATTTTCTTGCGTTTTAAGATTCAAGTAATTTGGTATTTAATCAGGTTTTTTGTATTTCGCCATTTTGTGGTGGAGGCCATCTTGGATTTGAAATTTGTCATAGTGTATAGTATTCTACTAGTCAAGCCCTTTCATTTGATACCCATATTGAGGGAGTTATGAAAAAAAAAAATGTAATTTGCCATTTTGTGGTGGTGGCCATCTTGGATTTGAAATTTGTCATAGTGTATAGTATTCTACTAGCCAAGCCCTTTCATTTGATACCCATATTGAGGGAGTTGTGAAAAAATATATAATCCGCCATTTTGTAGCGGCGGCCGTCTTGGACCAATTTTCATCAAACATAGCTAAGAACACTCCCGACAAATTCACCTTTCAAACAAAAAAAACAAAATTAAAATTGGTTCATCCGTTCGGGAGCTACGATGCCACAGACAGACATACACACACACACACAGACACGTCAAACTTATAACACCCCGTCGTTTTTGCGTCGGGGGTTAAAAACTTATAACACCCCGTCGTTTTTGCGTCGGGGGTTAAAAACCAGTGTAAATATTACAGTAATTAACAGTAATAAACTAATTGGCATCACATTAGCTACGAGATATCTTCCAATCCACCAGCCTTATCGTACATTATCGCTCCGCGGCTTATAATTACTATTTACAGCATGCCTACCACGCACGGTGCGACTAAAGTCGTGACACTTATATTGTCTACCTAGTCACTTGCTTAATATTTTTAAATAAGGCTGAGAATAAGTCCTTTTGAAGGACAACAATCAAGAACTTCAAAACCATCTTGCCTTCACCAGTTTTTAGTGTTTAAGCTTTGAAGTAGACGTACCGCATCCAACTCTACAGCAATGTGTTATGACGGGCCACCCGACCATCTGCTTGTCTCATTCATACTCTAAGGCGACGTTTGCCATAACTATAAGTATTGGGCTCGGGTTGACTCGACCCATTCGTGTGTGGCATCCTTTAGTTGAACAACGTTATTATCTTGCGCATGTTTATTTGTTGGTCAAACCTGAAAATTACAAAGGAGATACCGCTAATTACGACCATTATTACAGGTAATGGTCATAATTATTGGCTTGTAAGTCGTTTAGTATCGTGACTAATTCAGCTACATTTAAATTGATTAAATTGTCACTGAGTCACATGCCATAGAATTGCTATAGTAAGTAATTATTGATTTTGGCAAAGTAGAATTACACATTTTGGATACGTCATCTGCAAATTAGCATTGCAGTTTTTTTTAACGAATTTCCATGAAACAAATGAACTCCTAACAAATGAACTTTTATACAAAATATTATGCACATGTTTTTAGGGTTCCAAATGTAGCCAAATGGCAACGGAACCCTTATGGATTCGTCATGTCTGTCTGTCTGTCTGTCTGTCTGTCCGTCCGTATGTCACAGCCGCTTTTTTCCGAAACTATAAGAGCTATACTGTTGAAACTTGGTAAGTAGATGTATTCTGTGAACCGCATTAAGATTTTCACACAAAAATAGAAAAAAAACAGTAAATTTTGGGGGTCCCCATACTTAGAACTGAAACTCAAAATTTTTTTTTTCATCAAACCCATACGTGTGGGGTATCTATGGATAGGTCTTCAAAAATGATATTGAGGTTTCTAATATCATTTTTTTCTAAACTGAATAGTTTGCGCGAGAGACACTTCCAAAGTGGTAAAATGTGTGTCCCCCCCCCTGTAACTTCTAAAATAAGAGAAAGATAAAACTAAAAAAAATATATGATGCATTACCATGTAAACTTCCACCGAAAATTGGTTTGAACGAGATCTAGTGAGTAGTTTTTTTTTAATACGTCATAAATCGTAACGTAACGGAACCCTTCATGGGCGAGTCCGACTCGCACTTGGCCGGTTTTTTTTAATATTTCCGAATACAGTTATTTCCTCAAATCGGATGTATGTGTTTACGGATATGCACGAAGCACGTGCCGGCCGTCGCCTAAACATTATTGGCTTGATTTGAGCAATTAACGAAACTACGATAATATAGGCTTGTGATAGGAAATTTAAAAAAACATCTACACTCTAAAATTGATGTGTTTGTTTAAATTTGACTGTTGGGAAGTGTAGGGAAAAAAAGTCGTAATTTTAAAGTGGATTAGGGTTTAAAATGGTGTGGCAAAGATGAGGTGGAAAGCTGTGGAGAGTTATGTCCTCTACATAGGTGAGGTAATTTCTTCACCTCGCCTGAGACTATTTCGTTGTGTCGAACTCTTAACTATTGACGTTATCTTGATTTACGCACTTTATTAACATTTTATTACTCGATTGAGCGAGTTTCGTAAATAGTTAGAATGGCGTCGAGCGGACGTGTCCAGCAAAATCATTGAACGGGATGAATAACAAAATAAAAGTTCTGTAAATAAATTTTTAAATGCAGTTTTCTATTTTTTGGTCGTTTATTTTTAGCCTTGAATGCATCTTTTCTCTTGGCTCTGATATTTTATGAATTCTTATTATTGCTGCGGAAAATTTATACAGGATAATTTTTTATTCAGTGCGTAAATTTTTACAGGGTGTTCTACCCATGAATATGAACAACATTCACTATGGGACCATCTCTGAAATCACGAAAAAAAAATCAGCAGATTCATACATTTTGGTCGAGTGTAACTTTTATAAGAAACAGCTGATTTTTTTTTTGTGATTTCAGTGATGGTCCCATAGTGAAAGTTGTTCATATTCATGGGTAGAACACCCTGTGAAAATTTACGCACTGAATAAAAATTTATCCTGTATTGCTACACGGGCTTTATACTAGGTATAGGTATAATGACGTATAACTTTCTTAGACATTTTGTAACTACGTTTGATTTTTTCTTAAATTATTTTTTGTAAAAGGTACATAGATAATGCCTGTCTCGTTGGTATAGTAGTCGCAAACGCTACTGCTGAGCATGAGGTCCTGGGTTACTGGACTTACTCAGTAGCAGCCCGGAGTCCTGGATCTGCAAATGCTGCACTGGCACGCTGCGTGAGCGTGCCCGAACCATCGCCACTCGTTCGATGTCCACCGCGCACAGGATGGATTGAAAGCAGCTCATGAAGTGATTTTTTGCCCCATTGGTGTAATTGCCGTATGGCGTTCCAGTGTGAGGATAAATAAATAAATAAATAATAATAAATAAATCTGTGCTCGGTTGATGTCAATAAGCTGGCGCTTACATTGGACTTAAACATAACTGAGTAAAATGTGGGTTTACTCTACGTAAACCTCTGCCTTCCGCTTTGAGGTATACAGAAGTGATGTTCTGTTATGTAAATAATGCAATACACAGTTATTCAAATACCTAATCAATTTATGAACTTTATGTGAGATGATTTCATTATGCGCCGTATTGTAGGCTTCGGCTTGGTTCTATCTACCTACTCGGTATATTCTGCATACTTGACTGCACTGGTAAAGTGGTCATTTCAAAACAGCCGCGACATTTGCTGACCCATTAGTTGCTGTAGGTCATCCGTAGTTCTCAGAAATCGTCCGCATCACTGGCAGACTACAGTATAACATCGATACTCAATCATTGGCGCAAGTCTTTTTCTCGGAGGTAATTTATTTTGACAAGGAAAGTTGTGTAGCTCCTGTACTACTCTTGTCCGGGAGATGAGGGGCCGATTCTGTCTGTTACACTCTTGACTTATTTCGTATATGTAGGTAGATATAGTAAGCAACAAGTCCAAAAGTGTTTTGGGGACGAAAACATTTTGTTCTCTTGTCTGATTTCGGGCGGGATGGTTTTCTGTCAAATATAATTTTGATATTTTCACTAGAAAAGCATGTTGTGCATAATAATATAGATAATAAACTAAAGTTCTAAACATCATTTTACAGACGGAGAGACAATTTACTAAGACGTCCACAAAATTACAAGGAGAATGCTATTTAGTATATCAGTTGGATCTAAACGACTGTAAAACGAGCAACTGTCTGTGGGTACCTCATTACTAAATTTCGTCACAGTGAAGAAATATTTTGAACACAGAAAATAATTTCTTTATGCTTTGATAAGATCATCAAGATTAATTTCTAAATATGCGTAACACACAAGAAGTAAATAAGTTATTAAAATCAAATTGTAATTTACGATAATCATAAAGTAAAGATTAGGCTAGTTCGACGTAGGTACAAGTTTGATTTAAATACATTCCAGTTCCAGCTCTTCACATAAATATACTCATAGATCCGAACCGGGACATTCTTGTATTAGATATTTATGCCTCCATCTCTGGTGAGGTCCACGAAAATTGTGACATACGCACGACAATAAAAAGTCAACAATGAGCGCAGTGGCTCACGCGACAGGACCCCCCGGTCCCGACCTCCAGATAATAAATGCGTTTATGATCTATGATCTGAAACTGATACTTATAATGGCTTCTGTATGCCGTAGCTGCACCAAAACGCAGCCGGCGGAGCGCCTCCGCGCCACTCCACATAATAAATAACCTCAAATTGCTTGTAAAAGGTAAACTTTTATCTCTCTGCTTTTGTACACATGTAAATATTTGTGTTTAATCTGACGTCGAGTTATTCGTTCGATCGTTTACTGGACTCGATTAAGGCCGAGTTGTAATGATTTGTGCTCATGAACTCGCGTTATATAAGTAGATTTCACATTGTAAAGTTAAAATGTACCTAATCAAAATTGATTTACTCGTTTAATTAAAAATCCTCGTAAAATAATGAATTAATAATTCGTTTTGGCCGAGCAGATATTAATATTGACTAAGATCGACGTATAGCAATTTTATTGACGGTTAACGACAATCAGGATTTAATTTTAATTGGTCTAGATGTGCAGCAATAAAAGAAGTGTCCGATTTATAGTGACGTACGTTGTTAGAGGCGGACTTGATATTTATTACTTTGTAAGGTTTGTTTATTTATATAGAGCTGGTAGCGGTAGCAGGTCGGGCCAATGAACAGTGGAAGCGGAATGACGTGTCGCGATCGCATGTCCACCAAGAATATATCAATCGGGTGGGAGAGTAATGGTCGTCAGTGCCAGCCAACCGGCCTCCTCTTGCTAAATGAGCCGCAAACTGGCTACTGGTACTTTCTGTTTGAATGTTAAGTAGTTTTAATTATTTTGCACGAGCCCCCGGCTGTACAGTTCACCGTGCCGGAGACATTTATCAAAGGCTACTTGTACTGCATATTTACAACACAGATACACCGTATCGATATTATGATGACTCTTAAATAGCTAATTGAAATATCGCCTGTAACTCTTATTCATAAATCTAGTTTAACATTTGCATTAATCTGTCAGAAAACGATGCTATAAATTAGGTCATAAGTAGCTTAAGGTCCATTAAATTATAATTTAAAGATTGCTCATAACTCGTAGCTATGAAGGATCCTTATGTGCACACAGACAGCTGCTAGTTGTTTATTGAGTGTACTACAACTGCCGCTCCCTATGAACACAGAGTGGCTAGATAGAGGCAATAACGACCTAAGTTCCTACCCCTAAGTCCCTAACGCCTACAACCTAGCTCTTACAATTCAATGCCTACCTGTCTGACTAGCCCTAGTACCCTATCAGCCCTAACGCCCTAGCCCTAACATACAAACCATAACACAACGTACTAGTACTGTTGTGTGGGCAGGAAAGCCTGTTACCAGCGACCTAATGATGATGCAGCTATCTCTCGTAACTCGGCCAGACAAAGTGCTGATGCTGATCCGAACTTTGTACAATAAATGTTGTAATCCGTTGATTTAGCGATTAAGGTGAAATTAGCTGCATTGCAATGTTTGGATTAGGGTTCCGTGGTGCTATGGTTCACTTGTGAACACCTTACACTGAATTGATCAAGTGTTTCATTCTCTTATTCCATTAATTTAAAACTTCTTCGACTTCCAAAAAGCTGAATTGATGGGTAAATATCTCGAGTGACTAAAACATATCTCAAGATAAGAGTTATCTTAAGAATAAACTTTTTGTTTTAGTGTCTTAATTATGCAAGGCGGATTGATTGCGGCCGGGGGTCAGTACTGATCGCCTCGTGAGCTTTCATGAAGTAATCTCCGCGCGGCTGAGCAATGTACTCAATGCGCACTGCTGTTTATTTTATGCTCTCCTGGTAAGTGAGACTGCCTTTTGAATTATTTTGTAGTATTTCTCATTAATTTTAAGCTGGCTGGCTAATTAATTGGAACTTAATAATAAGATTTTAAGCCGGTGTACCTCTTTTAAGTCGGTGAACTCAATTTTTCCTACCAATGTTACCACCATTGGTAGGAAAAATTGAGTTCAATTAGATAAATTAGGTAGACTAAATAATAATTGTGTAAGATGTTTAATGAATACATGTATTGTACTCAAGCTCACTTATCTTTTGCATGGATAGATACCAACCATCTTGTGGTGAAGTAGGAACATGTAGATAAATACCAATCTCGCGCAAATGCGTAATGCCTTTCTTTCTGAACACTAGTTAAAGTCTTCATAGTGGCTACCTAAGTATAGCAGATAGATAAACCTAAATCAGTTAGAAAATAATAATGGTTAGTGAGTGCGCACCGCAATGAGCTGATAAACCGCGGTTACTTCGCCGGGCGGTGAACAACAGGTTCCAATATTGGCCCAAAGATCTTATATTAACAATGTTGCTTGAAATGCTCTATTATCACTTTTGATATCAGCGCATAATTGTTAGAAATACAAGTTAGTTATTAGCGCAGGCTGCCACGAGGCTAGTGGTTTGTGTCCAAAGGCGAGCCGGGGTAGGCCGAGCGGCTCGCTGCGGGGCCTGTCCGCCATGAAAAATTACTACTCTCGTAAATATTTTGTTGAAATGCAATTTAATTTAATAATACATACGTATTTCCAACGAGTACTTACTCACATTTCACTCACAACTTTCTTTTTTATTATTTACATTTTTGCTTAAAATATTCAGCATCCAATCAGGGCTTCGAACTATGACGCTTCGTAGAACCTTCAATTATTTAAAGTAATTCATGAAGATGTATTTCACTCGCTTTTTTATTTACAATAGAAGTTTTACTGCACCGATGTCAAGGAAAAAATATCGCCACTTTGCGCTAGGCTCCAATCCAGCTGGTTGCGATATCAAGTGAGTGCATCATAAAAATTGACAGTGACAAGCTGAAGTACTCGTATTACCGTATGTGGCATTAATTTTACGACCACCACGAGTAATTTACTTTCTCGGAATGGTGCAAGAAGTATGAATAGCAATAAAGTGTTAACGGTGTCCCGATACTAGATCACGCGGCGTCATGCAATATACTAGCGCAGTCTTTGATTTACTCCAACATTTTTATGCTGCCACTAATAAAGTTTACATGATCATCAATTTTAATTTTACTGTGGCGGACGGACGGCCCCCGGCAGCCGCGCCGCCCGTCGATATATCAATTACGTTAGCTTTCTGTACTTTATAAGTGTTTTCACAATGCGTAATGAAACTTATCTAAATTTAGAAAATATTCATACTCGGCACGAGTCCAGAAATGTAGGTTAACAAAGTGATTAACGGATATTTCTTTCACAAATCGATGAGAAATCAGAATTTTATCTCGATATCAGTTAAGAATTGATATTCAATGCAAATTAATTGCATAGCAGTTCGTTAATGAACAACTTTTTGCTGGCCGGCCGCGAGTGTGACCTTTTCTATTTGCATAGAGTTAACTAACGCGCTCTCATTGGGGATGCACGAGCCTTGCCCAGGCGCAGGCGCCAGACCACCCAGTTCCCGACACCTCTGTATGTTTCCTATGTCTAGAACACTAGTTAAACTTTAAATAAATATATTAACAAGGCCATAATTCAATGTTCCAATGAAAATAGCAACGCTTTTTGAACGCCTCGAGTCAACAATTTTTTTTTTCTAGTGATCAAATAAAATATGTGTAGCAGGTGCTTAAATACAGCCAAGAATAAAGACAAAGATAGAAGAGTAAACGTAATGAATCTTCAAAATATTTATGTTATCATGTAGGTATGAAAACAAAACTGTCTCTGAAATCTGATTGATGGGTAGATTTCTGAGATAATGAGCACAGACTTTAGTAGTTTATTAAATGGTTTTGTTAATAATGAGGATGAGGAGCATGGTTCATTAGCCAATTTAAAAAACCCGTATAATATGTCAAGTTTAATCAAAATATTTGGCACGTTAGGCAGGCAGTCTTGACCTGCCAAATATTTTTTTTACCAAGCGTATGATAACCGCAATGTGTGTGATGGTGATAATCAAGGCCCTAATTCGCTATTGCCGCTTTACATATCAAATTCTTTAGCTAGTCCCGCCAATCCCGCATCCAATTCGCGCGGTTTCGCTCATTGTGTCATATAGAATACGGCCCCTGAAGGTATAATATTTAAGTAGTTTGATCAAAAAGCGATTGACCTAATATTTTGTTTACTTTACTTTTGTAAAACGTCTTTTATATATACCTACGCTTATTTACCTCTCTGAGGTCATAAAGAGATATTTATTTCAAAACAATAAATAAACAAATACTAACATCGCTTTGTCTTATAATATCTCATTCACATACTCTTTGTATGATAGATAAAAATCGTAAATGAATGTTAATTTCAATATTTAAGCTAGCGTAGGATCAACAAATCATCGCGATGATATCTCGTGCGATCCGAAAAGAACCGTCCATTATCGATAGACGATGGGCCATTGGGCCCCACTGACCTCTCACACTGGCCCGATATTTAGTGGCACGCATTGTTCAGTACGATGATAATTGTAGGTGGTGGCTAGAGTTTGTTTAAAATTGATTTCGGCTGTGATCGTCGGTTTGATAGCGTCGTCGTATCTTACATTATTATAGGTTGGGACCGCTTCGGGCGCCGCGCACCAACTGCACACCATCGCGCTCAATCTGATACCGGCACTGATACTGGATGTGTGTCTCGTGTCAATTGATATGGAATATTTATTTAGACTTCTTTAAATCTCACGAGAAGAACAGAAGAAACTAAAAAACTGCCAGATCCACCCATTGATATCTAGTTAGATACGAGTATAAAATGATGTAGCAAACAAAAAACCGAATGTAGTAGGAATAACGCAGAAAGTTTCAGTTAAAATTAGATATCAATTATACCTGAAAGCTTTAAGAGAAATACCATTAAAACGCATTGTGCAGTTCTGTTGTCATAATAAACCTTTAAAGCTCATTGTTTCTGTGAGAAATACTAGCAGCAGGTAGGCGACGGCGACGATCTGGAGAGGGATGTCAGGAGGCGAGGAGTGTCTCCTGCGATGGCGGATAAGAGCCGTCATAAGTCGGCGCGTCGCAGCCGCCGCGTGCGCAAATAACGACAAATCGCGGCTCGATCGCGCGCCCGCGTCGCGCCCGCACCGCGCTCCCGTCACAATGCTGATGTTCCGCTCGATCGACGCTACCCGATGCGCGTGCGCCGTGTTTTATGCTCACTTTTCTACAATCCTTTACCGTATTGTCCCTCGAACACTGACAAGGGAAATATATGGGAAGCCGATGCGATTTTTGTCTAGTGGCGCTGCGTGGGGTACACTTACAACAAAATACATTGGTGTTGTTACCGAGAAATGGAATAAAAGTGTTTAAGTTTACAATAGATATGAATTAATTGGTGGATAAAATAAATAACATTTTCTCACAGCGCTTTCCCTTTATCCACCAGGACTCAAGTTCTCAACCACTTAAAACTCTACGCTCTTTACGTATCGTCTCACCGACATTATCAAGCGGAATTATCTTTTTAAATTAAATTAACCTGTCCCGATAAATGTTTATGCACAGGTTAAGCGGAAGAGACCATATTCTCGCACAGAGCCCATAACTCTTGCAACAATATGGCGCACAATTACAAGTCGCGGGTCGCTAGGTGACGATGATAAATGTGTTTCCTTGGGCAAGGGACACACGCGGCGCATTGTGCTCTCGCGCACATTTCCACGCTTCCACAACACCAACATAACCGGAGCTTTAGCTTTGCACATGCTTCACTAAATGGGTAATAACTGTGTGAATTTACACTCAAGTGTTAAGGGTCCTCTTCAATGGTCGAGCGGTTCTGTATTGTCTCAACTGCACTCAGTTTATCATTGCCAATTATCTCCGAAAGCGATACAATGATGAATGATTCGTAATTGTATTAAGTATAATTTGCACCAGCGAGCGATAGTTGGTTAAGTCGTGCGTCGTTGTTAATGTCCACTAAGTCATGGGGGCGATTCCATATGTTGAATAGCGAGTAAGTAAATGTTTGGGCACATTGTTCTAGGACCGGTTGAGACGGAAACGCCGCGGTGGGCTGTAACATTACTTATACATGCGTCGACGCACTTTAGCAATCAGCATTAATCAACACGATATGCTCTCTTGTCTCCGCACTCTCCCTATTGATTTGTATGTTTTCAAACTGGCACTACGGTTTGTCATCAAGCTTGAGAGTTGAGACTAACTTCCAGTTTCGCTTTACGACTACAGATCTATCGAGTGGACCAGTTAAGTAGTTAAGGCTTGTAAAGTATGGCACTCAACGAGAAGTTATGATTATTATTTTATGGTTTATTTTTACCCGGTTGTGGCAAGGATATAGATAAACGTAATGAATTTGACACATTGTTGATTGCTAATAGATAGATGTATACTAAAATATACCTATAGCAGTTTCCTGAAAGATGGAAAATGACACGAATGTGCCTTAAATGCATATTGTAGACACAACACAACAAGCACGTGATGCCGAGATGCCTTGTGCGCAATTACGTTGTAGGCTGTTCTGGTTGTCTTCTTGTTTTTCTGGAGTGTCAGGCTAGGTTTTAAAACAGTCAGCTTGTTCCTTGCATTAGTCACTAATCTCAAAGGCACTAATGATTAGTGCCTTTCATGTTCAAAACTTTCGAGATGATTAGTGGGACGTTTCCTTGCTTTGTTGCAAGCGCTAAGACCAGTAGACATCTAATATGTCTTGGTCTTGTGTCAAATAGTTCATGTGTCCAAAAAGGTTGCAGTTTGTGAGAAGATTGTTCTACCTTCATTATGTTCTTTGTTTTATTTATTTATCATCCTACCATAGGAATGTAGTCCTCCCTTTCTTGAGTAATAAAAGTTATTAAGTGAATTGCGTGCATTATTAACGACGTTTTCGATGCGTCCGAAATAAAGAGTGTCGGAGAAAGTGTCCGCGTTACTTCATTGTCTGCATGTCGACATGAACACGTCGTGATGGCTTATCTCCAAAAACTCGAGGGCCATGTAAAGCACCTTCGTTTATCTGGCGGCTACAAGGCACACGGAAACATCTTGTCTCTCGCGTAAACCCGCCATGTTTTATTCTCTCGCATTCAGCGCCGATACCTTAATAAAACCCAACAAGATTGAGCAATAAAAAGTAATTTATTTGATTGTAATTTCAAAACACAAAGTGGGCCTCATTTTGTAATATATTTTTATCTTTGTGGTTTTGTGTTTCTCGCTCGCGGGGCACGTCCTGCCCCGACCTGCCCGCAGATGATTCGTTGCGAGCGTTCAATAAATTTAAAGTGTATCTTAAACTCGATTCAATTCCGACGGTGATACCTAACGGTTGGTACCATGAAAAAGACATTACGTGCACCACAACATGTATCTTTACTTCGTATTACTTTTGTGAGTACATTGTGGTACGCGGCAATGTTTATTATGATTGACTCTATTTGAGGGCCGGGGCTTACAACCTTTCACTGGCGCATTAAAATGTGCATATCTATTACTAGCAACAATCTCTCAGCATCTCTAAATTACATCTCTTAAAAGGTGTGAGAAGTGTAGCTGCATACGTAATCGATGGTAACGGAAGCCGAGGCGCGACGTGTTAAAGGCAGAGCAGGCAGCGCGGCGCGTCGGGCGTCCCGTACAATACGCGCAACTCTGATATTATCACCGAACCAATCAATTTGATCCCTCATAAAAAGTTCTCGGTAGGCAGCTAGCGAGTATAATGCAGTCGCTGTATCGGACGCTCGATCCGTGACTCGCTGGTAGCCGGACTTTTCATATAGTTTATGTGAAAAGGATACGGGCATTGTTGTGAGACGCCCTGCTGCGTGCGCGCAGGGTAAACACTTGAAATTACAAGTCAGCTCGGACGGACCTCGGCTCGCGTCGCGCCGTACCCGGAAAAATGCGCTTCCAATGTTACGCTCGATGAAAATAAAAATATTGTCCACGCGATGTGTGGCACCGGCACCAGGTGCTCGCAAGCTCAATGTGTCATGTGTACAACTGTGTATTTTATAGCAACGATACATTTTTGTATACAGAGCTTGATTCACGCACACACATTGAAAGGCTGTTAAGGAGTTTATAGTCATTACTTACATACAGAAGGACCTAGTCGACATTGCCGTGGAGTCATAACTTTTAATGACATCAACATCATACACTTAGATATCATCATAAACTTATGCAGTACCAACATAACTAAGCCAAATGGGATAAGTCACACCAAAAACCTCCGCAGGAGATTAAAAAAAAACAATTTTTCGCTTCAAATAAACCAGTCTCAAAGAAAATAAAAGTTAACAATTCAAATAAAGTAAAGATTTGCGACACCACGTAGCAGTGCTGTTCAAATATTTTTCCCGTGATCGTAAAATGAAGTAAAGATAAAGTAAATATTGTGACTTTTGTAGTCTGATTGTTTCGCATTTATGTCATAATAATATGAATAAAACTTCACGCTTTTTATAGTGATTCCGATTATAAAATCAGAAGTGATTTTGAAAGGAAGTGCTTATCATTAAAATTTTTACTGCAGTACTAACTATAGACAGCATTTTTTTAGTTTTACCTACGTGTAAAATTTTATTAATATTGGTAGGTAGAAGAATATCATTATAGTGTGTGTCATCATAATCGGTTTTAAGGACTAAAATCTCTCTCCAAGCCTTTTTTGTAGAGTAGATTTGTACAGTCACCATCTTGAAAAATAGCTGGTTATTTTAAGTGCTGTCATCTTCATCCAAGATTTGCAAGTCACTGCTGCTTACGTTTTTTCAACCTTGCTAGAAGCTCTCATTGCTAAAATTAAAATAATAAGATAACTAGCAGATTACTCCGACATCATTAATATAGTTAACCTAAAGCAAAGTCTGCACTGCTTCAGAGCAAAGTGCAATGCAGCTGCTACGTATTGAACAGCTCCCGATGGTCAATCACTAGCAAGTAGACTTAGATGCATCAGTTGAGTCGTGTTCAAACTGAAAACACTAATCCTTTGCCCTATCTAATGTTCTCCAGCTGGTTTCAGTTGATAACCTACTTCTTTGATAAAAACCTTTGATTACTCAGCCATTTTTTTATAAGAGCCATTTCCCTACTGTCTTAATCGAGTACTCTTCTACGAAATAGAATGTGAAAGACAGGTTCCTCTGTCCACTCCTTGACGTTACGAGGGTGAAGATACTTGGTTGAAGCTGGCAAGGATTCGAGTGAGTCGCGACTGGCTCGAGAGGTGCGAGATGTTACACGGCGGATATAAATAAAAGAAGATTGTCTCCGAGGACCGCGGGCCATAATGTGCAGCGGGCTCTGCTGTGCACCCAGGTATAGTCCCTTTTTTTTATTTAGATGTTAATACTGATGCTAATAATTAACGTATCAATACAGTAAGTATATGTATTTAAAAATCATATATATAAGACAAAAAATCTAATAACAACATAACAACAATAACATTAAACAATCAAAAACCAAACAAAAACAAAATTAACAAATCATTAAACAATCTAATTACATTAGATATAGTTAAGTTAAATTTTAGAACTGTCTCTCTCCTACTACTTTGTTGTGCCCGGCAGAGTTCATAATGATCTCATTCAATTTTAAGTTACCACTGTGGAATTCAATAAATGATTGAGTATGTGTAGTTAATTATTCGGAGAAACAATGATATTCTGACTCATACAAAGTATGTTAAGGAAGAGCAAAAGTCTGTATTTATTTGACCATATGGCATATATTATAGGCCAAAATACGCTACTAAGTAAATATTAATTGTTTAAGAATATATAAGTTATTTTTATAAAATCCAGGTACCTGTATCACTATTCATCATCATCTAAAACTTTTACCGTCTCACTGTTGGAAACATATAGGACTCCCTTAACGGTGTTCACCACAAATATGTATGTAGGTATGTTATATAAAATGGACTAAAATCTATGATGAAAGTTTACATTTTATTTTAAAACAAATCACTTCTCATTTTTGAGGGTAAACTTCTAAACGACTTCTTTCAACAAACTTCAAAATGTACCACATCTTGTGGTATTAGGTAGGTACTACTATATTATTGTGATAAATCCCAACTTTCATTTCAATGAACTCTCTGGTACACACTATACCCATTTCGGTGCTATACCCCGGAGCAAAGCGGAGCCTGCTAAAGCTCGCACGATTAGGCGCACCCCCCTCTCGCCCCGCACCCGCCACACGCGCGCCTCCAAATAAAAGTGCTGCGTTGTCGCGAGCCAGAATTACGACGCGATCGCCTTTTATTATCTCTCTTTTTTAATTCAATTTTACGATAAACTCGCGTACACTTGGACCAGTGCATCTTGGTCACTCGCTGTTGGAATGACAACTTGTAGGCTAATAAAATTAAATGAGGCATTTACCTACTTAAAGAAGACTTGGTACACTTGGTGTGTCATTCATTAGGTGAATTATTGTAGATCGGGAAAAATAGTACAAAATGAAATATACTACTTACACTAAAGCCAATAAAATATTTAATTATTTTGTTTTTGATGAAAATTTATGTCAGCAGAGAGCATGTTTTCATAAGATATTTTTCCTTACGATAATTTATAAATCCACTAACTATATACTTTAAAGTTTTCAAATAGTTGAAAATATGAATCTCAATATCATTTGCATCCATTCATAAGTAGGTACAAGTCCCAAGACTACACGAACTTTAAATCGAAAGACACATTCGTATGACGGTTAAAATGACCTGATCCCAATAAAAATAGACCTTTCTTTGTTATCGCGGATGAAACTCAAGTGTATGCTGTGTCCTCGGCACGGCGCGCTCACTCCCCTCATTTGCATACAAGCTACGATTTGTGTATTGTTAATTAGAGCAACACAAACAGGTTCCGAATAATGCAGCCTCACCAGGACCGGTCCACTATGCTTTCTTATTGCGCTATTATTGTACCATCTGTTATTTAAATGGCAATAGATTACACCCAGCAATCCAAACCTTAATAAACAATTGAACATAATTAACACTGTATGTTAATTTTGTCAATATTGATTTATTAGTACCAGCTCTTATTCAGCACACGCTGTTGTTAGTCTTGATTATAATCTTTTGTGCTCGCAGATCGTTTGCCCTAACAAAAGACTTCAACGCTTTTGTTTTTGATTCTTCCAATGGAATTATCGTAATAAAACATTTCATGTAAGTGCAGCTTTGTGGTTTATCGAAATAGTGTTAATAATTTTCAAGTATTTACATTATTAAGTCGGTTTATGTGTTTGTATTTCTGAAAAAAAAAAATAGTGTTGGATATTCGAACAAAAAATGCGAGGAATTTTCATATGTCAAGTACAAAATGTCGTAAATATGGATCGAAAGCAAGAGAAAGCATCTGGCAGGCACTTAGACACAATATCAGTGTTGTGAGCGTGATGCACCGCGTTGTCGGAGACAATGTCGAGGGCGGTCGTAAATTCGTCCTAATACTGGCCGGCGCGGGCGCACGGCGGGTCGCGCTCTCCACGACGCTTTTTATTGTCAAAACCCATAGCAACGCTGCCTTCCCTGATAACTTTATTGTTATTTACATCACTGAATTATCATTCCGATAGCCGTTGTTTTACATTCGTGTAACGTCGTGTCACAACCGGGCCTCGTATCTAAATTGCTTAATTGGAAAGTCTCGGAGAGAGGACGCTCGGATAACAGATATGAATATGTGTATTAGCCGAGACTGACCTTTCAATTGAGTCACCACAAATTATAGTCGACGACGGCTATTACACGATTTTATCTGTAATATAGAAAAGTCAAATAAACTAATGTTGTTTATATCTTGTTCTCAACATGGCGAAGTGATTCAACCTGTTGTAATTGATATCGTCGGATGTTAGGTTTGTCTTGTTTCTTCTAATATCTTCCGACTGAAGACAATGAACTATTTGGAATCGATTCAATTATATCGAGAACTATCGAATGATAGAGTAATCCTCTTCACATTAATAAGAAGATCATATTGAAGCAGGTTAGGAATGTTTATTAAATTATAAACTTAATTCATCGACGGAATATCTATTACATTTCGTTATTGGTACTCAGGTTGGTGTTCCAAATAAATGTAGTCTTCGTCATCGAATGCACTGAAATTAAGATTATACAGTAATATGTGTCGTGTTGATGCAGGACAAAACTGCGCAGGTCGCAATTCCACAATCGGAGATATAGTTTATATTCGTGGACCGGATGCATGGCGAAGACGCTAATATGCGCTATATTGCTGCCATCAAACGGCAATAAAAGATGAATCGATTACCAGCTGCGGCAGAACCGGCACGGGCGCACGCCGCGGTGGGTGCCCTCGCCGCGCCTTCTAGGGTATGCACCCCTTAATCCCACACTTTATGCAACAATGATCGGATTCTGTCATGAAAGAAGATATGTCGCGCTGTATCCGCTTTTTGCAGACAATTCCCATTTACGTCTCATTTCTGAGCTCGAAACGACAGTAATTTTAAAATTTTAAAACTTCGGAACTCGAGCGAGTGGGCCAGACCCCGAGCTGAATAAGACTTTACGAATTTTTAAATGCGAATAAAGTCTTAATAAACACTTTTTATGGTAGCCTTGTAATTTTATTTGCATTCGAAATAGGGCTCGTGGCGCGTGTTAGGCTAATAAGGAACGGATGGCCGCTCTTAACGATCCCTTACGTCGATAATATTCGCCGTCGTGTGGCAAATGAAATCACGTTTTATTGCTCTCAGCGTCATAAGTTGTTACCAAAAAAGACACGGCATGAGTGTGGTCACCGGCTGCTCACATACCCCGTACAATTACTGGCAGGCTGGCCGGTAGATACGTGATATTATTACTCAGCTGAAACACGAAATAAAAGAAAAGTTAGTATTCATTTTCGTAATATCGCCTCAATAAAATGGCTACAAATAGAATAAGTATCGATGTTTTTTCGAAGCGAAAATGGCCCTATAAATACTGAAACGACTATTCGAATTGTTCCCGACGCATAAAAAATAATATCTGTGCGTCGCATCTGCAGTGCTAATAAAATCCACACAACATGTGGCTTTGCAAATGCGATCTATTTAGACTTGGATATCGTCGCAACGAGAATAATGTTATCCCGGCACACCTCAGCCGTGTCACTCGCAAGGGCGTGTCGGAGATAAGTTTACATATTCTGTATGCATTATGCAAATTGAAGTTTTATGTTAAGCCTGTGAGGGATGAGGCGGGGGGCAGTGGGGGGACGAAGTGCTCTGCGCATGTGTTTGCGACATTTCACTCGCCACTGACGCGCGTCAATCTTGACTTTGACACTCGCGCGCACCATACATTTAGATAGAGCGTAATTAATGCGCAAGGACATATTGACGTATCAGGCACAGTACTGCACTCAGATATGTTAAACTGAATTACGTTGCGACACGACTAGCTAGCTACTTTGTTACAAGCTTTTTTAGCTACAAGCTTTTTAGTAAACCGTAAAATTACTACCAAGGTATACAGGAAAGTTCATTTCTCCTAGCTATTAATTTTACCACCCACGATAGGTAAATAAGTGTTTATTCATAATACTTATCTGTGCAATATTTTAAACTAAGCTACAATTTGTAATCTTATCTAAAATAACTAAGATACCTTTATATTTATTGAGTGCTTAAGAATTTCATAAAATATTTATGCCGTAGGTACCTACCTACCGTCGGAATAATGTGTCCAACACACATTTTCCTAAAGAATTCAGCATTATTTCAACCTATAGATCGAATCCGTCCTTAGATAAAAACTCTTTGTGTTGTAAAAACTCTTTGGTAGAGGTACGGTCAGCAACAAAAGCCAATTAACACTTCAGTTTTTAAAATCATAATTATTGAGAAAAATATTTATAAAAATCTGAATAGATGTTAAAAAGAGTATTAACTCTTAGCTTTTACATAAAATGCTGAATAGCAATGTATGGAATCATTATGTATCATTTCAGATGATATGTAAAAGTAACAGTGTTCATCGAATTTTCTTGCTGACCGTACCCTAAGGACAGAGCAAAAAAATTTGATCCTTAACAATATTATTTACACCTTCATATTTTTAATTACGCAGGTTCAAACTACTGGCATTAAATAACTACTTTGAAAGCCGTAATCTCTCTCGAATTGTTCTCTTTCATGGCACACTCATATACAAGCGATGCAAGGAGACCGGAAATTGACATCAAGAAAATTGAGGCCTTAAGACACTCAATCTCTTTCAGACCACCATATAACCGCAGCTAACCTGTAAAACCACCGCGGGGTACACCTCGACCTCAGCTCGTAAAACAAGTACACACCCTCCACTTAACTGAATGACGAAATCAATCCGCCACTAATTGATATTATTGTGAATATTAAACAAATTAATCGACTCAATCGTAATTTAAATGCCGTGCAATTATATAGATGTTATTATCTCTGTATTTATCAATGTGAACACGTTAATTTCAGACACAAGTCATAAACTTTTGTGAGTGTTTCATTTCAATGTTGAAATGACAGCCGGCTTTCGTAATAGTAGATATTAAACGTCCATCGTCCATCTTGATTTTCCTGTGACGTCATGTAGCTTGAAGTTTCATGGATCCAACGAATCCAGCTACATATTTCTATTCCATTCAACTCAGCCTATCGCAGTCCACTGCTGGACATACGCTTCTGCCAGGCTACGCTACAACACCCTTTACTCAATACTTTTATTGTATTCCACATGTAGGTATTCTTTGGTAGTAAACTTCGATCATATGAACCCTGTCGGGTACAGCAAAATAAGTGATTTAGATTAACTTTAAATAACTTATTTATGAAGAACCGTTCAATTGTGTAGACAGCAGAGAAACAAACTGTATACCTACCGTATAACTTAGTCGTACTCGAAATAATATTTCACTGCATAATTTGTCAGGTCCTTAACCTTTGCTCAATCAGTTCCCGGAATTTTCCTGAATTTCAAATGTGTCTGCGTGGTTGAACGAATGGAGTTTAAAACAAGTTGCGAAAGAGAATTGTGTAGGTACCTATCCACGCTTGAACTTGAACTTGTCGGTAGAGCCTCTTGCTAATACTAATATTTTTGTGTACAAAACCTTTATAATTTTTACGTAGATGATTATACTATTTGAGCAAATAAATTTTTATGAGATTATATGGAAGATCAATGGTGTTACAATTGGTGCTCTACCCTACCTTGTACTCAGATTTTATGAACTTTCGCAGGATTGAATGGAACGATACCGGCTCTTCACGAGTAGGGTCCTATAAAATTGTAACAGCAATGCAGTAATCTCGTATGCTGATTAAATGTACTCATGAACCAATCCATTCATGCAGGTAAACGTAAAATCTAGAATGAAGTGCAATGCACCATTATCACTGGATCTCAATAACAACATAAGTACAGTTGCGGGTGTGAGGTGTGGGGGCCGGGGAGCGGCAGTTCATTCATCAAGCCTTCATAAGGCTCTAAACCTAATTCGACACAAGCAGCCTCGCAACATCCGCTCTTGCAAAACGTTATTTCATTCATAACTTTAGCGCGTGCCGTGTTTACACCGAGCTCAAAACAATACTGCTAATTAATAACTGGACATAAAAACGTACGAATACTTTTTGAAGTTACAATGTATGGTGATGTCATTTGGATTAACGGCTTTTTTTGGAGATATTTGTAGATTAAAATTAAAAAAATAAATAATAAGGTATTTCAATAAAGTCTCTTTGTTACCCTGTATGCATTTTATAAGGATGGCTTTGGACAAACAATTTCACATTTAGACACACATATTTTTATTCAAGAGTAAGTGCCCGGTGAATGGGAGTGATGTGAAATAAAATTCATTTTACAAAGGCGTAATAAAAAGATAATGTGCAAAATAAGGTTTTGTGGGTTTGGTATGACCACAGCCGATAGTGTTTGCCGCACCCACGCGACGGCGACCGACGGAAAATAACATTTAAGTTGAGCCGATGACATCAGCGCGAGCGCCGCGCCGCGCCCGCTACCGCGCAGCTGCACTCGCGCACGCGCACGCAATCACCATCTTATAAAAATATAAGCATATTCTCACTAAAGATGTTCATAATAATTGTATTACGGAAATGGTAATGGGTATAATGGAATTCTTAATAACTTTTTTAAGTATCTTGTTTTTTGTTTCCAAGTCGTGTAGTGCCACTCCCCTTTTGACACAGGAAGTGTGCAATAAACTAGCGGTAACCGTAAAAGAGTTTGTGATTCAAAGTCGTAACTTATGGTTCTTTAATTTCGAGACTTGTCTATAATCTATCAACCAATCGAGATCAGTACTTTTATACATATATCGATGTTTAGCCAAAGAGAAATTAGTATTTGTATTTCAAATACAAAAACAATACCGTGTTACGTACTACGTTCGAATAGGATCACTGTCAAAGGCTTCTCTCAAAGTAAATGAAAACTAATCAGTTACTCCTTAAAATTTATGAACGTCACTGATAATAAATTAAAACATAAAGGGACTGAACGTACGTCTGCCATAGACAAAACGGCTCGCTCGATCTGGGGTAAGACAATCCGAGCGATGAAAGCAGGCTCGCTCTTCCTAAATCAACGTCAAATTACCACCTTTTAATCTTTTGTAAGTGATTCGGTTACACACGTGTTCTAAACGCAACTAAATAGTCGCAGCGACTGAAATACTGACGGAGATTGCCGTATAAATCTGACGTTTGAGAAATTTTACACGTCTCTGTTACAAATACATGTCTGTCGGCGAGCAGCTATATTATTTCACTATTAGCTCGTGAATGGAGCGCGATGTCGTAAATGACCCATTCTTTTGTGGTAAGTTTCGGGTTTAAATTTATTGTAGCACTATGTTTGAAATAGTCATTTAAGATCGAATCGCTGTAAAATTGGGTAATGTTACTCTTTGTACACTAAAGTATTATGTAATAAGAATCGGGCGACGTCGCTGAGAGATCATCGACACTTAAGGCTTTATAGACAATAAAGCAGACAAGTGTAATGGGATCTCACGTGCCAGCCGGCCTATGAGACGGGTCGGAGGGCATTCCGTTAGGACTCATTGTGAAAGGAACTCTGGACTGAACGACCGACTGTAGTAAAGAATGGTGTGCACATAAGGAAATGAAATAACAAGATGTTGCGAAAACTAATTCTGCGGCTCTTTACAATCCAGATTTATTGAATACTCTACGGCGGAATAGTGTTATCGGAGCCCAAGCTAATATTGTCATGAGGATTTAAGGTGTTCATAAAAATTCAAATAGCTACCCATTCACTTCGTTGAAGACTGTAGGTTGGAAGTTGTGTGAATTTTAAAACATTTTGCATCCATAAATGTTCTTTCCTAAGGAGAAGGAGGGCGCCTTTTCTAAGTATGATAATTCAATTTCAATCAACATGACGACATCCAGTCATGTTTGAAATAGAATTGTAATTCGGTTAAGTCGACTGATAGTAATTTCGAATGATAGGTCTTATACGTTCACAGACGTAGATTGCTGGTGAAGATAATTGTCTTGAGTTAATGTTGGCTAAACAAAGTGCGTATGTTATATGAATGACGGGCGCGGGTCTTGCGCCTCGGGCGAGGGGCAATAGCAACTCGTATGGGAAAACCTTCGGACATGTGCTTTAAATGCTTTATCTATGGTCTGCACTGATGCTCCTTAATATTACATATATTAATCCAAAATATTACTAAAAAAAATTGAAAACAGCGGAATTTGCATCACACGAATCAAATTGAGGTGATATATCAGAGGGACAATTCTCGTAATTTTAAGAACGTTCACAGTCTGATCTCAGTATCAATCTGTCAAAAATACCTCTAATTTCCCTACATTTTGACAAATATTTGACATATGTTTGTCGCTGAGATGAGACTGCGACTAGATTGTGAACGTTTTAAATTACGAGAATTGGCCTTCTGGTTAACGTAAAAATAATTGAAGATCGCAATTAAAAATTTTGATTTTTAATCTTCAATTTCTTTTTAAAGAATAAACCAGAAACATCATCACAGGTAAATCATCATTACGGGCTTGAGCCCTAAAAAAAGGTATGTGTCGTGGTCGAGGGCCAGCCCTCAGTTGATATGGGGCAACACAATGGCCTGCACACACGTGCAGCGATCCATTACACGGGATAAGTGCGGCTAATTCCCACTCTTGAAGGCTGCGTTCACGCGTTAGAATATACATCGCAAGGTGTACAAATAGGCATAAACTGAGAAGGTTCTTTCAAAGGACTTTACAAGCAAAATCAAATTTTCGTAAAGTCGTTCATTGCGTTGATTTTATCAGAAAAAATTAAAAACTTGATAGTTATGTATGAAATACAAATCAAATTTTTATTATTGCACCAACTTTTTAAACTAGTTGTGGTGTTTACACCATAATGGCAAAGAAATTGATATTTTATTAATTTTTGCAAAGCCACCTGGCTGATTTAATCATTCGTGGCAGTTGTTTTACTGTAAATCTCTCAAGTGGCCAGTAACGTTCGAGTACAATCACTTGCTCTATGTATGAGGTGCTTATTCATTTGTGCGTCGCAGTCGGCTCGTTAGCAATTGGACATGCCCGTTGCACGAAATATTTCAGCGATTGAAGCGGCGGTAAATTGCGCGCAACAATAGCACGCGTCCGCGGCATGCGCCTGCGCCGCTACGAGACCCTATTTACTACAAGAGTTTTACGATTCACTCGTTATCTTTAAATTATGTTTACTGGTTTAGAACAAAATTATACTCCTAGGTCTCCATGATACAGTTGGCACTCGGCACTAGCATTCTATACACATAAGTTTATTGTCAGATAATTGTTTCTGTACCTTATTCGATAGCAATAAATAACCAGTCCTTGACAGTGTACAGTATTACCTTACGGAGTGGAAAACGACATAAAGTGACAGCGATTCCCATAGGCCGTACCGCTCGTATTAATTACAGCGCAGTGATCCGAGCGGAGCGGCGCACGCGCATCCATCACAAGCGTCAGATAGCGCGTTATGAACGACGTACAGATTTGTACTCGTAATTTGTACCACTGTCATCACATTTCAAAGACAAATATAAAGGATTGAAGACCGGAATGACAAGTGTCAACGGGCTCATTCGGTTGGTATTTTAAAAGAGGTTTTTATTTAACACGAGCAACAAGAGGTGGATTGATCGAGACAGGTTTCAAGTGCCGTTCGATGGCCAGGCAACGTCGCGTCGCCGAGTCCTTTAGTGTCACGCCCAGCGTTCCGAGAAATGTCCTTACCTAACTCTTCACATTTAACCAACAACAATCACATGGCTTTGCTTATGTTTCTGTCTCTCACGATTTATTTTATTATTTTATTGCTAGCTTATTCAATTTTATTACAAAACGTACATCCAGCTGCAGGTCAAGTCTTATAGAATCCAAAGTATTTTATTTTATATTTAGCTGTTTAAAACAAATTAGAATGTAAGGCAACGTTTGGTCTTACCTGTAGTTGCGGAACCTTGTAAAGATGCGGTGATAAGAAAACTTGATATTCCGTATATAATTTGCGGTAAAGGCTATTATTTTGTACCCAAAACGTGTGCCGTGTGTCGAATATTAATTGACCGGGTATCGGGCCTGTCGTCGGTTTACAATTACACGCACCAATGGTATCGGATGCTCTTGCGCCGGCGGCAACGTGCATGCGTCAAAATTTAATTACCCGCGAATTCGCCACTCACTCACGCGCGGTATCGTGGAGATTCGTATCGATTCGGTGAGACTTCACAACATCCGCGCACATTAACGCGCCGCTGACGGACCGTGCGTCCGAGTGTCCATCATTATTGATTGACATTCCGGTTCTTTGTTGAAGCTTTTGTAGTTCTAATTCATTATTATGATTAGTTGGATCAGTTTTTTTAGTATGAGTAATACTTAATTGTATGATAGCTATGGCAGCATTCTTACTCATCCCTGAAGGTTTTACTTTTTCTATGAATAAGACAAGGGCAAGCAACAGATGAACATTGTAGTTCCTGGTATATGCCGTGTGGTCAGTCGGCCTTTATGTGTAAGAAAGTAATTATCAACAATCAACGCGAATTAGTGGTCACTGATGAAACATTCATCGTTCATTTGTTACCAATCATCCCAGTGATGCCAAGTCATCGAATATTAATTAACAACTGAGGCCACTCGGGATATCATCTCGATCGAGCTTGCTGTGTCGTCTCGTACATATTCTATCACTAACATTGTTCAGTATTATGCTGGCTTCACTTGCATTATGTTATTTATGAGTTTTGATAGTTATACTTGTTTTGTCACCTTCGAGCTTCGAGGCGAGATATCGAGATAGAAGAAGTGAGTCGTCACGGGTGTGGCTCTGATTCACTAGTGACTCTAATTTCGTAGAAGATAGTATTGTGATTTTTAATATCTATCTGTTCTTTATCTTTAATAATAGCTTAATTGATGGTCGATGATTCATTGTTACCGCGTGGTCCATCGTGATTTGTTAGTTGTCGATGTTTGAGTTTTTAATTATACGTAACTAAAGATGTGTTATTAGAGAGGCGGGGTGCAATGTTTTCGTCACGGCTATCTCTCAACGAATGTGATGCGTGCGCTCTTGTTCGTTTTGGACAGGCGTATTAACGATGATGTTTACGCTGTTGAAATGCACTCACAATATGAATCGGTATGATGCGACTCCCATAAGTACCAAACATAAATATTCGAAAAAAAAAACATAATTATATATAGTTTTGAATAATATTTTCCTCGAACATTGATTAACAATGCATTACAATTTACAGATATGAAAGCACAATAAAATAACAAACATTTATCTGAACAACGAAGAAATATTAAATTAACTGTTGACAACACGAAGGCTCATCAATCTTTCATTAAAATTCCGATACGTATAACATATTTATAACCTACTTGGTCTGGAACCATTAAGTACGTCACAACAAATTGACTTGTCATATTTCTTTGCTGTAGCCACTTTTCTTCTGCGATTCTTTGGAATAAACACTTTCTTTCTTATCGAATACAAAATGAATTTAAACAACAGATTGGCCCGAAGAAAACAAATGCGTACTGGGATTATCGGACGGAATGTAACATTTTGTAGGTACATTATCACCTCTCAGAAGAATAATTCAAGCATGGTCTATAAAACAATGAAGTTCAAATGTCAAAGTATCTGTGTACGGGTACGGACTACACTCGTGGAGTCGACACGCAGGCGCGCCCTGCTGCGCAGTGACATGTCAGCGGTCGTCCAGCCCTCAGCTAAGACAAAAGACAAATTAATTTTGTACACAAGGCATTTAATTTGAATGTGAATAGCATGAAGTGCGACGAATGGCCGCGGAGAACAATGGCCGGCGCCGACGATCCCGCCTTTTTGTTTTACAGTCAATGAAAGTAAAAAGTATAAAATCTAAACGTTCAACAGACAATTCCGTATTATGATATGGACACAGTAATGGAAGGCTGGCGAGGCGCCTAATAGCTTATAATATTAAATGTACGTGATGGACCAGAGCGAAGTGCGGCTATGGGCTCACGGGTCAATGCGGCCGGAAATAATCGTTAAGTGTAAATTTTTGATCATAATGCGATGAATTATCCCAGAATGGTGGCGGCACAAATTGCTTGCACACAATTCGATATTCCTTAGCGTAAATGGGGTGTCTGAGTATTGTTTTTATGTTACTGCTCTCTTTTGATAACAGTTTTCGAAGTTTCTAACACGAATTATCGAACATTCTGCTGGAGGCTTTCATTGTGTAGTTATAAGTTCGGCACATAACTACCTACGGCGTAGATTATAATAAAACAGTTACTGTTTTGATGTTTCATTAGATTGAAAGCAAGTTTTGATTAAAACCGTTCTGTCCGCAACAAATCTTGAGTGATGGGAATAAGTCAGCTCGAGGCGACGGATACTACACACCTAACGACGCGACCGCGTGTTTACTTTATATCATTAGTCCATCAATCAAGCTCTGTTGAATCGTAACTGTTAGTTAAACACTAACAATCATTGGCTCCGTGGCTCGGCCGCCCATCAATCAGCGGCTGTTGACGCGGTGCCTTCGGGTGTCGCGTCGTGAGCCCGCGCCGCTTGACCGCTGCCCGCCGCTCTTCAACGCCCTCTAATGACAGCCCTCGCACCGACCCGACACATCCAATTCACATGTTAAATGGAATTCCCTTTGCGCCTCAAAATTACGAACGTCCGTGTTATTAAAGTGTTTGTTTCTTAGACGTTTTTTGTTTAGATGTTTTATCCAATTAGTGCTACCGTGTCGAAAGGATAATGTTATGATGAACGTATAAAACGTTTAGCGCGTTAAAAGCGGAGCCTTGTCGGCGGCGATAACAAAGTACCAACGAGGACATGTGCGCTTGTCTATTCGATAAACATAATGTCACTTCATCTTTACTTGTTTATGTATGTATTATGCATGTACTGGATAGCATCGCGTA
The DNA here is from genome assembly GCA_951799955.1 of Apamea anceps. Lineage (NCBI taxonomy): Eukaryota > Metazoa > Arthropoda > Insecta > Lepidoptera > Noctuidae > Apamea > Apamea anceps. The sequence goes on along the minus strand of OX637510.1, from coordinate 11,667,152 downwards.
TATCGATTCATATTTGTTTGCTGACGTTATGTTTAGATGAAACATTTGTACTATTATTGAGATGCGACGTGACTCGCATAATGAGAGAATTGATCGGATAGAGGAACCGCTACAATGACACTTGATCGATGTTTACAATCACAGTTTGAAGGCCATAATGAAAAGCTACTTATGGTATATTCGTAAGTATATCTAAGACCATCTACGCATTGAATGAATTTTGAAATAGAGCTCTTTTTTACTACGAATAAAGAGTTTAATGTATTTTGTAAATCTATGTACTTATGTACTACTTCATTCTCAGTAGTACCTACATAGATTTAAAAAATAAACAAAGATCTTACAAGATTCAACAAAAACGGTAACCTACCTACTAAAGTGAATCATTCCGTCTCCATGGTAACTTGAAAATGGAAGAAAAACACGTACTTTACAAATGTTGACTCTACGCCGTTAGTTAACTTAAGAGGCTCAAACCGCGGGAAATAGATTGTTATGGTTTTGTAGACGACTGGATAGCTTGTTTTCCTTTATTTTGAAACCATTGTGTGTTTAATATACTTTTTTAATGAGGACAGTGTACTAAACCCTGAGAGACTTTCAATGCCTTAAGATTCTGAGTCCGTAAGTTTTCAAATCAAATTGGCGAACGCCTTTGAGTGCCTTTGACCAGCATGATACGTGTATTGCGTAAACTAAAATTAGTGTTACATGTAATAATAGACCAGAAAAAGGGTATCATTGCATTTAGGAAGAAATTTTACTAAGAAGTGACTTATAGCATCGATTCAAATGACTAATTTTGGTGTACCACAAGGTGATGTAGTTGAGCCTCTTCTATTCTTTAAAGGAGGTCCGTCTTCTTCTTCTTCTTCTATCTACATGTTTTTGTTTTTGAACAGCACGTAGGTATCTAAAATAATAATTTTGAATAGATATGGCCAGCGGCAGTTAGTTTATAAGTACAAAAACCTTAAATATATCGATTACTGTTTGTCGATTTGTTTTAAATGCCGTACGGCCGTAATGTAACAGGTACTAGCAAGTACAAACCTTAATTCATTAATTCAAAACACAATAATAAATAACACATATGCATCAAAATCCGTCGAATCTAGTGCGGAGGCTGTCATCGATGGTTCGGTTTAATTTAATTGACTGAGCTACGTGCCGATGATAAATGTTAGCGGGGTTAAGCATATGCGCGGGGCTCATGAATAAATCGCCCCTCGGTGAGACGAGCTGATTTGCGATAAGCGTGTATTTATTGCGTTATTTGTGCCCGCCACCTAACGGAGACGGCGAGTAGCCGCCGCCGCGGGAGGCGCTCTATTGCCTTCCAAGGATCGGCCTGACCGCTCCTTAGCGATGTGGCCGCGGGAGCGAGAAAAGGAAATACTTCAAAGTAAAACAAATGAGCGGAAACCAACAGTATCCAGAGAAAAGTGGTGAAGGCTCAAGACAAGCATCACGGAGAAGGGACGACAAAAGCTGCATACCGTAAACAAAGACGTTTTAAAGACTGAGTCTGTATTTGCTAGCCACAAAATAACGCCTACAGACACCACAGCTCTTGTGATGGAGACTTATAACCAGCAATTGACGTTGTATTGGCCTGTGCTGTACCGCTCATGAGCCAGTCGCTGTCGCGTCCGCTGCATCCTCATCGATGTGACCCAGGCTCGACTCCGCGGCATCCCTCCCGGGAACAAGCGTGCGGAACGCGCCCCTCACCACATAAATCACGGCAGACATAACAGCTTTAACTGTTGATGGATTTCGCCCATTCAATGCTCAGCGTTGATATCTGTACAAATTGCCTCCCTGCCTCTTTCATTGTCTTCGATATATACGAATTGAAAAGGGTTTTTTGTTTTATAATACCGCAGATAGTTTGGCTTTGATGAGAAGGTTAAGACGAAAGCTCGGGATTATAGATCAATGAAGCGTACAGAAGCAAATCTTGACTCAGTGACATTTAATGCTGGCAACCTAATTATATTAAGCGATATTCAGTTGCGCAACGATGAGTGCCGCGATATATTCTCGTGTAGGCAGATATTAGAGGACAAGACGAGTAATTGGACTGCGCCGGAGCACGGCAGCGATCAATTATGTTTATGTGAATAGTAATTATTTTATTATGCAAGTTGATTGAATGGATCTTATTTGTGGTCGCTCTATTTAACGTTCGTACATTTCTTATTAGATTATGATTTTATGACGAAATTATTCATAGACCTTAGCCAATGCAATCGGTTCAGCCCTCCTCTTAAAATAAACTGTTAACCATTCTCTAAAATGAATTTATAAAAATGTAACGATTCATAAAAGCTTAATGGGTAAATAAACATTCTATGAACAGGTAAGCGGTTAATCTCTTCGTTTCGTAAACGATTCCAATCGTAATCAACGTAAGTTAGTCAATACTGAACGCAAACAAACATAAGTTACTGTGGACGTCGAAAATAAATTTATGTTCATGTAATGATATTCCGAAAGCGATACACACAGTACAAGTTGGTACTCGTGCGTACAAAGTGAGCAACAGGCGCACGTCCCGCGCCCGGACGCGGCCGCGGGCGCCGATACACGTCGCAAACTAAAAATGTGTATAAATTATGAAGATTACATGAAAAAGAGAAATGTGTTACATTTAATTTTATTACATACGATAACTTATGGGCTAGGCACGGCACTCGCTTGAAAAACACGTTGCTCCGATTGAACACCTCCATAACATCGTAAGATGCTCGCTACGAGTAAGTCAATTTGGTTTCAATCTCAATGCAAATAAGCCTCAATTTAGTTCTAAAGATGTATTTTAATTAAGGCTTTTTGGCGATTGTAGTATTTCATAGTTACATACAGATCATTTGTGACATTAAAATATCAATTATTTATGGTGTTGAGATAGAAACAGCTTTTCGAGAAGAACTTATCCTTTGGCTTATCTATGCAAAATTGTTAATATTATGAACGAGCTACGAGTCTCTACAAACTAGATATTATTAGATATAATATAATCAAAATGTCTTCGGTTAGTCAAATAAAGTTTTATTCGATGTAGATAGGTTGTTTCCGGCATGGCGGAATTTTAATAATCCTTACTGCAAATATCGTATCGTGAGTTTTATTAGCAGTATTAGCGCTATTAATACCTTTAATAAAAGTAGATAGGTTTGTTAAGATACTACAATTGTTATCATTGTATTACAGGTACAATACAATCTTAGGAATTTTCTTTCTTATGCCTTAACGCGAGCAAGTTGCGTGACTTTTATCTTGATGGCCTTGTAAAACACAAAACATGATAATAACTTGGTCGAAACATAATTTCATGTTTATTTATTGGCTGTTTACGCTCAAGTTTCTTTATAGCGGCGGTGTCTATTATCAACATTATAACTTACCTATAGATACTGTGTTATCTGGGGGACATAAAATTGGTACAAACCTAAGACCCCGCAATCTGGTATTAATGCGATATGGTGACATTTGAGGACGTTTTCCGCATGATCCTCGATATCGTCCGAGGACATAAAAGGTTCTATTAATTTAGGTGTAGATATTTTGTCGGGAATGGCGGACGCCTCAGTAGATGGTATCGTTGGTAATTTGTAACGAGCAGACTAATCAAAATATCTGTTTATCAACGAGGAGAGCGATCGCGATGTTTATCGCAGCTCATAATGTTCGCGTGTCGGTCGATAGCTTATCTCTGAAGCTGCGGCTTGTCACTTAAGAATAGCTTGGATAGTCTTCGCCACTTTATAGCCTTTTATGAATGTCTTTGTGGAGTTCCGGTGTTAGATTGGTTGCGGCTGCTCTTGATGTTTATGCAAATGATTTTTTGAGGATTGTTATCGTGTTGTCCAGTTCAGGATGGACGTTTAATGGATAATGGCGGCTGTAATGGCGAAGATTTTATCCATTTTCCGTCTGTTTAACATAGCTCAGAAATACTTAACTATATTGCCGAGAGCAAAACTATGAACATGCCATAGTTGTCAAGCTTTTATCTCATTAACAACTACAAACAAAAGCAAGTCTCAAAAAAGTAGAGGCGTTATGCTCAATGTCAAATTGTCAATCAAAGAACCTGCTTGAAACTTGAGCAGCCTCGGAATGTCACAACAACAAACAAGGAACTCGAACCAACAATATAAGGTGATCATAGGAGAACAAAAAATATTTGTCCGAGTCTGCTAATGTGTAACTAAGGCCAAGACGCGGAGAGTGACACGGAAACTCTCTTCACACACGTCTGACCTCCAACAAAGGAGTTCTGTTTGAGTTGTGTCGCTACTAAAATATTGAAACGAGCACCGAGTGCGTGCTCGCCTCTGTGACAGTGCTTGTCGATGATAGGCTGGTGTCGTAGCTAAAGATATGTATCATAACATAGCGGTGCTTATGAAGATGAATAAAGAGAAGAAATGTCAGTTGGGGGCAATAAAATATCTAAATTATTTTTTTTCGACTATGAGACTTTCACAAATGATGCATTACGATTAATTATACGAGTATAGTCAATATTGTACCTAAGGACTCCTTTTTGTTCCTCCCATAGTGGTAGCCCGAAAATATGAACTATTACATCTCCAGATGCTGTGCCTAGTAGTTCCGTAATGAGAAACATTTATTCACCAGGTCATTGTTACCGTAGGACTTGCTACGATGCGCGGCGACGCTACAGCTACGCCGATTGTAGCCAATCTGTGCTACGCTTTGACGTAGACATATGTGTTCGGTAGTTATGATATCTTGGTACAAGCTACGCAGTTTTGTGTGCGCATTCCTATATCGGAGAGTCTCACGCGCATGTTTGTTCGCGCGACAACGGATGGTACGGTTCACCGGCGCGCAGTGTCCGGTAAAGTTCACTACAAGCTCATTGCTCACTGCGAAATCACCAGCCTTCCAGTTTCTGTTTGGTTAGAGCATTTCAGTTGAATAACACTTCGCAAGTTAGCGATTTGGTGAACAACGATGCATTCCCAAAGTATTTACATATCTGAGTGATGCACGGACGTAAAAATTAAGGCAAATTTTCGACTGCAATATGGATCAATCAATCAGGGTTGCATCGGTATGCTTAACGACCAAATAGCCATGCCTAGTTACATTTGGTTAGTGTATAAAGTGTTATTCAACCGTTTATGCTCCACTTAGACCGTATAATAAAATCAGCCTTTCGGGTATACGAGTACTATGGTTTACCAACTCTATTAACTAATTGGACTACATAACGTATATTTAGGACTATTGATTTATGCACAGCCACCGTCTTAAACAAATGCTCGACTTCCTGGTAACCGAACTGGGAAGTATGGGAACTTTCAATAACTTTGTTTACGTTAAAAGGGATCGAAGTAAATCCGTAAGCAGTTGCTCTACGGGTATAATTCTTATAAAACAAACCCCAGGGGACCGGTAATCAGGATAAAAAGAATAAATATAATTCCAAAGCATAATATATATTCTGGGCTCGCAATAGATAAAGGTAACGAAGTCATGCACGGTCGTGTTTTGTTCAATATTGGACGATTTTGTCTCAATAATTCCAGCGTAGGGCCGGTGTCACGCGAACATTCGCCAGCACCAATTAGTTGGCGCCTCGCTCCGAACACTGCACAATAAATCAATAATTAAACAGTTCATCTACCGGCAAATGCTGATTTATTCGCCCCTTCTGGCCACGCTCGCGTCCCTGTCCCGCGACTTATTATTGCCTACCTATTGCTGATTGCGATAGAAAATAAACTACAAACGTAACTGTTACATGTACGTGGCCATTTATTTTCGCATTGCCGCATGATCTGTAGAGAGGTATTGCCGTTGGGAAGATGTAATAACTAATATTATTATTGTAATACTAGTGCAGGCAAATCGCTAAATGTTAAATTGTTGAGCAAATACATTTATATTATACTGGATTCACGAGACTATGTACCCGTTCTTTCAACAGAGGTGCGCTTGCTCAGTGGATTTTCAGTTGGATACTGATTTGTTTCACCTCTGACATTTAGATTGGTGTATATTTACTTTATTAATCTGTACAGGTGATCTTGCCCAACCCCAAATTTTGAGTTGTGTCAGGGTCAAGAGCGACTACCGCAACATGTTCATGTGTCCGTCAACAAAGTTCAAGCGTTGGATATGACTTTGGTTTGTGAAGATTGCAGTCACACGGCACACTAACACCAATTAATAACCGTCTCTATCTCATTGGTAAATTCCCGCAATCAGCAAAGGAACGCGCTAATACGTTGAGCATAGCCCGTGTTTGAGTAACATTTCTTTGTTAATTTCTCTCTAAGCGGCACAAAGTGAAAGATTAAGTGTAGTTTACTTTGTGCATTAACGAGTGTGTCCGATCTGAACAGGGCTGAGTTTTCACACACGCACTGCTCATGTTTGTACAGGGCATTAGTGGTCCCGCGTAACTGTCGCGGATGACGACAACTCGCCAACACGGTAATGAAGTCTACCTCACGCACTCCACCATACATACAAATAAGTACCTCGCATGCAGATACAAAGTATTTCGTTCAAGTAGAGGCTTTTTGTTGTAAACGTTGAAGATTAACAAGCATAAACAACACCTGGCATGCGTCACTGACTAGCCATCATTACCGAGAACCCTTGAAACTGTGCGCTTGTAATCTTGAACATTTCAAATTAAAGTAAATTAAAGACATGGCATAGCTATGTTACGCGCCGTGCTGTAGTGGCGTGGCGTCAGGAGTCAGGGCTCGGCGACGCCGACAGCTCTCCGTCACCACGAGGGCTCTTCGCGAGGCCACCGAGTGTTTTCATACACACACAACGCGCGGACGTGTTAATTCGTAGACACTTAGTTTTTTTACCGCGGTGATCGACGACTGTGGGAACGTTTTTGGGTGCCTTCGTTAGAAGTACCTACTCCACCGTAACGAGCAAACAGTCGGAATAACTCCGAGTATCGCTCCTGCGTTAAGTGGCCCTACGCTGTCGGAATTTACGACATTTCACGTGTAGGTAACAGGCGATCGAGTTCAAGCTAACGTCTATCGTCGTCGTCGGTCGTAGACGCGAGTTATAAAAATCATTTTGGTTTCCAATTTGAGCGTTATTGTCTGCGAGACGAGAAAGTTGTCGATGGCGCCGACACCAATAAAACGTGCGGCAGCGGTGCGCACGCGCGGCCGGCAAGTGGCGTTCTGCGCGCGATAACTCATACAGATTCTCAGGCCACTCAGATGCGGCTATCGTTTTTAATGCTGATATCAGTACGAGAAATGCATTGAGATGATATCGCTCTGCGAGGATCATACATTATAGTGACAGGACAACAATAAAGCTGGTTACCTGTTAGCGCCGATGCTCGCAGAGTACGTGCAGACAAATGGAGGGCGAGTCGATCTCTGACCTAAACTCGTCATTTCACTTGCGCCTGCGCCTTTGAATTGTGTCTGTACGTTTTATTTTCATGTATTCAGTTGCATGACTTGTTTTTGTGTTTCCTGTTAACTTCTGATCTAACTGATAAATGATTTATGATGTTATTATGTAATTTATAATAAACTGCGTCATTGGTCTAGTGGTCGCAAGCTCTACTGTAGAGCATGAGGTCCTGGGTTCGATTCTCAGGTTGGACAAAGTGTTATCGGGTTTCTCTATCTGGGATTTCTCAGAAGCAGCCCGGAGTCTTTGTGACCGGTTGATGGCAATAGGCTCGCCCCTTGTTACATGGGACTTAAACATAATTGTTGAAATGTGGGTGTACAGTCTGCAACAAATGTCTATTAAATCTGTTACTTTTACAAATCATCTAAATTAATACAAAATGATGCGATGCATTGGTTTTCACTGTTTCATGTAATAGCAAAAAGTTAATTATTCTTAAATATTTTATTACTACATGTTTTTTAAGAATATTTTGCTCAGCAATTAAGATTAAAACAACTGAAGTGTTAACTGACTTATGTTGCTGACCGTACCTACTATAGTTACACCTCTGCTTAACCCTTGGGGAACCCCTGGGAATACAGGCGTGTGTTATGCTATAATAGATCCATGAGCAATTCCTGAAATAAAGTCATGACACCAGTCTTGGCCCACACACATCAGGAATATTACGAGTAGGATCTCTTCCATTTATGAAGATGCAGTGGTAGACTGGTTGGTACTCAGTGTCCAGTCATTACAAGTGTGGCAGTTTATTACGACTTAGAGTTAGAAGGTCCTCTAATAACCAGTCTTATAAAGGGATGTCGTATTACCCAGTCACTGGGTTGTGGAGGTCAGATAGGTAGACGCTCTATGTAAAATACTGGTATTCAGCTGCATCCGGTTAGACTGGAAGCCGACCCCAACATAGTTGGGAAAGGCAAGGCAGATGATGAGTTTGTGGCAGATATTCAGTTATTTACGGGAGTGATGGTAGCCTATCGTTGAAGCGGGTTGAGATGGGATATATCATATGGGTGATGTAGCATGAATATTGTTTGCTCTCTACGAGTATGATAGATTCGCATTTCACAATTGACTACAAATCAAACCTTGCCCGAGTATGCATAGAGGATGCTCTTGAACAATCTAGTTCAGTTATGGTTGCTCACCTTTACCTAATTCTGAAACAAAATCATACCGAGCGAACAGTCGTTTGCTAGTTGACAGGTTGTTGACGAGAATCACTTTGTCTCACAGTTACTAATATCCGTTCATGAATACATTACAATAGACAAATTGAATTCTCAAATAGATTTACATAAATAGTGTGCAATAGCAGTGCTATTATAATGCTATAACGCGTTGTAAGACAATGGCTGCGCCGGGCCGTCCCACCTCCCACGAGGTACGCCGCGCGCCGCTAGACGCGCTGCGAACGCGGTGCGCGGGCGCATGCTAATCGCTTCTAATCACGGCTCGATCGAGAGCTGATTCATCTCGGCCTTACGATCCTTTATTCTGTTTATTTACCAATCAGTGTAGTTAATACCCGCCGCGACCATAAAAGGCGATATATTTGTCTAGTGTCGCTCTCAATTAGTAGGTGGCGGCGAATCGACGCCATATGTGGTCGTAGTTAGCGTCGACTTTTAAAGAATATTTTTTGTTAATGTATAATGTAAATGAAGGAAAATCATTAATGTTTGCTCCTTCAATTTCCTACGGTAGCCTTTTATGGTAGGAAGTTCGGTTTAGTCGCTCGGCCAGATAAGCTGAGCTACCGAAATCCGGATTGGATACACAAAAATTAACAAAGAAGTGTAATATACCATACCTGAATATTGTATCGATGCTTTTATGTATTTTGATGGCACAGAAGGCTGACTTTATGTGTTTTCATGAGAATTCTGACCAATTTTCTTTTAAGATATGGTGTTTCAAATCCAGGAGCAAGAGCAGTGGTGGCCAAGTGGTAGCGGCCGCGACTTACGAGTAGTAGGTCGTAGGTTCAAACCCAGACAGGCGCTTTACTTTGTGTAAATTATTTTATTACCACTGCTCTCAAAACGATGAAGAAAAACATCGTGACGAAACAGGCATGTCTTAGAACCAAAATTTCGAAGACAGTGACATCTATCAACCCGCACTGGGCACGCGTAGTGGATTACGGTCCACTCCCTCTCACTGAGAGGAGGCCGGTGTGGCACATTGTAGGCTGATTATGCTTCAAATCCTGCCATAGATGGTTAAACAAGGGCCACATCCTCCTAGGTATAGCTCATTCTTGCTCATCATATATTCTTTATTCAACATCAAACCACCAGTCTGTATTGATTAGGTCGGGTCCCGTCTTGTCAGCAGCGCCTTTCTAAGCTCCGTACTTCTGAAAACCCAAGTTTCTTCTACTTAGTACCTGATACGAAATTCTAGTGATCTTAGAGAGGTAAGAAGCATTACATGAGTCATTATTTTTCATTGTCTTATTGCTGATCTGGCAGGAGTCATTTCATGGATTTTCAGCAAAATTCGACTGCTGCTTAAGTCATTCAATGCTCACATGCTTCATTAAGTTATAAAAACATATATATTGACAAACTACAGTAAAAATGCAGTTTTGTAACGCGTAGGATGCCCACTTCGAAAGTAAACAAACGAATTGCGTCGCATCTCCAAATCTTTATGTTGTATGGCGCCAGGCGTTTGGTCACAGATCTGTGGTTTGGTCGTCGCGTCACGTCGCCTCGCGCTATTCAATTTGGTGTTGATTGCGAAAATGTGCCCATGCGCAGGTGCGAGGGTGGGGGAGGGGCGGGGAGGTGGCGCCCGGTGGCAGGTCCGCCCAACTCTTTGTTTACGTAACGCCCCCGCTTATTACACGAACTGTTGTTCGATTACATGTTATGACACCAATTTCCACTTTTTTGTCGGATTTTTAATTGGAGGATTAACTATCCTTAACAGCCGGTCGCTCATTTAATACCCCAATTTTTGCTGAAAAAAAAAGGGTATTGGAATGGTGTCGGTGTGACACAGTGTACAACCCTGTGTCACATCATTCCAATACCTATATTTATAAAAAATAGCCACCACGATAAGCACAAAGGAGACACAGGTCCTTGGTTTGCATGTTTCACAAAGCACTTAAGCAGTACATATCCTTGTATGGATACCTAAGGGTACTGCTTCAAGCCTGAGTTAGTATAACCTATATTCATAATCGGCCATTACCGTGCACAATGTACGGTTGATGGGTTCATCTGCGGCGGAGCCAGTGTGGGCGCCGGCCATATATCAACAACACAACCGCCACACGGATTGATTTCATGTTGTTGCGTCATACGATACACGGGACGGAACACAGTAGCACTTTATTGTATAGCTGCGGTTGCGCAATACTTGTCGTACAATTGGAAAATAATAAAACGTTTGGTGATAAAAATATGGCTGTGGCAGTGACATATACATTGTTCAAGAACCATGTTCAGGGAAATATAAGTTTTCGAGCCGATATGATGATAATGAAGTAGTTTATAGTCATAAACTACTTCATTCACAAAAAAGACTCCATAAAATACTCTCAAGTGACTCTAGGGAAAATAGAAAAAACCCCAATGAACTTTCTCCCATCTGACCTAAGTGTTTCGTTGTTCCAACACCTCCCAAAAAGCTCATAGCCGCAGCTAAGATTGGCAATAGCGCCGTAGGTATAGGTAAGTACAACATTTGCATATTTTTAATAGGTAGGTATAAAGTTTAAACCTGCAACCACAAAAACCGTTTCCATTAACGATCATGATGAATGAAGATTACCTACAAAACCATGGGCTATAAAGTTCTGATTCGGTTTAAGATCATTATAGCTGATGCTATTACCTAGAGATATTTACTGATTGTTCTCTGGACGCATCCTGCTGCGTTCAATATCAGCTGTGCCGCTGTAGGTTCATACAAATCCGAAGTTCCGATGTCCCGACGTACCGACTGCTCAACAGTATAGCACCACACACCACAGAGTAACGACTGGCGCCTCGCAGTCCCGTTAACCGCCCACGAGGCGCGATGAGCTTCGTCGAACTACTCGACCCTTCAGATCTGCTATACAAATTACTTGTTTGTTTTAGTAATATTAAAAGTAGCGGTCAAAAGTAGCTGTGAATGGCGGGTTTGATTGAAACTTGTAGATGGTTGGCTGCTTGAATCCCGTGGTGTACCGGCGTTAGCTTCAATTGGTTACATACCTCATTTTCAAAGATGTTTTGTTGTAGGGGGTGGGCAGTTCATTGATAGTAGCGTCTGTGCTTAATAAACAGGTGCTCGAAAATCCGTTTACATACAACCCTGGAATACAATTATTTATGTCCAGTCGAAAATAATTGCAACTTCATTCTGAGGAGCTTTACTGATGATCAAGAAGGTATTGGTCAAGGTAAAAGAACACAAACATCTAGGAGGCTATACCCATATAGAGAGTGTGAATCAATGAGTATTATAATAAATTCAAATAACAAGTAATGTCTTCTAGCTTATTGGGAACATGCATCGGTCGAACGCATATTTCGATAACGAAATCAATTACGATTGGATGCTGCGATTAAGTCCAGTTCACTGTCAGTATAGTTTGCATAAATACATAATAAAATGGGTATAAATAAATTTTATATCGAATTTAACCTACTAATGATGGAAACGGAAAAATTGGGATGGTTTCTAGCTTTCAACGTTGGCGCCGGCGCGGCCGGGGCCCGCTCGAGTGGCCACTACACGCATATCTTGTAGCCACCAATACATAGTGACAGGCGACACAATACCTCCACACATTTACATAATTAGATATGTCCATGTTGCGATGCATTTCTTGCTAACACTTTATATTAAGAATATATTAGTTTTGGACATTTGACCGCTTAGTATTTCAATACATTTGTCTGTTTGCTAAATAAATATTTCGTAACTGTTTGTATAAATGCGTGTACTGCGCCGGCCGCCGAGGGATTATTTGTCTCGATACTACGATATTTTTCCAGAAATTCTTCTTCTTTTCGGGTCGATGGTACTCTTCTTCGATATTTTATATTGTTTAAGCCCAGTAGGTGGCGACATTAATTGCGGCATCAGTGGCATTCATTAAGTCATCCAAGGTGCAGGTGAACGGGCACTTAGGGCACTCCAGCAAGTGGGGCATGGTCTGATTAGAGGCACCGCACTCGCACTGGCTATTGGATGGGTCAGTAATCCCCCATTTCGACAATTTGTGTCTGCAGCGCCCTACTTGGGTACGCAATCGATGGAGAGCTTTCCATATAGGCCACTGCAGATCACGGCCGAGAGGCAAATGTTCCTGGAGTTTAACAAAGTCGGGAGGTGGTGGATTTCCAGAAATAAGTGCCTAATATGAAATCGTTATCGTCATAGCCATTCGTCATAGTCAGTCTGCACTTGCCTGAAGCACAGATTCAACCTACTTAGTTCAGCCAAATAAGCAACTGTGCTGTATTTTAATTGTTTAGTTATTTATTGTAAATGTGCCCCTTTTATAAATAAACGATTATATTATTAAAGTTTTCACTTTTTTGGAAAGTCGTCCCCCGTAAGAAAAGACAGAAAATCATTTGTCAACAAGATCTCATTTCAGTTCTACAACTACAAATGTTCATTGATAGTCAAATGTCATTCAAAGGCGCACAACCCTTGCTCTTTAAATGTCAAAATCGTACTAACAAGGTCTTTTAGACCAGCTACATAAATCTAAGTCTTACTAGGTACTAACAGGTTGGATTGACCATGTACTGGAATATCAAGTAGCGCAAAAAGTGCGTTAACTCGATTAGCTACATCAAAGCGATAGATTTCTAAATCCTCGACATTTAGCTCGAAGTTGAAAGTTGCAATTGTCAGCTCACTGTATTAACACTTACTTAGACAAAGCTAAGCGTAGGCGATAAAAAATAATTATCACCCACATATATCAGTAATCAGGGATGAGGCCGAGGATTTCACAAGAGAGGTTACGATCTTCAGCCCACCAGCACGAAGAAGCAACTGGCAACCTTGTTTTGTACATGACTCAGTGTTTATGAAAGTGACGATTATTTATTAGCAGCGATTCTTCTCGGTTGCAACATCGGCGACGTTGCGCCCGCGCCGGCGACACGAGCCTTAGCGCCGGAAATGACTCGTGCCTTGCTCATCGAAGGCCCTTGACTCGAGCACGCGATCGTCTATTGAGCTTTAACTATCTGCGTGTTTCTATTGTCTTCGCTGTATATTGAAAGGCATATTAATTGGCTGTCTTATTTACTGTGTTATAGAAAATGTGTATTGTGTTGTGTTCTTTCAGAAAGTTTTGATGTGACTTGAATGAAATTTTGGCTCTATTCAATGTAAAAGTGTATATATAGGTAGATATTATGAATTTCCTACTAACTTAGTTCCTTTTTTGTAACCACAGAGAGGTTGATTTGTCTTTCATCAAATCATGCATTGATTTGTTCCCACATGTAGTCGTAAAAGTCAAGTAGATAAACTGCCGTTTTTACCAACACTAGCGCAACTAGCGTTACGTCCTGACATCAACCATCGGGGAGATGCCCATCAGATTCAACACCCGTCTAGTCGGAGGATCCTCCCTTTTCTATGGAAGATGAGTGAACTTTACACAAGCATCCTAATTGCGTAACACACAATCAATCGGAATCGGTTTCATTTTGACAGTTCAACAACATTCATTGCGTTATTTACGTGTTGCGCACACAAATTTTTCGAACTTATGAAGTAATGGATTAGCAATTTGCTTCAAAATGATTCTGATTCCGATTGATCGTGTGTTACGCAATTAGGGTGCTGTTCCTCATGCCACAATAACTATAAACCAAATCACTGAATTTTCCTAACTCAATAACCTAAAAAAACAATATATCACACAATAGTATAAGTAGGGCCAAACATATATGGAATCAAGTATTGAAGCTGGCAGATACCGCATTCGCTATAAATCATGCTAACTAGGCGCTTGTGGTACCAACGCTCATCCTTTGTGGAAGATGAATACAATGCGTGCCTCGCGATATCGCTCCTAATGACTGTGCCTAACGAACTATTAAAGAAGCCTGCTTAAGGCTCTGATACATGGTGGAAGGTATAATTCAATTTATATCAGATTTGCAGTTTCCAATACTATTTGCTTGGCTCTTTTTAGGATTCTGTACCAGAATGGTTCTAAAGGAAACCTTATTGACATCGACTCTGTAATCTGTCAGTCTATCAGTCACTGTTGGTTCATGATTACTTGTATTAGCATCGGTATAATATAGCCATCCACTGATGATAGGCCTATCGATTACGGCACCTACCTACTTAACTGTTTCTTGCTAATGGGACTCGGGTGCAAGTTTGTAACTATGTACTTTAGCAAGCATTGGTCATAAAAACGTTCATCATGCTTCAAACAAACTTAGGTGGCTGGTAAAATGTTACAATATTGAATACCTGGGCACAATTGAGGCTTGAAAATCTCCGGTCACCACTTTATGATACGGAACTCACAACTGAACACTCTTACTCGCACATGACCGGCTCATACCTATATTATCACTTTTGCTTTGTAAAAACGTTAGCAATGTTTGACAACAAATTCACACCTTTACTTATATAATACACAATGTAGGTTCTATCAGCAATTTTATTTGCACTTAATATTACACAAACACAATGTATCGTGTGATATTGTAAGATTTACCTAATTTCTTACTTTGTAATCGTGTCTGACTGGTGATAGACAAGACTTCACTTCAGAGACAGATATAGACTCTTCTACACCTTTCAGACGAAGTATGAAAAATGCCTCAACACTACAATTACTTTGAAACAAATCCCATTTTCTCGGAGCTGTGGGGGCCCAGTGATAACAGCCCCGACTTACGAGTTGTAGGTCGCGGGTTCGGACCCAGCCTGGCTTTCTAGAACCATAAATTCGAAGACATGTTACATCTACCAACCCGCACTAGGCCCGCGTGGTAGGTAACAGCTCACTCCCTCTCAAAGAGAGGAGGCTTCTGTCCCAGCAGTGGGAACATTATAGGCTGATTATGCTTAATCCCATTTTCTCGCATCAAGCGTACACCTTACTCGTTATTGTAAAGATACTTAGTATATCTTATAAGTAGCTACTTACTAAATAAATATAACATTTTGTTACTTACGAATTGTCGGCGCACGAGCTCAGGAACGGTTCCCTGAAGCCGTTGGTTCTGCTAACACGCACCCGGAAGGAGATCGGTTTGCAAACATTGAAAGATCTCATTTCCTGGGTGCATTATAAACTGTTGACTTTCAAATATCATTTACATTTAAAATTAACTTCTCGAATATTGAAGAGGTAACTGTGCTTGAGAGGAACACGTGGCTCGCTAAGCCAGTATGCAAATCTGCGAGAGTATGTGTGCACGCGCAGGCTACACGGCCTCACACCCACACACCTGCATTGGCTTCCATTCATAAAACCATGGCACTATCTAACTATGAATTAATCGCAACATTTGAATATGTTTACTCTCACAAAGGAAGCGACCATTCAGAAAAACTTGCCCGAAAACTGGTTTGGCACGTGTCAATGAACGACGGGAATATTTTAGACGCCATAGAAGACTCGGAGTTGTCGGGTTACATGATTTAAACCGTTTAATAGACGCTCGTTTGAATAGTAGGTTTATATCAATTTATATTATAAAAATTTCTGGCGACAGCCAATCATATATATTTTGTTGCTGTCATATTCGAATTAAAGCTGTATATTAATTCAATATTATTAAGATCTCTTATTTTATAGCTTTAGTAAGTAAAAATAACTGTTACTTCGATCAGAATAACAATGAGCTTCCAGGTGTTAAATAGGTATGATTGTTTGAAGATCCATATTAGCACGTTTGCATATTTGTACTGTTCCATGTTTTTTTACTTAACTAACTTAACAAAGCATAGGTACCGTAGTGACAAAGGTGTTAAAATACTCAGCCAAGGAAAATAAGTGGCTATTGAATGTTATTTGAGAACAGAACTGTACCTACCTACTTACATGTTTAAGTAGAAATTAGAAACGTATAATTTGCCAAGAGTAAAATCGCAATCAATAAGCTCTCATAACATCTCATAGTAAAGAAACAGTCGCAGTAAGTTTACCTACCTACCTGTATTTGTTATTTTGCAGTAAAATTTTCCGACTAAGACGAACTTTCGATCTTAAGCAGAC
The DNA here is from genome assembly GCA_951799955.1 of Apamea anceps. Taxonomy (NCBI): domain Eukaryota; kingdom Metazoa; phylum Arthropoda; class Insecta; order Lepidoptera; family Noctuidae; genus Apamea; species Apamea anceps. Next base: position 11,650,471 of record OX637510.1, on the reverse strand, counting down.
AGGAAGTCATAAAGCTCGACCACCGACTACTATAGATGCCTACCTACCTACAAAAAACATTACATCAGACAAGAAAATGCTGCGCAACATTATTACCTCAGTTACTTCATTTGCGATTAGATTGCAGATTTTTCACGTTGCAAATGTGACCGTCGTGCCTATGAATGAAAGTTGGCGACCTCGAAACGCACGTAGGCGAGTGCTGTTGCAAGCGCTGCAGAGCAGCTCAGTTCGGGCTGCTGCCGACCGACGCTCCATTCACAAACCCAACGGTGCCACGGTGGGCGTACTAAACACCCGTTTTATAACAATTCATGCAACAACCACTGACACACTTTTCATTCAAATGGACTTGGAATGTTACGCGACTGTTGCCTAATGTCGTCAGCATTTCAAAAATAGCAAATATTTGAGCGCCATACACGTACAAACAAATATGTAAACGCTACTTACCTATGTACATGAAATTGAAACCGTTCAGCACGACGCTGGCATTGGGGACTTGCTGAGCTGTGACTACAAACGTAGAGTCGTAGACGTATTGGAATCACTTGGGATTGGACTTCATTCATATTTAAAAACCTTATGCTTAGCGACTTCCTATTCACTAAGAACTGCAAAACTAATAGCAAACATTTGATGATGTATTCAAGTTTCGTGTGCAGCCATACATTGCTTTCAGCCATGATTGTGTTTGTTAACACTAACTTTTTCTATTGGAAGAAAAACTTCATAATCAGCATTAATAAGAAAAACTTCAAGTAAAATAGAAATGCTACAATATTTAAAAAAATGAAATACGTATGTAAGTAAGTATAATTTCTATTACATGTTACAGTTTAACGCGATACCTTGCGATACAGCGACAGCTAGTTAGCCGATAGCATCGCTGACTAGAAGCGACTTCTTTACGGCTCCTTACTTTAAACACAAGATGTAAGATAGGCGCTAAACCAATTTAACCTAGTTGGTCATTTCACAAGGAACTGCGTAGAGCCGTGGGCAATAATGCGATGTAAATTATGGATGTTTATTGCGTGGCTAGCCTTCGTTGCGATCGTGACCGAAAACAGATATGAACTTGGCCATCAGTGCCAGAGGTTACACGCGTATGTGAAACTGCCATCACGTCGCTTGTTAATAGGTGTTCGGTAAAGTTAATTGCAGATACGAGGGAATTAATGTGTTTATTTTTTACTTAGTGTAATCATGTTGAAAATCATCTTTTAATATCCAACATCATATCGTATTGAATTACAATGACATCACAAGTAAAACGTCTCTATTATCATCATCATCATCATGAACCGAAGTAGGTGATTGGGTTATTGCAGTCATAATTTTTTTCATTCTTAAATGTACTTACTCTGGACTCCTTTGATGAAGATTGGTCCTTGGCAGCTCTGGACAGATAGAGGTGGATAGAGAGTAGCGAGGCTTGCTTGCCATGCTTTTCCATAGGTTTTCACACTTTTCACACACCAAGCACCCACGTGGGATCAGTACCTACTGGTTAGAAGTTGAAACACAGGTTCAATGCAAATGTGTTGTAATTATTTCCTAGCTAAGTTCCTATAATTTGTTCGGATATTGTTTAAGTCAAACAGGTGATAATAAATAAAGCCAGGTAATTCACGCACTGCTCTAATCGGATCTTGTTTACATTGCGAACGACTTCAAGTGTATGGCAGCCCTTATCTGCAGACCACTTAAACTGTAAACACATTGGAACGCCTTGTTTTACTATTTATTGTTTACCTATTCCTAACTAAATGCTATACATGCCCTTGTTAGGTTCATTTCTGTAGAACATTTCCCATTTGTGCCGTGTGTGATTGTTTTCCATGCAAATTGTGTGTTGTAAATATATCGGGGTATGGTCACATATCTGATACTGTTTCCATTTATCGTCACACTTGTGAACTTTTATGGAGTCACTAGTTGTTTGTTGTGTAATATATTTTACTTGTATGTCGCTACCATTACAATCTAAAACAGGTCTTATTCATTGACGTTACAGAACAATGAAGTATTAGAATCATGAATCGATTGTTCAATCGATTTGTGTCTTTGTGTGCTGAGATTTCAGAATGATTTCGGATCAGACATGTGCTAACATTGAAATATGGACTGGCTTTAAATCTAAATAGATTTATTGAATAGTTTGCTATAGTTAAAGTTTAATATTAGCATTAAGCTCTTGAGCTTAATTTGTAGTTAAGGAACATGGAGGTTGAATTCAGCTTCAGCAAGGTAACTAGTGTGATGTTATCATCATACAACGCTGATTATGAAAGCCATATTAAACCATTGCCTGCATGTCAGGATGTATAAGTATAATTCAGCCTAAAAACTTCTCGTACTCAGGCCTCTTCTCGTCAAGAAGCTTCGGCATGTCAGGATGGCCTCGAAGAAATTATTATCCTCTAATACCTATAAGCTCTCAGCCAATTTATTGTGAAGAGAAAACCACAATTTATTCATCACGACAGACTCAGGCAGGCAGTCCATACTTACGAACTGAAGATCAAATACAAGATAACATTAGAACAGGAAAACAAATATAATAATAAAATATTCTGTAACAATACAAGCGCAAGACTTATAAGTATAACTCACCCAACCTCTTTGTGTCCAGCTAAAGTTTTTCAATAGCGTCTCATGAGGTCCGCAGCCATAATTTTCGTTAGGTAACTTAAATGTGGACTTGAAGCCATTATATAAAATTAATAGCCCGTTCACCAAACAATTACCCGTCCGGTAAAATGCTATCAGCAAATCTATGGGTTGAAATCTCATAACCTTTTGCCTTCGAGTCAAACCAACTGTTGGTAGGTACTTACGTATATATTACATGAGCCTACGGCAGACCGGACCAAGAGAGCGTTTACACTTGCCGCTAAATTATTTCTTAAAATAATGTTAAAGGTGCCTTATATGCAATGTGCTACTTATTTGATTGTTAAATTAAGTAATTGGTTTGTTTTTAAAAAATATTAGACACCAGACCTTAGTTAACGGGCTAAAAATTTTAGTTTTATTGTTTTTAGTAAGTTGCGTGCAGGTAGTGGTTATAAGACTTCTGTAGTTTTTTTAAATCAAAAAGTTAATAAAGTACTGATAACTTTATATCTATACAAATAATAAAGCTGAAGAGTTTGTTTGTTTGAACGCGCTAGTCACTGGAGCTACCAGTCGGATCTGAAAAAATCTTTTTGCATTTGATAGCCCAATTCTTGAGGAAGGCTATGGCTACTTGGATTTAACTTCACTCTGGTTCCCATAGGAACCGATGTTTGTATGAATGAATATGAATGTTTGTAAATATGTGAGCACTATGTATCTAATTAATTTATATGGCATGGTTTCATGTTTAATTCTTTTACCAGGTATAGTAATTTATTTTATTTCAGGTGCATTGTCCTCACATATTATTATTATTATATAATTAATATATGTAAAATATTCTAAAACATTTTAAAAGAGTAACGGTGTAGTTTCTAGCCCATTCCTCTCAATACGAAAACTACTTTTTGGAAGGGGCGATTGGTATCAATTCTATTTTACTGTAATTTTTGACGTTCAAAAGTGCCTTTTATGTGTCTATTTGATATAAATGCTTTGACTTTGATAAAAAAGAAAAAAGTCAGCAAGTACGCTAAGCGAAGACGCGACGGGGTGGGTCGGGGAATAAGAAATTTCACGCGGACGAAGTCGCGGGCAGAAGCTAAACCTAGTAACTTGACAGTTCAAAGAAAAATAATGTTGCCGTACTAAAACAATATTAATTTTTATTAAAAGAATTAATAATTATTAAAAGAATAATTATTAGTGAAAGTCGTTATTAGTTAAGTAAATTAGTAATTTCCTTTTTTTATTTTCTTCTAATAGAAACAAAACAGAAATCATGTTATTTTGCTTTTTTAACTTTTGTCATTTTATAGGAAATAAAATGACAAAAGTAAAAGAAGCAACCCTTGACGTAGACGTTATTCTTCTTATTCATTTTTAAGACATGTTATTTAATTTAAAATAAAAAGTATGCATTTAATTACATTGTTTAAGTTCATTCAATTTCGTTCATTCTTGCACCACCTCACTCCCTTTTTTTTTGTCAAAACCTGGTAACCCTTCTACTGTCAAGTTACTGAATATGATTATAAGTCGAGGAAGGTATAGTCATGTATATTCCAGTTTCCCTTTATGTAGACAAATCATTTGTAGCCTAACAATATTGAGAGCGACACACCGACGTGACGAAATACTTAGAATAGATTCGTTAATTCGCAAACGGATTGCAGCACGGCATATAAAGTGGCATTGAATTGATTTTCGTGGCGTGTGATGCGCGCGCGTCTGTTATGAATGGGCCGCAGTGAATCACGCGCGTCCATTCATGCCGCACCGCCTCCGCGCGCCGCACGCGCCTATCTAAACAAACGCATTATTTGCCAATACAGCCGTATTGTCTTTCATTTGCACCATCAACCTCTCACTTCCTGCCAGCGATAACGCTCATTATATGCTCGTACTTCACTATCATTACTGTCTTATCCAGAAACCGAGTTCTAATACCTTTTAATTCTATACGAGACTATTGAATTAAATGTCGATTTCCCGTTTGAATCTTGAGTCGTGAAATTTGAAATGAGACGTTAAAGTTCGGTTAATGATCGGCTCTTACCGTATGGCTTGTCTAGTTTAGTTTGTGTACCTATAACCCTGACTTGAGGGCCTCGACAACAATCACTTTATATTGAAACATTATATCAACAAAATGGTGCCTTGACCTCTTCGTCGCGGTGACTTCGCGCGAACTTCTGAGTGAAGTCGTGACACTTGACGCGACACTGAGCTTTATATCAGCACATTTTAATCGACACTTTGAGAACATCGCAACGCAGAAGGAAACACTATCCATCATCTCGAAGAGTTCATAAACATTCTATCGCTCTTTCCGACATCTTTTAGTAAATGAGCATACTTAATTATACTTTGGGTCATTTGCCATTCTCTTCAACATAAAAACCAAGAATTAATGCTGAAATACTTTTATATGAGCTAATTTAAATAATTCAATGCAAATTCGACATAAAAATTAATGGTTCGACTTAAATGGAATCTAATTCCTGATTAGGCACGGTGGGATTATTGGTTTATAAGAATAATACTAATAGATACCCTAAAGAGAAAATACCAAAATATTTGTCCGAGGCACTTGAAAGTCACATTTATATAAATAATGGTAATTATGGTTGGTAATCATAATTTATAGTGTTGATCCGTAACCGTTTACATAATGTAGAAAAAACAATAATTTTATAATTGTTTTCGTTTCAACACTGCAATAATACGAGCTTTGTCCATAAAATATTTATTCCATCATATAAATTGCGTATGTAAGCTTTTCTAGGTAATTGAAATAATATCAAGTGCTAAAGGGTTATAAAAATATCTGGTCTGCATAATTTGATATTGATTATATTGCGCTATAAACTATATATTTAGTTCCAGCATAGTTAGATCTGTGGTACCGACAGCATGGACACCTCACAATATAATTAGGTTCGGCTACTTAGGTACTGGTGGGGCCACTTAGTGTGTCGTTTATTGAATGTGTATCGGCCGAGGAAAGTTTTAATGCTTTTTAATGAATTTAAATGTATTCTTAATTACAAACTGGTTCAGGTGCGTTAACCTGCATTTAGGGTACGTACCTATATCGTATTTGTCCCGCACTCTACTTACCGTTTTCCAAAACGAAACCAAGCTCGTTTCAAAGATACGCAGCTGAATTATGTGTACCGACGTCGTCTAGAGGTAATATTAATCAAGGGGGAAGCGCCGAAATTCAAATATTCTTACGTTTTTTTTGCGATTAGCAGGTCAGTGTCAGGTTGTATGTTTAATAAAATATGATTCGCGAGCGTAACAAGTATGTACCTATTTACAGAATTATAATCATTAAAATCAATATAACCGCTCTAAGTTCATATAATCCTACATCGCGGGCTACCCTGGCGCTTCCGCTTAAGAATAGGAAAAATGGTATGATATTCCTAATCTGTGTAGAAATACCAATTTAGTATTGCAATTCGTCTCTTTAAATTAATATTATAGTTGAAGAAATTCACGTTAGCAACAAGTAGAAATCATAAAAGAATAAAAGCTTAGAAATATTATTACAAAAACATGTTTATTCAAGACATTTCAAACGACTTCAAGTTCAGAATAAATCTACCAAATAATAATAGAATACATAATTAACATAAAAAGCTTTACACCTGCAACTGACAACGGATATGCTCCTTTCAACTAATATATTGATCTATATTGATATCATAAAACCATTATATGGGTACATTTTTTTAGTATGCCATTAATAAAATATGGATTTTTCCAATTCTAATTTCGTTAACTAATGAATCTATTAAAATCTGAGATAGATATCAAGCTGGTTTTCGCATACAACTTGAAACATGGCTCATAAAATTTATTGTTATTATTGAGACTTCCGCTGCCGATATACCTGGTCATAAATTAATATTATTATTAAAGAAACAACACTTTAGTTTGTTATTATTAATATGCTGCTGCAGAAAGATTTGGAAATCTGCGTCAAGTCTTCTCTTCGTCTATACTGCAATGATGGAGGACTAGGTCTTTAACCACATTACATGGCGTAGAACAGATGCCAGATGGGGTAGAACAGTTAAGGACTGGAGACCGAGACCTGGTTGTAGAAGTGTGGGCAGACAGCTGACGAGGTGGACCGATGGTGTGGTCAAGAATGCTGGACGACTCTGGCTTAGGAAGGCTATAGACAGAGAAGAGTGGCGTGCATTGCAGGATGCCTGTACTCAGCATTGGGTGGCGAAAGGTTGAAGAAGAAGGTCTTTAACCACTGCATCCTACCCGTTATAACATATGGTGTCGGAACACGGACACTGACAGTCGGGTTGGTCCACAAATTCAAGATTGATCAGCGCGCTATGGAGCGAGCTATGGTCGGGGTTTCTTTAGAAACGACGAGTGCCGAAGGAGATTATCCGAAAAAGTACTGAAGTGACTGACATGGCTTGCTAAGTTTCAATCTGAAGTGGCATTGAGTCAGTCATATGTATCGAAAATCCGCAAGCCGTTAGAGCAGACAAATTCTGGAGTGGAGACCGCGTATTCACAAGCGTGTGGCAGTATCTACTTAGCCACATGCGAACTACGCATCGCACTGATATCACGCAAAATCGTGCATCGCGCAAGCAGAGTGTACCGCGCGACTAGAGTAATATATACAACGTCCCGACGATCAATCGTCGGGCAGTTGCTCACCAGTCACGACACCCGTCAGGTCGGAGGATCCTCCTTTTTCTATAGAGGATGAGTGACCTTTTTTTTTGCGGATGGGTAATCATCAAATGACGCCTCCCGCTCTGGGTGGAGCGGTGGAGCGGAAGGTAGTGTCAGACTCTTACTGACTAAAACCCACCCGTGTTCCTTAGCCCTTTATGTTCCAGGGCAGCGGTAACCCTTTCAGACGATCCCGCTACCCCGGCAGGCTTCGGCCCTATCGGGCCCCGTCATTTGTGCTGACATCTCTTTGAGGCGCGCGTGGAACACATACGCGCCGTCCAGCACGGACCTGATCCTGATCGGACGGTGAGCTACCCATTACTCTCCGCCCGCAGGCCCGCGCCTACGGTGGCCGGGAGTCGTCACGCGGCTCCCGACGCCCGGAGCGTCTCCCGCGGCGGCTGAGGCGTGAGGTTCTCTCCTTCATCCATCCCGCCACCTTCTTCGCTAGCATGACTGCTTCGCAGAAGGAGGTGACTGCCTCCCCCTCCGTCTCGCGCCGAACCATGGCTTGAACATGGCGAGAGGTCGCCGCCGTTGCTGATCGCCTCTACGAGGACACGGCGGTGCGTTGGGACATACTGGATGCAGAATGCGCAAAACTGCGTAAGAATGTGGGGCAACATGGGAGTGGCCTATGTCCAGCAGTGGACTGCTATGGGCAAAATTTATTTATGAATTGGATTAGAGGTCCATGTTTTATGAGCAGTAGTAGACTTTACTGTACAATGTGTGTACCTGATGAGTCGTGTTGGAGACTTTAAAACTTTGACATATCCATTCCCAAACCGTACATGTAGCTCAAAGTCAATAAAGCTCGTTTTTAACTGTTATTGGTATAAAATCAATAAAATATTATGTTACCTGTTTAATTTCAAATCTTCTATTTGTTATTTTTGATGATGCCTGAATTTCTTTTATTATTATAAATGTATTCAACTTTTCTGAGACGATATAACAGGATGCAGGACCATCTTATGACATATTCCGAGTTTGCGATCAACTGGAAGTCGAGCTCGGTATTATTTATTAAAAGTGCGTGTAAACCTGCATAAATTTGACATCAATTAATATTCCTTGCATAACTCTCGAAGACGTTAAGGTGATAGCGAACTGACTTCTACTTGTGTAAGAATACCTCTGATATTATATTACGATATGTAAACCGATAATCTCAATTCAGATTCCCTTCACCCTTTTATGGGTTTACTTAATGTTCGCGATGTAAAATCGTCGTTAAAATCGAGCTTATATTATACTCGATACCTTTTGATATTCAACTAAGCTACTAGATCTTTATGGCAATGGCTTATGAAGTTTACAGCTACTTAAGAAAACTTCAAATTTTACGTTTCTTAGAAAAGAGGCGATTAGAGATGGGAAGCGTGTAATCATATATTGTGTATTATTTGATAATCCTCCATTTCCTCGAGCAAAGTGGCTTGCAAAATAATAATATCGAGGTCAACGTGGAGGAATAAATTTTCCATTCATGCAGAATTTCATATCGAGTTACAAGAATACCTCGGCGTAAATCATACATAAGTAGTTAGGCTACTTTACATTGATCAGACATAAACGAAACCAATTTTAGGAAGGCAGGTTAGTCTACCTTTCGTAGAATTTGAAATTGATAATGCTAAACAGCGTTACCTATTTCCATATGGCTTGGATTAGATGCTATCGTAGGTATGACATATTATTATATTAAAACTACTAAATTGTATGTTTTAAGTAAAAACAGGTTACATAAAAGCGTTTATTTGTGAATGAATGTTACGGAACACGAGACGCTAGAATTCGTGTCTTCTGGTGAAATAGTGACAAGCTTTGCGGAAGGCTGTTAGTGCTTCGAATGAAGGTTTCTGTGGGTAAGCGGAGCGCGGGGGGCGGTGGAGGGCCACGCAAGCGCGTTGCGCAACCAGCGGCGCCGGTGAATGGAGGCTCCGCGACGCGAGTGGGCGTCGGTTTTTATCAATGAACGGCGAATTTGTGGCGTACGCACGACGGCATCGTGCGTGTCACGGCCGTCGCATCGCCGCATCGCACCGCATCGAGCCGCAACGCCGGCGCTGGCGCCGGCACATCCAACCTTGCTAATGGAAAATGTCAACACACGTTCACATACTGTTGCGTTAGATACTTCACTTCCCAACCTTCCATTAAGATGGCATAGGATTCCGCAGTAGCGCTGTTGCGAAGCGTCTGCTGGTCAATCAAAGTGAGTGACATAAACCTAGGCACATTTCTGAATATCGTGGCTATTCGTAACAATGGCTACTGCTAAATGTCAGCAACAAGATTTAAGCTCTACAAAATATTGTATAGCCTAAAATACTCTTAGGTATGGTCAAACGACAGGTTTCCAGGTAGAGTTAAAGATAGAATAAAAGAAGATTGGTTAACAAATTACACATTTTTCAAACTTATTACAGTTCTACCACAAATCGACATTAATTGATTACGACTTCACTATTACGCATTTCATCGTATAATCGATTACTGATATAATTAATAGTATAATTTAATCAAAATTATCCGACTCGTCCCGCCATACGGCGCGTTCCCTTTAAAAATGTACATGTTTATTGATGTATTTAAGCGAATTTGAAAGGAAATAATTAATTAATTTAATTGCTTCGGCACCGCTAACGCCTCCAGTTAGCCTTCGTTCAGATTTAACCATGACGTCGCTCGCGCAGTTATCTCGGCCATTGAGAAACGGGCCGCGCTTGCGCTGCGCTGTATTTGGCGATGACTGCATTAGAAACTCTCTTAATGTAACTTTATCTAACGCACTTGGCCTTATTTATTTAACAATAAAGCACACGTTGATAATGTTTACTTGATTATTTTCGAGTTATTAGATATTGTTTTGTTTGTAATCGGGAGCGGTACCCATATTTATATGTAAAGCCGTAAGGTGGAATAATAGCAATGGGCAATATTTGCTCGGGCATGGAATTTGTTAAGTTTTCCTATCTAAGGTAAACGTACAATGTATAGAAAATTTGCTTGTAGTTCATGTTGTATCCAGGCAGTTTAGAAAGGGCCAAACCACCATATAGTTACTTTGGAATCTTGAATCAATGTTTAACTTGGAACCCAGTTGTACCAAAGATTGCTCTACCAATAACATTAGGTATTCTAATTAAGTAAATCCTGTGGAAATGTAATTGTAATTTGTTGCTCTTTTCCTCAGTCAAGTGCGTGGAATCAAAATCAGCCATTAGATACCTTTTGTGGATTTCTTAAACTTCCTGATTTGAGTCACAAAGTAATTCGTTAAGTAAAGGCCTAAAGTTTGCCATACCAGAAGACGATCAATGTAACCACTCTGCTCGACTAAATTTTGACATATGACATAATATCAGCTGACTCGACGGGATGTTGCAAATTAAGTCATGAAATTCAGGAAATTACATCAACTTTCAGCATTCAAATTTATTAAGAAAAAATATCTTTCCGCGCTTATTTTATTACAATATATTTGTGGCAAATATCTTTAATTATTTGTTGAGGTCGGTCAAACTTCGTTAGTCTACTACGAAAGTTGTATAAAATAGGTATTACTACACCTATCCAAAAGGTAAGAAATTTGTACATATACAACCTATTCTCTTGCTGAAAATATGCAAAAGGGAAAAAGAAAGATATTATCATTCTCTCCGCGTTCTTACTTTTACCATTTTTCTTACATAAACTACTTATAAAACGCAATCAAATCTTGATAAAAATTACAAAAAATTATGTTTCGACATGACACTTCTTAGAGCTGAGCATCCACCTAATTTTCTTATTTCAATTCAAAAATTGCATAAAGCCTAATCGATAATCGGAATTGGCAAAAAAAATAAAAAAGGTGTAGAAACTGTATTTAAAACTCTTTGGTATATTTTTCATGAATTAATTTATTTTTTAAATTAATCATTTTAATTACCGTACGTGTATGAACACGTACGGTGTGGTTAGGTGTGTAACTTTTTATGGTTCCGTACGTCCAAATGAAAAAACGGAACCCTTACAGGATCACTCGTGTCTGTGGGTCTTGTCTTTTCTTATTTGCTTCGAATCTACTGGACCGATTAAATTGAATTTTGGTACACATATGAATTTCTGTGACCCAAAGACGGACGTATAACGTAAATAAATTAATTTTGAATATGGGTGGCTCCATATTCAAAATTAATTTATTTACGTTATACGTATATTTACGTTATATTTACTCTTGGGGGGCAAATTAGAAAATTTAAAAAAGTCCTTGTTGTACCTCCGTGTGACATATTATCAAATGAAAGGGCTTATTGTGGGGATTTTAAATATATTTGCTTAAAATAAAAAGTTATGTGGCTGTCTGTCTATGTGCCGGTCGGTCTGCCTCTTTCCGTCTGAACAAACCTAAACTAACCGTAAAATCTAGATTTTGACCAATTTGCAACGGCCAGCCTTTCTTACAGGGGGTTAACGCGGGCGTTTTCGCGGACGCGCGTTGTGGGACGTTGTAGGCACTCCTTATATCCCAAGCTGCCGTTCTGTAGCTTGGGGTAAAATTTTAAGAACTTTAATTTTCTGATTTCTAATTTAAATGATCTGAAAATACTTTCCTTTGTTGACAAAGGTTGTTTTACAAATTGAAGATTGCGATTAGTTAAAGTTTAACTTCTTCCACAGAATTTAAATTTTTTGTTGGAAGCTATTATAATTTATTATTTTTAGAATCTCCAACAAAAGATATACACTAAACACTACATATAATTAATGGACGACAAAGTATTGAGTAGGTGTACTTCTTCAATTACAGGATACCACAGCATGCACAATAACGTAAACAACTAAGCTAACGAATTAAATACCTAATACTTATTAAAATAAAAGAAACATTTTGACAATGGAACATAAAAACACAACAAATTCTGTAAAATATTACAACAAAGAATAATAAGATACCTAAAAAAAAAAAAAAAAAAAAATCGTATTACAATACATTTTTAAGACATTTCTTATATTTAACGAGAGATTGGCTGATATCTAAATCTGTAGGTTTAGCCATCATGACCATCTTTCGTCATGGTTGTCATTTTCATGGTTTTCGAGGGATAGTGCTGATTGATACCGAATACGATGAACATTCTGGATTTTAAGATGGCCGCTATCCTAAATAATATAAATAAAATATTGTAAATAGATTCTCATAGCCATCAGTTTCATGCCGATTGTAAAGTCGATACCCAAAATCCATAAAGCATACCCATGCATGTATCAGAGGCTGAAAAAAATCAATGCTTATAAGCATGTGGGGGGGGGGGGGGGGTATTGTTGGATCTTATAATTAAAATGATAAAGATGTTTCTAATTGACTTGGCTTTTAAAGTCAATCGTTTTTGAGATAGGGGATATTTTCGTTTAAAACCGCAAAATTAACTTGGTTTTTTACAGTTTTTTCGAGAACTTTTATGAAATACCAACTTATTTTTGCAGTCGATCAAATTAATGATATACGCTGTGCATGCGTAAATATTCATCCCAAGTACGGGACCTTTCGCTGTGCATGGTCCGACATACACTTGGCCAGTTTTTTTTTAATTTCGTTGGGAAACTACCACAAAAAGTAAACAATTTCTATTACTCAAGTAAACTAATATAAATAAAAACTACCAAGCTCATACAGCTAACAAAACATAATGAAATGTAAAGTGTTTGCGGAATACCCAATATAGAGAATTAATTTATCACCATTTCCCAAACATTTGCTAAGCCTACCTAAAAATGTATACTGGGCATTCTGTAGCAAACTATTAGAAAGTATCAAAAATTAATAATTGTACAGACGCCAGCAGGTCAAGCTACCCGAAACTGTCAAATTTTCCCAATCAACCTTGAACCTTAATGCTATAGCGATAAAGTTGAAAACCTATTAAAGAAATTTGACAGATTGTAGTAGCTTGATGTGCTGGCGTCTGTACAATAAATAAAAATAATTTTGAATAGCGAGCGCATTCCGAATATAAATTCAAATATAGAAACAATTCGGCGCAAAATTGAATAAATGACTATGGTCATATAGGTGACATACAGACGCCAGCAGGTCAAGCTACCCGAAACTGTCAAATTTTCCCAATCAACCTTGAACCTTAATACTTTAACGATAAAGTTGAAAATCTATTAAAGAAACTTGACAGATTGTAGTAGCTTGATGTGCTGGCGTCTGTACATAAACCATTCAATAAGTTTTAAATATAAATACTGTAAGAAGAAAATAAAACTCTCATTCGATCAGACAGGTCCTCTGTTATTGACTCAGTTTCAATATAATGTCCAAAAAACGATTAAAATTACATTAGGAAAGCATAAACTATTATTATAAATAATGCTTGTTGTATTTAATGCTTAAAATAATTTTATTTAAATTTCTGAGAATCGATTTCTGACATTCGTCATATTAATTACTCGGTTCAATCGAAATAAAAAAAAAAATCGTTTGGCATAATCGCTTTCGCACATCATTACGATAAAAAAAAACAACAATGATCGGCGATTTTGAACACAAATTAAGTAGTGGTAATGAATAATACGTGTTATTGGACCTGTGTTTCAATATTACGTTAGGATTTGGGCATTTTCGTGTTTTTTTATAATATTTGTAATAATATTTTTCACATTTTACATCTTATCTACATGTGTGTGTGTGTGACTTTTGTGAAAAGTAAAAATGTAAACAAGCACGATTGGCGCGAAACTTCGACTTTAGATATCAATAAATTACATTATCACTACTTATTTAACATGAACAATGGATGAATTCGTCAAATAATTAAATGATGTATTATTCATTGCCCCTGCGGTGGGGTTTGGATTTACGAAATCCCCAATTTTTATGTTTTTTAGCCTTGGCCACCAGTGTCATCAAAATGGCGATTATCGCATTTACAGACTTGAATTTAATAAAGGTAAATTAATAAATTAGCGCACTAAATATGGAAGATTGAATGGCGATAACATATGAGATTTTTATCCACCTCTCTTAATTAACGCACATTCATAAGATTTGATGGGTGGCATAATCAATATTTGCATTATCAATTAAGGGTGTTGTATGTCGTCATTCCAAGGTCCAATGGGACCCGTTACCGAGCCAGCGGAGGTTCGTGTGTTCGGGTCCATTCGGGGGCGCTTCCGAACTATACGGTTAAACATGGACGTTTTTGAAGAAAGGCTTAGGCCCTCTATGCAGCTGTCGAACGAAAGAGTCAGGGATGAGTAAATGATGGAGAATGGTGGATGATTGGCTTCTGTTGTTGTTTGTCGTTGTTATGGTATGTGTAGTTACTGATGGTAACACGCACACAAGGATGCTCATGGTAATCGATTCAAAGTCTTTGTCATATTTTAGCTATCCCCCTAAATGAACTGAAGCCTTACAATTAGCTATACAGGATAATTTTTTATTCAGTGCGTAAATTTTCACAGGGTGTTCTACCCATGAATATGAACAACTTTCACTATGGGACCATCTCTGAAATCACAAAAAAAAAAATCAGCTGTTTCTTATAAAAGTTCAATACCTACTCGACCAAAATGTATGAATCTGCTGATTTTTTTTTCGTGATTTCAGAGATGGTCCCATAGTGAATGTTGTTCATATTCATGGGTAGAACACCCTGTAAAAATTTACGCACTGAATAAAAAATTATCCTGTATAAGCCACATGTCATGTTTAACTGTTACCTACAACAAAGTCTTATAGCAGAGCAACTGACTTATGAAATTACACAATGCTTCAAACCGTGAACAGCACCTTCTGATAGAAGACCACAATAGCTCTAAAGCCCAGCGATAGGCAAAAAAAAAAACAAACAAGTTTGTGTCGAAGTTCGAAACTCCATGTTGCATAAACTTGAAACTATTGCATTATCATAGAAGTGGATTTAGCCGAATTGATTGATATTATACCGTGGCGTGGGATGGCCAGGCGTGGGCAGGGCGTGGGCGACCGGAAGGAAGCCGTAGCTTTTGGCTTTTCTCATATAACAACGCTTGCGACACGTGGTTGATGTTGCTGAATAAATCATTTAGTGCAGGGACCGTTTTAAAGGCGTTTGTCTACCATGAATTACGAGTATTTTTTCAGTCATCAAAACCAAACACGTGGCACAAAAAGAAGTAGCTACCAACTACCACTTACAGCCATTGTAAGTTCGCAAGCAGATAGATTCTCGTGAGTTTTTTGGAATGTTGGGCTTTTCTTAACTACGCCAAATATTAAACCAATTGAAAATGTCATACACATGTAGGTAGATGTCTAACTGGATGCAGCTGAATACCAGTATTTTACATGGATCGACTGCCTATCTATCTGTCTCTGTAGGTAGGTATACGTCACCGTATAATTATGAACATCGTTAGTTTATAATCTGTCTCGTGAGATTATACACTATCGAAAAATTGTGAACAAACCATATATGTACCAGTGTACCTACATTTTAACGCATTATTTGCGACTAGCTTCTGCCCGCGGCTTCGCCCGCGTGGATGTCGGAAATTATCCCACGGGAACGTGCTAACAGGATAAAATGTACCTATGTGCTTCCCCAGAATGCCATCTATTTCGCAGGCCCTTTGTGGCTAATTACAATAGAAAACTAATTGTGTCTCATTAGTGGTGATTAAGAGGGTACCTATATGATATCTTTACCTAAGTACCTACCTAATTAAAAAAAAAAAACTCAATAACAGAAAATTAAATACCTACCTACCTAAATAAACCTATTTCTGATGATAACTAATCTAAACTCAATGGGATTGTCCGAAAGGGTTACCGCTGCCCTGGAACATAAAGGGCTAAGGAAGGAACACGGGTGGGTTTTAGTCAGTAAGAGTCTGACACTCCCTTCTGCTCCACCCAGAGCGGGAGGGGTCATTTGATGATTTCCCATCCTCAAAAAAAAAAAAAAAAAATCTAAACTCAATAAATAAGCAAAATCCCTAAAAACTAATATCTATACGAATGACTAATCCTACCTAACAGTATTATAAAATAACCTACGGTCACTACGTACACTATCAAATATACTACCTATACTTTAAAATTAAAATCTATACCTACAACTTACATAAAAATAAACCTAAATAACTCTAAAAACTAAAAGGAATAAAAATGAACTCCATTGCGGGTGACTTAACCTATGACAAACTTATTATTTGCGGTTGGTGCAGTAATCGGGTCAAGGGATCGGACCGCAAAATTAAGTTTGTTTTTTATTGTATGTACTTTTCCGGGATAAAAAGTACCCAGTGTGGTGCCCAGGATATTAAAGAATAATTATACCAAGTTTCAACGTAATCGAACCGGTAGTTTTTGCGTGATGCCTGAACAAACAGACAGACAGACAGACAGACAGACAGACAGACCGACAGACAGACAGACAGACAAAAATTTTTTTAATCACATTTTTGGGTTCGGTGTCGGTCTAGTAACACCCCCTGCCATTTATTTTTTTGATATTTTCAATGTACAGAATTTTCACTTCTACAGATTTATTATAAGTATAGATATTGTATAATCTGTCCATGGCAAACCGATCAATTGTGAACTGGTATAAAACTTGCGTGCGACGGATCGCACCTTGGGCTAGTCCATAATCTCGCGAGATAGATTATAAACTGACGGTGTTCACAATCATACGGTAACATATATAATATTTCCACATCTGTGCCCTGTAGAAACTTAACATGTCCAGAATTCAAGACATCATCATCAATTTCATTGCAGAGTCAAAGTTTCTTATAAATTAGGAATCCCTTCTCAAACCACAAGATCTAAGCATCACCATTGAAAGCACTATGTTGCGCATTGCCTTCAGTACACGTTCATGGGGAACCAAAGTTATTTTGCCCCATCAAAAATCCAGTTACACAAATCTGAAATCACTCAAATTCAATTTCTAATAACAGTACTTACCATAAATGTAGATCGTAAACGTATACATATATAATTCTTGATAATTTGTATAATCTTGCTTGTGGTTATGTCTCCAAGACAAACTTCTATAAGTATGTATAATGATTTTATTAAGTCAATTACACGTTTATCAAATGTATGTAATTGAATAACCAAACGTTTTGGCCGTAGAATGTAATCATAGGTAATAAGGAATATAGCGGGCAATGCCATGGCTTGACTGGTTCGACACTACATATCGCCCGCAGCGTCACTTGCTTGGCCAGTGTTAATCGGTCAACGTTTTTTGCTGTACCTTGTACCTATCTTAACATAATGTGTTTATTTTTTGCATCGTCCATAAGCTGACTCAAATGTATTATGTATACAAGTTGAGTGATACACTAGGTACCCACTTAATACATAATTATGACGATTATTTTGCTTACGAGAATAGCAGGCTTTGAATGCACAGGCGTCATCCACATTAGAACAGAAACCCTCGGGGCACCCAGATCTTAAAAAGATGTTCTTAGTAGGCCAGTAGATGTAATCAACTTCTGTGGGGAGGTGGACTGATCGGATTAATCACCGACGGCCCTCATAGCCTACGACTGACGGACAATGGTCGACCTGAAGGACTAAGTACGGAAACCAAACCCTCTAACATAGAGAACATAGCAGACTCAGTGAAAATACGTAAATAGATTCTAATTCATATTAAGCAAATCGATCGACCCTGCGTCAATAGCCATTTCAGACAACTGTCAAAGAATGACAGTTGTGATTTGAATATATACGGACAATTTGAATTGGTACCTAGTTAATTGATTACCCTACCTAGAGTCGGAGAATTTATTGTTTTGCTGCAAAACAATTAATTTCCCCGACTCTAAGTAGCAAATATATAGGTGCTCGAATTTATTTTCACGATCTAGACTCTCGAAATAAACATAATATAATCTTTAATAATACCCTGGTGAAGCTGTTTATTGTGCTGTATAGTAACTGTTTATTGCCCTCAATAAATAAAGACTCCAATTATAATTTAGTAGGTATAGTCTATGTTTCTACAAATATAGATTTGACTAAATTTATACTCGTACCCATCTAACCACTTATCGATTGTGAGCGTTATGCTGTAAAGTTTAAACTGTTCTGGCTGTATCTGTCAGTAGGTATAAAAAAATTTGATATGCCATTAATTTTCAAAAGCTCCGGTGCAAAAATATTCTAGGTACCTATAGGCATATAAGTTATAGTTTTTAAACCTTATATGATATTTTATAGTTTGAAACCTCAAATCGATATAGTTGATTCATTACGGTTTGTATAGTCGACCTCGTACTTAATTTTTCACAACAATTTTTAGTACTTACATAGATGAAAACATCCATAGGGTTGAAATTTTTAACTGTTACGTAGATTTTTTTGATATCGTTTTATGACGTGGTATTCAAACTAAGTGGTACAAAACAAAGGGTGACATAGAAGACCAATTAACCAAAAAGCACAACACAGCTCTACAATATTTTACTGTCCCAGACAAAAAATAATGCTAAGTTCCTGCAACTTAAAAAATTCAATGCCATCTAGAATATTGATGACATCGAGGGTTCGAAATCATGCACCGTAATGTCCTCCATTTGAATATTAAGAAAAACGTGGCGAGTTTCTCTATGGGTGTTGCGTCGCAAGTATTTCCGGCGGGTCAGCGCCCGCGCACACGCCAAACCGGTTCAGTAATTTGGTGTTTCTGGAGAGCCATGTCGATTAATTTACGATAGACGACCTTCCTGTCAAAAAAGATGCGACATCCAACTCCGTGATATGACAACTCAGCCATTAGATATCTATCAGAGAGTTTTGTTTCTTTTTTACCTTTCAACAAAATTGTTAATTAGGAGGATAGCTTGACGGAACCTGCACTTGACTTGGTGATGTCATCTGTGAATGGATTCTAATAGCATTTAGTTATCTAAAGAGTGGATTATATGTATTTGAATAATTGAGTAGGTATCATGTTATTGATCTACCAGTATTGTCACAATTAAGTTAATAATTTATTCTCGTGTACTCTAGCTGACCTTTCATCGGAGAGAGAATAGACATTACCTATCCATGCAGCTATCCTTTTCCCATCATTCTAGATTTTTGTTTTGTTTCATGTCTCTACCACAGTGATTAACAGTATTACCATGTACCTACCTACCTGTACCTTCCTTCCTTGTACCAAGTAACTTCTACCTGCAATATTATTCAATGGATAAATTAGAGAGAATATTTTGGTGCATTACGTCATCGGTACCTGTTTCTACAGTAACAAAACTAAGACAAGACCTTCAGTTTAATACCACCTCTAAAGGAGTAAAAAACAAAGTTGTAACAAATAATGTATGTTCTTAGAATTAATAAGAGCACCGATCACTCCCTGTGTCACTCTGTGGTTAACCGGAATTAATCATTCATTCAACATTTGTATCATTACGGGACACTTCTAGGAACTTATGTTTGTTTATTACAAAATAAAATGAATTCGCATCACAATTTATTTTAGTGCATTTAGCATTGGATACGTAATTATTTTATTTTTAAACAAGTTTGTTACCTACTTACAATTTATTTATCTAAAATCATTTTGTGGCAACAAAATATTGGTTTTATTAAGACACGTTAATTTAATTCAGTAATACGTTGATGACAATACATATACAGGATAATTTTTTATTCAGTGCGTAAATTTTTTCAGGGTGTTCTACCCGTTATGGAATCTTATTAACATACTCGTATATTCGTCCTCTACCTACTAATTAAAGAGAAAGAAGATTTCATAAACATTTGCCAGACATAACGTATACGTATAACTGCAAGCTTCATGTTTCTGATCAACCGTTTTCCATACATTTTCCTTACTCTAATTGCTCTTGCAGGGGATTACCTACTCAAAAATAACTTCATATAAAAATAATCTCATATAATATTATGTAGTGGAAGTGGAATTCAAGATTTATTTTGAACCTATAGGTATACTCTTGGAATGTTTTTTTCTACTTCTATTTAAATCAATTTAAGACTAGATACCCACGCCGGCGCGGCGTGGCGCCTTTCGTACATTTCTCTATTTCATAAGATTACAAAAAAAAAAAACTACGTTTCGTGCATAAAGAAAACAAGTATCAACGGCTACTATATAGTGATTATTTTGTTTGTTAAAATAGAAAAATGGAACGGGCCCAGTATCGAGCCCTGTGGAACTAACGTTGAGAATATATATTCTGGAACTATCTTTCTATGAAAGTTAATTTTTATGGATTCTGGAAAATTACCAGATTATGTAAGTACCATGATCCCTAATAGAGCATTCTAAAGTGCAATTACTTGATAATCCAACATTTAGATTAACGTGAAAATCGCAGTCGAAAGCCATTGACAATTCAAGAAAAATATTCTGCGTAAAACTATAAGTTTCTACGTGAGGCATCGATATAATGTTTTAAGAGTTGCTTTCAAAAGTGCCATAAAAGCCTCGCAGCAATAACTCAAATTTTATTACGCTATAACCCTAAATCTGTGGCAAAAAATGTAGGCTCCTGGTGTTACAGAATTGATTGGGTTGTGCTCAAAACAACGGTTCCTAAATCGTACAAATTCCTAAATAATTTCCGAAAAAATAAAATAAAACAAACCCGTAATATATGTTCGAAGACGAAGACATTTTTTAAC
Source organism: Apamea anceps (assembly GCA_951799955.1). Lineage (NCBI taxonomy): Eukaryota > Metazoa > Arthropoda > Insecta > Lepidoptera > Noctuidae > Apamea > Apamea anceps. Next base: position 11,629,461 of record OX637510.1, on the reverse strand, counting down.
GTCAAGTTAAAAACGACACTCCGATGAAATTGAATGAACTTTTATAAACACAATTAAACCTTGTGATACTTTATAAAAGTGTCCGAAAACAACGGCGGCTATAATACATTGACATATTAAGTACCACTATAAAACTGCAAGGGACCACCCGGGTCATGGACCATGGTGTATATTCCGAGAAGTGTCACACCACGTGACATTCGCATTATTTTGGTGACCCATAACAACATTCGCCAAACGAAAAGTAAATGTAAAAAATTGTATATTATTAGGTCGTCAACAATAAATCACTTTGGATAAAACCAGTAGTTAGAGATGAGAAAATAATTTGTTGATATAAATTAGGCGCGGTGCACGGTGGTGGCGCGTGGGCCGCGAGGTGAGAGGGAAGTGTCGCGTGCGCGCGCGCAACCTACGCTCAGCTCGTGCCGCCATTATTTTTCAACTTGTCCGTTGAAATGAAACAAAAGAAATGTGTTTTAGCACGAAGAGTATAGGCGTTGTTTTAATTAACCCTTAGTATTTGTACTCAATTGTAAATACAGCTGGACATAAATTTATTTCTTTTTTGTTACTTTACTAGCTTCGATAAACTGAACAGTTTGAAAGTAGGTAATTTAATGGACTAAACCGTCACCTTTGGAGGTTTTATAGTATTTACTTATTGTAAGAATATAATCTAAAGGCGTAAACCTGATAGTTATTTTGTTTTTATGACTTCTTCAAAAATTGTTTCTCTTTTTTTTATTTTATAAGTCCAACAGTTCTAACATCATCTTTGAGAGCAATAAGAAAGAATTAATGTGTTATTTATTCGTATTTTAAATTCTCATTACCCCATAATGCTTCAGTTTGGTTTTGTCAATTCTAACTTTAACATTTAGGTAGTAAGTACCTACTTACCTACCTACTCATGAATCTCATTTATTTCTAACATCTACCTCAGCGTTTGTTACTGGCGCATTTATTATTGCATCAGTTTCTCCAGCATGAAGTTATGAAGATCTTAAAGTAAGTACCTACCTACGTAGGTAGGTACCTTTTATTATTTGAAACTAATAAGTTCCTTTTGCCAGGGGCTTCGCCCGCGTGGTTATCGGAAATTATCATTAAATATAAGCTTTCCACATTTATGTATGTAGAATAGTTTATATGTATAGTAGGCTAGTAGTATTACTGGATAGTTTTGTGTAAAATTATATCATATTTAAATTGAAAGAAGATTTTTAAAAATAAACTAGGCATCACTGCTTAAATCTATGTCAATATACAACACTACATAACTACTTATCTAATTTATTATTTTCAAATGAAAAAACTTTTAACGTCAAGGCTTTACCTGCTATCTACTAAAATTTATAGAAAATTCCATTCCATTTCAAAGTGGAATCGCATTCGAAACTACTAACGCCATCTAGAATTCACTCTTGAATTCAATTCCCGCGACTGGTCCACAGAGGTTTTTACCAACGAGCCACTTGGCGAGCGAGAATCGGTGTCGTGTGGAAGGCACAGTGGGCAGGAAATTGTTGCCATCGGCCTGTTCATAGAGCAGGATGACGTAGCGATGCGGGCCTGTGGCGCGAGGTGGCGCTGGTGGCTTATAACCTAGATAGAATGGTTTGTTCATTATTAATTTTGAAGCCTTAAAATTATATTGAAAAACTATAGCAGGAATATTATTTTTTCTGCGTAACAGAACTTACCTCTGTAATCTATTCCAACGGTTTTACTGCTCTCTTTCGCTTTCAAAGCCAGTCCCTGAAAAAATAAAACATGTTTTTAATGCTGCTTTGGACTTAGAATTTTTGGAGTCACAGAATTTTTCCCCCATTCATCTCTATCGGATATTTGTTATTGTCTTGGCTTTCAGTTTTTTCTTACCCAGAGTGGGTAAGAAAAAAGTCTAGGTATCTTTTATAGGTAGGTACAATATTTTCATTCATCTTCTTATTGGCCGTTCTAACTCTAATCTCTCCATGCAAAGTGTTGTTCAGCTCACAATATCAATAAGTACTTGCACCTCGATTATTGCTTCAACTCCAAAGCTACGCGTGAAAAATCGTGAAAGTTAATCTACTAAAACTTTTTAGTTAAAAAAAAAAACAACCGACTTCAAAAACGACACTACAAAGTGAAAAATAACTTTAATATCGGAAGTCGGTGTCGTTGGGTTCGCATTTTCGTTGTTTGCCACCGACTTCCGAAATTAAACTTATTTTTCACTTTTTAGTGTCGTTTTTGAAGTCGGTTGTTTTTTTTTAACAAAAAAAACTTTTTACAAAAAAAAAAACCGCCTTCAAAAAAAGACAAACAAAAACGTTCCTGCACTAAAAAGTAAAAAATAAAAAATTGAATTCCTGTAAAGAAACTTAATTTAAAGGTAAACTTATTTGACATTAATATTTTGCAAATATTCAAAATTGTTTACTTCTTTTTGGAGTCGGTGCCAGCAGTTGTATCCTGTGCCATTTATTTTTTCAATTCACGATTATAAAATTTTAAAACAGATGCTTACAAACTTAGTGCTTCAAAAATTTCAAAGTACTTAAAAAGTGGCAGAGGATTTTTATACGTATGTATAATTATTATTATTTAAAAGAAATTATTGTGAAAATTGTGTCAATTTGTTTTAGAGTACAGTCTAGTCTGTATTTGTGTTTTAATTATTCTAGGTATGCAATAGGTATCTTGGTAGTTTTATAGTAAATGTTAGAGGTCGTTTTTCGAGGTATTGTTGCCCATACGTATTTCCTTACCTTGGCTGGCACCGACTCCAAAAAGAAGTAAACAATTTTGAATATTTGCAAAATATTAATGTCAAATAAGTTTACCTTTAAATTAAGTTTCTTTACAGGAATTCAATTTTTTATTTTTTACTTTTTAGTGCAGGAACGTTTTTGTTTGTCTTTTTTTGAAGGCGGTTTTTTTTTTTGTAAAAAGTTTTTTATTTCTAGCCGTTTAGTGTATTTTTTATTATAATATAATGGCAATGTAGTTAATATCTTTTCTACATAGAATATTATTTTGAAGAAGTACCAATATCATACAAGTAGGTACATATTACTGTCTACTTTCTGGGTAAGTAATAGATGATATAACAACAAAATCTCTAATATTAACAACATATAACAACGGAACCTATAATTTTATTTAATATAACGATTAGTTGATATAATGAACGATTGATATAATTTTAAAAGACCTAATTTTTATAAGCATAACATACATTAAATATAACACCGTTTGACATAACATACATTAAATATAAAATCATTTGACATACCACTCAAAAGATATAAAACTTATTTGGTCTAATATATTATTTGGTCTAATATATATATTATATTGTAAGTTCTGTCGTAGTTATAGGTAATAGTAACCTAAGTAGATATTAAACATAACTAGCAACTGCTTACCACCTGTGCTAAGATAGGTCGACGGAGCCCCGCTTCGCGGGGCTTCTATTTCTGTATGGTTTAAAAAAAAATAACCACGAAGGCTAAGGCGGGAGCTCCGTTCCGCTTCGCTCCCGCCTTAGCCTTATTTTAATAAGGCGTGGTCGACGGAGCCCCGCTTCGCGGGGCCCCTATTTCTGTCTGCAGGGTTTAAAGGAACCTAACACGAAGGGGATGACGGGGGCTCGTTCGCTCGCTCCGCTCGCTCACTTGAGCCCCCGTTATCCCCTTCGAACCTAACCTGTCCGAGTCGGGGTGCCCCAATTCCCGAGCTCGCTTCGCTCGCTCTTGCATCCTAAGTTCTCATTGCCTTTTTACAAAATCGAGACATGTTAGACCTTGGGGTTATATTAAACGTTAGACCTAATGATTTTCGATTAAATAAACAATATACATATTAAACGTTAGACCTAATGATTTTCGATTAAATAAACAATATACATAATAAACGTTAGACCAAATGATTTTCGATTACATAAACGTTATATCAAACAACGTTATACTAATTAAGTTTTAGAATAAATAAATGTTATATGTAAAGAAATTATATCAACAGTTGGTATATCTCACGTTGATTATATCTTATGAACGATAATAAAATGAAATTAGACCAAATGAGTTTATACGTTATGAGACGCACCCCTACTTTCTGATCTTTAATTTGATCCCGTAGAGAGATGATAATATGACGCATGAAATACTGTCGATTCTTATGCGTCGTATGCTGCCTCTAATATTGAGCTGGGCGGTAACAGTCCATATACTACAAGGGACCACCCTCGAGAGAGCTGTGATCGACCTTGGTAAAAAAAAACTTTGCAAAAGGACAAATATATGTCGCGCTAAATCGTGTCAGAAGTTTGGAAGGCATAGTGTTATCAGATTTAGACGCCAATAAATTATTGAATCGACCACACGATGATCGAGCGATGACAGAGATAACAAGGTTGCGGAATCTGCCATCTGATAATCAAGACAACACATAACGTGCCATGGAATAGGCCTACCGGGGAAACCACATTAAAAAAAACGCGCCCAGCACACTACCTCATAGGTGGCGTGGAAACGTGTGCATACTACCAAGAATACAATTTTATTTTAGTAAATAATAGAAGCGATATTTTTTTAAACATTGTAAGCAAAATGCCTTTAATATTTCAGAAGTTGTTTTGTGGACACATTGATGATAACATCAAAACTAGATTTTCAATGGCACCTTGTATTCAGAGTGCATCTCATGACAGTTCTAAGCCCAAATACTGCTAGGATACATTGTTTTATTTTGAAGTTCTCATGCCAACCTTCCACCTTCCAGCTCCATCATCAGATCAGTTCGATAGTAACTTATAGCCAAAGTGCATTTCATGACAATTCTAATAAGCCCAAACACGGCTAGAATACGTTGATTAATTACGGAGTTCCGGTACCTGTCTTCCGGCTCCATCATGATCATCAGATCAGTTCAATGATAATATTTTCAATATAACTATTCAGGATTGTATGTTTATTTGTATTGTCATAGTTGCTTAAGTATCTTGATTGTGATATCTATGCGAGTGACAAGTTCCGTTAGCCATATCTGATCTTCTTCACCAGTTCCACTTCATCAAATGTTACTTTTTGACTGTAAACGTTTGATTTCTCGATGAAAATATTAAAATTACTATATAGTTGCCTATAATATTTGAGGAGTTCCCTCGATTCCTCATGGATCCCATCATCAGAACTGGATTTTGAAATTTTGAAAATGGGACCAATCTGGAAGCATATCCTTCAAAGTTAAAAAAAAAATTTGCAAATCGATCCATAAACAACGGAGTTCTGAGGTAACAAACATAAAAAAAAAAATAAAAAAAAAAAAATAAAAAAAAAAAAATAAAAAAAAAAAAAATACAACCGAATTGAGAACCTCCTCCTTTTTTTGAAGTCGGTTAAAAAAGTCTTTATTTTTCAGTTTTAAGTTGTAATTTTTACCAGTAATTTTGGTTTAAAACCAAACTACTGAACCGTTTTTGATGAAATTTTTATGGGACCATTTGGGAAGTATACCCTTTCCAACAAATAAAGAATTTTTTAAATCGGTTGGTAAGCGACGGAAATAAGCGCGAACAAACATAAAAAAATATACAAACATCTGAATTGAGAACCTTCTCCTTTTTTAGAAGTCGGTTAAAAATAATAATCAACATTACTTACTGGTATATTAGATTTCACCATGTGAAGGTAAAATTCGCCTTCCAATTGTGGCGGAGCATCTGGATCCACCATAATTAAGGTGTAGAACTTTTTCTAAAACAAACAAGGACAACCTAAAGTTAGTTGAGATATCCACTCAGTGCGTTTTGTTTTAATTTTTGCTACATGAGACATTGGTTTCAGCTTGGGAGTGTCTTTTGGTTATCCTTTTCACAAACCGAACCTATGTCCTGTCGCTTTTACAACCTTGTTCATATTCTTACTGACTTTTGTATACGAGAGAAATACAGAAACTAGCCAGATGTTGGTGAAGCTGACTGCCAAACTTAAGTTCTTAAGTTAATTAAAAAGTAAAAAGAGATTACTGAATCAGCCAAAGGGTACTGGAACAACGGTTCTTCAATGAAGACTTGTTTCGGAAGCAGAACGTCGCAATTGTGGTCGTTAACCATGGTGCCCCCGACACTGGTCACATTCAACCCCACAAGCCGGTCACACCCTTCGAGAAGAGTCTTTACTTCAGTTGCCGTGCACTGAGAAGCCCCGCCGTATACCACCCTCCACATTATAGCAAAGGCCAGACATTTGTTGATCATTTTAAGTCTAGTCGGTTTGAACAGCCCAGAGTAACTGAATTTGTAACTGTTAACAGCGTAAAAGCTGCGTTTAGATGTTGCAGTTGTGCCAGCAGTTTGTTTTTAGACAAAACGGTGAATTCTCTAACAATGGACCCGATAACATTGCTGTTCAGTATTACGAAAACAAACGGACTCAGATGTTATAACATCATTAAATGACCGTGTGCGTTTTTATAAGCTATTTGAAGACGCGTCAGGCTTCCAAAAAATAAGCATAGTTTTTATTTATAGGTAGTTCCGCTTCCTTAGTTTGTATATTGGCTATGAGTGCTATGGCAGCTGCCAGTTTGCAACTTTTGACATTATTTTGGTTTTAAAGTACTTAACCTATTTTTGAAACAAATAAATATGATTCCTAGGTAGAAGCATCTTTACATTTTGTCTGCAATGCAAAGTCCTAATGATAACAGATTAGGTATACCGCAGTTATCCAGAAAACGGATGAGTCTTGAAATAATAGAACGACTGAGATGCGCAAAACTGTGGTGCCAACGTTTCTGGAAGGTGTTGTGCAATCCTGACCTACGCTGCCGGTCCAAGTTTCAATTATACAAGTTCTTTGTGAGACCTATCCTCACATACGGTTGCGAGCTTTGGGACTTAGATAAATGTAACTCTAATAAACTACAACGCTTTGAAATAGGTCTCTTAGTAGAAATTTATAAATCAAAATATCCGCAAAGGCATCCCAACAGACTTAAGCCTAATATCAGGACCGTTTATACTAAATTCGGAACAAGCAATGTTGCAGACCACGTAAAGAACGAACGCCTACGTTGGTCAATGTTGTTGAAAAAAGAAGAGGTAGCTCTAAGAAGATGTTGTCGACGACCCTGTGTACACTTTTGGGACAATCCTAGACGCACTTGACCTACCAATTCAAGAAATGGTGAAGCAGCCTTTCCCCAATGGAGTAACTTCTCACACACTTGGAGTATGAATGACGCCACAGGGTGATCTACCCTCTGCAACAGTAATTATTTTGTCAAAGACGGCGAATCATTGATTTAAACAATCAATGATTCGCATAGTTGTGCGAATCATTGATTGTTTAATCCAAGATCAATAAGATTAGATATTATGACTTATTGGTATAGTAAAATAATCACAATCGAATTCAATGCAGCTCTATCGATCCTACTTCTTGAAAGCTACCAAGTTGATTAAAAAAAGATATGTACCGACATAATAAATTATAAAACAACTTTGGTAATAAAGAAAATGTGGCATTTTTCTGTTCTTATTTCTGAAAGTACCTAGTAGTAGTATTGCCATCAGCAAGAATAATTACCTATTGAGAGACCATTGAATTGCTAGCAAATTGCACAACCTGCGCGTAATTATTTTGGATACTATACCTACCTACCAAAATCAAAATTCATTTATTCAAATTAGGCTGAGAATCAGCACTTTCCGGACGTCAAAATTACAAAAGACAGTCCCCTAAAAACGCCCGCCCTTCACCACTTCCTAGTGCTATCGCTGAGAAGAAGAAGTGGCGCAACAAACTGGGTTTTTCCCAGTGGTCACATTAACGGTTATACTAGTCTTTCCAACTGGAATTTTTTGTTCCCGTTGGTCAGATCAGCTCGTAATTTAGTAAAGTACTGTTGAATACGAAGAGGTTATATAACTATTAGCACAGCTGTCTGTTCAGTTAGAAAATACTTGATTGTGTACAATAATATGTACCTATGTTAAGTAATTAACATTTCAAGACACAGAACATAAAATTAAAATATGATACATAGATGTGCACATATGGACGGAAACGAGTTTAATATTGCTAGTTTAACGTGTTTTGCCATATTCGGCGTACAAAATAGTTTATAATATTTAATTAGGAAATAATTAAATTATAGTCGCAAATCAGTCAATTCAAATACCTACCTAATTACAGTTAATACCAAAATACAGTCAACAAATAATAATAATCAAAACAATAAAATGAATAAAACTAATTAAATTATCTTAGTTCAAAATATGTCATTCAAAAACTCCGTAACATTATAATATCCCTTACTAATTATTTTTTTAATTCTCTCTTGAATTAATTAATATTTATTTTCTTAAGGCAATTAGGAAATTTATTGTTTATTGATGGAGCCATGCATGTTACACTTTGTTAAGCTTTATTATATTCTTAAAGCTTATAATTGTTTAGTTGCCGTAGATGCAGAAATAAACGTTTTAATAAAACTTTGTTTTATTATATAGAAGGAATATTTTATAATAATAGACAAGACAAATTATATCACAAACATTGCTAAGCAACCAACCATCGATAATATATAAAGGTTGTATATCTTCACATCCACGATACTTTTAGAGCTTGGACAAATCTTGAAGTCCAATTCTACAGCTTAGCATGTTCAGTCTTGGTCCAAACAATGGCTTCGTAAACATGTCCGCCAATTGCAATTCTGTAGAGACTTGTTTGACAGCGAAGTCTCCATTCTGAATACATTCTCGAATGAAGAAATGTTTTATCTTGATATGTTTTGTTCTCTTATGGAACTCATAGGGTGGGTTCTCAGACAACCTTATAGCAGACTCATTGTCAACGTAAATTGTCGGTTTTTCGTTCAGGTCTGTTAAGTCCGTTAATTCCTCCAGGAGTTCTTTTAGCCATAAGGCTTCTCTCGCAGTTTCTGTCATGGCTACGAGTTCGGCTTCCGTTGAAGAGATTGCTACTCTTAGTTGTTTTTGGCTTTTCCACATGATGGGACCGGAGAATAGGAAAATCATCCCTGACGTCGAATGGCCAGTTGTTGTGTCACCACCAAAATCAGCATCACTGAAACATATCAGCCTCTTCTCCCGGCTTTTCGCGAAGACAAGTCCTTTGTCTATAGTACCCTTAAGGTATCTAAAAATTCGCTTGACTCTCATCACATCAAACCTAGTAGGAGTTTCTAGATGCCTTGACGCAACACTCACAGCGTAGCTTATATCTGGCCTCGTAGCGACCATGAGGTATGCTAGGGCACCTACAGCTTGACGATAGGGAAATGACGAATTTGATTCATCATTTGATTCAACATCTTGTTCTTCATCTATGCTAATTTTTACTGCCGGCGTTGCAGCGACTTTACAGTTAGTCATTCCAAACTTTTCAAGTATCTTCTTAGAATAAGACCTTTGGTTTAAGGTAATACAACCATCTTTAGTTTTATTAATTTCAAGTCCAAGGAAATAAGACGCCGGTTTTGTGGTTATTTTAAACCTATTTTTCAGTTCTTCAATAAATTTCCTCCCAGCATTTTCACTAGTTGAAGCCACCAAACCGTCATCTACGTAAAGTGCAATTAAGACTTGTTCACGTAAGTAAAGGCAAGGATCTTTAGTGCTTTGCTTGAATCCTGAATTTATAAGATACTCTGATATGCAGACATTCCAGCATAGAGGAGCTTGTTTCAGCCCGTAGAGGCTGCGTTTAAGTTTGCACACTTTCTTAGTGCCATCATTGAATCCCTCTGGCTGCTTCATAAAGATTTCCTCTTTTACAGCTCCGTTTAGAAACGCAGTCGATACATCGAACTGTTGAAGTACCAAGTTTTCTCGAGCAGCTATTCCTAAGACAGCTCTTATAGTACTGAGGCGGGCTACCGGACTGAAAGTCTTCTGGTAATCAACGCCAGGTTTTTGTGAAAAACCTTTTACTACTAGTCTGGCCTTATGTCGCTCAATTGTACCATCTGGATTGTTCTTTATTTTGTAAACCCATTTACATGACAATGGTTTACGACTTTTCGGAGAGTCGACTAATTCCCAAGTCTTCATTTCTTTCAATGATTCCATTTCATTTTTCATAGCCTCTAACCATTTGACCTTATCCTTGCTATTCATAGCATCATTAAACGTTTGAGGTTCTGTTTCATTATTCATATCCATGGCTGCCATAACATAATCCTCAAATATTTTAGGTCTGTCAATCTGTGATCTATCACGAAGATTGTATGACCTCCGTTCTTCTGGGACAAGAACAGATGCATCGACATCTATGTCGTTTTCATTTGGTTGATCAGCAGTTTCACTGCCGTCATCAATCCCGAGAGAGTCATAAAACAACTCGTTATTTTCATTTTGTATAGGTACCTCGTTAGAGCTTGCAATAACATTATCTTGTACTGCTTGCTGTCTACTAGCATTTTCTTTTGTAGTACCTTTTAAATATATTTCTGTTTCATCCAGTTCACTGTCAGTCTCGTTTGATCGCTTGTGATCATTTAATTCTTGAAAAGGAACAGAAATCACATTTTTACCATCTTCGTAGAACATTTTCTTTAAAATTCGAACATCCTTGGAAACAAGAATGCTTTTCTTCGATGGGACGTATATTCTAAAGGCTTTTGAAACTTCCGAGTAACCAGCGAACATACCCGGAATTGCCTTTGAAGCAAATTTGTGTTCATGTTTTCCTTTCTTTAGGATGAACGTTTTAGCACCAAATACATATAGATGATTAATGCAGGGTTTTCTACCTACCCATCTTTCGAATGGTGTTTGGTTTTCAATACTCTGGTTAACGCTTCGGTTTGACAAGTAATTTGCAGTATAAACCGTTTCTGCCCATAAACACATAGGCGCTTTTGATTCCAACATCATACATCTTGCTTTTTCTATAAGTGTTCTATTTTTCCTTTCAGCGATTCCATTTTGATGTGGAGTGTATGGTGCTGTCAATCTTCTTGCTATACCATTTTGCTTCAGAAATGTGTCAAACTTCAAATTTCTGTATTCCGTACCGTTATCGGTCTGTAGGCATTTAATTTTGTTTCCTGTGAAGTTCTCTGCTTCTACCTTGTAGTCTATGAACTTTTGTAAAACTTCGTTTTTATTTTTAATAAAGTATACTCGGCAGTATCTACTGTAGTCATCAACGAAGCTTACGAAATACCTGTTGCCATTCAGTGAAGTTTGTTTCAGTGGTCCACAGACGTCACTGTGTACGATCTCAAGACGCTGACTCGTACGTGAATTATTTTTGTCACTCTTCTTGCTAGGCACTCTGCTCAATTTCCCTTCTATGCATATTTCGCATTCACCTAAAGAACTATTACGGTTGAAGTCTAATCCAATCAGGCTTTCATTCTTTAAGGCGAGCTTCAAGTCCCTTTCGCTCATGTGTCCCATTTTACAGTGCCATTGTTTAATAGCATCTGACTCCACTTCTTTTGCTACGTCATTACTACATTCTGTAGCATTGGCTCTATGTCTGTCAACGTTATTATTTTTCGTTTGGAGATAATATAGACCATCGTCTTCTCTCACTGCTTGCATTTGTACTCCTCGCTTGTGGTCATTAATTATTGCTTTCTTCTTAGTGAATAGAACAGTGAGTCCTTTATCTGTCATTTTCCCAACAGATAGAAGATTAGCACACAGGCTTGGTACATAAAGTTATTCCAATTTTTCCTTCTTCAATTTCTATTTCTGCAGGCCCTAACCCTTTTATCTCTGCAGTTTTTTCCTTTGAAGCGAGTTTAAGGGTTTTTGAAATTTTCTTCATTTCAATAAAAGGCTTATCCGAAAATGTCATATGTGACGTACATCCACTGTCAAGTATCCAGCATTTTTGGGCTTTGTCATTTATGAAGTAGCTACTGAAGAGGTTTGTTTCTTTATCGTCCTTTTTGGTATAGCTGTTCTTAGACTTCCTATAATTTTTCTTGTCTGCATTCTTATTTTTACACCAGCATTTGGACGAGTCATGGCCTTTCTTTTTACAAATCTTGCAAAAAGTGTAGAAACTTTCTTCAGCATCATTCTTTACGCTAGTACTAGGAATGTCACGACGACGTGCATCACTCTCTTCTATAATTTTAATTTTTAGCTTTTCAGGGTCTGGAAGCGAGTCTTGTGATTCAATTGAAGTCCTGAAATTTTCGTATTCCGAAGAAAGGCTATAGAGCATCATGATTGATAACAGATCACTGTTGATATCAATATCCATATCTTTTAATTTATCTACAGTATCCATGAATTTCTTTAAATGCTCGCGTGTATCTGAACCTTCTTGTAGTTTAGCTAATATTAGTTGTTTTAGTAGGGTAGCCTTTCTGGCTGGACCCTTACTAGCATAGATGGATTCAAGAGTCGTCCACACATCTCTGGCAAATTTACAGTTTTTAATCTGTTTTAGTTCTGAAGGTGCTATCAACAACATTAGCTCTGACTTTGCCATTTCGTCATCGTTAAGATCATTTTTTGACGCATCTACCTTTGGGTATTCTTTTACACATGCCCATAGTTTATTTTTTATTAAATATGCTTTTGCATGTATACACCATGTATCATAGTTTTCTTTTCCTAAAGGTTGAATTTTTACAATAGACATTTTGAATTTTTACCTTTTCGTTTTTCTTCTAATCTTACATTTTTCGCTCTGCTACCATGTTAAGCTTTATTATATTCTTAAAGCTTATAATTGTTTAGTTGCCGTAGATGCAGAAATAAACGTTTTAATAAAACTTTGTTTTATTATATAGAAGGAATATTTTATAATAATAGACAAGACAAATTATATCACAAACATTGCTAAGCAACCAACCATCGATAATATATAAAGGTTGTATATCTTCACACACTTTTTCTTAGAAATGCTGTTTTGTCGGAGAGTGATTGCACCCAAAGTCTGTACTTGTCACGTCTATTTTTCTACCTGTATTATTAATCCGAAGTGGAAATAAATAATAATAATATCCCTGGACATTTCACACAGCGCCATCTAGTCCCAAGCTAAGCAACCTAATGCTTGTGTTATGGTAACAAGATGGCTGATAAACTACTTATATACATTTTTTTTTTTTTTTGTAAATACATACATATTATAGATAGAAAAGCACCCAGACTCGGAACAAATACATGTAGGTCATACAAATATTTGTTCCGTGCGGGAATCGAACCCGCGACACGCAGCGCAGCAGTCAATCGCTTAACCACAGCGCCAACCGTGCCGTGCAGGATTGGTTTTTACAAACAGCGATATTTCTAATATGTAAAGTGACGGAAGTGTTAGAATTCTGTGCTGTACAAACATTGGTTTGCAACTGTCAGTAGTTTGCAACCCAAACATATCCCGTATACAACGCTTTTGTGCTTTGAGCGCAGTGTCCTTCTGAGTTGAATTGCCCCGGAATATTATTTCAAATCTTAACGCTGATTCAGTAAGCCCGTAATATGCTGTAAGTAAAGTATCTGTGTTGACAGTCGGTGCCAACTTATAAAAAGCATATGTCGAAGTATTAATTTTTTTACAAAGTTCGTTAATGTGAGTGTTCCAATTTAATTGCTTGTCAATGATTAATCCCAAAAATCGGGCTGTTTCAGTTTCTTGTATTATGTATATTGCCTTTGTATACTAAATTTAATTGTGATGTAATAAGTAACTTTTCTCGTTGTCTAAAATGCATTATGTTTGTTTTACTGAGATTAATTTTCAAATTATTATCATTAAGCCAGGTGATTATAGAATTCAACGAATCATTAGAATTGGAATGATAGTTGCTCATATTTTTAGGTGCTATGGTAACAGTACTGTCGTCAGCAAACAATGACATGGGTTCCTGAGTTGCATTTGGTAGATCATTAATGTATAGTAGGAACAAAGGAAGGCTTAATACACTTCCCTGGGGAACACCAAATGTGATGTAACGCTTATCAAAGGAGAAAATCTGTTCCCTTTTAGTTTTAATATTAAATTTTAATATTTGGGTTATTTGTTGGCGGTCTGATAAATATGATTTTATCAGTTCTCGGACATTGCCTCTTATACCATAAGCCTCAAGTTTATCCAGTAGAATATTGTGGTTTACATAATCGAATGCTTGCGACATGTCACAATAGATAGAACAAACAGGTAAAGATTTGTCAACTTGTGAAGAAAACTACGTATAAAAAGTCATAAACCGCCATATTGGTGTTTTTATTTTTCCTGAAACCTTTTTGCTCATCACATAGAATTTCATTTTGGTCTAAGTAGCTATTGATTTCACTGTAAATATATTTCTCAAAGATTTTTGAGAATACAGAAATAAGTGCTTAAGGTCTATAGTTCTCCATTAAGTATTTATTATCTTTTTTAAATATAGGTTTTATAATTGTCAATTTGAGATCATTTGGAAATGTCCCACTTTGTATACAAAGATTCAGAGTATGGCTTAAGTGATGAGAGATATTTTCGTTTACTGCTTTGATTAGGTATTTTAGTCGAAATACCATCATTCCCTACACTGCTAGTATTTTTAAGATTTCTAATAATTTTCCGCATATGATAAGGCAAACAGGGTGACAAAAACGTTGAGTTTGGTTGGCGATTAATTAGGGCTGTGGATTCTTTTCCCGGAATAGGATATTCTTTTTCAATGAAATAGTTATTAAACGCATTTGAATATGTTGTATATTTTAGTTTATTAGTTACTGTTGGTTTCCTTCTGAAATTTTAGTGTCCTTTATTCTTACTACAGGTGTTAATTCCACGTGATATCCATCTTAGCTTGATATTCACTTGCACAGTAATTCTAGTTAGTGGAAAACACAATTCATAAAATAATTTAAATGTTTCTATATAATAATGATATGCTGCTGTTGGATCACGTTGTATATTTCACAAAAAGAAAGGTTTTTTATGTTTTTTTTTTTTTAATTTATGAATATTTTCTGAGCTGTAGTCCCGCTTCATTTTATGCCAATACTTTAATTCAAATATTTTTATGACTGGAAGCTTAATTAATTGGGCAGTATGGTCTGATAGGCCAAATTGTAACACATCAGTCTTACACTGTGTAAGGTCATGTGCAAAGTTGTCTATACAAGTCTTACTCGATAGTCTTGGGCTGCTTTAGTGCTAATGTGAGATTATAATTTAACAATAAACATTCCAAATCCAGTGTGGCATTATTGCACTTCATGATATCTATGTTAAAGTCACCAGCTATAACAGTATTGAGATTTTTAATTTTAGAAATACAACATATACGTTGTCAAGCCTATCGAAAAACAAATTGAGATTGCTTTGCCCCGGTACACGGTAGCCGGTAGACACAAACTATTGCAATTTTAAAATAAAAACTATACGTACTCAAGCTAAAAAATAATTAATTAAAATGTAAATAAAAACTTACTACCTAAATAAAAGCTTCCAGGTATAAAGGGCGTGACAGCTTACATATTTATGCATTGCCGGGTTTTGTTCACATAGCTGTCACTTGAAGTCACAAATGATAAACTAGGACCATCGAAGTAAAATAAATAAATAAGTTAATACTAATACACACAAAGAACATAAACATTGTCTTGAGTTAATTAGGGCGACCAACTTTACTATTCTAGTGTGCCTTTGAACAAAGGTCGGGTTTTACTTCAGCTTTTAACACATTAAAAGGCAAGTCTAGCAAAGAAGAGGGTATCTTGTTATAAAAGGTTAATTGTAGTCTATTAAGTATCTAGTAAGGATCGGTGGTGTTTTGTAGTTTCGGTTAACCCCCATGGGAAAAGGCGCGAGTGTAATATTAGGTAGGTAAATGTTATCTTCAAATAAAATAAACGTACTTTTTCAAACATAGTGAAATTAAGTATATTGAGCTATGAATAATTAACGCCTTCTATACTGAATTCGTTTTATATTAACTAGACGTGTGCTTCTTCTGGGCACACGCCTTGTCGAGGAGGCAGATTCCGTGCAGGTTGACATACTGTGAGTATGACGATGATGCGAGTTACAAGGACACTGTCGACATTGACAACATCGAAATCGGCAGTGATGGCGATGTTTATTGTCTATATTACCACGCCCAGCTCTGGTGAAATACGGTGAAGGATCACCCATCCTGGACAGTCCTTGAAGCATTCTCCGAAGATTTCCGAAATCAGATCCAGTTGCGCGCTTCCACCGTATCTCCTGTAACTTCATATATCTAGTTACATCTATGTCCGTGTAGCGTTTGTACAGACTACGCTCATTATTGGTAACAAATATACATTGTAGGGCTTGAATTTCTAGATGTTTCATATCATTGTCGCGTCCTTCGAACCACTCGAAAATCAACATTGGTCTCAAAAAGATTTTATACGCGAGAATTTTCTTCGCCACTGACAAATGCGAACTTTCTAGTATTTCTTTAGTTTTTGTTTTCCAGATATTGGATAAATTGTGAGGGTCGTTTTGCATTGTCATGTTCTATCGGTACATAGGTGGTAGTATATAGGTGGGTAGGTATGCTAAACATTATGCTAAAACAACACAGGCATTGAGGAAATCAAAATGTCTTTCATGTCACATTTCTATTTCTTGACACATTTGCTGTACATATTGTGACAGCAAAATTGAGAGTTATTTGTACCTATATACCGTACTCCTTCGAATCGTCTACTTCTGGAGTGCTGGACATAGGCAAAACCAAAAAGCCGGGAATTTAAAATGCGACAGATTTTTCCATACAATCAGACCCTGACATCGACGGCAGTTCTGGTACAGTTCAGACATTTGATACTTAGTCATCAAAAGGTTGAACTGTGTCAGAACTGCCTACATTATTTTATTTTAACATTCAATACACCAAACAAAATCTAGCTGACGTATGACATTTATCCCAGGCTTGAGAGAGAGAGTCTACAAGCCATACACTGCCTATTGAGTATAGATTAACTGGCAATTAAGTAGGCATATTTATATAATCAGAATGGGGATAAAATCTGCCACTTGCTCACTTCAGATGTCGCTACCACAATCATTAGTCCAAGAATTTGACAGCTAGCTGTCACCTATCTATTATTTTTTTGTAAACAAGCGACTTCTTTTACACATAACTAATTAAGCGGAAGCGGATGCGGAAGGTGGAGGACAGGGTGTTGTGGCGCAGTCTGGGAGAGGTCTATGTCCAGCAGTGGACTGCGACAGTATTTGCCAAAGACGTTAAAAGACGAAAACTATGGGAGAAACATCTCCGAAAAAAAAAAAATAGAAACCCGATTAAGTAGGTATTTCGTTGAGACTAGAAATTCGTATAGGTACAGATGATGCTCCCAAGAGAACTAGGTCTGTTTTTATTACCTACAGGCCTCTCAGGATCTTGATCAGGGGTCTTGTGGTGTGACATTATTTATGTTATTATTATCATATTATATCAGTGCTAGAATTAACAATTTTGTTGTTTTTCTGTCAGGAAGATCATCCTCGAGTGGGTTTTCAACTGCAATCAGTTTATTTCCGTTCGCCTCCGGTCTAAAGTCAACAAACCCAAAATAACCTCCCTTTTCATTAGCTCGTCTTTTAACTGTGCTACACGTACACAACAATGGTGGTTTGTGGACGGATAACAGTGCAGCCACCTATGACGGGCGTTTAGTGTTTAGCCCCATTGAAAGGAAATACTACCATAACAAATTATATCTAATTCATTCTTAAACATAACAATATAATAGATAGTTTTAGTTGATAGTTTAAATTGTAAGTTAAGTTAATTTTAAAACCACGCTGTTGCATTAGGTATACACCTGTAATGATAGTGGTAGGGAGATTTTTAATAAATAAATAAATAATATCCTAACTTAATCACAACAAACAAACTTAAATATATTGGTAGTACCTAGTTAGATAGGCAGATCGAAGCTTATTTTAAAATATTTTTAAGGAACCATCGCATTGTAGGGAATCATCCGTCCTTTGACAGTTTGACTGACATCGACAGTTTTTTGATATTTGATACCCTACCGTGGCGCCACGTGCCAGTAGATTGGTAAATAAATAGTACTTTACTCAGTAGATTATGAGCAAAATAGCTACAATAAACAGGAGTCACATCCACTCAGGATGTGATAGAGAAAAAACTTTCTTATTGTTCCAAACAACAGTTGAGAACCAGCCTGTCTACAAATTACCTAATGTGACAGACATGGGGTTACGTTTGCTCCAACACTCCTCCATAATCTCGTGTCCATTCACACACCATAGGTACATGTTTATTAAACACACACACCCATACCTCTCACACACCACTGAAACTTCTCTCTTGGAAGTGGTTTCATCTGTGATCATGCATACGGTCTCCTTATACTTCAGTATCACCTCATTATTGACAATTGCCTCACGCACAAAATGATACATAACATCTACAGTAGGTACACAACTGGACCCGGTAGGTGGCGCCATCGTAGGGAATCAGCGATAAAACGAATACCGTATAATTATGACGACGACGACGGCGACGCCGCGAAAGTGGCAAAGTTTTGGGCCAGCAAGATATAAAATTCAGTCGTACCATCGACACGAAGAAGATTACATTTAGGTGTCAAAATTTGACGTACCTTTGACAGTTAGATTGCCATTGGACTAGAGATGGGCCTAAACGTTAAAAAATAATAACACTGCTAAATGCTAATGCTAAAACTAATTAACACTTAAAATTAGCAGTTATATTTAGCAACTGCTAATTTAATCACAGACAGATTGTTAACAAAATTAATTCTCATTGCCTTCATACTTTTCACAGGCTTAGGACTATCAACTTTTTCTGTTGGCGTATTTATAATGAGAATCAATTTATTTACAACAATTTCTTTTTTTATAGCTGTTTTTTTAGTATTTATAATTTTTGTTTATTAATCATCGTTTTTTTTGGTCTTATCAACATACAAACTAAATAATCTTGAATTATTATAATATTGAATTGTTTTCAACTTAGCATTTAGCAATTTAGCAACTGTGAACTGTTTATTTTTTGTTCATTGTTAAGTCAGACAGATTGTTATTTAGTTGATTTAATTACCTATGCTAAAATAGTGTTTGTGAGATGTGACTGCTATATTTAACAGCTATTTTAGAATTTATTTAACAGGTGTTGACACTAAAAAAATATTGCAGTGTTAAGCAGCTTATTAATTTTAGACCCATCTCTACATTGGACTGACAACTGACAATATTGACATCGACAGATCGACAGTCAGTGTTGCCAATTTAGCGACTTAGTCGCTAGATCTAGCGACATTTCGTATTCTACAGCGGCTTAAATTATGCATCTAGCGACAAAAAAAATCTAGCGACTATTCTAACGACTAATAAAATAAGCACTTTCACTAGCTTCATAAAATATGGCAAGATTATTGTTGTTATCCCTTTGCCTTTTAAGTAAAGAAAGGAATGTATCTTCTGTATATTCGGAACTGCGCGTTCCGTAATCGAATACAATGCATCAAGAAAGTCATGAAATTAATTGATGGCGCCACCGCCGCTCAAGTTATAGACTATGGTAGCCCCATTGGTTATAAAACATGGGAACTTTTTGATTTTTTGTTTGTGAAATAATAATATTTTAGTTGGTTTTTATAATTTTCAATTGTTTATCAAATATAAGTTGGAATATCAAATTATTTTCTTTTATTCCAACAGACCAAAAAATTGCATTCTAGCGAGTTCTAGGAACTTTTGATTTTTGTCCGTAGCTAACGACATCTAGCGACTTTTCAAGCGTAAGTTGACGACTTTTTGACAGATAGAGTTGGCAACACTGTCGACAGTTTCTCTGTTTCTTTGATACACAATACACATACTTTGGTGCCAGTAGATTATTAAATAAATAGTATTTTATTCAGTAGTTATAGTAAAATAGTTACAATAAAATGGAATCACATCCACTCAATTTGGTAAGAATGATCTCTTCTAATACTATATAATAATTTATCATATATTCTCTCTTCACAAAGCTGACATTATGTTAATGTGTACAAGAATGTCCTAACTGTATTCCACCTTTGTGAGAGACTGGTGCCAGCCATGTCAGTATATGGGAAAGACCTGTGTACAGGTCACGGTCCACTATCTTCCAGACGGTTTCGTACATAATATCTAAAGTTATTCTATTTTCGAGATAACTACGGGTAACACATATTGGTCGACTGAACTACCGTTTTACTTACTTAATTTTGGTTAAACTAAAATGAATTGCACTAACGAACGATTAATCTAATGATTTTTTAAGATATTGGATATTTCAAGAAATACCTAATGGACGACTCGCCTACAGTTTAGTAATACTGCGCGCTAGTTTTATTTCTATAGTGGTGGGGCGGTAGTTGTGGACTAAGTTGGTTTACAAGCAATAATATCAAGACATAATATTTTTAAGGAACCATCGCATCATAGGGTATCATCCGTCTTTTGACAGTTTGACTGACATCAACAGTTTCTTTGATACCCTACCGTGGTGCCATGTGCCAGTAGATTAGTAAATAAATAGTACTTTATTCAGTAGATTATTAGCAAAATAGCTACAATAAAATGGAGTTACATCCACTCAATTTGGTAATGAATGATCTCTTCTAATACTACATCATCCAGACATTTTCGTTTGACTTTAAAGTGTTAATAAATTGTTAACAGGCACATCAACAACACCGTCGTGCGGAGGCGCACCTCATCAACAATAGGTATGACGAGGCGATGCAGTGCCATCACAATGCTGCAGAATTATTACTGGATGCAATGAAATCTACAACGTCATCAGTCGCACTTGAGTCCATCACGTTGCAACACAGCTATCATCTCAAACAAAAAGATCTCATCAAAAGCAAGAAAGAACAGTACAAAAGAGTGAAAAAAGCAATGGACAATATCAAAGGTTTGGGCAAAGATCCGTCCTATAATATACAAACAAATGATAGTTCAAAAGTCCAAGTTGCTATATATAGAACAATAAATGAAACAGATTCTTTGTTATACACAATTCTAAATAGACATGCTGAACAAAGCCAAGTGAAAGACACAGTTAAAGGTGACGTGGTGGATGGCAAGAAGGCAGAAAAAGGACAGGAAACTGTTATAGAAGAGTTGCAGATATTGAATCAGAACTTACATTCACTGGTGGAGCAGTTAGTACTGCAAGCTGAAGTACTTAAAGATGAAAACATGACCTTAAAGGAAAGAGTTATTTACTTAGAAAAAGAACGAATCAAGTATTTGAATCTTCCATCGTCTCATAGTGATCTATCACAAAGAAATTTTTCAAATATTGTAAATGAAGGCCTGTCGAATGACTTTATTCAAAAGATGCCAATTGCAAAAGAACCGCAGCAGGGAAGACCTAATAATGTTGTAGATAGAGCTGCCCATCAACCTAATTTTGACTTAAGTGCATTGAAGGATCTATAATTATTAAACAAAAGTAAACCCCATGGATGGTGTACAGACACATATCGGTTTTGTGAAAATGCACACAGATAATGCTAGATATCAATCAGTTGCTCATTTAGAAACTGTTACTGTTAGCCTGCATCATCCCACTGCTGGGCAAAGGCCTCTCCCCATTACTTCAAGCTCTTTCGATCCAGTTTGTTTTGTCCAGCTCGTCCCGCCATCTTCTACGGGATCTGCCTTGAGGCCTTCATTTAGAAACTATTTGGAAATAATATTTTACCACTACTTATGTAATTTTAGTGTTCATGTAAATTGAACAAATGTTTGTGCTTTCATATTTTCGTTTCATAGAATAATCAATACGCAGAATACTTCAAAGATTTTTAAATAATTGATTTTTGTTTCACATAAAGTTTAGTATTACAATAATCATAAAGAATAACAAATTAAATATTCTTTATCCTTGTATTGTTTATTTAATATAAAACTTGTTACCAAGAATAACATTTTATCAAGTGACAGTTTCTAGTTTCAATTCATACCATTGATAAAATTATTATATACTCTGGCTGAGGTTACTTCTGTTGGGGGTTACTGCTTAAATGCTGCAAGCGAGCATGCAGCGTGCAAGCAAGCATGCAAGCGAGCAGGCAAGGTTTTTGTCACGGTTCCGGCGGTCCCATGCGAACTTATTGTCGCAGATGGTATTCACGCTCACCACCGCAGCTTCAGCTTGCTGGCCGGCCGAATGCCGATCAGCCTCAGCCGCGGCGGCGCGCGTTAATACCATCTGCTCCTCAGCTCGCTAGCCGCCTCACCCCTCCGCGCCTACGCGGATTTAAATAATACTCTAGGCGTAGGGCAGACAAGACTACGTGGAGTCTGTTTTGCAGCGGTTCGTTTCTGTCACTAACTGTTGCATTTGGATTTAGTGATCTTTTTTTTATTTCGTGACAAAATATGATTGTACATTTAGTCAAAACTCATAACCCAAAGTAAAAAATTTGTCACTTTCAAGGGTCTTCAGTTATTGCCCAAAGTGTGAACACTCAATTCAGACATTTTGCGCGTACTGGTTGGATCCCCGCCCTGGGCCCTGGAGACGAAGGTACTCGCATACCAGTGGCGCGAGGAAAGCAGCCGATGTAGCGTCAGCTTCGCGAGGTTCTGGTGGCAGAATAACGGGACAGGCTCTTACGCCCTACCGCCAGCCTCGTCACCATCGAGGCGGTCCGGCCGGTACTCGAGCGCTAGCTCGGGAGGAGGCACGGCTCCCTGTCGTTTCGGGTGACGCAGGTGCTCTCGGGGCATGGTTGCTTCGGGAAGTACCTGTGTCACATAAACAGGGAGCCGGAGCCCGGTGTCATCACTGCATCGACTGCCGATGCCGGGAGCCCCAAGCGGTGCACAGAGTGTACCGCTTGGGAGGAGCCGCGCCGTGCCCTCATCTCAGGAGTAGGCACATGTCCTAGTTTGGGTGTCAGAAGTTTCACATAACGAGCATGTACTTAGCCTATTTATTTAAGTTGTCTGTCTGAGCTAGATCAAAGAACAAATCAAAGAAAAAGACAATTTCGTTTATAGATATGTATTGCATATTGGTCTTACACAAAAATAAAATTTTACTCTTGTTTTTTTAATGTAAAAATAAACTTCCCAGTTGATATACCGGGAATAACTATTCTTACCCCTATAAGGAATCTATACATTAACAAACAATAAAACTAATAACATGCTTATATTTTTGGTAACATGAATATTATACAGGGTATGCTACCAGCACTATTAACTATTATTATTCATACATAGATTTTAAATTTAGGTACATTTTAACTAATTTTTGTGATATAGCCAGGACCACAAATTGTTATTACTAGAATCTAAAAGCTCATTTTATTGTTTCTTCATGATGAAACAGATCTCTCGACGTTCTATACAATTTATTATGACGAACTGAGGGCTTATAATACGCAACTGTTTTGGCTCTAGTCTGTAGTTTTATTTTGCAACATATTATTTATAATGCAAAAATAATTATAGTATTTACCATCTAATTTAACAACATTTTACTAAATTACAATGGCATCATTACCATTCTATAACATCAAAGGCATTTAGTGATGGATTGCTTTAATTTCATATGGGAAGGGTCGTTAAACTCATATTATTTAAGTAGATTAGAAGACATGTACACAAAGTGAGTTTCGAAAAAAGTTCAATCCCATTATAGCACAATCAATAAGAGAGCAATAGAGATTAAATGAATCACGAAATAAGGTTTGTTGTGATAGTGTCCCATTATCGAAATGATAAAAATTAAAGCACATGCTAAAGGTGTCTTAAAGATTATTATCTATGAATTTGTTAAAGCATTAAATGATAAGAGCATAATGTCGTAAATATGTTTAAATACATGGGAGATTTAATTACATTTGGCATTTCATAGTCATTCTTGTAGTAGATTTCTGTAAGGCGTTAGTTTACGCGTAGAATGATTTATTTGTATCATCGATTATTGTTGGAACAGCTGTGTGAAGACTGAATCAATGATTATTATGATAATTATATTTTGTTTAAAAATAACCGTAAAATAATGTTATTCGGCCCTTAGTCTACAAATTAACCACCTAGTTAGGCTATAAATAATAAACAGAACATCAATTATTTTATCTTAAAGCATTTCGAGAAATACGACATGAATAGGCACTAAAATGGCAAATCACATGTTGAAGTGAACAGTAGTCATTAATTAACTCACAACCACAATATATACATACATACATAAACCAATAATTCCATTTCGATTTTAGGCGTTTTAGAGATTACAATTAGTTTTAATTAAGGTTACCTATGCGTTAATTTAACTCAGCCCTAGAAAACATTCATCACATGTAAAATAATAAAAATAAAAAGTATTATTATCAACTTTGTATTTGTAAGTCACGTAAATCCATGAAAACGTTTGTTATCTTAGCACAGACCACTTGAGATTACTTCCTTCTTGTTAGTACCTTCATCAGTAGAGGTTCCAGACGTCTCACTACACACAAGCCTTAACTAACCTTCAGCATTGGACTTATTAAGCTGTTATAATTAAAATAATAAATACTGTAGATTACAACTAAAAATACATCAATATTTGGGTGATTCGAGACGAAAACTTGATGAGTTTTAAAAACTCAAGGGGAATAGGGCGGAGGCGGTGGAAGTACCGACAGGTCGTCGAAAGGGAAGTATTGTTGTGTGCCGAGCACTGGCGGCGCGTAGGACGGGTGTATCGAGGGCATGTAGTCGGCGCTCGGCGTGTACGGCGGCAGAGTGGGCACGGCTGGCGTGGGGCCCACACTATGGGCCTCGTATCCATCCCAGTCTTCCATTAAATTCCGTCGTTGAACGTCCTCGTCGTTTGACAGTGGAGCACCCCATAGGTTGGCAGCAGATGCTAGCAAGGCCAGGGCACCTGAAAAGTTTAATAATAATTATGTAGTTTACAATAATAACAACTTAATTAGCCTATAATGTTCCCACTGCTAGAACTCAGGCCTCCTCTCTGTGAGAGAGCGGGCCATAATACATTACGCGGACCCAGTGCGGGTCGGTGGATCTCACATGACCACGAATTTTGGTACTAGGACATGCCAGTTTCGTCACGATGTTGTCCTTCACCATTTTGAGAGCAGTGGTAATGAAATTAAATACTTACACAAAGTAAAGTGCTTGCCTGGGCTCGACGACCTACAACTCGTAAATCGGGGCCGATACCACTGGGCCACCACTGCTCCCACAGTAATAACGCTTTTAGTTAATAAACTAAAGTGTTATTAGTTGTATTATTAATTTATACTGCAGCATAATAATTATGGCTATTATGTAAATTGGTTGTTTACATCCCATGAGACTATGCCGAGTCATTAAATACCTAGAACTTTATAAAACATCAACAGAATTTACCTTTCTGGTACTTACAATTTAAATCCAAACAATAAACATAGGTACTGTATATTATTTACATCATCTCTATCATTCATCAGTGTTCATTATCATGAGGGTAGAGAAAACATAATTATTGTTGAGAATTTGCTAACAGGAAAACTCATTAACTGAACAGACTCAGAATCTTGGAAACCCAGGGCCTTATCAGTTTTGCGTTGTAACTTTGTAAGTTTAGTTTATATAATTTGATTGAAGAATTTTGTTAATTTAATATTTTTTGTGTAATATTTGTTTTATAATTCTATACTATTTTCTTTGTTTATGTTTTGTGTAAAGTTTCTTTGTTTATATTTTGCTAAAGATTTAAAATTGTTATTTAGCAGTATTTTTATAATGATATAGGCCTAACTGTACACCCATTGCCTAATGGGTAAACAATATTTGTACGCCTTGCAAGGCAACACACAGTGACACAGCATATTTATTTTTATTTTATACCATCATGTACCACTACATTACACCTATGTGTACAAATAAATAAATTTGAAATTTAAGTTTATACACACATAATGATACTTAACATTTTTACATAAGTATGGTTAGTTCATTGTTATTTATTTATTTAATAACTATGGATAACTTGTAGCTAAAACAAACAGAATAAAAAAAAAATGTATGTGAGACTGACAGCCAATTAAAAGTCATCACTTATGATAGCTTATGCCCGGGACTTCGCCCATGTTGGAAATTATCCCATGGGAATGTGCTACTGGGATAAAAAGTAGAAAAAGTAGTTGCTCAGGATTCCATCCATATTTAATTTTATCGAAATCAGTTCAGTAGTTTTTTTCCTAAAATAAAAGTACCCTAAGTTACTCTTTACAATATCAGCTATCTGCCAGTGGAAATCAAATCAATCCAGCTGTTTCGGAGATTAGCCGGAACAAACAGACAGACAAAACAGTGGTCCAACTTATCCATAGATTAGTATATGTAACCTAGTATGTACTTAGCTAGGTGCAATCATATTGGAATTAAAGAGAAGATAATGGCATTAAGTCCACCACATGTTATTTTTTTTTCAGATGTTTTTCCCTATTGGACAGGAAACAGTCAGATAGGAAACGCCAACCTCATCTAGTTTTAAAATATGATTGACGTGTAAAAGTGTTAGTACAAACCTACTTACAAAATAAAATCATTTATCATTGCTTTAATACATACCGGAGCCCCTCCGTGCCTCGGAAAGCACATTAAGCCGTTGGTCCCGGCTGTCATTCGTGGATCTTTGACAGTCGTTACGGGTAGTCAGAAGCCCAAAAGTCTGACAACCAGTCTTACCAAGGGGTATCGTATTACCCAGTAACTGGGTTGTGGAGGTCAGATAGGCAGTCGCTCCATGTAAAATATTGGTATTCGACCCCAACATAGTCGGAAAAAGGCTAGGCAGATGATGATTGCTTTAATACCTACCTAATCAGCCTATAATGTTTCCACTGCTGGGAAACAGGCCTGCTTTCGAGAGTGAGTGGATCATATTCCACCACGTGATCCTAGTGTGGGTTGGTAATGTCAAATATCCTTGAATTTTTGGTTCTAGGACATGTCAGTATCCTCACAATGTTTTGAGAGCAGTGGTGATGAAATAGTTCATACAAAGTAAAGCCCCTGTCTGAGTTCAAACCTACAACTCGTAAGTTATGGATGATGCTACTGCTCTATTGCATTAATGAAAACAGTAATAAAATTGCTACAAGAGCACTTATTTCTAAGGTATAAACCTGTCAACTGACCTGCTCCTGTGATAGTATAGAATCCATACTCATAATCCACCTGTATGGTATTCGGGTCACTGTTGTTTGCATTTCCAAGCACAACAGTTGTATAGTAACATACTCCAACTATAGCTATGACCCAAAATACACACATTATGCTTGGTATGGCATTCCTTCTCAACATCTTGATAGCTCTGCTGTTCAGGCTTGTAAGATTGATCAGTGTGCCAATACAGGAGCAGAGTAGCACCATGAAGCATAGTAATATTAGTACCCTCATCAGTGTAATAGTCTCTGGTGTTGTGCATGGAGGTAGACCTGCAAAATATTGTCTATGGTAACAGATATTCAAAACCTTTGGATGGATAATGCCTTTTGATTTTTTTTTATAATTTAGTGTGTAATAATAATATAATAATTATTATATAATTTGTTTATAAAAATATTTAAAACAGTATTTAAATGAAACCAAGGAGATAGTATAATATTTCTTTAGCATAGATTTGTTAATTGATGTATTGTTTTGTTTGAATTTTCTTTGAAATTAGTAAAACTTACCATTGTAGTCAGTTCTATGGATAGGATCATATTCATTACTCTGGCGTATTGTATACTGTTCTTGGTCATCATCATCATTATCAAAGGAAAAGAATTGTGCTAAAGAGAGGCTCTGTGTACAGTGCAGGCCTTTGATCCTGAACCAGCTGGGCTGAACTAACGCAGCACATGTCAGGAGAAATGTAGACACATTGAACAGTGCAGCTATTTTGTTCAGTTCCTTATCTTTAAAAGGAAACGGCATTTTTAAACCTGAAATCATAAGTTGTAAATATATTATTCTCAGTAATTTATTTATTTAAAATATACATGCATAACGGATTTAAAATCAGCAAAGGCATAGCACAGTAAAAATTTACTAGAATACTTTACTTTATTACTAGAAATGTACTAAATAATGTGTAAATGTACTTCAGCTACACAAGGAAAACATACGTTTTACCTGTTACAATAGTTAATAATGGGGTGTTTTAAGTTTCAGATAGCAAATGTACTTAAAGCTAAAATTATTAACTGTAAGTAACTTGGTATGTTATTATTACCGATAGCAAAGCAATAAACCAGGTGATGAATGATGTCAAAAGTTGATGTTTCGAAGAGTATAAGTCAGTCATGAGGCTATAAATAGTTCCACACCTCAGGGGAGGCGTATCTTCAAGGGAGGTCGACTAGCTACTATTAACCTAAGTAATGTTATTTCTCGCCGAATATGTTGACTATGTAACTGATACCATGTCGTAATGCAAATACGTACGCAGCCTTTTAATAACATTAACTCAAGGAAAAGGTCATAAGCACGATGTGCCTTAGTAGGTTACAAGGGAAACGTTGTTATCAAGAACCCACGTTCAAAGGGATCGGCAAAATGCAATTAACGAGATCGTTTAGCTAATTGATACACTGAAAATATCTAAAACTTAGTAAAATAGACAGCAAGGTTGGACGTCATACCTCGGATCCATGATAAACACCCCATTATGTTGCACTTATCATTTGAACAAGATGCCTAGGTAAACAGGAGGCACGCTTGTAATTATTATTGCTGATTATAATGTTTAGCAAGCGCGATTTACATGCGATAATTTACAAAACTGCGTTCGCGTTTCGTCTCTGCTAAATATTTTGACAGGTAGGCTAGCGCAAAAGGCGCAGAACAGCAAACACAGAAAAATAAAATAATGTTGTCACATGAGAATCAAAATAATCGGACTTCTCGTTCACTCTTGCGTAAAAAAGCATAGCACACCAGCGCCACTTGTTGCTAAACCGTTTGACAGTTAAAATTTTCGTTCTGTTCTACGCAGGTTGTAAAATGAATTTCACACGTTTTCTCTTAGCACATCTGACATTGGCAGAATTGTCGACATCGGCACCATTGCCATAGAGAAAAATAGAATAGAATAGTAAAATGAATTTTAAATTAGTACCCAGAACAGCAGTGCAATCAGATAACAGTAATGATTTATTTTAATTTTTTGAAATGCACATGCACATTTTATTTTTTGGTTTTAGAATTTTATACTATAAAATATGTCATCTAGCGTTTCCAAACGATAACAACGATGAGGCAACTCATGTAACCATGGTAATTGATGACCGGTAGATGTCAGTTCGATCAACGAAGTAAGCAGTTTCAATCTTATCTATTGGGAATAGGCCAAAGAGTATAATAATAATACGGGAGTAATAGGCCAAGATTAGGCAAAGCGAGGGTTAGAGGTGCAAGAGGGGAGCACAAATCCGCATAATCATGTTTTATTATCAGCCTTTATTGTTTAGGCTCCTATCTAGACCGTAGAAAAAGAAAATGGATGACAACAGGGTTAAAAATATCATGCCAAACAAAAAAGAGTAGGTAGGTACTAAGAATTATACTAAAGTAGCTTCTTCCCGCAACTTCGTCCGCGTGAAGCAACTTATATAATTTTTTTTTCCGTAAGAACCTACAAAGTACTATAAAACATAAAAAAAGATGGATGAAATCCGGAAAAGTCGTTCTCAAGATAAGGCGTGACCAAGGGAAATGGGGATTCCTTTTTATATATATAGATGAATCAACATATCCTACCAAATTTAGCAAAACATTAAAACGTAGCATAAAACTTTCAAAGAAAATAGAATTTATCAGACAAATGAATAAGTCAGATAATAAAACTAAAACTATGTGGAATAATAAAAATAACAAAACTGGCAAAAATAAGGCAAGGCAGTATGAAAATATATCACTAAAAGTAAACAATAAAACTATTTCATGCCCTAAAAAGATATCAAATATATTTAACGACTTTTTTGCTACAGTAGGTTAAACAAAAGTTGATTAAAATACAAATATTCCCATAAAAACTGGACGTCCAGTAATGAACTCACCAACTATATCATTGTATCTCCACCCAGTAAACCAAAAAGAAATACTAAATATAATAATAAATCTGTAGAAGTGAAAATTCTGTACATTGAAAATATCAAAAAAATAAATGGCAGGGGGTGTTACTAGACTGACACCGAACCCAAAAATGTGATTAAAAAAATTTTTGTCTGTCTGTCTGTCTGTTTGTTCAGGCATCACGCAAAAACTACCGGTTCGATTACGATGAAACTAGGTATAATTATTCTTTAATATCCTGGGCACCACACTGGGTACTTTTTATCCCGAAAAAGTATATACAATAAAAAACAAACTTAATTTTGCGGTTCGATCCCTAGACCAGATTACTGCACCAACCGCAAATAATAAGTTTGTCGTAGGTTAAGTCACCCGCAATGGAGTTCATTTTATTCCTTTTAGATTTTAGAGTTATTTAGGTTTATTTTTATATAAGTCGTAGGTATAGATTTTAATTTTAAAGTATAGGTAGTATATTTGATAGTGTACGTAGTGACCGTAGGTTATTTTATAATACGTTAGGTAGGATTAGTCATTCGTAATATTAGTTTTAGGGATTTTGCTTATTTATTGAGTTTAGATTAGTTATCATCAGAAATAGGTTTATTTAGGTAGGTAGGTATTTAATTTTCTGTTATTGAGTTTTTTTTTTTAATTAGGTAGGTACTTAGGTAAAGATATCATATAGGTACCCTCTTAATCACCACTAATGAGACACAATTGGTTTTCTATTGTAATTAGCCACAAAGGGCCCGCGAGATAGATGGCATTCTGGGGAAGCACATAGGTACATTTTATCCTGTTAGCACGTTCCCGTGGGATAATTTCCGACATCCACGCGGGCGAAGCCGCGGGCAGAAGCTAGTACTAAATATAATTAAATTAACCAAAAATAAGCATAGCTGCGGAATAGATAATAATAAAATAATAAAAATCATTTATTTGGAACAAAAACAAGTACAGTAAGTGGACAGATATGAAACGATGATAGCTGCAAAAGTTAAAAACTGTGGCGCAGCTACCAACGCCCGACTCCAAGTGAGAGGTTAAACTGTTCCAGACTAGTACATAACAAGTGTTATTAAACAAAAACAGGTAAAGACGAGTGAAAATAAAAATTAAAAATATAGAAATAATACAAATAAAAAGAAAACAAAATTAATTGTGTGCCGTGTGTAACAATGTTAGTTGTGGGTGTATATTGTTAAAAAAACCGACCCTTCTTGCAAACCTCATGTTGTGAGAATAGGCGACCCTTCAAGTAAACTTCACTTTTGTTTAACACATCACATTTTATTATGTACTTCCCATATCAAACCAATAATAACTTATCTATCAAAATAAGGTCACACAAAACTAAACATCTAACATAATATATAAAACTCCATTCGACTCCAAGACCTGAGACACCCCTTTTGAATCTATTCCAAACTGCTTCATGACAACATAATCTTTTTATAAACCATAGACATAAAACCTGCCAGTAATTCAATAACATAAAATTCTATTAAGCTACTATTACAACATCCCCTCTGAATTTTATGTTTCTTACAATTAGAATAACATCTCTTATATAACTCCCATCAACTCATTAAACAAAATAAAACCCAGCTTAATTAACCCACCCAACATAACTAAATACAACAAACAAACTTTTGAATTAATTAGTCTAAACACCTTACTTAACTAACTTAAACATTAAACATTTCAAATTAATTCTCAAACAACCTTATATTCTAATAAACCTACATAACTCATCACATTACAGAATGTCCTTTACGTATCACTCACTATACACTGTCTCAATCTCAAAAACTTTGTTCTGTCCAGTGGTTTAGTTAATATATCTGCCAAATTATTTTTAGTCGAACAATAATGAATTTCCAACAAATTCTTATCTATTTTTTCCTTAATGAAATGATATTTAACATCAATATGTTTGCTTCTTCTATTCAAAATTCCATTTTTAATCAATACTATAGCCGATTGATTATCAACAAACAACTGTGTTTTTGGTAATATATTTGTCAACTCGTAGATCAAACTCTGAATGTATAATAGGTCTTTAATACACTCGGCTGCAGAAATATATTCAGCCTCAGTACTGGAAAGAGCAGTGACTGACTGTTTACGTGAGCACCAATGAATTGGACCACCACCATAAAATATAATAAAACCAGTCGTACTTTTTCTAGTATCAGGATCACCTGCAAAGTCTGCATCACAATACGCTTTTAAAGTTAAATCGTTACCACGAACATACTGTATACCACTGCTAACTGTATTTTTAATATACCTAAAAAGGTTCTTAATATTTGTAAAATCATTCAAGTTAGGATGTTCTTGATGTCTACTACAATAACCAACATGAAAAGCCAGATCCAGTCTTGTTTTATTAACCAAATACAACAATGAACCAATCAATTGTCTATATCGATGCACATCATCAACTCCCACTTTCCCCTCTTGATGTGTATCGACTAAAATATCTGGATGACTACTATCTTTTAAGCTTTCATATTTAAACTTTTCCAAAATTTGATTTATATAACTTTCCTGATAAATCTTAATAGAGTTTCGTTCTACTTTAATATCAAACCCTATAAACTTTTCAGTCTTATCAAATTTCCGCATTTCAAATTCTGTTTCTAATTTATTAATAATTTTATTTAAATCAATCTCATTTTCACCAATCAAAATGCCATCATCTACATAAATAGCCAAATATATTTCTTTATCTTTATTTATAAACACACATGGATCTGATTTTAATTGTAAAAAACCCATTTTTTTCAAAAATTCCGTTAATCTCTTGTTCCACATAAGTGGTGCTTGTTTCAATCCATACAAACTCTTCTTTAATTTACATACTTTATTCTCTCTATCTTTTATATCATATCCTAAAGGTATTTCCATAAAAATATCCTCATTTAATTCTCCATATAAAAATGCTGTCTTTACATCAAATTGCTTAATTTTAAAACCTTTTTGAGCTGCAATCGCCAACAACAACCTAACACTAGTAGTATTTACCACCGGACTATATGTCTCCTTATAATCAATATTGTATTTTTGTAAAAAACCTCTCGCCACTAATCTAGCCTTATATCTTCCACCAGGCTTTATAGTAAATATCCATTTACTCGAAATTACTTTCCTATTATTTGCTTCACACTTGTTAACGATTTCCCAAGTCTTGTTTCTCTCTAAGGAATCTTTTTCCTCATTCATTGCTTGTTTCCATAAATCTTTATCAAAACTATTAAAAACATCTGTATAAGTCAAAAACGAAGTCTCTAAATCATAATCTTTCAACCTAGATGGCAATTTCCTTTCTCTATTCGGTAAAATCCGCAATCCATCATTAATAACTGGTTCAATTGCATCCTCAAACTCATCACTAATCTCAACTACTGTATCATCTCTAACTTCCCCTCTCAAACTATTATTTTCTTCAACACCAACTATAATGTCTTCAACACTATCTTCAAAAATCTCATTATCTTCATCACCAACTCCAACTATAACATCTTCAATACTGCCTTCAAAAACCTCAGCATCTTCATTACTAACTTCACCTCTATTTTCAAAAACTACTTTATCACCAACAACTCCATCACCACTATCATTACAAAAATCATCACCACCTTCACCACGAAAATCATCACCACCTTCACCACGAAAACCATTACCACCAATATCGACACTAACCTTTTTAAATAAATTTTCTAAATCACACTGTTTCACTCTACAATTACACATTTTCAAATAATCTGCAACATCACTCTTATTATTATTAAACACCACATCTCTCGAATAAACAATTCTAAAACTTGAAGGATCCCATATCTTATAACCGTTGTTAGTAAACCCTACTAAGAGCCCTTTGCTACTCCTGGAGTCAAGTTTATGTAACTGAAAATTATTTTTATAATATGCTAAAGATCCAAAAATGTTCAAATGTTTTAAACTAGGTATTCTATTAAACCACATTTCAGCTGGTGTTTTTACATTTATTGTATTTGCACTCCTGTTCAATAAATAAGCAGAAGTTAAAACGGCTTCACCCCATAATACATGTGGTAGCTGCATATCAAAAAGCAACGCTCTGGTTCGTTCCATTAATGACCTGTTTAATCGTTCAGCTTTACCGTTCAGCTGAGGAG
Organism: Apamea anceps; assembly: GCA_951799955.1. NCBI lineage: Eukaryota > Metazoa > Arthropoda > Insecta > Lepidoptera > Noctuidae > Apamea > Apamea anceps. The sequence continues at coordinate 11,595,224 of OX637510.1, read as the reverse complement.
TATAAGGAATAGTGTAATCAATATTAATACCTTTGTTACTACAATACATTTTAAATTGTTTGCTAGTATATTCACCCCCATTATCACATCTGAATGTTTTAACTGTTGTTTTAAAATGATTTTCCGCCAAATTAATATAATTAGTTATTTTAGAAAACGCCTCGTTTTTATTTTTGATTAGAAAAACTTTAACAAAATGAGTATAATCATCCAAGAACGTAATAAAATATTTGTAACCATCCCATGTTTCTGTTTCAATAGGACCACAAATATCACTATGAATAATTTCTAAAGGCTTACTAGCTCTGTGTCTATTTGTTTTAAAAGATTTCCTACATAATTTTGACTGTATGCAGACTTTGCAGATGTCAATCTCCTTTACCAGGCCTCTATCTATACCACGGACAAGATCCTTTGTCCTGTTAATAGGTACATGACCTAATGCACGATGCCAGAAATCAGCATTTATTTGACAAATGTTTACTGACCTTGAACATATGACTGGCTTGGTTTTAATATTCAAGTAATACAGACCGTCTTGCTTCAATTCACCGACCTCTATACATTCAGAGCCCTCACTTACGATATGACATCTCGTTCTGAAAAATTTTAGTAAATAATTATCATCAGCTAAGCTAGATACAGATATTAAGTTCTTCTTGAGTTGGGGAACACATAAAACATCTTTGAAAGTAATGTTTTCCGTATAAATGTTGCCCATAGTGTTGACATGGTGAATATTTCCATCTGCAGTCATAATTTTATAATTAATCTTCTTTGTATCTTTAAGATAACTATCGGATGTCACAATATGACTGCTGGTGCCTGAATCAATTACAAATTCAACCTCTGTTTCTGCACTATTATTTGCAAGGTTACATACATTTTGCTTTAGGCAGAACTTTGTGAAATGCGAGTCATTCTTACAGTTCACACAGTTAAACTTTATGTTACAATCTGCATGTCTGTGTCCACTCTTCATGCATTTATAGCATTGAGCTATGTTGTTATTAGCTTTTCCGTCACCAGTTATTGTTCTGCAGAATCTTGCAATATGTCCCTTCTTACCGCATTTAAAACAACTCCTTACATGAAAACTGTTTCCAGTATGTTCTGCATTGTCAGATGTTGTAGGTTTTTGATCTTCAAAATTATGTGTAGATTCTCGTCTCATCCTTATTTCCAAATTTAATCTTGATATTAAGTTAATCAAATTTTTCTCTGCTGATGCTGTACATTCCCAAGCTGTTCTAAAATGATATAGTTTCTCTGGTAAATTTGAAAGAATTTTTGACATTATTTCTTTATCATCAAACTTGTATCCTAAATTTCTTATTCTTGTCGCTTTATGTTCAATTTCTGCTATGTCCGTCATCAAATCTTTGTTTTCGAATTTAAATTTATAATATTCCTCTAATAAATGTGAAATTTGAGTATCTTCATGTCCTAGAAATAGTAGATCAAATTTTTCCAAAATTTCCTTGGTTGTTGTGCAATTAATTGCATATACCATATATTTGTCGCTAATAGCGCATATAATCATTAATTTAGCTTTTGCATCCTTTTTATTAAAATCTTTCTTTGTTACCGCGTCGTTATCCAAAACAGAATCGAGCTCCTTAGCTGTCAAAAATAGCAATAATTTTTGTTTCCATAACAAGTATTCTGACTCGTTTGTCAGTTTTGACAACTTTAAATCGTCAGTCATTTTTGCGAATTTTTTAAACAATTTCTTTTTGAATTTTAACTTTTACTCCAAAACATTTTCTTGGGCTCTTCTTTTGTTGTTTCTCACAACATGAGCTCTGGGCCCATAACCTGTTAAAAAAAACCGACCCTTCTTGCAAACCTCATGCTGTGAGAATAGGCGACCCTTCAAGTAAACTTCACTTTTGTTTAACACATCACATTTTATTATGTACTTCCCATATCAAACCAATAATAACTTATCTATCAAAATAAGGTCACACAAAACTAAACATCTAACATAATATATAAAACTCCATTCGACTCCAAGACCTGAGACACCCCTTTTGAATCTATTCCAAACTGCTTCATGACAACATAATCTTTTTATAAACCATAGACATAAAACCTGCCAGTAATTCAATAACATAAAATTCTATTAAGCTACTATTACAACATATATGAGGTGTTGTATGAGAGTGAGGATGGGTAAGTAAGTAAGGCGAGTGGGTGTAGGAGTGTGAGTGTAGATGTACATACGTGTGTGGCGAATGTGTCTGTTTATAGAGATGTTAAACTTCCACAAGTTTTTCAGTTTCATCATACGTGAGTGATCTTAGCCAAGTGTCGAGCTTTTTCTTGCATTTGTGCCTGGTATCCGAATAGATATCAATGTTTTTATTTATTTTGTTGTAAAATTTAGAGCTTATGTAATTAAAGTGGCGACGTGTTGCAACAGTTGTACGAGGCTCTATTTTACAAATACGATCAGAACGACGTCTGTTGCTGTATAAATCTGTATCATATTTGAGTTGTGAATGTTTGCGGAGGACTGTCTGAGAGATGAATAGCTGACGGACAGTCAGGACCTGGCAGAGGGAGTAAAGTGAGGTGGTAGGAAAACGGATTGGTTTCTTCGCAAGGACTTTTAAAACAGCTCTTTGCGCCCTTTCTGTCCGCAACATCGCCGTTTTATGAGCCCCACCCCAGGCCGTCAAGCAATATCCCAGAACTGACTGTGCAAGGGCAAAATAGACAGCCATCAAACTCCCAAAATCCATTACAGGTCTAAGTTTTTTAACCCCTATAGTAATAAAACAATGTGCAGAAGAATTGTCAGCTTCACTTACATTTTTAATAAATTAGAGCTTAGAGTTTGGAGAATTTCCTAACTTACTAAAAATTTCCCTAGTAAAACCCATACACAAACAACCGACTTCCAAAAACGACACTACAAAGTGGAAAATAACTTTAATTTCGGAAGTCGGTGTCGTCGGGTTCGCATTTTCGTTGTTTGCCACCGACTTCCGAAATTAAAGTTATTTTTCACTTTGTAGTGTCGTTTTTGGAAGTCGGTTGTTTTTTTTTGCAAAAAAGTTATTTTTCACTTTTAAGTTGTAATTTTTACCAGTAATTTTGGTTTAAAACCAAACTACTGAACCGTTTTTGATGAAATTTCTATGAGACCACTTCAGAAGTATCTCCTTTCGAACAAAAAAAGAATTTTGAAAATCGGTACTCAATTGGCGGAGTAATCGCGTAACAAACACACAAAAAAAAACATACCGTCGAATTGTGAACCTCCTCCTTTTTTGAAGTCGGTTAAAAAGATGATATTCGCACCTTTAGTAGTTATAGACCCATACCGTTGTTACTGACCTTTTCAAAGATTTTTGAAAAGGCTATGTGTAATAGACTAAACTTTTTCTTAGAAAAATACAATATTCTTGATGAATGTCAAAATGGTTTCAGGAAGACAAGATCCAGAAGATTGGTGCAGGACTATTGCAGAACATGGAAACAAAATATACTGGGCTATGGGTTTGGGTGGCTATAGTGTATCGGTCACCTTGAATTATGGAAGGACTATGTCCCCTGCTTGACCAATGATAATTATAATATTCACAGATGAAATGGCAGGGGGTGCCTTGCACACTCAATAATGGGCCCCCGAAAACGGTCGCTAGCAGATAGTGTCGTAGCGACAAGGGAGCAACATGTCCTGAGGTGCTTATGAGGAGTGGAGAGGTATTCCACGGCTATCAGGACAATCCCGGAAGTACGGTCAAGATCCCTACCAGCATCTTACTGAAATACTTCCTTCCTCCGAGCACGTTTGCTCTTGCGAATCTCCACTCAAGCCAGCCAATAAAGGCAAGAATGAGGTGGGAGCTCTGTTCCCCGTCAGTGTTCACTCCAGCCGGCCAATAAAAGCAAGCCAGAGGTGAGGAACAAGACTTCTCCCGGGAGATAGGGTCCGTGGGGTCGCTACTGCTCAACAGCTCGCCACATGCTGCCCTGCAGGTTCCTGTATCTCTCTTGGTCTGGCTCCTCACCCTAGACCTGATCCGGCAAAGTAAACTCTTCCGTCTCGGACCTAGAGTTAAGAGCGCGCAAGCCCCACCACGAAGTCAACGTAGAGATACAGCGGTGGGGTTATTATTATTATTTAAAACGCTTTTACATCGTCATTTACCTAATGTAAAAGAGTCTGATGACTATCACGCCTTTGGTAATTTGTAATTAATGGCAGGACGTAGATGTACCTACTCTATGTGTAATAGACATACATATTATGTTGTTAAGTATTTAGAATTCTAAGAAATTAGTAAGTGTAGTGTTTCAGTACAAAACTATATCTATCGCAACTGCAAGGTGTTGTAGGTAGTTGTATAAAAATAGCCGTAAAATTCTCACACGGCCCCAGGCGGCCGCGACGCTGACATGGCTACACACAGAGATCTTTGTGTATCTTTGTCGTCAGAACATACGTTATACACTGCTAACTATGCCTATGGTTTATTTACAAGTATCTCCGCGATGTGGGTCGGCTTTAAAATGTCTCCTCTAAGCCCCCAGTCTGCTACGAACCGTTTGCTAGAAAAGAATATTTGAATTCTGCAAACATTGTACTAAGTAACACATTAATCAAAAGTGAGATAATAATTTTGGAAATTGAATCTGATTAATTAAGGACAAGTTAGAAACATTAACTTTTGTGATATTCATGAAAAATGTGGGTCTACAATGTTTTGGTTGCCGAGTGACAAGAAAGGAAAATTAATTAAAGATACTCAGTAATATTTTAGTGAGATATCATCGCAGCGCCATGAATGACAATTTGATTAATGTGGACTATTATTACGTCTATAATATTTCTATAAATCATAACAATGATTCATTACACAATTCTTCGTTCGAAGACATTTGCTATTCAACAAATTTCCTGTACAACTCAAGTTTTGGAATCGAAATAGCGGTCCCGGAATGGGAAGCGCTGACTACTGTTGTTATGCTATTCATAGTTATAGCAGGAACAATTTTTGGAAACATTCTGGTTATTCTTGGAGTATTCACTTATAAACCTTTGAGGATAGTGCAGAACTTTTTTATTGTGTCTTTAGCAGCCGCTGATCTGGCAGTAGCTGTGTTGGTGATGCCTCTAAATGTCGCTTACATGACTTTGGGACGGTGGCTGTGGGGCAAACAATTGTGCAAGATGTGGCTGACTTGTGATATAATGTCTTGCACTTCATCGATCCTGAACTTGTGCGCTATCGCACTCGACAGATATTGGGCAATAACAGATCCCATAAATTACGCCAATAAGAGAACACTGAAAAGAGTTGTTTATCAAATCATTGGAGTGTGGATTCTCTCCTTGGTAATCAGTTCGCCACCAATATTAGGTTGGAATGATTGGCCAGATGAGTTCACAGCGGATACGCCTTGCCAGCTCACCTCAGAACCCGGTTATGTTGTGTATTCATCACTTGGCTCATTTTTTATTCCTCTTATAATAATGACCATAGTGTATATTAAAATCTACATAGCTGCGAGACAAAGACTAAGAAAACGAGTATTAGTAACGCGCATTCAGAATAAAAATCCAGTATTGGTGATACAAAGTCAAGACGAGAGCCAAGAAAATAGAGAAGATTCAGATAATGAATCTGACAGCGGAGGAAGCATTAAACGATGTCAGAGGAAGGCATTCATAGATATAAAGAAAAACTTCTTTGTACCGTTTCTATTGTTAAACGATCCAGTATCCCGCCAAACAATTAAATCTAATATGAACCAAATACAAGCAGATGTATCGCCAGGTAGCTGCGGAAGTTATAAAACGAAAGTGGTTGGGTCCTTGAAGAAAATGAGTCACAAAAATAAAAAGCAACAGAAACCGTTGTTGGTAAATTTGAATAAAAGCGGTGATGTAGTAAACCAGTTCATTGAACAGAAGCAAAAGATCTCCCTGTCTAAGGAGCGACGCGCTGCGAGGACACTGGGCATCATAATGGGTGTGTTTGTTATCTGCTGGCTACCATTTTTTCTTATGTATCTTATACTAGCGTTTTGCGCCACGTGTTGTCCTAGTATGAGGCTAATCAATGTTATTACATGGCTAGGGTATGCTAACTCTACTGTCAACCCTTTGATCTATACCATTTTCAATAATGAATTTAGAAAAGCTTTCAAGAAATTGCTAGGAATGAAATAGGATATTTTAGTAATTAAACGAACTTACTTGTAAGTGAAGTCTATCTTAATTATATGGCAGCTTCGTCCGAAGACATTAGCATTGTTTATTTATTTTGTAGTAGCACGTATAAGTCTAAAATGCTAATGTCGAGGACGAGACCAAAGTATAATGGTATACCTACCTGTGTAGGTAAACTTAAGTATAATCTTCGATCTTTCACATTGTATTGTAATATTTATGTGATCAAAATGTATTCTTGATGCTCTTAAGCCGTACCTCTTAGAATTTGTCTATAAACAGTACTTGTAGGTACTAATATATATTTTAAAAAAGCTGACCCGGCGTACGTCGTACCGCCATATTTAAAAAAAATACTTTTTTTCTTTTAATTTTCTTCTATACAAACCTTGTCCTGACAATAATAAACAAAAAAAAAAAAATTATCCAATTGCAGTGCAGTCGATCGGAAGTTATGCGCGTACATACATTTCGGTGATTCATTTTTATTTATATATAAGTAGATTTAATGTAGCTAAACAAAACAAGACGTAGTGAGGTCGAGCTTCGCCGACAGAATACAAGCCTTGTTAACGATCGTGCGGGCGGTCCTTAACAACTGGCTCGAGTAGTGAGTAGAGTCGAGCACTTACGTCTCTTACTATACGTCTCTTATATATGTATATTATATATGTTGTCACACCTATTGTACCTATTCATCACTGGTGCCTTAGCTACATTTGAACCGCGTAGTTCCGAATTGTGTATTGAATATTAAGTATCTACCCCCCAGTAGGTACTACAACCTACATAATGTATGAGAGACAAATAAATATCAAGTCCGTGTTTTGATTATACCTTTTGTCTTTCAACATGATAGATTACTGATAGACCCAAAACTTTAACACAATTTCGTATCTCAGGAGAATCATGATCAAGCATGTTTGAAACTGCTGGTTTTTAAGTTTCATGCCCAATGTATTTACTATTTTGTGTTATAGCTTTGTTTTGTTAATTAGTGAAATTTCTCGTGTCAGACTGAATTGCTTTATGATTTAAATTATGACTGTGACGTAGTGTGAAGTAATTAACGCTATCAATCATATTAGTACCTACTTGGGCGCATCACTTGCCAGAGACATTTGCTTGATGAATTGCCCTTGATTCAATACTCGCGTGTTTGAAATATTTAAGGTTTTACAATTTAATTAAGTCCTAGGTTTTCGTAAATGTTAGACGAGACAATATTATGTAATAGTTTAATCGAGATATTTTTGTCGGAGCTGGGCTGTCCTTATTGTGATTTATGAGTGGTCTTTCGAAACATTTCGCGTTGGCGGTCCTTATATAAATAGAAAGTAATAAAAAATACATCTACATTAATAAAGTTTCCATTGCAAAGTTCTTTAATGTACATACCAGCCAAGCGAAAGTGAGTAGGTCCTACTCCAGACATATTCCCATTAGGTATTTATAACAATATTTTATCTATGACACGAAATGTTACTTTGAACACAGAACTGAAGTTTTCCTAAGCTCTTTTCTTATAAGTAAAATATTCTTCTTTATTTAGGTAAACATATAAGTAGAGTAGTAAGTACAAGTGTGTAGGTACTGAGAAAATAGTCGGTACAATAGGAGACGTTTAATTTAAGACGACAACAGTTTAATCAGTAAAAGCTTGCTGGAAAACAAGACTTGTTTTTAAGAAGATTAGTTGGATGTTGGGGGAGGTCTTTGCCCAGCAGCGGGACACTGTAAACTAACAAAAAAAGTCGAATGTTAAAATTTTTGTTTTACTTTTATATCCCTACCTATTTACGTCATACTTTCTAGATTATGGCTATACTAGCTGCGTCCTGTGGTTTCACCCGCATAATTTTCGATCCCGTGGGAATATCGGGATAAAAGTATTCTATGTGTTATTCTTGGCTATAAACTATCTGTGTTGCAAATTTCATCCAAATCCGTTCAGTACTTTTTGCGTGAAAGAGTAACAAAAATCCATCTGATCCATCCACCTATTCATTCATCCATCCTTACAAACTTTCGCATTTATGAGAGCTGGAGTGGGTCTCGTAACTCCTGTTGTACGCTTTTATATTTTCTAACGTGACGATATTATCTTGGACGTCCACGTCCATAAAATCTATGAAAATACGTACACGTACATGTTATAAAAGCTATCTCCATACATTTTACTTCCATTTGTGTTATCATGATGTCGTGGACGTCCACGGTAATATCGTCACGGTAGAAATAATAAAAGCACACAGTGTGTAAACATATTTTCTTAGCAGGTTTTATTTTATGATTAGATTTTATATAATTTAACAGTAGCTATCTGAATGTTGTCAATATTTAACTTAAATTCAACTTATGTATATCTCGAGATGAAATATTTGCCATTACGTAGTAATTAGAGGCATGTCATTACGTAGAAAATACCAAAGTTTAAAATATTATGTTAATTTATAAGTATTTGAATATGTGAGAAAGCTGCCTGAAACCTTTCGCTCCAATCTTCAGGGTCATAAATTTAAAGCAACTTTACATGTCACTGGAGGATTTAATTGTGCGGAAACCTGCACGTCTTACTGTGTTGCTATATACATGTATTTTGGATTGCCATACTAAAATATCTGTCAGATTTATTTATAAATCATGTGCACTTTGCTGTAGCGATACACTACGATGACTTATGTATCGACTTTTGTACCTACCTATTACAGATGTCTGTGTATAACCTGGGGCAGATGTTCCCAGTGTCGAATGCATACTAATGTTCGCTCGGGATTGCATTGGGATTGGGCGGCACTATATTTTATGCCGTATCTTCTGTATTGGCACAGTGCTACCTTGAGTGCACATGTTTGCTTTAGTTTAATATCGAATACAAACAGTATAATTATATTGTACACCACTATTGTACACCTATATAATTATACTGTTTGTATTCGATATTACCTATTGTTTTTGTATGGATTTTTTTTTTACTATATTTCGTCATATGTAGTTCAAAATAAATATTCTTATATTGTAAATGTATGTCACACTCTATCTGTAAAGTGAACCTATGAAATAAAACCATTCGAATCTATTGCAGTTGTTTTAAGCATATTATCCTATAATTCTTGAACTTGTCAGCTTAAGTCGATAAAGTGACTCCTTTTTTCTTATATTGAATGGTCAAAAGTCAATCTTACCTACCCGAGAAAATTTGCTGACTAAATTTTGGGTAAATAAAATGAAAAAAATGAATAGTAGAATTCTAAAATAATGCTCACACATCCTGCATAGTAATAAAGATAGTTTTTATGCTTTTTTTTCACGGAGAAGCTGTCATTTCACTATTTTAACTCCAAATAGTTAATTTAGGTAACTAGGAAATAGTTCCGCATTTCATAGTTAGTCCCCAGACTCCTGACTTTGTTTTAGACCCCTTAAATTCCTTTAACAAGAGCTACCCTTTTTTTTTTATGCTACCCTTATGTGAAATTAATGTCAGCACAAGAATTTAAGTTAATGCGGCTCCAGCGAGAGAACATAGCCCCATTTAAGGTTAGTGCCCCTGTTGTAGAGTTATGAAAACAGGTATTTTAGATACCTTTTGTGATGAATTATCTAATTGGTAGTATATTACCCCGAAATGAAATCTTTCATGGGCGTTAAAAAGATATTTTAAAGGGATGAGTACGTAGATACTTATTGATGATCTTTTTACCTACGAGCCTTTTTACCTTTTTTTCTTTTTTTTAGGTATGAACGTAAACGAACCAAAAGTAACTATGTAAAGATCGTAGAAGATCAAGTTCTTTTGGTGAGCAATTGTAAGATGTTTGTGTAGCAATATGCTGATTTTGAGGTGCCTACACAACCCTTTACGTAGGTCAAGTGGCGGTTTCGAACCCTAGCAGTCCTTTACTTTGTGTAATTTATATTTAATGACCACTGCTCTGAAAACGGTGAAGGAAAACATCGAGAGGAAACCGGTCTTATAAACAAAAACTAGAAGACATGCGATATGACCGACAGCTACCCACTCTTCACTGGGCTGTGTGGTGGATCGCCTACTCTCTTTCACAGGAGGCCGGTGTCCCAGTAATGGGAACGTTTACCTAAAGGCTGATTATGCTTAACATTAAAAACGTATTAAACTACCAAGTTTTTGGTTATTGAAAATAGAAAATAAATAATTTTTAGCTAATAAATGTGTGTGAATGCGGAGCTCCCGACTAAACCATGTCCTTTGTGTTCTTTCTTTTCTTTCTCAACCCTAAGTAAATAGTAACCACATTGGTATTAAAAAGAATGTAAAGGTTACGCTCAGATTGTCCTTTTATCTTCGAATTACAACATAAGAAGTAATTAGGTACTTATCACCAGCCGGTGTATGTCGAAGAAATAAACATGCACTGAGTATGAAACCACAGCAAAAAAGAAAATATGGGTCGTCGTAGCAGCTGCAATTCATTTCACAGTGTGTAGTTCTTAATAATGACCAGCTGTGAGAAATAGCCCTCCTACCATGGGCGAGATGTCTTAATAAAGTCTCTAGCGGTTAGTTATTGCTTTCATAATGCTTGAAATATTTTTATTAGTGAGTAGATAGTAACTACATAATTTTGATAAATAAAGTCAACAAAAATTCGATTTTGTGAACTTTTGGCCATCCGTTTGTTCCATCTTCAATATTTATATGACTTGTGTATGAATTAAATATTATATAAAATATTATATTAATTAAATATAGCGTGTGATAAATTATTTTCAGTAGATATTAGGAGTTGCAGGAATAATATGACTTTTCTTAAGTGGTTTGGCTTATTTAACAATGAAATATGGTACGAAGATCATGAGATTTCATAATACCTACTTACTTGTTTCGCATCAAATTAACTTTTTGTTGTGTCTTAGAAACACTTTACATACCTCGAAAAAACAAAAAAAAAAAAAGCGAAAAAGTTATAAGAAACACATTCAACGCATAACATAACATCACGCCAGTATCCCTGAAGGGAGAGGCAGAGGTTGTGAATTTCAAATACACCCACATTTCGCCATAACACATTTAATTTAATTTAAATCTTAATCTGCATTCGCTATATATTCGCTTACTAAAACTCAATAAAATCAGACAAGTAAAGGGAAATATACGTTGGCGGCACACTTAAAATTATCTCGTTTGATGTGTCTTCACTTACTAAAGCAGTTTTATGTAACGGTCGTTAGTTGATAAGGACTATAACGTTGCTCGTTACTGGGTTTCTGTAATCTGTACACCCCTTCAGGGCAAGCCATTAAAATCTAACAAATCTGTTTGTTTTTGTATTGACATTGATTTAATTAAGGAAGTTCTTGTAAGTTGCGACTGGTTGTTTCTGAAATATCTTCCAATTAAGCTAAATACACTAATTAATAAACTTTTTATTAAAAAAGTTTTGTTTTTGATGAAGAAGCTTATTATTGCAGTCAACGATAAAAAAATAAAAATGAACAGTGAAAATACTTGCATCATATAATCCTCGTTAGCATTTTATCCCGCTTTTTGGTGCTAGAAACGTGTATAATTTCAGTTTTGTGCGGTTTGTTGGAAAGCACGGAGCGTAATTTCAGTGTAAGCTGTGATTAATGCTTGTATTTCCGGCACACAACGACTGAGGTTGCGGGCGGCTGGCTCGATGCAAATCCTGTTTGTAGGCATTATTCGCGGTACAAACGGGCAATACCACATAATTTAAATTGTCCCGACATATTAGTATAGCATACTAAGTATATATACTGGGTTCACGCTAACCGTTTCCAATTTAATCGTTAACCGTGCTTAACTTAATTTATTAACCGCTTCCCACGACCCTAATTTTATTAAATGTTACTGAAATATTTCGAAATTTTCCGTTGAATGTATCAAACATTTCAGGTTACTTTTGGAACTGTCCGATAGAGAATGTAGACTGTCAACATTTCTTCTTTGCGAACTTTTTTCATATTATTATCATCCCCGTAGCAACTTTAGTTTGAGTGGCGGCGATCCGATTTTTTAGTTATTTTTTATTGTTGTTTAGTAAATGTTTTATAAATGTATGTTCTTTGCAAGAATTGTTGTAGGTAACTAGTATTTGCTATTTGTGTTAGTTGTCTTAGTAGGTATATACCTTCACTGCCTTGCTCTCTGCCTGGGGCTCTATCAAAGGGTAATATTAGGTTGTCGTTGGTTTTCTTTTACGAAATAAAACGTATCCCGTTGCATTTTGTTGAGGAGATTCTATCTCAAATAAATGCAACAGGATACTTTTGTTGGATACATCATCTGCCTAGCCTTTTCCCAACTATGTTGGGGTTGGCTTCCAGCCTAACCGGATGCAGCTGAATACCAGTATTTTACATGGAGCGACTGCCTATCTGACCTCCACAACCCAGTTACTGGGTAATACGATACCCCTTGGTAAGACTGGTTAAATACAATAACTAAAATGCGCCATTCAATGCATCTTATATGTATAGTGGTGGCTATACGTCACTTGTAACACTTGAAAAGCACGATTGAAACAAATGAATGAAAATCGAAAATTGGAAAATGTTAGTGAGACTCCAGAAATGAAAATAACAATTTATAAGCTGCTTCTAAAGATAGATTCAATAGAAGGTTACACACCTATTATGTTGGTAGTTTATTTATGTACAGACAGCGAATTAAATGAGAAACTACGGTAGCACCTATTCATAGAAAACCTAGATTATTATTTTTTGTGCGACTTATTAAACCTGTATTACAGTCTTGTTTACTTTTATTATTTCAGCCGTATTAAACTGTTTATTTGAGAATACCATTGAAATATATTCTGAGCTGCTTTTGTTTAGACATTCGGGCAGAATAAATACCTACAGAATAGCACCAGCTGATCGATTCTGTAAAATCTCACATTGAAAACAAGTGAGTTTGAAGTAAGTACCTAGTCATTAGTGCCAACATGATAGCTTACTTCAAACTCACTTCACTAAATTCTGACAGAGAAATATTTTACAGAATAGAGGGACAAGGTAAATAAATAGTTGGTAATTTTAAAATACCTACCCACCTACTGCGTCGAATCGCCAATTTCACAAAAACATTTATTTTGTTCGAGCGGTTTAAACGTCAAATTAGCGTTTTTGTAACAAAAGTTCGCATTTTTCAACGCGTTGAATGTATTTTGATTCCAAAGAGTTAACCTATGTAAAATTCCTGTGTAAACTCGCGGTAATTAATAGTAATAGAGATATAACTTGAATTGCAGTAAGCCAGTTTTTTGGGAATTTGAAAGCGTGAGAAGTTCACAGAGACAATATATTTAATTTGACTCTTTGTTGAAGTGTAGCAAGACATATTTTAGTACATTATGATAAGTGCGGTAAGTTGAAAATTACAGCCGAGGCGATATTGCTAGAGGCTGTAATTATCAAAGCGCACGTATGTCATACGACGTTTTATAATATATTTGCGAGGAAATAAATAAAACTCAGACTTTCTTAAGCGAATAATTCTTTAATCACTTGTTAAAGCAGTTATAAAAACTTTAACAATTTGTAAAATTGATTATTAGGTACGTTGCCAGTTGGCATTTTTAATGCTGGAAAGTTATCATTATTAGTTACAATTTCACCAGTCTCTCTCTCACTCTCTTGAGTGAGAGTAGGAGAAACGAGACCACAGAGTTCTGCAGTCGGTGGCGGCGACAGAGGCATTTGCGGCGGCGGCGACGATGGTGGAATGTACGCGTGTGCGCTCGTAGATGGTCGAGAGTCAACACTTGGCTCCAAATTTATATTCCTTGTAATGCGGGAGCTAATTTTCTTCTTTATTTCTCATCGAGTCTTCTATGTAGCCCTCGGCTACACTGTTCGACCGCCACCCTTCGTGGCGTTTTAGTGTCAATAAGTTCGCACTTGAAACAATCAGCGAGCAATGTAGCCGAGGACCTTCTGAAACTGTGCCTTGTGTATTCATGTGGATCATCCAAATTTAAGAAAGTGGCAATTTGTTTCGGCATTGCTCCAAATTTATTTATGCCAATGGGATGGCTAGTGCATTTTCCATTTTGGTAATTTTGAAAAAATTTATTACATCGCTTTTTTTGAACGAAGCGCTTCGTATTTCTTCACGATGTCGTGAAAAGACCCCTGTATTGTGAACAATCTTAGAATTTTATTTTTTGTGTTTTTGACCTGGACAAGAAGAACCCGCCCATGGTTCTCGATATCATTCGTTGTGATGTTTGCCAACTCTTGCCGTCTACATGCACCATTTATACCGAATATTAACACAACCTGAAAAGAGGTAAAAACAGCATACAAAACACCTATATTGTAAAGAAATACGAAAGTGAAAGAAGTTAATAACAATAATTTAGTTTCAACTGACCTTTGTTGCCAAATATCGGCAATCCGGAACTTCTTTTAGGAACTTCTTGACATTGTCAGCCGAAAATACTTTCGACTTTCGACTGTTTTTTGTGCCTTTGCGGCACAAAAAATACCCAGTGTTAATAATAAAGTAAATTCATATTTTTGTGTTTTTGTTACAGATAAATGGTTGTAATTTATTGTCAAAATTAATAAAATTAAAGAATTAAATGTTTGTTTATTATATTTTATCTCCAAAAGTTAATTTTATTCATAAAATGTTGACCACTTTTCTGACATAAAAACTCTTTGCTAAGATTTCAAAAAAGCACCGTTCATTTTAGATCTTGATAAATCGTGCGTTTTACATTACAATAACGCACAAGTACGCAATGAGATACAATACGATATTGAAATTGGTGAAATAAGAGACCCTTTACGAGCAAATGTGTTATAAAAATACTTTACCTATTAAGTACGTACTTAGAATAAAGTTAATTTTTTTTTTAATTACCCTCTTCATTGGACTTTTCCGGATGGCATAAGAAAAGTTTGCAAGATTGTCGTTAATGAACTGTTGTGAACTCCATAATGAGCTGTCCTCATCAATAATAATCTTTTAGATTAATTATTTTAAAACAAACCACGTTCATTATGAACTGAAAATTGTAGCTATGTTAAGTGAAATCAGTACAGATACAGTGGCTTGAGGAAATTAAATTCTTCTCTTAAATGCATAACACTCGTTAAGGCTAAAGCTTTTGGCTTAGGTATTTATCTCTTTATTTGTATAAGATTTACCGACTAAATACTATGTCGTAATAATATTAGGTAGAACGTGGTAGATATACTTAAATAGGAAAGTTCGAAAGCTCATGAGGAAATCTACTGCCACACGCTTATTACATAAAAACTTTTTAGGTACTCTTACTGGTTTTCAAATGTCAAAAAAAACAGAAGTCCGTTAGATCAATTTAAAATAAATAAATGAAAACTTTTTAAGCATAGTATAAAGCATTTACAGCCTTATTCATAAAAATTTCGCTAATCACTCATTAGCTACTGTTTAGCTAACCATTTATTTAGCTCTTAATCAATGCTTAACTTTTCTTTATTCATAAACGCTAGTTAGCAGGTGATTAGTAGCGAAACGTAATAGTGGTGAAATAATGCGTTCGGCACAGATTATAATCAAAATAGTCGACAAAAAAACGGAATTTAAGAATAAACTTGTCAAAACTACGATTTTTTATCTGTCGTGACTGGCAGATAAATGTCAGAAATTTCATCGGATAATTTGAATATGATTAAAATAATTTGTTCTAATTAAATCATTGTATTTGCGATGGTAGCAATGAAAATAATAAGCTCCAATAATTGGAGTAAACAGGAAAAGGTATTTATCATTGAATTTATATCTACTTACTAATTAAAACTGACCAAAAGAATGTGAGAGCAGTAGCCGATAATAACTATGTATTTTCATGCCCTATAAGCTTGTTAACATGAATTTGCTCTTTTAGAAATTTAAGTGAGTACTTGTGTACCTATACATGATATTACTTCCTACTGTTTTTGTAACGGGGTTTCAGTGTCTTTTAGTAACAATTATTATACTTGTTTACAGATACAAGTTTGACTGCTGCTATGAAAACCACTATTAATACCTAGCACCAATACCATTCAACCTCGACCATGCTACGTGAAAAAGGTGAGGAATGAGAGTGGCATGAGTAAAGAATGGCACCCATGTCTTTGAAGGAAGAGTATTGGAAAACAAAAACAATGAATACCTATAAAGAACAAAAATGTAGTTTTATTACGTATCAAAATAAATTATTTCTACAAAATGTCTCTTATTATTTCTATGTGACTGCCACGACGTGGCTTTTCTTTAGTTCTGTACCATAGAACTGGCGTCATAAGATAACACATGGGCACATGGGGTAACATATTGAATAATCGCTATCTGTGATAAGCTGGTTCATGAACTCATTCTCTTCAAACCTCCTGAGCACCTACTGAGCCACCTCATTGAGCTTTCCCTATAAATACTTTAATCATATGTACTCGGAATGAAGAATATGCAATAGGTAATCATTCTCGTAGCGGTTTTGTACGAGCTTTGTAGGTCTTCCTTCTGTTACTTCCCTCAGTTGTGTCAAAATTACTTAACTGTGCTACATCGTTTTGGAAATCCAGTAAAAGATTGTCGAAATCCATATTTACGCACTACTCGATATTATGAACAAAATAACCTCGAATGCAATGATCCGATCAGCTGACTCAAATAAAATCCGCCATGTTGCCTCTTAGCATCCTCTTAACAGTGGTCCGGTGGTGTTTAATTTTGACAGCTACTAATCAATTGCTTAGCATCCTCTTAGCGCTAGATAGCTATTATGAATAAGATTTTTGCTAATCATTTGCTTAGCAATTGATTAAAGTTTTATGAATAAGACTGTTAATGTTTTTCTCCGCGTAACAGTCAGTATATTTAATTACCAAGTCAAAAAATAAATAGGTTTTAGAAATACATGCTTTTTATAAGTAAAGTGTGTGGTGGACACACTTTTTACTTAAAAACTTTTTAGGTATTCGATTTAGGTACTTAACTAATGGTGGTCTTCAATAGCAGTATGTTTTTTCCGCGAAACAGCCAGTATACATAATTACCAAGTCAAATTATAAATAGGTTTAAAAAATAGCGGATGGTTTTTAGAAATAAAACGATTTTCTTTCTAAACAGAGCACTATATCTTTACTATGGCATCTTATTAAACTGTACCTAACTAAAAGAAAGCACATTTCTGATCACTTTCTATATGTATGTGTCGAAATATAAGGAAGGATTATTATAACTAGGTATTGTAAGTGAAAACTTTTAAGTATAAACAAAAATGTTAGTGCCAGCAAAGCTATTTATATAACGGTAGTTTTATCAATGTAATTATAATCATTCTTAACCGACTTCTAAAAAAGGAGGAGGTTCTCAATTCGGATGTTTGTATTCTTTTTTTTATGTTTGTTCGCGCATAACTCCGTCGCTTGCCAATCGATTTGAAAAATCCTTTTTTTGTTGGAAAGGGGTTCCCAAATGGTCCCATAGAAATTTCATCAAAAACGGTTCAGAAGTTTGGTTTTTAAACCAAAATTACTGGTAAAAATTACAACTTAAATGTGAAAAATAAAAACTTTTTTGCAAAAAAAAACAACCGACTTCCAAAAACGGCACTACAAAGTGAAAAATAACTTTAATTTCGGAAGTCGGTGGCAAACAACGAAAATGCGAACCCAAAGACACCGACTTCCGAAATTAAAGATATTTTTCACTTTGTAGTGTCGTTTTTGGAAGTCGGTTGTTTTTTTTTGCAAAAAAGTTTTTTCAAATAAACACAAGAACTTAACTTGTTACTTAACATATAAAACGCAAAGATAACAGTAGACATATCAATGTAAGTAGCTATACCTAATCATTCTCAAATAAACTCAATATTTCTGTTGTATTTTTCTTTGGCAAACCTTAAAAGAAAATCAGTTGTCTTAACGAGCTTTCGATGTAGGTACTAAATAGTCTAAAGCCGAGTCTTGGAGAATGTTTGTATCAACTTAGAGGTGCACACACAACGAAGCTCACAATTGTTTTCGAATTAGAAACACACCATCGGAACATTCTTCAAGACAATTTACACTTTCAACCATTAACGTTTGCGCAGTGCTAACATTGCTTTGCACTTCAAATTAAGGGTATCAGTTTGCTTTTCTTGCTTTTAATCGGCACTTTCCCAAGTTACGAAGGATGGAGGATGTTTGTTTGTGTTCGCATCTGAAACAGAAGAAAATTAGAGAATATTAATTGCAAAAGTTTTTTAATACTGCAGAGAAAGGAAGATTGCTTGTTTATGTAATCTATGGGTCCAAGTAAGTAGGGACGTATACCTGTTGTACATACATGTCATGTTCTAAAGTCAGTTTACGTTAATGTCATTCATTAATAGCAGTGCTCGCATTCATATAGAAGCATGTAGATGCCTACGTAAACGTATAGGTACTATAATAAGTCCTTGTTAAAATATTGCTGGGTCGTTCAAATAAAACGAGTAATTATACTTTAACTTGGATAAATCATAAATGATTTTATTTTGTAAGTAGGTTTGTATAAACACTTTTACACGTCAATCATATTTTAAAACTAGATGAGGTCGGCGTTTCCTATCTGACTAGTCTGAGAAGAAAGGCCGAAACAAACTCAGACGTCACAGTCTCTTTTAAAGTCCAGACATAATCTTGGTCAGGTCATATGAAGACCATGTAGGTCGATGTCTGAGATGGTCTTTTGAGGAAAGGACCATACAGATTGAGCGGACCTGTCCAGTCAGTGCACGCATATGTCAGAAATCGTGCAGCTCAACTCAAAACTTAAGGAGCTCAACGATTCGACGAACAATACCAAAGAAAGGACATTTGGGTAGGCCACATTAATTACTCAAACTGCCAGACCATGACAAAAACTAACAGAACAGAGAGAAAAATAAAAAATAAAATGACCCACATAGTCTTCACATTCACAATAATTAAAATAATAGAATACTTCACAAAGTAAGCAAATTTCATAGATCAAATTCATTAATGTCAAAGTGTATATAAAAAAAAAACAACAACAAAACAAAAAAAATAAAAACATTCAATATGTAAAAATTGGAAGCAGCTTAATCCCAAGCCTTTTTGTCCTCAATATAAGCCCTAACGGTATAAAAGGCTTTCTGGCACAACTTACGTTTAATGAATGATTTGAATTTATTAAGATCTTGAACTTGGGATAATTATTATCTCTATATTGTTTATGATTATGCCATCTCTTTTTCTTCTATTCTTAATTTGTAATAGCGTTTATCTCATAATCTTATGCCAGTATCTTTTAATTATTCAAAATGACCATACAGGTTAGGAATCCCTACAGTTAGTAGGTACGTATTTTCTTTTTTCAAATAGATTTCTACTAACTCTTAAAGTCCCTCCTTTTCATAAAACGCTATTTGTTTCAGTAAATATATTTTTATCTTTGTGCTTGTCGATCTCGTTAGCTTTTCATTCATCAGAGTAAAGCCACTTGTAATGGTCATCGAAATGTCATTAGCACCTACGTTTTACGATGGGAGCGGTTTGTGTAAATAAACATTGAGCTCGATCGACTTCGGGGCGCCTCATAAGTCCTTGGAATAACAACAAAAATGTGTTGACCCTGAATACGCGTAAAGTTATTACGAAAATTCGACGCTTAATTTTCGCAACGGTTTTATTAAGTACATAAATTACGTGGCCGTCTTTAGCTTCAGGTGACCAAAGTTTTTACGTTCATGATAAAAGGTTTATGAAGCGAATCTAAACATACCTACTTACTTTCGGCATTTACCTAACAAACAAGGTTACTTTTACTGACCTATTTAATTCTAGTAGCGTACTAACACATTTTGTTTAGAAAACACGATGAAACCACACAAGGTAAATACCTCCTCCTGAAATCTTCTTATCTCGTTGCTGTGGTTACGAAAACCATCTTAGTTGAGTACGCCTAATTAATATTAATCATGGCTCCAAATATTAAAACAGGAGGCAATCAGGCGGAAAACGATTACGCTATGTTAATCTATTTCATTCCCGTCATAACAGACAGAGTCCTGTCAGAATTTGAATATGTTCTTGAGTTCATACAAAAATGCCATAGTAATAAGCACCTTCAGTTTTTCCCAAAATTTTCGGCCATCTTTTTATTATTTCTTTCCGCTAAACCTTAATTTGAACTATTATGTATATTTTAAAACCAAAAATAGCCAAATCTCAAGTTTTGTTTGCATGTGACGCATATTTACACTCATCTTGTTATTTTTTTTTGTGTTTGTTTTCTTTCTCTGCGTCATGTTTACTGCTAATAAACGTAGGTATATTTTTTTTTAACTGTTTCGGTTACTAGCGAACAGTATTTCATTTTTATTTATATAGAAGATATATTTCTTAGTTTATTTAGTCTCTCACTCATATAGTATTTATAATCATGTCTTGCCCCCAGATTGATTGTGAACTAAGACGGCGTCGAAATTTAATTAATTCCGTGTTTTAATATTAAGTTACAGCCACATTCAAAGTCAATGGCGACTCTGAAAAGCGCTACTAGCTGCGCAATACCTCACTCCTCACCCCCGCTGACACGTGAATTTGTTACTGCGCAGCGACTCATGGACTCGCCTAATGTTCCGAGCCGCCATAAAGTTTAAATCGAATCGAACTGAATTTTGCCGATGCTAAGTAGTTGAGATCACAAAATAAAATTTAGATTTCAATACTTACCAGTCAGTTTACGGTTTCCAAGTTGTACGACAATACCTCATAACATAAATCAGGCTCAAAGGGAAAGCTATTAAGATTAAGTACCTCTTTACCTACGTCTGGAGCTTATGGACGAGACGTGAAGCATAATTAGGCGGCAAATTGTGCGATTAGCCAGAAGTCCTCAAACCAAATGGTGGCTGTAAACATCATCCATCACAACGTCTATTCAGAATCCGGCCCTGGGCACGAACCCCTTTTACTAAAAGCTCATATGTGCAAGCTCTCGTTCACATGTTCCTATTTCTTATATCAGCAGTTTTAATATTACATTATCTTGAAAAAAGTAATATACCGAATATTTTCCTGTAGCCTACAACATTCTTGGGGGCATATCAATCATCTTGGGTACTCAATTATGGAAAAAGGAGTACCTTTCACAAATATTTAGGAACAAAAAAACAAAAGAGAAAAAAATCATTGTTGTATTTCGGAAACTGTTTTGCATAAATCCTCTGCACAGTTTGTGTATGATGACATCTTAAATCTGCAAGTTTCTCAATATCCTAGCATGCTAGTAGAAACTTAATAATTTATTAACTTTGTGGGAGGCAAATCCGCCGCCTTGCTTACGAAATTTAATATTACACGGTGTTAACAATACCTTAGTTAATGCTACGAGTATACATCGCGTTAAGTTTAGATGAACTTTGCAACAAGATAGCTAGGATAATTATTCTTCATTCACTTTGTTTTAACAAGGTTATGCTTTATTTAAGAACTTTTGTATGCCTAAAGGCTTAGCCGGAGTGTAGGCAGGTTAGGTAGATAAAACTTGTAAGCGCTAACTTTAGGATGAATCCTGCTTGCTTAAGTTACTTATCTGTTCTGATACATGCTCATAGATACTTAAATGTATACGTTCAAATTGATGGCTATATTAAAAATCAATGACCGTGTTAATTGCCTTTTAATTATCTTTTTCCTCGGAACACTGGGTTGGCGTTCTGCCGGATTTCTATTTAAATCATATCTGCTCTTTGTAGCTATTAGATTCTCTTAAATCTACTCATTCGAGTTTTTTTTTTCTCTAGCGTTTAGGTAAACCCACCTAGGTAATTTATTATTAAAGTGCCAACATGCTATAAATTAATTTGGTTGGTAGGTACGTCAACAAATATTGTGAGAACAAAAGAGTGCCGACTGTGTAAAGTTCAGTGGCTTTGTAATGAATAGCTTGTAATTTATGTTAGGCTGTAAGTTGGGCCCGGGTCGTGAGGTTGGGCCCGCATGGAATTGCTTAATATTTGTGTAGGTTCAGACCAATTTAGTCCGGCACCCAATTGCGTTAAACATTCGCAATCACACACGTTTTTTTATGGCATAAAAAAAAGGAAAACATCATATGCCAATTTATTTAGGGTCGACGCAACATGGCTTCATCATTAATATGAAAAAACCATCTAGTCGAAAATTCAGTAAAATTATGTCAAAATGAGGGAAAAGGGATTGTTTCTGTAAGTGTGTCACGCAATTAGGGTGGTTGTACGTGCGCCTGCTACGTGCGTGTGATATTTGTGTCTGAAAGCCGAAAATTTCGTAAGTCCGAATAGACAATCTAATAATTTAATTTAAAAAAAGTAAGGGCGCAAAGTTCCTCAAAAGATTTGTCACCTAAAAACAGTGTTCGTTTATCGCTCATAATTTAATCTTTTTGGGCTATTCTGTACAAACTTGATCCCTGCCGAACTTATTTACGCACATAAACTTAAAGACGTCAGTGTTAGAATTCAGTTCTAAGTAGATTCAGAAGTGCTGAAAACTTACCTACTGTAGCGAAATAAAAATAGGTATTCACTTGTACACGTTTAATTTAGTAAAATAAAAAATATTGTAAACGAAACTTAATGAAGGACACAGCACGATTCTTAATACATTTTTGGAGGTATGATGAACAGGGTGTAAAGTTCACTCATCCTCCATAGAAAAGGGAGGATCCTCCGACCAGACGGGTGTTGTGTCTGGCGGGCAATTGCCCAACGATTGATGTTGGGAAATTGTATCTATGCTAATTGCACGGTAAACTCTGCTTGCGAGATGCAGGATTTGCGTGACGTCAGTATGACGCGTTGTTCGCATGTGGCGTTGTAGATACCGCTACATCACTCCCCTCCGGAGACCGGAGGTCGATAGTGGGCTGAGTCTTGTATCTTGCGATGCTTGCCAGGCCAGCTGAGGTTCCAGTGAGTCGGAACCGGTGGCCGCATAGTTCACGGTGAGTCGGAACTGTCTGCGGAGATGTCCCCAGTGAGTCGGGGTGGCGCTGCGTTATACTCCAGTGCGTCTGATGTCGTACAGCGCCGGGTTAAGGCTGGCTGCTGCGTCGACCAGGAGAGGGTGCTCTGCTTGTTGACCGGCCGAAGGTGCAGTGTGCTGTGCCAAGGTTGCTGATGAGGCTGAGGGTGATGACCAGGTATGCGCGGACGCTGCATGCTGGTGTTCAGGATACCCGTTGAAGCCGTGGATGCTGGCTGGCTGGGTGACTCGCCGCTGAAGCTTGCGGGAGTAATGATGATGACGTCACGCTGAAGTGTTTGCACGAAGGCTGCGCTGACGTTCATACTCGGGGTCACCAGTTTGGAGGCATGAGGAACAGGGTGTAAAGTTCACTCAACCTCCATAGAAAAGGGAGGATCCTCCGACCAGACGGGTGTTGTGTCTGGCGGGCAATTGCCCAACGATTGATGTTGGGAAATTGTATCTATGCTAATTGCACGGTAAACTCTGCTTGCGAGATGCAGGATTTGCGTGACGTCAGTATGACGCGTTGTTCGCATGTGGCGTTGTAGATACCGCTACACATTAAATAATAAAATTGTAACGCTGACGCGACGTCCTTGGTGTTAGAGCCCTATAATAAATTTCACTATTACGCGTCGGTCACGATATGTTTGTGTGTTGATACGATAAACATTCCTATAACTCCCGCAATAAATAAATATCTGGTAATCCCAAATGGGTAATTTTGCAACAAGTCAATCGGTTATCAGGCAGCGAGGTAATAATTTATATCACTGTTTTAACTAAATCGAGACAATAGTAACTACTGAAAAATAAAAAAAATAAAAATTATACGCAAATCCGGTCCTAGACTCCACGCTGGCAGTCGGAAGGCTCCTCGCTGGCAGGTATCAGAATCCACCAGCGTTCGGTTCGATTCTCAACAAGAAGCTTGCAGTCGTCTGGTCCCAGGCTAGCGGTGGGGCGAATTCAAGATCCGCCTACAGTCTTCGGACAAATCAAGTCTGAATGAAGAGACAAGTTTTAAATGCTGTATAATTCGTTTAATTTCGGGAACTCTGCCTATTACAAAGAAAAGAATGGAATAAGATTTAGGAAACGACCAGAACTTTTGAATAATCAATAGGAACGCAAACATACCCTTTGATCCAGTCGAACAACGAACGAACTCGGTCGTTCAAACCGTTATATCGATACTTTTAATATCGTGGCAAATTATTACATGGTCAAGCAGAAAAAAATAATATCATAGTCCTGTGTCCAAAAACATGACACTTTTTACCGACTTCACAAACAGGAGGAGGTACTATGTTCGGATGATTGTATGTTTTTTTTTTGTATGTTTGTTCATCGAATACTCTGCCAATTGTCGACGGATTTTCAAAATTATTTTTTTGTTCGAAAGTAGATAGTTCTGAGGTGGTCCCACTGTCACCAAGTTAGGATCTGATGATGGGATCTTAGAGAAATCGAGGGCAACCCTCAAATTTTATAGGCTCACTTATTATTTTTCGCATGTTTTATGAAGTATCTTGTGTATTTGCGTATGGTTATCACCATCTCAGGTAGGTGGGCTGATGATGGAAGGTACAACTCCTTAACAGTAAGAAGTTACTCGAACAGGCATGGACTGTTTTAGTAAATTGTTTTGATGTTTGATAGGGCATTTGCCACATTTGGTCTCATGATCATCAAGTCATGACCTGATGCTGCAGTCAAGATAGTCTGCAGAGTACCTAACTCCTCGACAACTAACAGCAGATATATCGTGTTTAGGCTCATTGAAAAGAGCTCGATGTGTGGATAAACGTACTGTTAATGAGGAACACCGAAGTACATAGAGACCTGATGCTGAAGCCAGGAGCATCAGAAAAAGTACAAACCTTGAAATTACAGCACCGTAGTCGTGATTGGGCTCATTTTAAACAGGACTAAATTTTAAGTTCAATGCAATGTTGACATAATGTCTGGCCTGATGCTGCAGCCAAGATTATTTATATAAAAATTACAACTTAAAAGTGAAAAATAAAAACTTTTTTGAAAAAAAAAACAACCGACTTCCAAAAACGACACTACAAAGTGAAAAATAACTTTAATTTCGGAAGTCGGTGGCAAACAACGAAAGTGCGAACCCAACGACACCGACTTCCGAAATTAAAGCTATTTTTCACTTTGTAGTGTCGTTTTTGGAAGTCGGTTGTTGATTCAAAATTCAAAAAACCAATATGAAGAAAATAATCTTTCTGATTAAAAATAAGGTTGGATTTGTTACAAAAGAAGGTAGTTCGTGATAAAATTATAATGTAGCATTTGCCAATGCTGCACTAATAAGTATATGAGCGAAGTACGTAAGTTAAACAGAATACCGCTGCTGATCTTCAATCCAATAACACTTAGTATGTGAACTTATTTACACTACGTGTAGGGTATAAAATAAATAGTGCCAGTCGCTTGGGAATTTTCCTCACACAATCTTAGGTAAGCAAACATGGCTCCCAAGATAATACCAGGGCGTTCTGTCCTGCATCCGATATGGATGGTATTATTTGGGCGCATGCATAATTCATAAGTAGGGTCGTATACATTTTCATGGCGTCTTATAAATTCCGGCTTGTTATTGCACCTGTACGTGGGTCATGCAACTCAGGTCTTTGGTAAATTACTGAAGTTTACAAATGTAGCCACAAAGGGATACAGTGTTCGAGAAATAGCTGTTGATCATCATCTGCGTAGCCTTTTCCCAACTATGTTGGGTTCGGCTTTCAGTCTGACCGCAAGCAGCTGAATACCAGTATTTTACATGGAGTTACTGCCGATCTGACCTCTACAACCCAGTTACTGGTAATACGATAACCCTTGGTAAGACTGTCGGTTGTCAGACTTTCGGGCTTCCGACCCGTAACCACTATACCAGATCCACGAATGACAGCCGGGACCAACGGCTCAACGTGCTCGAGACACGGAGGGGTCTTGGTATGTAAAGATCACCCATCCACGGATCAACCGTGAAAAGTGTAGCTTAACCTGATCGATCGACTTGTGCGGCTGTTATTACTTATCCACAAACCCCTCTCGTAAATAGGTATTGATATCTGTAGAAATGCTGAATAAACCTCCTCAATTCAGACTTGTGGAATATTATTGGTTAAACGAAGTATGTACTTACAAAGTTTTGTAAGTACATACTTAGTTTTCCAGCTTAGTTAGAGAGAACGTCATGTTGAACTAGCACAAACAGCTACCCAGTATTATCTACTAAAATTTCTGTAATTTCGGGGATCCTCAAACAATGGTTGTCCAGGAAAACACAGAGAGATATCGTTAGGTTTTTCCTAGGATAATAGGTAGGTAGTATGGACACACAGTTAATCATTTTGATTGATTCTAATATTGAGTTACCTACCTATCTAGCGCTATAGAGCCTGGATTTAAATAAAGCACAATTTTTCGAAAAATATGAGTTCATCGCAAAAAAGTAAGAAATGATAAAGGTTCCCCATTTACCAACTCGCTCGGTAAAAAGACGCTCTCAGGAACTAGTAAATCACAAAGTTGTCTTATTGCAACGTAACTGCGGCCAAAAACTTTAGAAACTGCAAGTTCACGAGTTTCCTTACCATTCCAACCATTTCTGAACAATTCTCTTGGCAACAACACTGGCCTTTTTGCGTTTCACTACTAATTTATATAAAGAGGTTTCAGACATCCCGATATTATTAAATTGGGGCACATACTTGGGTAATAAAAACCGGTCAAGTGCGTGTCGAACGACGCACAAGGGTTACGTAGTTGGGATAAATATTTACGCATGCACAGTATTATTTTATCGACCGCAAAAATACGTTTGTATATAATAGTTTTGTATATAATTCGAAAAACCTATGAAAAACCAAGTTATTTCTGCGGTTGTGACCGGAAAATATATCCACAAACTAATAATTTCATTAGCAAATTCACTTAGAAGCATAATCGTTTTAATTAATGGTATTAAACAATATAAAAAAAAAATGTATATAAGTAGTTTATCAGCCATCTAGTTACCATAACACAAGCATTAGGTTGCTTAGCTTGGGACTAGATGGCGCTGTGTGAAATGTCCAAGGATATTATTATTATTATATCCCACATGCTTATGTGCCATTCGATTCTCTCTGCCTACCTCGCAAAGGAAGGCGTAATGTCATAGTAGTAGTACCTACATTAATATAGTTTTCATCATAAAAGGTTTACTTTTACATTTTACAATAACATTACAAAGTTATAATGCACTTGGTTTTAAATCATTTTCTATGGATTTTTTTACGAAATTTTAACTGGTAAAGCCTAAACTGTGAAAGCGTACACACCATGGGATAGACGACAAAAAACTACTTTACGTGTAGAAGAGGTACCCTAAAACATTTTTTTCAAGATTATTTTACCACATTGTCGCCATGATTAATATGTATACCGTTGCCAAATTACAGCCTTCTAGTACTAAGCATCTCTAAGCTAAGCAGCGGGCAGACAGACAGACGGACATGGCGAAACTATAAGAGTTCCTTGTTGACTATGGAACTCAAAAAATGAGGCAGACAAATCAGTTATGTAAGGGGTTGTATCACGTCATGGCTGTCCGGCTGGTCCGAGGATACCACACGGTCTCCGCTGAGGCGGCGAGCCTCTTTGCCGGATTGCCGCCATGGGATCTGGAGGCCAAAGTCCTCGCCCACATATGGGAGTGGCGAGAGGAGGCCAAACGCCGGGGCGTAACTCCGCTGCCGCGAGAAATCACAGTACAGCGAACAGAGCTCCGGCGGGATCTTATAGCGGCATAGAGAGTGCGATTGTCGCAACCCAGTACTGGGCACGCCACAATTGCAGCGATAAGTCTCCTCTTTAAGGAGTGGCTAGAGAGGCGCCAGGGCGCCCTCAACTTCCGCCTGACACAGGTCCTCACCGGACACGGTTGTTTCGGGAGGTTCCTGTTTAGGATAAAGCGGAAGGAAACGCCAGGGTGTCACCACTGTGTGGATCGCCCGAAGGACACGGTGGAGCATACGGTGGAGGTCTGCCCGGCTTGGGCGGAGCAACGCCGCGTGGCGGCGATCGGCGGCGGCGATCTCGCGTCCGGACCTGGTCCAGGCTATGGTACGGAGTGAGAGTGCATGGGAGGCTGTCACCTCCTTCAGCGAAGTAGTAATGCTCGCGAAGGAGGAGGTGGAGCGCGTGAGGGAGAGGCAATCAATGCGCCCTCACGCCCCTAGTCACCGCAGGAGACGCCCTGGACGGGAGTCAACAGCCGACTCCTGGCCACCGTAGGCGCGGGCTTGCGGGCGTCGAGCAATGGGCAGCTTGTCGCCCGGTAAGGACAAGACCCGGGTCGTTATGTTCCACGCGCGCCTCAAAGAGATATTATGTCAGCACGAATTGACGGGGTCTCCTAGGGCCGATGCCTGCCATTGCCGCGGGTTGACCCGGTGGCCCCTGGCACAGGCAACTGAAGGAACACGGGTGGGTTTTAGTCAGTAAAAGTCTGACACGCCCTTCTGCTCAGCCCAGAGCGGGAGAGGTCATTTGATGATGTCCCATCCAAAAAAAAATGGAGTTGTATCACGATCAAATACTTTTCAAACTGAATAATGAATTGAAGGAGTAAGTATGGTAGGTACACCAGACAAAACCTTTTTTGTAAATTAATAGAGATATTTTTGTGAAAGTACAGTGAAGTCTTTTATGTCTTTTTAGTTTTTTGTTTTTTTTCAAGGGCACATAAGACCTTTTGAAGCTACCTGAGCAGACTATTCCATAAAAATCTATATTTAGTTGCTTGATAACAAAGATCTAAATAGCATACACCTTTGACCAATCTCGAGTTGACGGCCACCTAAAACCTTTTTAATGGCCTGTCCATTTTTTTGCAGATGGTCTGCATCTGCCTTGCCTTTTCCCAATGATTTCCTCTGTTGGGTCGGCTTCCAGTCTAACCGGATGCAGTCAGTACCACTATTTTCCATAGAGCGACTGCCTAACTGACCTCCACAACCCAGTTACTGGGTAAAACGATATCCCTTGGTAAGTCTGGTTGTCAGACTATCGGGTTACTGATGACCCGTAACGACTGTCAAAGATCCACAAATGACAGCCGGGACCAACGGCTTAACGTTTTTCCGAGGCACGGAGGGGTCTTGGTATGAAAATCTTTTCAGTTTTTCCGTGGAGTGGAGATCACCTGATCTCCACTCCACGGACCAACCGCAGCAACCATAGCATAACCTTACCGATTGACCCGAGCGGTTGTTATTACGTAGCGGGTCCATTTTTGTTAATCATAAAAAATATTTTTTATTTAACTGTTAGAGTTTTTCACATCCGGTTTCTGAACAAAAATTAACATAAAAATTAGCTGACAAATTGTCAAGCACGCGTAAGTTAATGTGATTGGTCGAATGAATTATTAACAGCCTTTCACTTGAATTGCGTTTACTTTTGACGCGTCGATTATTTTCGTTCCAGAAACTGGGTGTCAGTGTCACGTTTTTAATTCGGTTTGACAATAAAGAAGATGGCTGAATGTCATTCTGCGGTATTGACATTACGACGCAATATAAATAATGCTGAGTAGGTACCTAAACCAAATTCTATCGTGTACCTAATGAGAAGACAAAAACAGCCCTAAAGATGATAAACATATTTTGGCTATAACTGTACCGCCATCTTTGTTGGAGGTCCCCAATAAATAAATAAGTATTCCATTAAAAAAGTACACAACAGAAAAGTTTGTATTGTTTAAGACCCTTGAACACATTTTATATTGTAGTTGTCTGTGGTTATAGTAGACTCAAAAGACGCATTAAACTTGAAAGCTTACTTTTTCTACACTGAGCAGTAAACCCAGATTAAATGTTCACAGTTTTAACAAAGTAAATTAACTGAAAAAGTTTGATTCTTCTAAAAGTCCTTTTATTTGGGAACTTTTATTAATCCTGCGTGCGCTGAGCACAAGCCGCAAACAAAGGTTTTATGGCATGTCTTGTAAAATAAATATTGTTCATGAGATTGTTTTAACAAGAACTTTTTTTTTAAATTACCTTCTATTATATCATAGTAAGTAAATAAGATTCCATCGACATATACTTAATCAGCCTATAATGTTCCCACTGCTGGGACACAGCCCTGCTCTCTGTGAGTGAGAGTGGGCCGTAATCCACCACGCGGGCCCAGTGATGATCATAATACATTATCAGAAACGTCCAAATACGTTATTAACTTTACACGATCGCTTAATTTCAGTAAATATTTCATCAATTCGGTTTATTTTACCCTAACCACAATATTTACCAACAACTGTGTAATAGTTTAGGTAGGTACAGTTTGATTGATATTTCATGTTTGCAAAAATGGTGTCGTGGTCGTAAGCGCGACTGCTGAGCGTGGGGTCCTGGATTCGATTCCCGGGTAGTTGGGTTTTTCCATTGGGAATTTCTGGGTAACAGCCGGAGTTTGGAAGTTGGCGGTGCAATACCCCCGTGGTTCGGAAAGCACGTTAAGCCGTTGGCCCTGCACCTGATTTCTCTCCGGTCGTGTCGGATTGCTGTTCCATGGGATAATGAGGGTGAGGGAAGAGAGCGTGCACCAGTGTCTGCGCACACACTTGTGCACTATACTTAATATCTCCTGCGCCGAAGGTTGAACTCCACTGACATTGGTTGCCATGGCCCAAATACGGTCTGTAGGACTTTATAATTGGTTCATAACCCCATACAGCACAATTTGAATAATTTTAAATGATAGGTATTGCTAATCCATTGCTTCATATGTTCAAAAATTTGTTTGCTCAAACGTATGTATATAACGCAATGAATGTTATTGAACTGTCAAAATGAAAGCCATTGCTACTGTTTGTATGTTACGCAAACACCTCGCAGCCCACAGGTCTATGATGTTAAAACAGACTGTGTTAGAGATAAGTTGAGCTATATGAATAATTTGAACAGTGATTTGACGAGAGAATTAAGTTTGTACCCGGGTTTATGAAAAAAAAAATAAGCGAAAAGCTAACGTTCGCAACAACTGCTGCGGCAAAAACACGCTTCGACGTTTTATGCTGTGACGCGATAGGTTTGTTCACGAACACTGATTTACATATTTTATTACATTGTGTTTCAAATATAAAAAATATTTTATTACACTGTATGTTTTAAACGTATTATGTAGGTATGTCGAGTGGGCTAGGCTATGAATAAAGCACTCTATCATTTCAGAAAGCTGTCGTAAGAGCTGACTGACCGATTATACCGGATATGGGTAGTAGTTTCTAACAGAAATGGTACGAGGGTTTGCTTTATCCAACAGAGGCGATATTTGGCAGAAACCACAAGGTTTTTAATTGGTACATAGGTACTCGTACACTACACCTATTAATAACCTCCATGGGCTCCATAGTTATAATAACATTTACAAGATTCTATAAGGCTTTTTTATGTAAACGTTGAAAGTCAAGTTCAGTCAAAGATAAGTAAGGTCAATTCAAAACTTTTCTAATTGATGTTATTTCAAGTTAAACAAATATCAACTTTATTTCAGCGGTAATTAAGTTGATTTCAAAGTGACTAGCTAGCATTATTTAAAAAGTCTTAAAAATGATTGAAGTTGTATCGTAAACTGAACTTTATTGTGTAGGCTTTAAAGTTATTTTTCCAATAACTCATATTTGTTTAGATGTTTGGCAAGTAACTCGCGAACGCAGAGTAGACAAATTTGAAAAAGAAGAAGATTAATTTTAGGATATTGGCAACGAGCAAACGTTAATGGTTTGATTATACGATGCATCAGTAACAATGAATTTGTAAATCCGCACAAAAAATGGCTCGAGTTCAAGAGATCTCATAATTAATCAATGTCAAAGACCGACTTGGAATGTGAAATGTGGACGTAAAGAAAAGCTACTTTTTTAAGAGTAATGATGCGAGAATTTACTAGCAGTTTTTAATTTTTATGAATTTTATTAACAAGCGTGGTTGACGCTTGGTTTTTCAATCAAAACTTTCCCATTCTTTACGTTTTAAATAAAGAAAATAAAATTGGTTTAGTTCAATTAACAAGACTCATATACAAACAGATACATGAAAGGATATATACAGGATAACAAGCACAGACAAAAACGAACACTCAGAAGGTAGCAATATGTCTGCTGCAGCATTGCCGGATATAAGGGCAGATTGCATGCAGCTTGGCAGTATCGCTTCTGCGGCAGGACTACTGCAGCAAATCGTAACACAAAACAAAAACCACAGGGTGACACCTGGGGCGCCATAACGATGAAAAGAAATGGCGATGGTGATGGTGGTGTGTTGTTGTCATGCAATAGCTGAAGGTTCTTAATCTATTACCTCAGTTTGTTAATAGACAAACAAAAAACGTCAAACTAAAGCAATTAACCACCAAGCGTCATTGCCACATTTGAGTACATAAGGAAATATAACAAACTAGCTTTCGCCGCGGCTTCGGTTGCGTGTATGTTGGAAAAGTATTTATGTCTTAACCCTGGTTTTGGTTTATCCCTTTCATCTTAATCCGTTCAGCCGTTAAGGTTTGAAAGGGTTACAGAAAGGGTAACCTTTTCAAACCTTAACTCGTAATGGTAAGGGTAACAGCCGACTCTAGGCCACCGTAGGCGCGGGCTTGCGGGCGGCAAGCAATAGGCAGCTCGCCGCCCGGTAAGGATCAGGCCCGGGTCGACGGCGCGTTGTGTTCCACGCGCGCCTCAAAGAGATGTCAGCACGAACTGACGGGGTCCGCTAGGGCCGATTCCTGCCAGGGCCGTGGGTTGTTCGAAAGATATACCGTGGCCCCTGGCACAGGCAACTGAAGGAACACGTCACAGTTCACCATCTTTTGCTAGAACTTGAAGTAGTGGACTAGATTTATTATACTAACATTTTGCACACGTATGGATGAGGATCACTTTCTTGCGGAACATATTAACATCATGATTCAGATAATCGGGTCATTTGTACAACGGTATGTATCGAGTAGTCCTTCCACCCGGCCCAGTACCTATCATAAGCCTTTCCAGAAATGCTTAGGTGAACGCATAATATGCCCTGACTGATGGAGTGTGTATTGACATGCTATCTACATTATTGTTATAATAATTAATTAGATAGTGACAAAAAAATTTCTCCGTGTGATTTTCCATCACCAAACCTGTTCACCAAAGCTGTGGGGCAATTCTCGTAATTTTAAGAACGCTCACAGTCTGATCTCAGTCTCAATTTGTCAAAAAATACTTCTAATTTCCCTAATTTTGACAAGTTTTTGACATTTGTTTGTCGACGAGATGAGACTGCGACTAGATTTTGATCGTTTTAAATTACGAGAATTGGCCTTCTGGTGTATGCTCTAGACTCGCAGCTGTCAAATTACTTTAACGACAGCAAAGACCTTACCGATACCCATTCAATCTTGTACTGTTCAGCTATTGCGGCATGTCGTGTAATATACATCCCCTGATTGAGGCGGCCTGCCCGTTTGGGCCTTTTCACATGCATACGGTCACGGTCACCGTGCCGTCTAAAGTAGAAATGTACCTATGAGCTACATAGACAGTTTTCACAAGGCACGGCGACCGTGCCATGACCATGTGTCGCCTGTGCTTATCCACTATAAGCACGGATTCGACGTTAATAACAAAAGATGTCTTCAGTCTAGTACCTCGATAATACTGCGACCACCCCGTCTCGCCGTGCGTAAATCGTGTACATGTGTTAAGGCGGCAACCATATGCATGTGAAAAGGCCCTTACACTCTCGCATTAGCAAGATTACGACGAGACACACATCTATACTAATATTATAAAGCTGAAGAGTTTGTTTGTTTGAACGCGCTAATCTCAGGAACTACAGGTCGGTTTTGAAAAATTATTTTTGTATTGGATAGCCTATTTATCGGGAAAGGCTATAAGGCCATATATCATCACGCTAAAATTAATAGGAACGGAGCACCAATGAAGAATGTTTCAAAATCGGGAGATTTTTTTCCTATTGAGAGCTTCCGCTGTGTGCGCTGCGTAAACGGTTAAAGTTTCGCATTAGGGCGTGCAAACCCGGTTTTCCGGTTTTGCTAAAAACCGGAAACCGGACAAAATTTCCCGATTTTTGAAAACCGGGGTTGAGAGACAAAACCGGAGTTAGCTCCGGTTTTCCAGTTATTGGATTACGTATTTACATTTTGATTTAAATCAACTTTTTTCGAACGCAGTCAAGTCAAAATGTTAGATGCACTTCTATTCTTAAGGACACATTATCAAGAACAGCGGTCTCTTGGAAAAAAATGATTATTGTTTATTTAAATTAGTTTATGGTACACACTTACACAGTTGATTTGATCTCGTTTTAAAGTCAATAGTAGAATCCTTTAATAATTTTGTTAGTAGAAATTGTGACGTATAGTAATTGTGTTGTTTTAGTGTGTTTGTGTGTTTAGTGTCTTTAGATGATGAATGTGTTTTGTATGTTTAAAATATATTATTCTTGTTATCAGAATTGTTAGGTATCCACTAAAGGTACCACAATCTTATTTGTTGTTGATTTGATCTCAATTAGTTATTTTTTATTATTATTTTAAGTTCATGTTATCCAAACTGAATGTGTTCTACTTGGTATTGGGGTAGGCATAAATGGTTGATTAAAAAGAGGTATATAATACAATTTCTTTTATTTGTAGATTTTGTGGGTATCTAAGAATATTGTTTTCTTGTTAAAATTCTACTAAGTATATAAACAATATGAAATTGTTGCCGAAACCGGAGCTAAGACCGGTTTCCGGCTTTGGGCCCTGAAAACCGGAATTCAAAACCGGTTTTGGAGACCTTCCGGCTTTGCACGCCCTATTTCGCATAAATCATGTATGACAGAATTGTTCCTCTTTAAAAGTTCAAAAAAAAAGTCCTCGATAGCATATGTCTATCTTTTAAGGTTAGCTCACTATAACCTTTTTTATGCTAACCAAATTGGATCTAAAATATTGCATTATTTACGAAGCTGAGAAATTTCTAGTGGAAAAACCCAATAACACGTTGCCCGAGCTGGGATTCGAATCCAGGACCCCATGCACAGCGGTCGCGCTTGCGACCACGAGACCAACGGGGCAGCCATAAAAATCACATTTAACACGCAGTGTTCTTTCTCCTCTCTCCTACTTGATCTATGCTGTGTCCTACAGGGTCCATAATTGTGACTAATACAATTATTTTACATACAGAGTGGCAGGGACATCGATGCGCAAACTGTAACCATGGATTCAGCCCATGAGTTTAGACCCCATAGCGTAGAAATTTTTCGTCGGTTATCAAAAAAAAAAATCTGTTTCATAGAAAAGTGCAATACCTACGCGATCAAAACGTATGGAACAGCAATATTTTTTTTTAATAATCGACGAAAAATTTCGACGCTATGGGGTCTAAACTCATGTGCTTAATCCATGGTTACAGGCGCGTCGATGTCCCTGCCACCCTGTATACATTAAGGTACGCAATAAAGAATTGAGAATCCCTGCTAGATTACATGGTATTTTAGGTAATACAGTAGGAAGGGCCAAAAATAAAGTGATTTTCAGAGTCGTCGATTTTGGTATGATCGTGTGCGGCCTAACCTATAATGAAATCTGATGAAGAAATTGTGGGCTTTGCCTAAATCTGAACGACTTTGAATACTCCGATTTGGACAATTTTTTAAAGGATATTCAGGGCGAATAAAAGATCGATACAGGCGAATAAAAGATCGATCATAACAAAATCACCGACTCTGAAGATCACTTTATTTGTGGCCCTTTTAAAAATCTGAAAGTGGACTCCTAACCAGCCGATCGATTCTGTAAAAATTTCACCGTGAAAAGTTAGGTGAAGTGAGCTTAGAGTGAGCTGTCAAAGGTGTCAAAGGTATCAAGGTGTGTTGGAATGACAGCTCACTCCACACTCACTTTACCTAAGTTTTCACGGTGAAATGGTTACAGCATCGCACTGCAGGGGCTCCTATCAGAAACTTTCAAATATATTTTCGGTGTTCTCTCATCATGCCGCACCTACTCAGCTATCAACTTTTCGCCCTGCATATGCTTGCTCAAAAACCCTCTGGACTCCCCTACCAATACCAACGTGTAGGACAATACGGAAACCAATAAATCAATGATAAAGCTAAGATTTCATGATATTTGTGTGGTGTGATATTTTCCCGTGCCCGCATGAGGTAGCGAGGCCATAACCGCATTTGGAAAACATCGCGCCGTAAGTTTGGTACCTCAATGGTGAAACTTATAAAGTAAAATAATTGATACTCCTGAAGGCTACTTCCTGTTTTCAAAAACTTTGAAAATTTCGTCGCATCTCATTTTCAGTGTCGCTGAAATGAGATTGCGACGAAATTTCAAAAGTTTTTTCAATGTCAAAAAAATAATTTAAAATTTTTCTGTAATTTTTGTCTGGTTGAGATTAGAACGTGAACTTTCTTAAAAATACGGGAAATGTACCTCTAATCTTCATAATCAAATCTCTCAGTTATTTGCATCTAAATATACAACGTTGTGAGACGCATGTTACTTTCGGTTCCTTTCATTCCGTACTGCTGCACACACTAAGTAACTCATTCTTCTTAACGCTCTTGAAGTCAAGCACTGATTTATTCCCGAAAGAAATGAAATCTGTAGGAACGGAGTCTCCTAATACAGGCTTTTTCTTTAATTAAAAAGAGGCTCCAATCATCACCTTGTTGTTCTGTTTTGGTTATGAAATAATTTTTTTTTTTTTTTACGTTGGATTTATTGATTAGAAAGTGTGATTATTTTTGTGCTATCGTTGACTGTATTTATAGTTAGCTATTCCTAGAGTTAACATACACCTTTGTCCACCAGTAAGCAGTAATACTTTAGATATCCACATATTAGGGGTTAAAGTATGAAATTGCCGATTTGTACTGAAAAATTGAAATTCGTTTTTTTTTAATTTAACATATTTATTTAATCAAAATAATTACCATTATTATCTAAACATTGCTGCCATCTAATAGGAAGGTCATTTATGCCTTTGCGATAGAACTGTCGTGATCTAGATTCGACAAACTGTGTGAAAGCATTTTGTACTGCCTCCTGAGAAAAAACCTTTTTATCACGTAGAAAATTGTCCAAATCACGAAAAAAATGGTAGTCCGTTGGAGCAATGTCTGGCGAATACGCAGGGTGACGAATGGTTTCTAATTTCAGTTCCTGTAGAGTTAAAACGGTTTCTCGTGCTATATGAGGTCTCGCGTTATCGTGGAGCAATAATGGTGAAGATCGATCCATGAGTCGGGGCTATTTCACTGTTAGTTTTGCTATAATTGTTCGGAGTTCGGCACAGTAGACATCTGCCGTTATGAGAGAAAGCTATAGTGAATAACACCATGCTGAGACAATCAAACAGTTACCATTACCTTTTTATTGGTAAGCTTTGCTTTAGGACACTGTTGCGGCGTTTGACCTGGGGTCAGCCATTGCATTTTTCGCTTACGGTTATCGTAAAGAATCCATTTTTCATCACATGTCACAATTCGATCCAACATTCTTTCATTTCTGTATCGATTCAACAAGGCAACACAAGTTTCAACACGCGTTTCAGTCAGCAGATCAGTCAAATCATGAGACACCCATTTCTCATATTTTTTTATTTTATTGATTTGACGCAAATGAGTCAATATTGTTGGTAAAGGTAACGTTAAACCATGCCGCTAATTCCTGGGTAGTTTGGCTCGGATCGGCGTCCACCATCTCTTTCAATTCTTTGTTATTCACCTGTGTGGGCGGTCTTCCACATGGTTCGTTCTACAAATCAAAGTTTCCACCACGAAGGCGTTTAAACCAAAATCGCACGGTGCGTTCATTAGCAGTCCGCTCTCCAAACGCAACATTGATATTGCGAGCTGTTTCTACCGCGTTAGTTCCGCGTCGGAACTCGTATTCAAAAATAACTCGAATTTTCGAAGTATCTATCTTTCTTGTCTAAGCTGAATAAAAAAAACAACTGAAAGTCGATAACCGAATGTTACACATTTTTAAAAGAAGAATTTCATAGGTACAGACGCCAGCACATGAAGCTACTACAATCTGTCAAATTTCTTTAATACATTTTCAACTTTATCGCTAAAGCATTAAGGTTCAAGATTGATTGGGAAAATTTGACAGTTTCGGGTAGCTTGACCTGCTGGCGTCTGTACCATGTGAAAAGAGTTTCACTCAAAAATCTCAAACCATGAAGGTTCTATGTCAATTCGAAGTA
The DNA here is from genome assembly GCA_951799955.1 of Apamea anceps. NCBI lineage: Eukaryota > Metazoa > Arthropoda > Insecta > Lepidoptera > Noctuidae > Apamea > Apamea anceps. Next base: position 11,556,765 of record OX637510.1, on the reverse strand, counting down.
CCTATTACAATAAAACGGCAATTTCATACTTCGACCCCTATTTTTTTTAAAAAATACGGTGTACACAGGCGGCCTCATCGCTTAAAACCGATGTCTTCCAGGCACCCGAACACACATGAAAGATAAAAAAACCGAAAAGTAGAATATTGGTCGTAAAAACGACGTGTAGGATTAATCTTATGGTTTTAGTACATCATTCTTTAAAAAGAATCGTGGAACATAATATCACGCTTGTAAACCTCGAAGGATTAGGCAGAGGTGTACCTATAGTACACCCACATTCCGTCAATTATGTTTTAGTCCCATGTTATAGGGGGTGAGCCTATTGCTATAAAACGGATAGAATAAATACAGACTCCAGGCTGCTACTGAAATTCTTGATAAAAGGAACCCAATAGATCGAGAATTTAATCTTTAATGAACGTGAATGACCTCCTTAATAACAATCCATGCTGAGTCACATTCTCGTCAGTTGGCTATCGTAATTTCGGCCTGTAGTGTCAACTGTAGCGTGACAGCTCCATCTGATGGAATTACTGCTATTGCTTATACAGGGTCCAATTAAAATAGATGGACAAATTTTACCACAGCGCTCAGTACGCCTAACCAAAGATATCCAAGCAAAAAAAAAGCACTGATTAAAATGATTTTATTTTGACCTAAAATAATAAATACCTGGCACTCTAGAATAAACACATCCAGCCATTATGGGTTGGTACAGACGCCAGCACATCAAGCTACTACGATCTGTCAAATTTCTTTAATAGATTTTTAACTTTATCGCTAAAGCATTAGGTTCAAAGTTGATTGGGAAAATTTGACAGTTTCGGGTAGCTTGATGTGCTGGCGTCTGTACATATAGATAGACACATGAACTATTGTTAGAAATAGGTTTCCCTTTACCAACCGTTCTAAATCAAGCGCGCCAGAAGTTATTTATTCCTACTGCTCACCAGTCTAGTGCTTTATATCTTCGGCAGTTTTCAAATTCTTTCCATTATCAAGTCAGTCTGTACTTGCACTCGCGCCCCGCTGCGCGCATGCTCGCATCACAATTTTAAAGACAATGGAGGGATGTGTTTATGCGTTGGGTAACCAACATTTATAGTTGTATTTTTGTTAGCTAATTATTTTAATTGTAAGTATCTGATGCGTATTTCTTATATATTTTTTTACCATTGTCCTTATGTTGGTGGTCTGATTGATTTCTAAAAGATTGTCTACTGATTTAAATGGGACCTTATATATTGATTATTCTGATATGATAATAATATCCCAAATACTTTTTCACGATAGTCATAATTTTGAATTTTCTTTACAGCCGTCCTCTGCTGGACGTATTTCCCATCGCAAGTTTCGCCACGACACCCGATTTTTCGCCAACCGCATACAGTACAAGTATGTACGCCACTGTTTTCTTCAGATGTTGAATCTATCGATCTTGCTGAAGTATGTTCATTGCTCCCTGTGAATTTGTCTCATTGCGTTTCCCATTAGCAAGTATATAATGCCAATCATACAAAATGCGCTTGTATGTGTTGACGTTAAAAACACTGTACGGGTTTATAAACCACCATTATAACCAAAACTACAAAAGCGTCCATAAACAAGAAAATGTAATTGTTAGCATGGTTGTAGCTTTTTATTGTTCTACTGTAATATGATGCTTATTATACGAACTGTTCTCAAGATTTGAATGCACAGTGCGCGTATTATGCAAATAGTTTCCTAATTGGATCACCCAACTAAATGTATTCAGATTTTCTTAGGAACGAAATATCTTCACAGTATTTTTTAGGAGATGACACGTAGACCGCTACGTGCTACGAGGCGGCACACGTGGCGTAGCAACGGTCGTAGCCTACGATCCTCGTTCATAATGTGTTGTGTTACGCGCTCGCTTTTACGGCTAAAAGAAAAATAAGGTTTGTAAAGACTAACTACTTCCTACATATTACAACCGCAAAAGATACGAAAAACCAGTTTGAAATCTCTTTAAGTAGGTGCGAAACTACGAACTTTTATTTTGCAAACTTCTAATCTAATCGCTTTTACCTTTTTACGGAACAAAAAGCTAGAGCAGGAACCGTACCAACGAGAAAATGAATGGTGTGAACCAAACTCCGCATTGCACCATTGTAGTAGCGCCTATTGTCACGAGAAACCAATGGAATGTATTGTCGTTTTGATTTATGGAACTGTCAATTTATGCGTAAATAATATTTTCCAGAATTGCGTTTGCGGTGCGTTTTCTTACTCAAATCTCACTTGCATGAGGTATTGGAATAATTTTGCAAGCTCCGCTGTTATTGTTACTTCTACACTCGCGGAAGCAATATTTTCATATATAGGTGCATTACATTTTCCGCATCACGAAACACGTCAACTTCTCATCTGCTATTTTTATACTGTTTTATGTTTTGTTGACACAGTACAACTTAAAAATAGAAATAAAATACCTATGGATGTTGTTTATTATAACAGGAAAAGATACATGATGTTTTGATTTGACCAGTTTATGTTTATTGAAAACAAAGTAATGTTTTCGACACTGACCTAAATGGATTAAATATTGGAAAGGTAAAATCTTTTTACCTATTCCTATTTAAAATACAAGGGAAAAGGGAAGCCTCCCTCTTCTTTTAGGGAAGAAAAAGATTAGAGATGTTTTGAACATTTTATTTTTATCGAAACCAAAGTAGGTATACCTAATGTTTTCGACACTGACCTAAATGGATTAAATATTGAAAACATAAAACCTTTTTACCTATCCTGTTTGAAATACTAAACAATTCCATTGAATTTATTACAGTGGAATTGGGAAAAGGGATGTTTTAATGGTTATTTTGAATATTACATTAGAATTAATAGGTTTAGCCAAAACATTGTCAGGATTGAACACATCTGAGAATATTTACAAGTCTAAATTAAATGTTACGCTTAATTGAGTTAAAATTAAATACATTTGAAGGACAGATGGTGCTGTAATGGTATATGTATATTAGTTCTGCTCTGCCAAATTTTTACCTTAGTTTTTAGCTAGGGAATTAAATGGTAATCATCAATTTTGTTTTATTGTATCATTTAAGTACAACTTTGAAGGCATGTGACATCTACCAAACCGCACTGTGCCCGCGTGGTAGATTATAGCCCACTCCCTCTCGAAGAGAGGAGACCTGCGTCCCAGCAGTGGGAACATTATAGGCTGATTATGCTAACAACTTACTACTTTTAGTAATTCTGAGATATAATGATCAGAATTTTCATTTTGGTCCATGATGGACTTCTTTTCTGTTTAGCGCACAGCACAGGCCCAGCGCTTTAGATTTTAGTTTCGAACTCAAGTTGTACTGGTTATTCAAAAGTCCTTCCAAATAGCTTTAATATCAATAGAATAAATTATAAAGATCCAATAATATCCCTTTTCAAAACAAGCCCTGAGATAATAACATGACCGGCTTTAAAATTTTAATGGGTAAACCCGTGTCTCGATACTCACTAGACCAACGTTTAGATTGTACTTACATCGTTGTACTATAATAATTTAGCGTGATGACGGGTCAGTTAAACCGCGAATTTATTGGAGAGAAAATTGGAAACAGTTGTTGCATCATATGTTGCGCAATTTTTATTTCCTTTTTTTAACTAGTGACCCGCCCCTTCTTCGTACGGTTGTTATGATTGACAAAACAACTAGATTTTTTGTTAACCTATACTGTCCCACTGCTGGGCAAAGGCCTCCCCCTCCAATCCTTTCAGGAACACTTTTCCCACGCCACCTCAAAGCAGTTCTCGTGGTACGCGTCCAGGTCATCTCGCCATCCCTTTCTGGGCCAGCGGGCATTATGCATGCGGCTGATGTGACCCCCCAATCTAATTTGAGCCTGGCAGCCTTCTTTCCTACATCCTGTATGCCCGTTTTGGAACACAACATGGTGTGTTGAATGCTGCGTTCCATCGCTCTTTGGCAAACTCAAAAATTATGTAAGTTTAATATTTATGTATACACGTAACCTACCGGAATAAATTCTGTAAATTATGTTAAAAACCGCTTCAAAATCTGTTTCGTTGTTTAGAAGAACAACGCGGTCTCACACACAGACACGAAAAGCGACTATTGTTCAAAATAATATGTTTTCTTTTATAAGGTAGGTAGATACGGGACATTTGTATATTGACAAGACCGTTTCAGCAACATGATTTTGTATTGCGGGGAACTATTACTGAAACTAAGTTGAGCAACTTTGTTTTCCAATGAAAACGGCTTTAGTGTAATTTTGTTAATAATAGAATCCAATTTGGAAACTAAAGTTGGCCGCACACAATGGTCTAGTGCGGATAGTGTTGAATGCATGCCAGCGTGATTAAAATGCTGCTGCACGTAAGAAAGATGAAGAGCTGCCGGACGGACCCAGCATTCAAATTACTATCCTTTCACATAAACGACATATTGTTTCAGATAAAGTGTTCATAAATTGTAGAACATTTTTGAACGCATTCAGACGGTGTTTTACTTATATTTAAATTCTTTTTAAAAATAAGAGCAACAGATTTATGTATGTACTTTTTAATAGGTATCTACGCGATATGGTTTAACAGAAGCTAGGCCAGAAAATTATTGTATTTAAATCTCTTTGGTGGAACAACAAATAGGATTAAACTGCTGTACATTATTACCTAGCGGACTGTCATACTATTTGATCCCAAAGGATGTTTGAACCCTTAAATACCTTTGCAAATTAAATTAGACAAAGTTAGCCCGTTCTTAATATCGGTTATTGTATAAAGGAGTCATATAAGGTATTGATTGTTAGGCAAAATGTCGCAAATAATTACTATTAACTTTTGTGGAATGATGTTTATGGTTATAAGCTCCCGGCTGGTCCCAGTGGAGGTAGTTTCCATGTCTACACATTTTGCAGGAACTCGTGCCATGCATTTCAATTAGTTATTTGATTTACGTTCTATCTGTGCTTCTAATAATTTTACTTGCCCAATAGCCTACCAAGAATTCAGTTATTAATTGGTGATTCCTAAGATTTCCGCAATATGAAGTGGGCAAGTGGGTTACAGACGATAAAATCATAATGGATATATGGTAATTCTTGTAAACTAGGTCGAACTTGCGACCTAGTCTAGATCTTACCATGTGAGAAGCTGGTAGCTATGAGCTCTATTCGAGTTCGCAACTAGTCAGACTACTCTGAAATAAACACTCCAGTATAATCAGAAACATGCAATGAAATAAAAACTCAAAATTGGTTAAAACTATTCGTGCAATATTCATAAATAGAGCGGCTATCCCATAACTTGTTGAAAAACAAATTAATGATCGTTCTCGATTACTTTGTTTATCAATTGATATTGGTGTTATGTTTGACGTAGATAATAATTTGATTCCTCTCGGTTATAATGAGATTAGATTGTGCCATCACAATTAATATTAATTATACCTGTTTTGGGTGTCAATAAATTTATTAATTTCTCTTCTTACATAAGCCAGGCGGCTCAATGATTCGGCAAACAAGTGAAGTAGTCTAGAACGAACATGTTATGTTGAAACGACTTTCTTTTGTTTGTGTTTTTTTATTTGATTCGTAGAATTCATCCCAGGCCTGACGTCCACGAAGTTACCAGAAGGGCGACAAACAAATGTCAAAAACTTGTCAAAAATGTAGGAAAATTACAGGTATTTTTGACGGATTGAGACTGAGATCAGCAGGCCAATTCTCGTAATTTAAAACGATCAAAATCTAGTCGCAGTCTCATCTCGGCGACAAACAAATGTCAAAAAATGAAAAAATGAAATGAATGAATGAATTGTTTATTTTTGATTCTATGTATTATTGTTTGTCTCCTTTGCTCTATCACACGCTGTCTACATCTCTGTATTTATTGTCCTATCTCAGGTATGCTGGAAGAGATTTCTTATGAAATAAGCATCACCTCTGTACCTATTTTTTCTGTTCTGTTTTTCAATGTCTGTTTATATATGTGTGTACATAAATGGTTAAATAAATAAATAAATAAAAACTTGTCAAAATGTAGGGAATTTAGAAGTATTTTTTGACAGATTGAGACTGAGATCAGACTGTGAACGTTCTTAAAATTACGAGAATTGCCCCTCAGACTGTCAACGTTCTTAAAATTACGAGAATTGCCCTCACTCATTCTGCTTGTTCACTAATGAGCAGCCAGAGTGTCACAAAACTAGTATTTTACTGGCAGTCCGTAAACGTCGCGACTTACTAACGAGGTATTAACTACATTGTGAATGGTAGCGTCGTGTACGGAAATAACTTTTGAGTAGCGTCGTGAACGATGGGCCCTAAAGGCATTGCTTTGTTGCTAAAGCTCTTTAAGTTAATCTTCAGGTTCGAAGAAAGGATTTTAATTGCTGGAAACACTGGAGCACTTTATCAAGTGTAGCTAGTGCTTTCCGCTCTCCCTCAGGCGGCTAACCCCAGTGTGTCAGAGACTTAAAAGTGAAAATACTTTAAAGTGTGTACCTAGACATTTTTAATCAATTACTTCTGGCTTGATTAAGTTATATTCATTGCTTGAAGAAAGTAATTAGTTAAAATTACCTTTAAAACTCAGTTGTCCATAGGTACTCCCACAAAACTTGTAATAGAGAAACTTTGACTTCGTTATTATAGAAATGAGAGCAAAAGAAACCTCACTTACTCAAAAGCATAAAATAAAGTAACAAAAATGGCTGATCTCGCTCCAGTTGACTTCCTCACAAAGTAAATATTGGTAGATGAAATGCTATTAAATTAAGTAGAGGTAATTTTATCAGGCGTACATAATTTACGGAAGAAACTATAAAAGCTAAGGAATAATAAGTGTAAGGTAATTTAAGCATCTAAAAGAGAAGTTCTTTAACGATCGCCATTTAAATTAATTACATAAACAGATTAAGTAAAGCACTAGTAGGTACCTAATCGCCGACGGTGGGACAGGTGTTTTTAAGAGTTTATTCTGCATAATCCATTTATAACACAAACCTCACATAAAACAATTAAATTTCAATTATGAGCAATTCTCTGTAGGCCATACAATTATTGATATTTATAGGAAATAGTCTACAGTGCGCAACCTGTAAGCGTGTAAGTGAAGTGTGACCACTTGTTAGGTACAATTTGATTTAAAAACACAAGATTTTACCCTCTTGTCTACCTATATTTGTATAGGTACGTAAGTAAGTAATCTATTTTCCTTTATGGGTGTCGTTTACCCTCATAATGTAAACGTTTTCCATTTAACGCTTATACTCGTCCTTATAAAACTCATTGAAATTTCGCTGAAGCTATATCACATTCGTAAGAGTCGGGTCACGTCGTTATTCTGTTACAATTTCAAAGATTGGCGGCGGTGGAATGTTCTCTGTGAACTAATAAATAGCGACTCGATGAGCTTCATATCGGTTCAAACTGATGGGATTTTCGCATAGGCTTTTGAACTTTCGTTTAATTGAAAGTGGAATGCTGTTTGGGTTATATACCAATTAATTTTGTACTCTGACTGTACTCAGTGTTAACAGCTTTAATATGAATCTAAACCAGGTCAAACCATACAAAAGAAGGAGGTCTTTAGAAGATCGTTTTTAGCGATAAGACCGCCCACTCTGTAACATTTCTACACTTTGTGTCTGTAATTCTATTCTATGGTGTACTTACATAGAATAGAATGAATAGAATAGAATACTCTTTATTATGTAAGTACACCATATAAATTACAGTCATAAATATAGACATTTTACAAAGGTTGACACAATGGGCGGTCGTGGGTAATGGGTGGCATAATTTTTATATATATTATTTTTATAAATAAACGATTTATTATTATTATAATAATGAGTATTCTGTTATTTTCTAAACGTCGTATTAAAATTGGCTCAGTAAATGCGACGCAAAGACCGCTTGCATACGGGATTGAAACGCAAGCCTTAGAATAGACATAACCGTGACTAATGGTCTGAAGTCGCTAACACGTGGTGTGAAAGCGAGGAGATCAATCGATCGTTCTATATGTGTGGACATTGGAAATTACAGGCGGTTAAACCTTAAAAGTCTGTATACAGCCGATTATATTTTTGTCTTTATCTAGACGTGTGTAGAATTGGGTATAAAGTTTGGTTGGTATGAATTGGATTTTAAAGCTGTTTGAATGTTGTAAGCTACGCTTGCCGCGGTTGGTCCGTGGATGGAGACCCCTCCCGCGTCGAGCCGTTGGTCCCTGCTGTCATTCATGGTTCTTTGGCAGACGTTACGTCAGAAGCTCGAAAGTCTGACAACCAGTCTTACCTAGGGTTATCGTATTACCCAATAACTGAGTTGTGTGTATAGGCAGTTGCTTGTTGCATGAAAATACTGGGATTCAGCTGCATTCGGTGAGACTAGAAGCTGACAACAACATAGTAGGGAAACGCTAGGCAGACGTTGAACTCCTATGGGAGCTTCAACGTATAAACGTAGGTACTTACTTATACAAAATGTATAAAGATACATTACGGAGAAATAAACCTTAACGTTATTTCCTCGGCCCTTTCTAAACTCTTCCTCTTTGCCACACGTTAATTAAAAAAAAACCGGCCAGGAGCGTGTCGGGCCACTCTCAGTTTAGGGTTCCGTAGTTTCCCGCCCGTCACAATAAGTGTTCCCACTTATGAGTTTAAAGGCGGGTATCCATTATGTTCGCGCTCCAGCAGCGCTCCGCGCTCCTGCAACTGCTCCCGGTAGTGGGTACGTGCGCGAACACGGAGCGTGCAACATTGCACGCTCCGCGGCAGGCGCTCCGACTCGTGACGGTTTTTAGCGCGAACACAAAGGGGAGGGCAGTGTGTCAAAGGGGAGCGCATGTAGAAGTGCGCGCGACGTATCCATTGGAGCAGTTGCAGGAGTGCGGAGCGCTGCTGGAGCGCGAACATAGTGGCAACCCAACTTAAAAAAGGCTATTTGTTACGGAACTCTAATAATTACGGAACACTAAAAACCACAAAGGAACCGTCCTTTGTGGTTTTTAGTGTTCCGTAGTTATCACCGGATAACTAAAAAAAAAAATATGTAAACGAAGTTAAAAAAAAATGCTTGCATATACGATTATACTACAAACTTAGTCCAGAAATTATTTTGTACAACTTTTTGTCTTTTTTGTACAAAAACTGTAGTTTCCATCAAGTTCAAAATGATTTTCCTAGAAAGTCCTTATAAAGTTCTACTTTTCAGATTTTTTTTTCATATTTTCTAAACTTATGGTTCAAAAGTTAGAGGGGGGGGGACACATTGTTTTTTACTTTTGGAGCGATTATTTCCGAAATTATTGACATTATCAAAAAATGATTGTAGTAAACCCCTATTCATTTTTAAATACCTTTCCAACAATATATCACACGTTAGGGTTGAAATACAAAAAAAATCACTTCCCACTTTACATATAGGGGGGGCTACCCTAATAAAACATTTTTTTCCAATTTTTATTTTACCACTTTGTCGGCGTGATTGATATACATGTGGTACCAAATTTCAGCTTTCTAGTGCTAACGGTCACAGAGATTAAGCGAGGACGGACAGACGGCCGGACAGACAGACATGGCGAAACTATAAGGGTTCTTAGTTGACTACGGAACCCTAAAAAAGGCATCTTTTGAAACAGTCATATATTTTCCGGCTGCAGTTTGCAATTTTCGTACCTGCCATGAAAAAAAAAAGTTAATTTTTTTATTTTATTCATCAGAGATTATGTTATGCCTGCCTACTTGAAATTTGACTATGAATTTCAATTGTATTCATAATATATTTTTATAGAAATAAAAACAGTTCAAATTTTGAAGTCTACAGGGATTCTAATATAAACAATGGCGGGTAGCAACCAACGTCAAACTGAAGAGTACTCCTGTGTTATCTAAAGGGCAAACAACCGTATAATTTTTGGGCGAATGCCGGTGAAGCCATCTTTTTTCTCGATAACATTTTGCTACGATATTTCCTTTGTATTTATTCGAAGGATTTTTAATTTTCAAGAACCGACTTAAATTTAGGCATAGTTTTATTTAGAAAATATTATTTCTAGCATGACATAATGAAGGTATCTGTAATTTATACTATCAATGAATGACTAATCTGATCTTTTTAATCAATTTAGCCCGTGATGTCCCACTGATAAGCAACGGCCTTACTTCTTCTTCTCCACACATATCTGTCCACTGCCTCAGGCCCTGTGTCCCAAGGCAAAGGACAGATACGAAGACTAACCAATTTTTCGCGATTGCGATGTTGGTCCCATGGAGAAAGTTGTTCAGTTTGATTTGAACCACACCCTTAAATTTGGCTGGTCTTTGAAGACTAACACTGTGTATCCTGTGATATGGAAACAGTATCTAATGTCCGTTCGTGTTCTGACCATCTGTCTTCAGTCGATACCAATATTTATAGCCATAAAACATCAAATAAGGCAGAAAAAAGTTAAGGTACGCAAAATATGCGCATTGACGTGAAGTTGCGGACGCCAGACCGTATTACTTACTACTTAGAGTTACTCCTAAGTAATGATTAGCGACTGTTTAACCATACATTTTTTACGTTTAAACGTCTCTTAACTTTAAGCAACGTCTATGAACAAACCCATATCTTTCATAAAGTTCAAATTTTACAATCACTTTCAATAAACAAAGAGTAGTGGCGTGTCAATCAAATTATAAGAGATTGAGCACATCAAAGGAATTCTCAAAACAGTGGATGTTAAGAATGTTTAATAATAAAATAACAGCTCCAATGAATTAAACATTTTAGCAGCATTACAGAAGACCTTTCCTTGTACGTTTCTATCTCTAACTTTGAATTAAGTTATCCTCAATCTTTACACTTTACTTTTTTTTACTATGTAAATAAATTACTGTGTAGGTAACACAGGTATTTATTTACCTGTGTTACCTATATGATTTAACTAAACCTAGGTATGGTATGAAAATATCAATATGCTTTAAATCCGATATAAAATACTAGTTAGACGTCAAAGTATATCCTCCACATTGACGTCATCAGCTAACGTGCCCAGAATGTTACGTTTACAAATTATGCTAATAAAACCTATATTTCAAAATGTTCGAAACGTGAAAGGGGCATCAGTTGCTTGTGTGTGATATTAATAATGCATACTGCATCTGCATACAATCATCATAGTACGACAATCTCATTACTAACCCTAAGTTTGCCGAGATTGGATTCCTATTGCACAGGTATGTTCTGAATGTTCAAACTAGGTGGTCTGCATATCATCACACACGTTTCATGAGTATTAAGCTATTTAGAATGCCTTAAATTGAAAATTCAACTAACATAGTATGTTATCTATACGTATAATAAATCTGTAGAAGTGAAAATTCTGTACATTGAAAATATCAAAAAAATAAATAGCAGGGGGTGTTACTAGACCGACACCGAACCCAAAAATGTGATTAAAAAAATTTTTGTCTGTCTGTCTGTCTGTCTGTCTGTCTGTTTGTTCAGGCATCACGCAAAAACTACCGGTTCGATTACGTTGAAACTTGGTATAATTATTCTTTAATATCCTGGGCACCACACTGGGTACTTTTTATCCCGGAAAAGTATATACAATAAAAAACAAACTTAATTTTGCGGTTCGATCCCTAGACTCGATTACTGCACCAACCGCAAATAATAAGTTTGTCGTAGGTTAAGTCACCCGCAATGGAGTTCATTTTTATTCCTTTTAGTTTTTAGAGTTATTTAGGTTTATTTTTATATAAGTCGTAGGTAGGTATAGATTTTAATTTTAAAGTATAGGTAGTATATTTGATAGTGTACGTAGTGACCGTAGGTTATTTTATAATACTGTTAGGTAGGATTAGTCATTCGTATAGATATTAGTTTTTAGGAATTTTGCTTATTTATTGAGTTTAGATTAGTTATCATCAGAAATAGGTTTATTTAGGTAGGTAGGTATTTAATTTTCTTTTATTGAGTTTTTTTTTAAATTAGGTTGGTACTTAGGTAAAGGTATCATATAGGTACCCTCTTAATCACCACTAATGAGACACAATTGGTTTTCTATTGTAATTAGACACAAAGGGCCCGCGAGATGGATGGGCAGAAGCTAGTGTATTCATAAAATATTAGTTCAGTATTAACCCTTTTGATATTATTGTACTTATTACAAAATTACAGCATTACGGACAAGACAATTTCAAAAAGTTTTGTCGTTAGAAATTCTATTTAAAATAAGGATCAATGTTTCAGAATTTAAAGCGGTAAAATAAAAGTACAGCGATACTGTCTGGTTAACTTACCTACTTTTCCTTTGTGAAACTGTGCTATAAAATGTTATTCTTACTTTAATAACTTAACCTCCTGAAGCAAATATTTAATCATTTTGGGTAGGTCCCTGAGAGTAAACTTGTTATGTTGTAACCAAATATTTCCGGGACAGGTACCTGCTCATAATTATGTCACTCATTAAACATTACACGCGCGTTTCCTTTGTCGAATGTCATAATTAATTGAGGAGATTCCGGTTAAGGGCGGGTTGTTTCACGTCCACTTGACAGACGCATATACGTCAAAAATGGCGCTTATTATAGTCAAACCAAAAAAAGCTTTGTTTCAAATTACAATTAGAAAATGATGGCCTTGGAGTACGTCAAATAGTAACGATTACGTAATCATTATTGTTTGACGTACATATGTGACGTTAACCAACCGTATGAAACAACCGGCCCTAAGTCCTCCTAGGATGGAAATCGGTTTCATCCTTCGTCCCTTAGCAAGTAAACGAACTCTTTCTGGTGTCAGTAGAACTCTGACCTGAATTATCAATGTGCCTTTGTACGATGTCCAGCTACTTAGCTCCGGCTTAGTCCCTCGTGGGAACAATAAATTGGAAGTATTGGATTTTCAGCACACAGGCTAAAATGTTGGTTGCGATGCTTGTACTTAAATAAAAGTTCAAAAGAAAGAAGGCAATTGAGTTCTTCTGTGTATTGATTTTCAAATAAATATTGGGACTTTTTTGTAACCGTAATTGCCACTTGCACTTTATTCGTCTCCAAAAGTAATGACGCCCGAAGTCATAAGGTCTTCTGAAAACTATCTATAACCATAATTTTGTCGCTTAGTTTAACTTGGTCAGGAGCTTAACATAAACTTTGCAATTTAGACTATAATTCCATCATAAACTGCGAAAGTTTGTACACTTTCTCAATCTACCCTCCGATAAGTTGGACACAATAATGCCATCATAAATCGAATGCCTTTTGTAAGTCCGAGATTACTTTAAACCTATCTACCCTACAAAACAGTAAGAAACGTACAATATCCAAAGTGATCCCAATAATTTATAGCTGAAATCCATCTATTATAGCCCGGGTTTACGATCAAATCGACTAACAATAAAAACCTATCAGATTTTATTTGCTTAAACATTTTACCCGGCTATTGCTTTCATCCGGTTCGAATGAAATCTATTTCAATTAAAATCACATTTAGCTATTGCAAACAAAATAGTGAAACATTTCATTTGAAAACCATTTCAATTTGCTTTTTCATATTCAAAGCATGAGTTTAATGTGCGAATCATCGGATGTTCATAAAATCAAATTATGAATGAGGCGTTTAAAAATATAACCTTAAAAGTGTTATCATTCTACTCTTTGACAATGTAACCTAAGGGTATAGTGAAGCCCAGAGGACACGGTGGAGCATACGGTGGAGGTCTGCCCCGCTTGGGCAGAGCACCGCAGTGTCCTCGTAGAGGCGATCGGCAGCGGCGGTGACCTCTCGCGTCCGGCCCCGGTTCAAGCCATGGTCCGGGGCGAGAGGGAGTGGCGGGGTGGACGAGGGACAGGACCTCACGCCTCAGCCGCCGCAGGAGAAGCTCCGGGCGTCGGGAGCCGCGTGACGACTCCCGGCCACCGTAGGCGCGGGCCTGCGGGCGGAGAGTAATGGGTAACTCACCGTCCGATCAGGACCAGGCTCGTTCCGGACAGCGTGTATGTGTTCCACGCGCGCCTCAAAGAGATGTCAGCATGAGTGGCGGGCTCGATAGGGCCGAAGCCTGCCAGGGTAGCGGGATTGTCCGAAAGGGTTACCGCTGCCCTGGAACATAAAAGGCTAAGGAAGGAACACGGGTGGGTTTTAGTCAGTAAGAGTCTGACACTCCCTTCTGCTCCACCCAGAGCGGGCGGAGTCATTTGATGATTTAATGATAAGTTTAATATAACTTTAAATAGCAAGTTAAGTGTTCAGGGCCTAAGTATGACTAATGGTAATATTTTGTATAAAGAATTATTTTCATTGGTACAAACAGAGTTCAATCATTATTTTAAGAAGAACTCTAAAACCATTTGCCCTAAGTTTTTATTCAGTGACTGGGCAACTAAAGGAATCAGAAAAAGTAGGGATAGATTATTTGAACTGTATGGCCTTAAGCCGTATATTAACACGGATACTTTTACTAAGTATGTTGCTACTTATTCTAAAACTTTTAAAAATATATGCAAAGCAGCTAAAGCATCTTTCATTAGTAACAAGGTTAAATCAGCAGACAGTAAAATAAAGACAGTTTGGAAGATTATTAACAATGAAACGAACAGGAACAAAACACGTAATACTGATTTCACACTTAACACTCTCCGCGGTCTCATTAGCGATAACATCGATGTTGCTCAGGAATTTACAACTTTCTTTACCAATATCCCAATTAAAACTACAGAAACGTTAAATTCCTCGCCCGCACTAGCTATAGAATTATTGAGAGCGAATGTCTCAGCCTGTACTGTGGAATTTAAATTTAAACATATTAACCCTATAGATATTATAAAAGCATTCAGGCAACTTAAGATCAAAATTACCGAAGATCTGTGGGGCATGTCTACTAAAGTTTGTCAATCCATTATTGAGACAATTGCACCCTACTTAGCTTTAATATTTAATTTGTGTGTTGATCAAGGGGTATTCCCGGATTTAATGAAGTTCAGTAAAGTTATTCCACTTTTCAAATCTGGGGACAGCAAAGACACAAATAATTATAGACCCGTATCGGTTTTGCCGGTTTTCAGCAAAGTGTTTGAAAAAGTAATGTTAAATCAAATGCTCAATCATTTTAATCGTAACAACATCCTACACGATCAACAGTATGGTTTCACTAAAGGACGTTGTACAACTGACGCCGGTGTCACCTTATTAAAGCACATCTTTAACGCATGGGAAGAGGCACAAGATGCAATAGGCATCTTTTGCGATCTATCCAAGGCATTTGACTGCGTGAATTACGAAACACTGCTCTTGAAACTTGAGCATTACGGACTGGGTAAACTAGCTGTTAGCTTAATAAAATCATATTTAAATGATAGATTTCAGCAAGTTCAAATAAACGGTGTGAATTCATTGGGTTTAAAAGTCAAAATGGGTGTGCCGCAGGGCTCAATATTGGGGCCGTTCCTATTTTTAGTATATATAAATGATTTACCTCATTTACTAAAAACCCGACCACAAATGGTGTTATTTGCTGATGACACATCACTGATTTTTAAAGTAGACAGACGTGCACAGCAGCTTGTCGACGTAAATAATGCTATGCTTATGGTCCATAATTGGTTTACTGTAAATAATTTAGTATTAAATGAGAAAAAAACTAAATGCATTAGATTCGCTTTACCGAATGTTAGAAGTAGTGAATGTCACGTTGTATTGAATAGGGAAATACTTGAATTCGTCGAAAGTACGGTTTTCTTGGGTATCACGCTTGACTCAAAGCTGCAGTGGGGTCCTCACCTAACATCACTTGCAGGACGGCTAAGTTCAGCCGCTTACGCTGTCTGGAAAATCCGTCAATTAACAGACGTGGAAACCGCAAGACTGGTCTATTTTAGTTACTTCCATAGCATCATGTCTTACGGTATTTTGCTGTGGGGACGGGCTGCAGATATTGATTCTATCTTCATTCTGCAAAAGAGGGCTGTCAGAGCCATCTACAATCTCAGCAGACGCGAATCTCTAAGGCAACTGTTTAAAAAAATTAACATCATGACGGTTCCTTGTCAATATATATACGAGAACATTATGTACGTTCGAAAACATCTACATCTTTTTAGTAAGATAAGTGACAGGCATAACTTTAACACTAGGAATAGGAACAAACTAGATCAACCGCGCTTCAGATTGTCTAAAGTAAAAACTTCTTTTATGGGGTACTGTGTAAAATGTTATAATAAAATACCACTCGATATTCTTCAACTAAATGAGAGGAAATTTAAAACATGCATTAAACGCACACTATGTAGACAAGCATATTATAAGTTGGACGAGTATATAGTAGATAAAAATGCTTGGCTTAATGCTGGTCCTGCTCCACAGGCAGTTGGGCTTACAAGTTGATCACAATTTCAATATTTGGAAGAGATGCTTCCCCTTTTTGTTTTTTTTTTAGTGTTTATTTTATTTAATCAGGATTAACTTTTAATACTTCAGTATTAAATACCTCTTCATGATTGGTAGTTATTTTTTTTTCTCTCATCTTAATTATATTGCAAACTATAGTTTTGTATAATTTAGAAGCATTTTTGAAAATTTTTGTAAATGTAAGAACCATGGATCCGTTTTTTATGATATTTTGATGTTGACTTGAAAGAGCATGGCAGTTGAGAATATGTCATGCTCACTTAAATGTCTCACTGGTGGTGGCGCGTGTGTTGGATCATTCGGTTCCCTACGAAATGGTTGAGCTGGGTGGTGCTGATCCACGCGTCATGTTCGTGAACGGGCGCCATCAGTTGAGACTGGTCATCTCTTAACTGCCAAGGCTTATTTTTAATTTTATATTTTAAATTTTATATTTTAATTTGTTTTTTTACATTGTTCTCACATATAGAAGCAATAAGAATAATGTAACCAGGATTTTGTAAAAATGTCTTGATTTAAAAGAGTGTCCATGGAGTTTCTTGCCCGTTCTTCTCCATAGAGATCTACGCTTTGGAATGGGCAACTAGCTTCAACTTTCTGACTAACTGACCGACTATTTAATTTTGACAATTCAAAAGTGCCTGTAAATGGTTTAATTGAAATAAATGATTTGAGTTTGAGTTTGAGTTTGAGTTTTCCCATCCTGAAAAAAAAAAAAATGGTATAGTGAACTTAAATATCTAACTTTATTACTTCAGCGGTTCTCGAACGATGTTGTTGGTGAAGTGTCCCCGAACAAAACGAAGTTAGAGGCTGATTTAACAAACAGTGCCCGATCCGCCCCGTTTAACGAACATTCGAAGAAACTTTTGATCGCTCCCCCGAAGCTTGCAAATTTATTGAACCTACTTGGTCTTTAAACAATGTTTCCAGTATCATTATCTATTCTATTTTAGTGTTAGATTGTAAATTGTAATTAAGGCTTTTTGTTACTTGTGTTGTCGATGTGAATAAATGTAAAAAAATACATTATCTTGTGTCGACAGCGAATGTAAAATAAGTTTTCGGCAATGTTTTTATAATTGGGAAAGGTTATTTTCGATTAAACAAAAGGTTCTCTCTATGCAACGATAACAATGGAATGTTTTTGTGAGTCTGGTTTAAATTTTTAGGTAACAACAGTTTGTTTGTTGATACCTTTTCAGTTACAGTGGCGCGTGGGTGTTATGCGATAACGAAAGTTCAAAGACTTGAAAACAATCGTAGAAGCCCACTATTTATTTACTGTTGTATAATTTAACTGGCAAAAACTATACTAGGATTACTTCGACAAACAAATAGCTAATCTTAGTACGTACATATTTGACTTATTATTCTCAAACGGTAGAATGTTATTGCCATCCATGATAAGACCTTTTACGACACCCAAGGGTCACGGTTGGGAAGCGAGTTGCGACGCTCTATTGTATTCCTGAATTAAATTACGCTCTAGGTAAACAAAGGACGATAAATGATGATCTAATTTAGGTACAATTACCCTTTACTGATATGTGGCAGAGTGCCAAAAACCTTGACTACACATTATTGTATAGAGCTGCGAACAGCGGTGAAAAGTGCATTGCTAAAACAATTCTTTACCATTCAGCGGTACATTTCACAGTGGTTAGAATTGGTCAGCTGCGCTTGGCTTCCAGCCAGTGTTTGGGAACACTTTACTACCAGAGTGGTAGTAAAGTATTTTCCTGGGAAAAAGGGAAATTATTTACACAAACAACCAAGTTATGCCTGTGAGTTACGGAAAATTGTCCTAAGGAACTCCCATAGTTTACACATCAAAGGTAAGGGGCTCATAATTTTCTAGGGCATGCCTAAAATTTTAAACTCTTGTTCTCACTGAGAATTCCCTGATAGAATTCCTAAGAATATTTTTCCTTTTCCAGAAATATGATTACACGTTTCGCAGCCACCTTTTGGTGCAGTTATCACTAAGACAGAAATAATCCAAGTTAGTCTTTCTATTAACAATTTGTGTTGTAAACTCTTAAGTCCGACGCTTTTTCACCTTAATCTTTCACGAAGGATTTCTCTGTAAGCCCTCTTGATTTTCTGCTCGATCTCGCCTTTATGCCACAAGGATTACACTTCAAGATTATTCTAAACAGGACAAGTTAAACGAAGTATTTATAAGTAAGACACAAAGTGATGACACTGAGTAGACATCATCTTAATAATAATCTTCTCGTATTTTTGTTTTAGTTGTAGCGGTATCTACAACGCTACATGAGAACAACGCGTCACACTGACGTCACGCGAATCCTGCATCGCAAGAAGAGTTTCCCGCTCAACTAGCATAAATACAAACTTCCCGACATCAGTCGTTGGGCAATCGCCCGCCAGACACAACACCCGTCTGGTCGTAGGATCCTCCCTTTTCTATGGAGGATGAGTGAACTTTACACCCTGTTCCTCATACCTCCAAATAGTTGTAGTTTATTTAAATGTTTTGAGGTTTTCCAAGATTATTGAGCTTTTTCAAATCAGGTTGCTTTGTTGAATAGGTATTATTCGTACCTAAGTAGGTACTAAGATCTTAAATTATTATAATATTAACAACTCTTTTAGAATTGCAAAAAGTTTCGAAACTACGAGTACATTAACAATTAATGAGCAAAGTACCTATTCCAAACAAAATCTCTTCTAATTTTAGAACATAATTCAAAAAACTAACAACAAAATACTTTTAAGCCATTTATCGGTCAGTCGAATCTTTTATACCTTCGTCAGTTTTCAAATCCTTTCGTTTATCAACTTAGGGCACATAATAACTTTTGAAGTTTAGACACTGAGCAGATTATTGCATCGAAAACTATATTTAATGACTTAACCGGTGGAGTGCTGTAATTAAGGGCATGGTGTGCACGTTAGAAGGGTTAGTAATAAAGATGAAAATAGTCGATTGGACATCAACCTGAAACCTTTTTAATGGCCTTGCCCGTTATGAAACAATTTTTTTCTTTTTTATTGAACTGTCAGTGTCAGTGTCTGTCAGTGTCACTTTTTAACTTGGTCTGACATCTAAAGAAGATGGCTGAATGTCATTCTGCGGTATTGATATTACTACAAAAATGTAATGTTGGGTCGGTAAAACAGATTCCATCGTGCAATAATTAAAGAAATAAATAATAATACATTATGATATAAGTGCGGTAAGTTGAAAATTACAGCCGACGCGATATTGCTAGAGGCTGTAATTATCAAAGCGCACGTATGTCATACGACGTTTTATAACATATTTGCGAGGAAAGTTCGCACCTGAATCGGCGAGCAATGTAGCCGAGGACCTTCTGAAACTGTGCCCTGTGTATTCATGTGGATCATCCAAAAACACGCTCAGCGCCATGTGTATCTTTTGCGATACACACTGTCTAAACACTTGTGTATCCTTTTTGATACACAAGCACCATTCCAGTCTAAGCGCCGTGTATCGTTAACGCGCACACTTTCCATACATTTTGTATACAAAAAATGTTGCCCTGGCCTAGGGAATTTTTCTGGTGTAGTGGTATTGGCATATGGGGCTTGGCGCTAAGCGTGTTAAGACAGTGGCAATTTGTTTCGGCATTGCTCCAAATTTATTTATGCCAATGGGTTGGCTAGTGCATTTTCAATTTTGGTAATTTTGAAAAAAGTTAGACATCGCTTTTCTTGAACGAAGCGCTTAGGATTTCATCACTGTGTCGTGAAAAGGCCCCTGTATTGTGAACGATCTTGGAATTTTATTTTTTGTGTTTTTGACCTGGACAAGAAGAACCCGCCCATGGTTCTCGACATCATTATTTGTGATGTTTGCCAACTCTTGACGTCTACATGCACCATTTATACACCATATATAATATTAACACAACCTGAAAAGAGATAAAAACAGCGTACAAAACACCTATATTGTAAAGAAATACGAAAGTGAAAGAAATTAATAACAATAATATAGTTTCAACTGACCTTTGTTGCCAAATATCGGCAATCCGGAGCTTCTTTTAGGAACTTCATGACATTGTCAGCCGAAAATACTTTTTACTCACACGGCCACTTGAGCGTCTTTTTAGAAATGCCAGCAAGTTGGTGTATGGCTTGATATCAATACCATGTTTTGTTTTCACAGTGCTTTTTAGCATTGAATAGTAACACCACAATGAGCTTGACTTATATTTTTGAGAAAGTTCCATGAAATAGGCTAAAAACACACTTTCTGAAAATGAATTTGCATCTCTGCTTGTTTTCCATAAGATGATAAGCTTATGGAAAACAAGCAGAGATGCATAAAATTTTGATAAGCTTGTAAGTCGGTCGATTTTTCGGGCAATAGGCTTAGAGTAGCCTTTTTCGCTGCCTGTGAGACTTCTTGCGGTGTCGAATTAATAAATTCATCAGTACTTGACGACATTTTCAAATAAAGTACCGTTCGTTTTAGACGGAGCATCTTGATAAACCGTGCGTTTTACCTTATTAAAAAGAAACTCGTGCGTTTTACATTACAATAACGCACAAGTACGTAATGAGATACAATACTATATTAAAATTGGTGAAATAAGAGACCCTTTACGAGAAAATGTGTTATAAAATCATTTTATTTCGGACAACTAAAAGGTCCATAAATTTTAAGTAACAGGTTAGCACTTGAAATACTACGGTTAGTAATTTGAACTTAACTCAAATTCATGAGAAGACCATTCAACAACCAGACACATGAGAAATGGAAATTAGGGTATAAGTGTTCGCACAAATTGCTTTATTATAGCGGAGGAAGTATCGGTCGCTACAACCTTTAGGATACTATTGTGATTGCCTCTTATTCTGCGCAATGAGCAGACAAAAATAATAGCCCTTAAAGTGACGAAAAAGAAGTGTATGAGACTGTACCAAGCATGGAATTGTTTTGCGTTTATATTATCGTTTTAATTTCTTATTTCATTAAAACAACATACATATGTTTACATATCTACATACACAAGCATGGAATTGTTTTGCGTTTATATTATCGTTTTAATTTCTTATTTCATTAAAACAACATACATATGTTTACATATCTACATACGTTACATACGTTTACATATCTACATACGTAACAATACTACACAGTGATATCATCAAAGCATACTAGCTATCATCTGTTTGGCAGGTACGTATCGTCATTTCACTATATAGCGAAATGACGATAAGTACTTGCCAACCGTCAAATGAGATTGTAAAAACTTCCCGAGAAAATCTTTCAACGTAAATTCCCATTGAGTATTTGTATATTGCTCAATAAACACTGTCGGCGATAAGTGCACGTTCATACACGAGTCGCTTACCAAAACATATCTGCTTCGAACATTCAATAAAATATATTTGGAAACGGCTCTAAGTGAGAATATACGTGAACTTTGAGGTTCATACTTTATATCTTTATACGGGAGGGTTTTACTAGTCTGCTGTTGTTTATAAACTACTTAGTCATACAGAATATTATTCAAGTTTTGATTTTCTTTAAAAAGTAATTTCAATATTTCTTGTGTCTCAAGATTTTTTTGGTCTGTATAAAACCTTACAGTAATTCTTTTATAAAATTCAAATCAGAATGGCATAACCTGCCTACAGAAATTGATAACGTGCTACGCGGTGCTACGCCGTAGCCGTCGTTGTAGCAATGGTAGTCGTAGTAAATAAGCACCATGCATTATGTAAACGGAGATTTGAATAATATGCAGACAAGAAGAAAGTTCATGTGACATATAAATGCACGTTTATGGCCACGAGCATTCTCACCGGGCCCGAACCTACTGAGATACAGCGTGTATCAGAAATGTGTGGTCATATTTAATGGTGTGTTACAGACCATGGAATTGAACAAGTTTTCAATGTCGAACGTATGAGACAGCTGATATTTTTTTAGCGATTACGATGTTGGTCATGGAGAAAGAGGTTGAGTTTTATGATCTTTACCACACCCTTAAATACCACACATTTCTGATACAGGCTGTACATATAGAAACATTATTAATGCAAATATTCACAGCCAATAGTTTGTTGGCACATGTGTGACACTTTACTACGTGAAATGTAGAATTCTCGGCAACTTAAAGGTCCGTTTAAGTTTTCATGTTCTCGGAATGTAAGGTAAATATCAAGTTTTATTATCTGTTTCTTCCTGGAGAGAGCTGGGAGCTGTAAAAGTCAATAGAAAGACGTGGAACGTGGTAAATGTACCTACTTGAGGAGCTAGAAATGTTTAGTATGGTACCAATTTATTTATTTGCTGTGGGTTCTAATGTACTTTACAGCATTTCATATTAGATAAATAAGGATAAAAGTAGATAGAAGGTACCTATGTACTTATTACAGTCAGGGAAATTAACTGTGTATCAAATTGACAAACTATGGTAATTTGCCGTGTAAAAGCCATTTCATACAGCTGTCAGAGAATGGCAGTTGTGATTCGAATTTACGGACCATCTAAATGGGTATATTTTCAAACAAGATAATATTTACATAATATATCAGATAACAGTCCTAAAATAATAATAATATATTTATTCAAAAAATTATAAGGCATTAAAATTAGTATATACAGGTTTGCTTAAATTTAAATTATATTTCTAAGACTTACGTGCCTGAACTAGGTAATCCTGTGTTTCAGGCGAAAAGAGCTAAAATAGTCATAAAATAGGCTTAAAATAATAAATAGTAGAAAAGAATCATAGGGGATTAAAAAAATCGTCCGCATCGCTATCAACAGGAAAAATGCTCAAAAGGCTGGCAGCTTTGCCACAGTTAAAATTGAATGTATTTTGAAGATAACCTACCCTAAAATGTTTTTGTCCTATGTGAGTGCTGAAGGCACGAGGCAGGATAACAGAAGATCTACACACCTAAATCCTTGACAGATTTACTACACTTCTGAGTATTCACGTGTAAAGTTCCTTAAATACAACGAGCATTCCTAAACTGTCGTGAGCAATACAGACGTCCAGAGAAAGATATACGTAATGTAACTACGAATGTACAGCTGCCAGCACATTAAGCTACTACAATCTGTCAAATTTCTTTAATAGATTTTCAACTTTATCTCTGAAGTATTAAGGTTCAAGGTTGATTAGAAAAATTTGACAGTTTCGGGTAGCTTGACCTGCTGGCGTCTGTACAATTAATTCTTAAAAACGTCAAGAATTTATTCAAAATTAAAAAAAAAGATTAAACGTTTAAATAACGCAATTTATAAAATGATTCTATAAACACAAATTAGATTAAATTCAAATAACAATAAACCATAATTGTTTCTTTTTTCATTTAAAATTAATAGTATTTATATGGAAAACGCTAACGAATCGACATCAATTTACTAACGACTAGCGTTAGCTGAAGCCAAATCTCTTGAAAGAAAAGAAGTATTCTTTCATGACCCGAACGTTCCAATTTCATTAAGTCCTTTCTTAATCTGTATAAGAGCAGATCTGCAATGCAATGAGAAAAAAAGATTATGTAAGTTTTTTTCATTTCAGTAGAAGCTTCCAGTTATTGATGCTGCTTTTGTTCGATCCCAACTATGGATTAAACTGAAACTGATGCAGAAGGTCACATTCAAAGGCAGACTGATTTTATAATGAATACTTAATATGTAAGAGGGTACTTACCCAATACATTTTTTCAAGTAGATAAGCACATTTTTACTAACAGTGCGCGGCTCCTAAATGTCGGTATTGCCTAATACAATAAGCGGACTGTTGGATTTTCAACGCTCGGCACTGCACCCAGAATCCTAAATCTAACAGTATTGATGATTCTTATAATTCTGTAAATACTTGTTATTGACACGAATCATATTTTTATCAACAAACAACCCGACACTGAACTGCGACTTGCAAAAAATTTGGTAAGCGCGTCCCTTTTAACACAAATAATGGGAAGTTTTCACACATAAATGCACCAACGGAGACACATAGTAAAACAAACTGTCATGGTTGTAAAATTGATGTTGTGCATAGTTAGCATTCCCGTTAGATGCGTTCGTGCACAGCATTCGTACGCGGGTATTAGTGAACTCCCTCAAATGTATCAGTGATTTACAGCCCTGTGGGGTTTGCAAAACCATTACACATTTTCAAAATAAAACTGTGTGAAGGTACTCTGCAAATGGAAACACAAATTATATCCTCTTCCTGTTGTATTTGAAATGTAATCCAACTTGGAGTAATTCGTAACTTTCGATTTGATTTACGAGATTTCTGAAGTTCAGTTCAACGTGTCTATACCTTAATTTAATTAAACCGTAGCTTCGGATGGTAAACAGCTTTACCTAGATCTGGAGTTAACCATACGTAAGGTTGTTCCCACCCATTTCCAAGAACTGAAAAGAGCTTTATAACAAAATAAGGGATGCGTAGTGCAGTTTCCATCAGGTTTAAAAGCACTTTTCCTGTATTCACTCGTGGCGTGACTACACGAGCTAGTAAGTCCATTATATTTTAACTTTTGTATTTTACTGAATACTTGAACCACCGCACGAGTTTTATTTCTGGGCGAAAAGCACTCGTAGTTTTCCTTTTTAAGAAATGAATTTCAGTTGGCTGGTGTATTTATTATAATTTTATATTTACAGTTATAGAACAATTGTTGTTCAAAATGCTGTTGAGAACCAATTTCACTTAACGTGCCCCAGGTTAAAGGATGCCAGAACATAATGTTTAAATATTTAATTCTGAGAATAACCCGGTTCAAAAGAAATAACATATTTCAATTCACTGTTATGTCATTGTCGATACGTTAAATGTAGCCAGGTACTATAAAACAATTTTTGGGAGTAAACTTAATGCCTATATTTTCATACTTAATACTATACTTTCACATTTTATTTTGCGTCTTCTAGTATTTTACTTTTAATACTCTTGTTATATCTGCATTGCGTCTTCTTATTAATCACGATATTATAAATATCTAATCGCTTAACAAAGGTTGTTTGAACAACCTATAAAAAAATATATGAGTGAAGCATTAAGCTCAAAGGTTTACGTTATATCCGATAAAATGTTTCAAAGTAAAGCTCTGCTAATATTTTCTTACGTAAGATACTGCTTACTCATGTAGAAACGAACAACACTACTTGCTTACTTATGTAAATCGAGCTTGTATTTAGAATTGTTTAAGAAATAGTGCATCGCAAAATTGCACTTAAAAGCGGCAAGTACTCTGTTACGCCTAGAGGTAACAAATGGGATTAAACTCTAGCTGGATCTCAGTAAATGCAGTAATGTAGTATGCTCCGAGATCTCTTCGGTGACCTGATAAAACTCTGCGGACTGTAAGTATAATACCGACTTAGTGTGTACTTAACTTGATCGTTACTGTAATATTAATTCTATACTCAGTTAGTTTTAATCATGGTCTGGCAGTTTGGTTTTTTTGTGCGGCCTACCCAAATGTCATTTTTTTGGCATTTATTGTTCGTTGAGCTCTTTAAGTTTTAAATTGAACTTCACGATTACTGACAAATACGTGCACTGACTGGACAGGTTCACTCAATCTGTGTGTTTTTTTCCTCAAAAGACCATTTCAGACCTTCATCTGCATGGTCTTCACAAGATCTGACCGAGATTATGTCTGGACTTTAAAAGAGACTGTAACCTCTGACTTTGTTTCGGTCTTTCTTCTCAGAGTAGTCAGATAGGAAACGCCGACCTCATCTAGTTTTTAAAATATGATTGACGTGTAAAAGTGTTTGTGCAAACTTACTTACAGAAATAAAATCATTTATCATTTACTAATTAAATATTTATAAGCCTTCCTTAGACAAAAGTTTGAGTTAGAGTTTCATCATGAAAACTGATGTTTTGATTCTCTTGACGTGACATGGGTATATTTTGTGATGGCCGTTCGATCTTTACAACTAAAAGTTCTGACAAGTTGTTTCTTAAGTTATTGTATTTGTCTATAAGTAATGTAATCCCCGTCTCGTGTGTGTGTATGTATGTATGTGTATGCCTTGGTCGATCTGTTTATTTATTTATTAACAATGTATGTACCTTCGCGGTCATCAATGTAGTATCACTTTAAGGACTGTATTGCTGTGAACGCGCGGTAAAGGCCGTACCTACGTCTGTGTGCATAAAGTGATGTGTCAACACAGAACGCTCACCTCATAATTCGCACACCGGCTCGCGTCGAACGAAACAAAAGACATACCGTCGCTTTGCATACAGGCTACGTAATTACGTATGAGCTTGGTTGGTTCACACCATTGCTAAAATTGAACTCATTACATCAAGTACCGATAGCTGTTAGTCTTACGTATTGGATTATTGAACGCATAGATCTGAGTTCCAATCTCGAGTTGGGACTTTTATTTTTCTTTTCCAACAATAATCTTTATGGGTTATTTTGTTATTCCTTTTTTATTGATTAATAAACAAGAATCATAATGTAATATTTTTTTTTATTTTTATTATTATATTGCTATTTTAATACGGGATTAAAATAAAAATGTTTTACAAGTGATTTCAAAAAGTTTATTCGTTATAATTTTATAAAATAAAAAAAAATAAACAAAAAAAAAACTACTAGTCAAAACAGTTTATTTTCTCATAAAGAACAATTTATTGAAGTAAAGCAGGTAATCAGTGAACTACGACCCTTAGACTTAAAATATTGTATCTTAGTAGTAATATAATGGGTAGCGGGATCGTCCGAAAGGGTTACCGCTGCCCTGGAACATAAAGGGCTAAGGAAGGAACACGGGTGGGTTTTAGTCAGTAAGAGTCTGACACTCCCTTCCGCTCCACCCAGAGCGGGACTCATTTGATGATTTCCCATTCTGAAAAAAAAAAGTAGTAATATAATAATATTGTGCTTTAACTACTAATGTGTGTGGGTAATCTAAGAAATCACAACTAGCAAATCTACCCACGTAAATAAATAAAGTGTGAACTCCTTGTCACAATACAATTAAATTACTCAGTAGTACTACTTTTTGTTTACTGCCAGTGCGTTCGTTTTAACTTTAGTGGCCTATCTCAAACGTCAAAGATTACAAATCGTATTTATTTATTAGGACTTATTGTGGCTATAGCTTAAGTATTCATTTTCATTATGAAAACTAGATTAAAACTAAACCTCAAAATAATCATTATTACGGATATGACACAATATTATTTTAATATTACTAAAATCAATTTGTAATTTATAACTTAATACTTTGTTTGTATAACCCCCATTATTATCAATGCTATCAAGTAAACGCTGGCGCATGAATCCAACAATAAGTATTGAATCATATATCTCTGTTCCTCTTAAATGTTCCCATATTTCCGTGCAATGAAAACAGCTGATCTTAAAATATGAACTCATTTTTTTATACTTATCAATTAAGTACACAAAGCAAAGGAGATAAGTAACCAATCACGCACACTACAAAACTATATCGCTACTGTACGTACTGCTTACAATGTGAGCCACGCACACATCGCATTCGTTGAGTGAGTGAGCTAACGTCTTCTAAATGATAGTACAACATTATTTGGCAATATAGGATAATTGCTCTCGTGGCGCAACAGGTAAGCATTCAACCTGCAGTGGTAAATGATTTAAGTTCGAGTCGCGAGTTTACTACAATATTATTTTTGAGATTTTGTAATTTAGAGTTAATATACTAACTGAATAAAGTGATATTCTGACCGGTTTGAGAAACTACCACAAGTGTCTCGATTACTTAAAATTATTTGCCGGTTTAGAAGCTAACTACCTGCTTTAAAACTATATTCCTGCCTTTAATTGTGAACTTGTGTATGAGTCAGTTTGCATTAGCAACTACACACCTCTAATACTCCATCTTTTGCACTTTTACGAAGTTTGTTATTGTGATAAATTGAACAACCATGCATCATTTGACAATATTCCAAAAAGCTCAGATTATTGGTTTGTCTGAGCAGAATATTTCTGTTAGTGAAATCGCAAGGCGCATAATGATATCGGTGAGTAAAATTATTATTAATAATAATGTATTAATTTATTATGTCACCGTGACCCAGTAATTCCAATGAGATTTTCTGTGGATACGAATAGTTGAAAATAATATGAAATAACACCGGAGTATTTATTTATTAACTGCAAAGCCACTCACTATAGGTATCGATATTTAATAATTACCATTATCTTTTACACAGTATTATGATAATAGTTTTTTTATCTCTATTTTTAAATGAAATATTCAAAAATATAATGAATAATGTTTGTAAATGATTAGGAGATAATAATAAAATAACAACTCTAAATAATGTAGATTAATACTTATTAGAAAAAAGTAAAAAAATATATATGTGCAAATAAAGTAAATAATAAGTGTTATAATAATCATATTATATAAATATTACACTTTTTTTATATATGTATTACATAATTTGTATAAACTATATATACCTTTAGGTGTATAAGTATATGAATTGTGTTTATATAAATAATATATAAAAAAAATATTCTCCGCATTGTATTTATATTGTGTCATTTTTATTTTTTAATTATTAATGCTAATATTTTCCCTTTTTTGTAGAGAAAAACCGTTCGACTGTGGGTGCATCGTCACGCTGACACAGGTGAAATAAACCGTCGCCAGTCTAGACCGAAACCATTAGCTTACACAAATGCTTCGCCTCGGCACCGTGAGATTGTTGCCACTCATACATCTGATCCATTTGCTAAGACCAGTATAACAGCAGCAGCATACAACATCACTAAGCAAACTGTACGGAACCACCTGCGAGCGGACGGTTTGGCATGTTGCAGACCGGCATTATTAAAATAACGACAAAAATGAATAATTATTGTAATAATAACAATAATTATTACTATATAAAATATCCACTAATATTATTAATTACGGATTATCTTGAGAAAGTGTAATATTGAAAATCATCGCCGACTTATCGTAACATTTATAACCTTAAAATTTCAGACATTTTAACATATTTAAATCTATAATTATCCTAGAAACTGTGTTGGTAATACTGTTCCCGATACCGGATGGTTGATAACTGAATAAACGAAATACTTAATACTATTACATCTTCAATACTTTCACAGCATATTTAGCCATAATAAAATAAGTCGGCGGTACTGGAGTGTGAGTGATGTTATTGTTACTGGATCAGGATTATATTTTTCATCTATGTGACATGTTTATTCACTCCGCCCATTGTTTATTATATAATTGTATAAACTTCCAAAGAATGCAAAAGAATTGACTTCACTCAACATATTTAAAAATAAATATTTACTTTTATTTACAACGACGAAACATTATATTAATTGTGTTGTGTTTATTTTTGTCCAAAACAGCAACATCTTTTAACTTGCGCCACCGCCTTATCTTAGGAATGCGGTAAACTCGCTTCCAATTTTGTTGACAATGATCATACTTTTTATTTTATTTTTTTGTTTTCTTCTACCCGCACTGATATAATATAATTAGCAATAAGATTTATTGTTCTGATGTAAGTGAGTCTTAATGAGAAATAAAGTTATGACCGAACTTGTGATGTTCTTTTATTTTTTAAATAAAGATTTTTATTGAAAATGGTTTTACTTATTTAAGCTATTTTAAATAAATAAAACCATTCCTTAACAAAAAAAAAATATTATTAGCTTAAAATTTTAAATCACAAAAGATTCACCATTTCCGAGATTCGAACTCACGCCGTTGGGTTCAGAAGTATATGGGTTTTGCGTTGGGCTACGAACGCTTTAAATTTAGATGCGAAATTATGTTATACTATCATTTAGAAGACGTTAGCTCACTCACTCTACGAATGCGATGTGTGCGTGGCTGACATTGTGAGCAGTACGTACAGTAGCGATATAGTTTTGTAGTGTCACGCACACTACAAAACACTACAAAACTGGTTACTTAACTCCTTTGCAGACTGTACCTACCGGTGCTATTTAAGATATCAAAAAAGCTGTTGAAAAATGGATGCTTTACATTTTTACGAAATTCAAAGACTTTTAACTCCGCCCCTAAGATGACCCACTGACCAGACTTTTTACGAAAGCGGATTTGTCCAATTAACTTATAAGCGTAAGTCGCTTATCTGCTTATCATGTTTGACTGAGTTACAGGAATACATCACGACCTTTTACTTACACCAGTTAGGGAGAGAAAAAATTAAGACATCAGCAGCTGCCGATCGATTCTGTAAAAATCTCACCGTGAAAAGTTAGGTGAAGTGAGCTTAGAGTGAGCTGTCAATAGTGTCAATCCCTAGCATTAGTTGGAATGACAGCGCACTCCACGCTCACTTCACCTGAGTTTTCACGGTGAGATGGTTACAGAATTGCACTGCTGGGGTTGCGGAATTTAATTAGTGGCTGTAATTATACGATGATTTGTTATATTTCCTTATGAGCTTAAAGGTGGCAATTACGCTAGGTGGGTAATTGTTTTAGTTTCATGTTTTTGTTTTTCTATTAACAGACTAAGATAATAGATTATGTATTGTAGGTACCTACAATTTTTGCATGAGAACAACTTATCGCAATTTCTTCCACAATAATAAGTTTATTCATCTTAGTTGTAATATGATAAAGCTATCATTAAAATCACCGTTCCATACCACACATTCAGATTACGACACCAGTCACGTTAGTACAACTTGTGCATACATTGTACACAGTTTTAGCTAAAGCTTCGACTATGTGAAGTTTCTTACTTAAATTTATGGCACCTGTTGTTTTTGTTTTGAGTTACAACAATCCAGCAGGATTTTTGCATCAAATTGTAAATCATTGTATTTTTTTTATATATGTATATTCATACTCGCATAAAAAAATAAACAGTCGAATTGAGAACCTCCTCCTTTTTTTAGAGACGCTTTTAAATGTTTCTTATTTAAAAAAAAAAATATTCAATTCGTTTTTAATATGAGGTTATAGGTATACTTACTTTTTTTAAAACATGCAGCTCCATTGAGAATCTCCTCCTTTTTAAAAGTCGATTAATGAAATGTTTCCTTCCTGGATGTTATGTGGTTGTCTTGTCAAAGGCTAGCGTGGAGGAAGGAGCCTCTGCCACCCTTTGACACCGAAAACTTGTGCTGCAGGCATGTGCTCTTTTTCTCCTTTTAAAAAAACAGTGCGCGTTTGAAGAGTTTGTGATGTGTTTTTTCATAAAGTGATCAAATCTGAATTACGTGTCTAAGAACATACCTAAATCTCATCGACTTAAAAAAAAGAAAAAGAACTGGACCACATTTAATTACATTTCAATATCTCACAAATATTCCACTGCTGTTTTTATTTTGATGCGCTATACATGAAACACTGGCATACAACCAAACCATAAATAAGAATGAATTGAAATTGAAAGTTTAATAAATAAAAAAATAAAAATTGAATTAGGAACAATTAGGTATTAGGTCTGAATTAGGTACCATATCACAATTCTTACAGATACTCGTAACTGTACTGAAGGCTGTCTGGTAGTCAATTATTTAGCTTCTCCTATGGCAGGAACTGGTATGTACAAATGATGATTTAGGATGTTAAAATAGGAAAAAGGATTGTATTAACTTTACAACTATTACTTCCGATTTCTCAAAGGTCAATCAAGTCTCGGATAAAAGAATCTCATGAAAGGATGAGTGACGGGGCCCCATAGGGCCGAAGCCTGCCAGGGTAGCGGGATTGTCCGAAAGGGTTACCGCTGCCCTGGAACATAAAGGGCTAAGGAAGGAACACGGGTGGGTTTTAGTCAGTAAGAGTCTGACACTCCCTCCGGCTCCACCCAGAGCGGGAGGAGTCATTTGATGATTTCCCATCCTCAAAAAAAAAATGTATGGCCATCTGGTCCGCCTTAAATAATTCTACAAAAAAGTCCGCGACTCTATCTTTCATATTTTATCTTTTAATATATCTTTAATGTTTAAAAAAAGGATGTTTTCGACATACTTACTTATTGGATGAAAATGTAATTAAAATATTAATCCTTATCAAAATAAATTATTTTATGATCACAAGGACATCATGGAGATAAAATTTGCCCATTACAATATGTCAATTAGTCATGTAGTTTCCGAGATAGTATAAAATTACTAAAACGCAAAATGCCGCTCTAAAACATCCACGAATATAACTTTCATTCATACCACTCTAGCTTATGCTTTGTGAACATATTTTATCCATTTACCCATAGATGGCGTTGAGCAAATACGTCATTTTTCTGAATCGCGGTGTTAAGGGCCTGTGCACACTTCGTTTTTTAAACGCGCCGTCGACGCGCGTTTTAGGAACGCGCGTCGATGGCGCGCTTTTATCCTACAGAGCAGTTTGTTGTCGTTTGTATCGATACAAACGTGCGGGACCGGCGCGTCTGTACCGATACACACGCGCGTTAGTATAGCGTTTGTATCGATTCAAACGCCCGACACCGATGCGACCGCTAGCGCACGCGCCTTCCCTACGGGCGGGGTTTCCCCCGCAACGAGGGAAGTGTGAATCTACGCTAGTAGCAATCGAGCAATTTGGTGCACCGCACGTCTTTGGAACAAAAAATGGTTATTAATTTTTTTTTAATTAATAATAAAGCGCATGCAATCAATGCTGTCTCGACCGACGCCATCTTGCTACTGTTGACGAGGTTCTGCTTAAAAGCGTAAAATGCCAGTGCGTTTGTATCGATACACACGCGCGTTTGCATCGCGTCTGTATCGCTACACATGCGCGTTTGCATCGTGTCTGCATCGCTACACACGCTCGTCTGTATCGATTCAAACGCGTATTTGAATTTATACAGGTATGCAAAGGTCTACAGGCTGCGTCTGACTTGCGTGCGTATCGCGTCTGTATCGCTACAAACGCGCGTCAACGGCGTGTTTAAAAAACGTGGTGTGCACAGGCCCTAAAATTTTCCACGGATTGATGACGCTCTCGATTTTTCTCGATTCGTTTTTTATCCAGCATTAAAACTAAAATCGGATTTTTTGATAGGATCTCAATATTGACAGGTAAAGGGAAGGCTTATGAACTAATTACGCGCAAAGTTTGGCTAAAACTTGTTTAATGGGGTATAGTTATCATCAGTCAGTCTTACCAAGGGGTATCGTATTACCCAATAACTGGGTTGTGGAGGTCAGATAGGCAGTCGCTCGATGTAAAATACTGGTATTCAGCTGCATCCGGTTAGACTGGAAGCCGACCCCAACATAGTTGGGAAAAGGCTAGGCAGATGATGATGATGATGAGTTATCATCAAAAGGTCTCAATCACAGTGTGATTGTGAAACCGTCCCCTAATCAAATAGATTGTGGTAAGTAGTGAAACACTTCATATGATATTTTTGTACTCACCCTTCTTCTCTGCATGTTATGCACGACTATTTGCATCCTGCAAACGATAGAGCTTTCTAGTCTGGGGGTGGTAACATGATTCGTCGGCCATCTGGTAAATAAAGTAAAAGAAATTTGCTATGTTACGAGTAAAGACGTAGAAGAAAAAGGTTATGTTTGTATTAATATTTCTAACATATTGTTTGACCAATACTAATACTTTTCTTAAAGTTTTTTTGTGAATTTTTATTTATTCATAATAAATTTCAATCAAAATTCTACATAACCCAATACTTAAATTCATTCATAAGTTGTAAACAGACATATCTAACAGAGGGAATACCTAATTGGCAAATACTTGTACGTTCTACTTGAATCATGGGGCTTTTCCGTCGGTGTTTTGTTTTACTGGAGCAAGAATAATGTTTCTGAAGGATTTTGCTATCTGCGCTTTAGTTGTTTCAAATTAATTGGCGAAACTTCCCAGAAAGAGAATAAATTTGTTCATGTACGCACAAAATACTTAATATAGAACAATACATAATATAAAACAACACAAAAGTACGTACCTACTTCTTACTTCAACAGAAATTTCTTCCAGCAGACCTACAACAGAAGAATAATCGCCAGTTTATAAAAACCCTGTATGTAATTTAGCATCTGTGCACTGGGTGGTACACGAATCTCATAAAAATGATCTTCAAATCCATATCCGTATGAAGGGTGAGCAGTACAACACATTATGCTTTACTGATTTCGTCTGTTCCGAAGGTTGGTTTAATTATTGCTACTTCTAAGATGATGTCTACTCCTACTAAATAACACTAACCTGTAAATACTTGAAACCTTCACCTGAACATACTTAAGTACTATTTCTCAGATAGTAAGATATCTTGAGTTTAACAGTAGGTATATTAGTAGTACCATACTAATATTAGAAAGGCGAAATTTTGTGAGAGAGTGTGTGTGTGTGGAGGATTAACACATAGGATACTTATCCCGATATTCCCACGGGATGGAAACTTATGCGGGTGAAACCGCAGGGCGCAGCTAGATTTAGATTCCATTTTATAAATGATAAAATTATAAATGATAGGATTTTAAATTATAGGGTAACCTAAACTAGATGACTGTAATTAATGATTAAATCGATTGATCATTGAAAAGTCTCACTCTATGCCCTAATGACTTGGTAAACCCACCTGTTGACAAAATTAACGAACAATAACAAAGGAACTAATGTGTCACTTTACACGCGTGGGTTTAAATGCGCTTTTAGTAATGCACACAATGATATAACATTTCCATAAGTTGGACACTGAATGGAGCAAATTGTTTGTCCAAGCAGCAAAGTTTTTTTTTTTTCATCTTTTCCTGTGTGTGAATTATAAAAGCCAAGTCAGTTTTACTGTTGGTTACAATTGCTCGAAGTTATTCAGAGTTGAGACACGACGAAACAGGCAAGATGAAGATCGCGTTGGCAATTGTTTTCGTAGTAGCATTATGTTCGCACGTCTCTGTGGTGACGTGCGCTCCGTCCAGTGCGCCCGCACTGACTGGTGTACTGGCGCCCGCAATGACTGCTGGCACTGTCACAACTACCACGAAAAAGCCTTGGACGCAGAAATTCAAAGATGGACTGATATGTTAAATGTTTTATTTTTTAATTGAAATAGTTTATTTCTGCCTGTCTGAGTTTTGGTAAAGACTAAGTTAGTCACAATGTAATGGCACCCAGTAAACCTCTTGAAAAGAAATCTCGACATACATTGTCTTTTTTTACTTTATTTCATTAATATATTTATAAATTTCATTTTAAATATTTTTATAAAATACGAAAATAGTAGCCCACCGGTATCTGGAATAGGAACAGACTGTATGTCAGAGCAAGTTGCTGGTGAATAATCCTAGCTACAAGGTTGTGCCTGGGTACGCAAGTAGTCACAGTTAGTTAGACGAGAACAGTCATGGATTGATTTATTATTATCTGTTTTATTATTAAGTCACTTTATGCATGATCGTATGAGCTTGTAGGTACAGACGCCAGCACATCAAGCTACTACAATCTGTCAAATTTCTTTAATAGATTTTCAACTTTATCGCTAAAGCATTAAGGTTCAAGATTGATTGGGAAAATTTGACAGTTTCGGGTAGCTTGACCTGCTGTCGTCTGTACATGGCATTTTTTTCCTATTAAGTATATTGATTATAAGGAAACAATAATAAGGAAAATATCTTAATCACATTACTAATTGGAATGTTGACAATCAGTACCTGTTTTTATCTTGTTTTCTTTTACCTAATAATTGTTTTCTTTTTCAGAGTACATTATTCAAAGGGGTAGCGATAGCTGGAGCAGTCCAGCAAGGGGTTCACAACTATCGCAGCCACAAACACAAACCATCATCAGCAGCATCGTTAGCGCCTGCAACACATTAAATTATTATTAAGTAACTCTTATCATCCACATTGTCTTGCCCATTCTTAGTAAAATACACAAACTTGGATCAAACAAACGTTTCAATATTTTGCCTAAACTATTAATAGCCAAAATATTATTAGTTTGGCCCAAAAAATAATAAATAAACAGAGTTCTAAGCACCTCAAATTGTTATTTTCATTATTGTCCAATAATATAACTTTGTACCTTTACATATACATATATGTCCAATAAGTAGAATTTAAGAAGTTAATCAAATTATGAACTTGTCTATTTACTAAATAAGAAAATAAACTCAAAAGAGCATTTATGAGTAACATTGAAACTCATATGAAGTACCTAAGTATTGTTATATCGGCATACAAATAGTGAATAAGTGAAGGAAAAATCGAAT